>CM053756.1:8296919-8415123 GCA_028658305.1 Pachyuromys duprasi
TGTGTGCTTTTGACAATAGCCTGGTCGATCCGGTCACTCCTGTCCCTCAGCTGTCCCGTCAGGCTGTCCCATTTCTGGGTCACTGCTGCCAGCTGCTCCTTCACAACCCCGTGTAAAGAAGGGTCTTCCCCAGGTCTGCTCAGAATGCCCTGGCCAGCTGCCCTGAGCTGCTCATACTGAGGTTTCCGAGTGTCGAATTCTTGCAGCAGAATCTGGGTTAACCATGTAAATAAATGGGTTGTGCAATTAATTACAGAGCACATAAATTTAAGCATCCAAACAGACAGAAATGGTACTTACTTCTCTACTTGGTACTAACTTTTGTTTTAATGCTTTCCCACCTTTTGAGGACACTGCGATTATCTGAAAATAATTTAATGAGCCATGGTGCTTCCCAGTTAACAATAATATCATCTTGTTTAAAATAACATCATCTTTCTAAGGGCAAGAAGAATGATATAAGCTGTAGCCTGGGCAAACGCTCACTCACAGGAGACACTGCTACTGAGTCCACATCACCGACGCCATGTTTACCTTGCCTGAATCATGCTCTTCTCTTGGCTAGCTTACTATTCCCTGGCACGCCACAGTGAAGGAAATGCAGTGGTAACTGCTTATTATGCTCCGGCGCTCTAGGCTTGCAGCACTTTCTTTTTCTTTTGAACAGTGGACTTGCTGACAGTTACAGTCTTTATTATAAAAGTTTTAGACATAAAATCTTATGGATCAGAATGTAGAAGCTCATCATGGCTGTCATCAGAAATGACCGCAAGATGCCTTCCTTGTGCTGTACTTAATCTTTTATTTTATACTTTTTATCACCTATTTTTATAATTATTTACCTATTCATTTCAGACTGCTAAGACTGTAAGCAAATATTTCTCCAGATAGTTCCTTTTTATCTTTTCATCTTCATTCTCTTTATATTAGGAACAGTTACGAAGCAGAACACAGAACTCTGTAATATGGATGGCTGAAGGAGCCTTCTCCTCCCTGCTGAGGCCGCTGCTCACCTAACGGAGACACAGCTGAAACACGGCAGACTGGGAGCTACTCGGCCCTACTTAAACAGCATGGATTTTCCTTCCCTTGCGGGCTTTTCTGATGACTAAGACTCACCTGACGTACTTGCCCCTAAGATGCCCTCTGCGCTCAGTCTTTGTCCTTGTCTTTGCTCTGCCTTCTCTCCAGAACAGAATGATGTGAGTCTTCTAAGTATCTGACAAATGAATAAAGCCTCACAGGATAACTTATGAGCCATACTGAGCACATATAGCAGTGTCGCCATCACTCAGGCAATCACATTCACCCTGGAGAGGTGCCTGTGGTTTAGCGGCCGGCAACAACTACAGTGTGATGGAACACACAGAGCATCTGCCTCACACATTGGCTCGGGGAGAATGCTATGGCCACCTCAGAGCTGTCCTTCTGTGAAACCCCTGCTTTAGACACTATGCCCACGGCAGGAAGGTCTGTGCTGGTGGGCTAACGTGCCTACACTGAAAACACTTACCCTGCTTTGTCAGGGGCTGCGTCCCAGCTGGCCCTCCAGCAATACTCACCTGTACCTGCTGCCTCTGGGTGTGCAGCATATTTGGGTCGATGGACAAGGGTCCAAGAACACTGACCATCAACTCTTTCTCCACGAGCCACTGTCTTAACTGGGCCTCTGTGGTCTGGAACTGGGTTAGGTTGTTGGAAGATTCCTCCAGCTTTTGTTGCCTGTCTACCGTTAACTGGTTGAGTTCTTGCCACTTATTGTCTGAAAGAAAAAGGAGGAAGCTGGCATTTGCTTTCTGTGCATTCAGTATCACCGATGGAAAACTATTAACCATGCGAGTCGAAACAGTACATAGCAGACGGCATCCCCTTTTCCCCTTTGGTATTAGGGTTTAAACCTAGGGCCACCTGTGAGCTATATCTCCGGCCCTTGCTCACAACTGATAACTCTCCTTCATATTAGTTCTAACTTAAACGAAGTAATTACATGAAATGATATAGGTACTAGGTGTTACACGAGCCTGCCATTTGAAGATGCCGGTCACTACGACATGCGGTCTGGAGAAATCAGCCATGGCCACCTGTAATTTGTGCCTTGACTTCGATAGGGTTGGACTGGAGTGCATTGCATGCAGGGGTTAAGGCGGAGGCGGGTCGGAGGGGAAGCCAACACTGGAGCCCCAAACTCTAGAGGTCTGCGGGGCTCTTTCTCTGAAGGCTGCTTCTCTGTCATGCTGTCCACAGCTCTCGAAATGCCTACCGTGCTCGTCCACCCCAAGGCCCTGTCGTGTTTTGTGTGTTTTCCCATCTGTTATGATGCACAGTTCCTCCGGATACGCTCCCTCCCACCTTGCGGCCTGATTGTGGCCTTCCTCCATGAGCCTGAGGCTCTTTCCTCATAATGCTCATTCAAGGTCTCGGCTTTCTTCTCCACAAACCAACCAAGCTTGCAGTTTCATCTCTCTTATAACATTATAGATGTAGTAATTGTGTATTAAGTAAACGAAACTTGAACCTCAGGTTCCTGTGATTTCACATCTGTTCTAAAAGTCCTGTGTACTTAATAAAGTGTGCATGCATGCAGGGGTGCATGTGTGTGTGCACACGTGTGTGTTTACTGGTACTGAACCTAGAGCTTTGTGAATACTAGGCAAGTTCCCTATTGCTGAGCAACACCAGAACCATGAATCTTAAAACAAGACAAAACAAAACAAAACAAAACAAAACAAAACAAAACAAAACAAGGCCTCCATTATTTCTAGGCCAATGGCTTCCAGACGTGAATGTTTTCCCTCAAGTATTCTATTAAATTTGCTCAGTGTTGAAAAACTGTTGCAAGGCTACAGTGTGGAATCGCAGCAGCCCTGTGCAAGGGCGTGTCTAACCTTATGATGATGTCATGACACTGACTCCTAAGAAGTTCACACTTGAGAACTGGACAATGAAGTAGCCAAGAAAAATCAGACAGGAAAAAATGCCACTCGTCATATTTTAAAAGTTTATGATACTGTGTTGTACTGCATTCACATGGCCTCATAGGGAGCATTAATTATATTCCTCTAAAGACTGATATGTTTGTTCCTGCTTTTATATGTCTTTCAAAGGTCATCCTCTCTTTCAGTAATTCAGAATGACTTTTTAAGAGATTTTATTTTGAATTCTCTGTCTCTGTCTGTCTGTCTCTCTGTGGGGTGTGAGGGGGTTATGTGAATGTGAGAGCAGGTGCCCTCTGAGGCCAGAGGTGCTGGATCCTCCTGGAGCTAGAATTATAGGTGGTTGGAGCTGCCCAATTTGGGTGCTGAGACCTGAACTCAGGTCCTCTGCAAGAACAGTATGTACTCTTGGCCACTGAACCTGCAGAATGAGTTTTGATGGCCTGCAGGGAACCACGGAGTTAGCTTTGGCCTGGCTGCTTTGAGAGGCATGTGTCAGTGGTTTTCCAGTTAGGGTCCACAGCTCCTGGGGCACAGTGCATCTTCCATTTCCTGAGAGGGTGGGTCACTCCCTCAGGCAGTGAATCTATCAGTCTGCCTTGTGTGTCTCTGCACGCTCCCTTGGTAGTCAAGGCTGCACGGAAACTTGACAGGACAAATTGGTCTTAGACATTAATCTTCCGTATACCTTGCAAACTTCACTGCAACCTGGCAAGTGCAACTGCATTGGTCCTGGCATTTGCCACTATATTCTGATTCTGGTGAAGGTATACAAAGTCTGATGGCCCTCAACAAAACTGTCACAGCCTCGGTCTTGCTGTGGCCCCTCCAACCCAAGCCTTGTTTCATTCCTTGTGGCCATATCGGGTGACCTTGGCCCAGGAAGTAAGTGCAGGCGCTTGCGATGGCCTGTGACCTCTCCTGCCAAGCCTTGGCCTCAAGGCTGTCTCTGGCATGCTCCAGTATCGCCTACATCATGCTTTTCTCAGAGCGCAGTGTTTCCCGACTCAGCTGCCACAGAACCACCCGCACCAGCCTGATGCAGCAGTGTTTCCCGACTCAGCTGCCACAGAACCACCCGCACCGGCCTGATGCAGTGGGTCTGGAGTAGGGTTCTGCAAGTCCAGATCTCTAACTGGTTCCCAGGGGTGTAGAGGTGTATATGGGTGCAAAGAGCACGCTCTGAAACTACAGACATAGCTTAGCACTCTTGCAATGCATTCTCATATATAATATATAACATATATCATGTATATCTATCTCTATTTTCCAATTGGAAGCCATTTGACTCTAAAATAATTTCCCTTTAAAGCTTTTTTAAACATACCACTTCCCTACCCAAATCCTTCAACTGATAACGTCTCATCATTTAGATGATAAAATCTGAAGGTGTCTGCCCAGAACTCAGGGCCTATTACAATCTGGCCCTGGAACACTCATCCTATGGCGTTCATACTGAGACGAATCCTTGAATCTAGCCCCTGCAACCTTAATGTTGTCAAAGCAGCTCAAGCTCATGTAAGCCATACCTGGGTACCTCCTTGTGACATCTCCTATTGCTATTCATCATTCCTAGTCCCACAGGATCTTGGGCTCGGCCAGGAAGCCGCCTTGTCCACCTTGTCCACAGGGCACTGATGCAAGCACTTAAAGCCACCTGTCTCTCCATAACTGCTCGGTGTGAATGGTTTTATTTCACATGTGCACACATGTGTGGGAGCTGAAGGACAACCCCAGCTGCTGTTCCCGGAGCCGTTCTGTACACCTCTGTTTGTCTTGTTTTTTTCCTCTATGAGACAAGGGTCTCTCATTGGCTTGGCACTTGCCAAGTACTCTAGCTAGGCTGCCCAGAGAGCCCATGGGGTCTACCTGTGTCTGCCTCCTCAGCCCTGGGATTGCGGGCTTATGCTTTCATGTCTAGTGCTTCTACATGGGTTCTGAGGCTGTCCTGATGTTCGTCAGTCAGGCAAGCGCTTTACTGACCTAGCCATTTCATTTGTCAATTTTTCTTGTCACTTGGCACAATATATTGCAAGGCAAACTTTAAAAGGACACAGTAGGTGATGTTTATTTGATGGCATCACTCTCTACGGGTAAGTTCCAGTCCAAAAGAATCTGGGTAGCAAGACTGCTAACAAAAGCAGATGGGGTGAAGTGTCAAGTGCACCAGAAGGCTCTTCGGGAGAGGCACATTCCTCACTCGCACCTCTAAAACTTCTGACAACACTCTGCTCAAGTAATTTTGATATCCCAAGGAGAGCGTCGGATGTAGGGAAAGAGTCTTGATAGCTGGCTTCTGTCTACCTTTGAACATTAAGAATGCTTTACTTGTTTCTATGCTTATTATGCCCAACAATAAAGAGAAGAAGGTTTGAAATAAACTTAATAGAATAACTGAAAGAAAAGCCATTTCAAGGACCAATGGAAACGCGTCACACAGCACTCACCATGGCTTCTACTTAGCTCATGGACTGAGAAGCCCTTTGAAGAACATTCCACACCTACAAGCAGGTTCTACAGAGACAGTGAGGAGAGGAGGGGATTATCTTGTGTTCTTTCAACATCGGTGGCTTGAGAGAAACCAGAGCTAAGGATACAGGGCTGGGGTAGCCCCAGAAGTGACCTCAGAGAGAAGGGAGCCTGTCTTTTCCAAGTGAGTGAGTGAAAGAAAATAGAATAAGGCATTAAAAACTATGGGCTAATGAAAGAAAATAAACACTAATGGAAAGGTTACTCAGTGCCTAGCATTTTATTATTATCAGCTACCCACCTTTCCATGAAAACAGCTTAGTGTCAATTCTCAGGGCCACACTCTTGAAAGGACCAGATTCTCAAACTTTTAAAGAAAACCCAAACGCAAATGAGACTACAGGGTGTTTTCTGAAAAGCATTCTGATGATAATGACACCCTAGTACCTGTGAGCACAAGGGTGAACTCACCCATATCTGTAAGTGTCTGCTTCCAGGTCGGGGCCTCGGGGGCCCCTGGGTTCTCCTTCAGTAGCTCTGTCAGATTGTCTTTTAATTCTTGCACTTTGTTCACATTTTGCTTCAGTTCTGCCTCAAATGACTACCAAGGGAAAAAAAAAAAAGCTAATTAGCTGCACAAAGGAATGACACCAAAAGACAAAAAGCACAATTATGCTGCAACATTGCCTCCCTTCTGGCATGACCCAGAAAGAAAAACAAAACAAAACAAAACACCCAAAGTTAAGTGCTGGAGGGGGCGAGGATGTGGATGATGCGGCTGATAATTCTTATGTTTATTTTGTCCATCTTCAACTGTATGATACAGAAATCCCACAGAGGAACACTCTAACTACGGAGGTTAGAATTCTGCCACTGAGGAGAATTCCCTGCTTTCAAACTACTATGAGCAGAAAAGGGGAGGTCCCCATTGGGTACCAACCCACCCTGGCACATGAAGTAGCTGTGGGACTAGGCGCATCCTCTCCCACCGAGGCCAGACAAGGTAGCCCACTTAGGGGAACGGGATCCAAAGGGAGGCGTCAGAGTCAGAGAGGGGCCCCTACTCCAGTTGTTGGGGGACGTACATGAAGAACAAGTGGTGTCTCTGCTACATATGTGCTGGGGGCCTAGGATCAGCCCATGCATGCCCTTAGGTTGGTGGTTCAGTCTCTGTGAGCCCCATGGGTTCCAGGGTAGTTGACTCTTTACTGACTCTTATACAGTCCTTGAGCACTCTGGCTCCCTGGATCGTTCCCCCCAACTCCTCCACAGGACTCCCCGAGCTCTTTCTAAGTTAGCTGTGGGTCTCTGCTTCTGTTTCCATCAGCTGCTGGGTGAAGCCTCTCAGAGGTGTTATGCTAGGCTCTTGTCTATAAGCCGAGTAACATTAATAGTGTCAGGGATTGGTTCTCTCCCATGGAATGGGTCTTAAATAGGGAGAGTCTTTGGTTGACTATTCCCTCAATCTCTGCCCCTGGTATGTTATAAAAAATTCATTATATGACAATTTGAGGCAAAATTCTGAATTCAAAAAATTACAAAAGCATTATAAAAACTCTTACTGACACGAAAACTATTTTTAAGCATTTTTTATTAAAATAAAAATATAACTGATGCTTAAAGAACCTATTATAGGCAAATGCAAACTGTTCTCAGTTGAGACCGCATCTGATATGCAAGTCAGCCTTGGTGAAGGCCTCCCCCAATTTGAGACTCTACTTGGGAATAAATACATGGTAGGATTTAAATACAGGTTGATAATCTGCATAATTTTTGCCATCACAGTGCCACCAAGAAAAATTACTTTCCTGGTCTTGACAGCTACAGAAATACTGTCCATTAAAGAGGACAGTATTAGCTGTCCCACCCTATAGCAGACAAAACAGGCCCTTATATACTCGGCTTTTAGCTAAATCTTTCCAGAGAGTTCACTAGTTAATATCCCAGGTTTAAGCTGATTTAAAGATGGCAAAGCTACTCATCCCCAGCAGTTTGCTCCTTTTTTATAATGTCAGAGGGCTAGAAAAGTGACTTTTAGTTGTCCCAATCTACAGAAAAACAGATCTTAACAAAAATTCTCAAACATTTGTTGAAGGGCCTAGGCAGAATTCAGAACACAGCTCGTGACCACCAGGCTGCTTCTACATTCCAGTCCTCTCTCTCTGACCTCTTCCTTCTGTAGACTGCACCCAGTCTACCTTATTCTGCTCCACTTGCATCTTCACTGATTCAGTGTCTGTAGGTGTTGGTGTCTGGTGCCATTTGTTTGCAGTTTTGTTCATTTTCTGTAACCACTGCATCATTGTACTCGATTCTTCCTGAGCCTTCTGCAATTTGGAGAGTTTCATATTCAGTTCCGCTATTTTATCCTTGAGTAAGAGGCCCAGGTCTTCATAACTGTGGCTTATGTCAGTCATGTCCTTTTGAATAGATGTTATGTCTAGGAGAAGGAAGAAAAGCACACTCATGCATGTTGATGGCTTTATTGTACACAGTACTGCCTTCTATTTGTCACTGTTAAGCCTGCTACAATAGTCCATAGACTTTTTAGGACAGAAAGGTCACAGCATATTGCTAGTTAATGCAAATAACAAACATAGGAGGTAGCATAATGGAATCATAAGCTTGAACATTAGAATATATTTCTTGGGAACTAAACAACAAGTTAGATCAAATGCTAGCCCAAGCAGAAATGTATCCCAAATTAACAAGGAAGTAAAAGCAAGTACCAAAGTGAAAGACTATTAAAGTTTTATTTATCTCAGATGGTTACTAGTCAATAAATTCATGGAGACTGTGACCATTTTAACTCAACTTTGAGATTTCAATATAACTATTGCACTCTAAAAGGACTTTCTTAAAATCATCAAATTCCATTAATCATGAACCAGATAAGGTTACTATTCACCTTTATTTGCCAAGAAATCCTGAGTATTTGTGTCTGTTCCTTCACCATTTAGTATTACTCCACCTGCAAACCAACAAACGAAGTAACCTTAGATTGTGCTAGTATTTCTACCCAATAACTACAGATGGCATTAAACAAGCTGTCATCAAGAGTGGTCTTTTAAGAATGCCACTGCTTATTCTTATAGTCATGACACCGTGTCTTACTTTCCACAGTTTATAAGTTAATTAAGAGTTGATTCCTAAATTAAATTACACAGCTACGTTGTTTTATACTATGGTCACCTCAATGATTGGGCTACTGACAGTCATACGTTCCCCAGTGTGTACTAAATCAAGCAAAGTGACAGAGGAGGGAACATCTGCTTTCTCTAATGACTAAATACTCTGTGGCACTTTATGTAATGTTATCACAGGCTCAACGAAGGCAGAACGATTAAAAAAGGCAAGAAGGAAACTCCTGAAGGAAAAGCCGACACCGAAGCCTGTTGCTAAGTTCGCGCATGCTGACGCCGAGAGAACACCGGGCGGTGGTGCTGGGCCTGGAGTAGGACTCTCCTGAATTCAACGCCAGCTCTCCTAATCATTAGCTGTGTGCCTGGCAGGACCATGGAACCTGACCTGTGGGAGCACTGCAGGGAGCACAGATTGACCCACTGCCTCCCCACAGGAGCTCCTTAGCGACTCCTCACAGCTATTTATCTGTCAAAGTCTTTTATTACCAGAACCATCTGGTATTGGCATGTTCCCATGACCACAATGTTAATATTAATAAAGTCTAACTTTCTCATGCTAGCATCCACTGGCTGTCTATCAAAGCAGAGATATGCCCATACAAACACAATCAACAGAAACATTAAAACATCAGACTTGTCCTTAAAAAACAAATAAACAAATAAAAAAAAAACCCCACGTGTGAGGCATTTTAAACAGAAGTGAAAGCACCCTAGACTCTCCAAACTAATTCTTCAAAGTCCTAGCAAAGAAAACCAAGCAAAAGCATAGTTTTTATTCCAAACATAGAGAAGACAGGAGGAACTAAGATAAATTAAAGACAACAGACTTCCTCCTAAGAGAAATCGAGTTGGCGTCTCGGGAAATCTTATTAGGGCACAGAGGAGAGAGCACTGCAGCAAATCTAATAGGGCGTTCCTTGAAAGGGGATTAATAGAGTGGAATAAATGGCTGGTTGAGAAACGTGCAGCTGGAACATGAGTGCCACTCACAATAGGGGCAGCTGGAGGCCTGGCCGGACCAGATAAACCACAGGGCACACACGGAGATATGAGACTGGCTTTCTGTTCTTCAACTTAAAAGCAAAACAAAACATCCCAATAAAGTGTGCCTTACCCAAACACTGTATTCCCATTAAATTAGGCTGGGAACCAACGTTCATATGGAACTCTGTTCTTCGGCTGAGAAGAGTGGGACCCACCGTGGGGTAGGCTGGTATGTGAGTGTACTGGCGAACAGGCTGCAGAACCAGCCACTTTGGGAAAGACTTACAGACAAGCAGACCAGAAGAGAATGCAGGAGAGAGAGGTCACCTCGGCAGAGGAGAGGCCACCTCGTTACCTCTCTTCTGTACCAGGAAACCAAATTCATTTCTTTACTACATAGTATAATGAGCCTAGAAACAGCTCAAAGAGAAATTCAACCTCTCCACTTAATTCCAGCAAAAACCAAACTGACTGGAACCTGACCAGTCCCCTTCGTCAGTTTCACCTAAGCCTGACCTGGTTACATTTTATTTGTAGTGTTTAATAAAATAAAAACTGTATTAGTACTGATATTTTCCCACAAAAGATTTGTTAGTTTATGTGTGTGTGTGCAAAATGCATGTTCCCACATTTGTGGCTGCACATGTGCAGGTGTGTACATATGTATCTGCTCTTGCATGTGCAGGTCTACAGTAGATGCTGGGTTTCCTTCTCTTTATTTTCTGAGGCAGGGCCACTCGCCAAACCCAGAGGTCAAGGATTTGGTCCGCCTACTTGAAGGATTACCATGTCTCTGCCTCCTGAGTGCTCTGTTTATAGGCAGGCCACCATGCCTGCTCATGTATAAAACATGTGTGTGCTGGAGATTCAAACTCCCGTCCTCATGCTTGCCCACAATTCACCCACTGAGCCATCCATCTCCTCATCCTTCTGTGACAGGTTTCAATGTGCTTTTAAAAATCATTTGTCTTAACTCTTTTGCTTTGTACTTCAGAGGTGATTTTTTTAAAAATTAATTTACAATACAAAATATTACCTTGAGACATCCGGTTCAGACTGGCCCTGAAAACCAAGCACATACCTGATTTGACAGCTGCTACGGCTTTTGCTGGGGTAGCCACTGCACTAATCAGGTTACATAGTGAGACTCCACTGGTGTTTGCTTTCTGAATTTCTGGTGCTTTCAAACTCCACTTTTCTTGTAATTTCTTTAAACACAAAAACACATTATTTTTTCAGTCTTCCAAGTATCTTCAAGGTTGTACATTATAGTTGAACTTCTTAAGCATATTTTAAAGCAACAATGACTGTGGGCCCAGGTGACTGTTAACACTGTTGGCGGAGGAGAACGGGGCAAAGCCCATTCTGTGTTCTGCTCCCCCAGCCACAGTGGGAGCCAGGCTGTGTCTGGGAGCGACGGGAATGTTCCAGAGTAACTGTCAACTGTAAGTCTGTAGGGCTATACCAGGTGCAGCCACGTCATAAGGTATGTAACAGGACAATAAAGGTAGACACGGAGTACACAATGCCATCTCATACTGAGTTTTAACTAGCAAAATTTCAATGAAGTTTTAAAGACACATGATTTCACGCTAAGAAAATGTGGCACACTTGGCCATAACTTCTATGACTTACATACTATTTATGCAAGAGATTCCAATAACCTGTCTTCCAACACTGCTTAAAGTAATGTCTGAGCTCGGGTAGACCTCATACATGAACACAAGGGTTTCTTACTACTTGGAGGGAAGGCATTAACAAAAGAACAGAAACGAAGTTGAGATTTGACAAAGAAGAGAACTTCAACATCAGGGAGGCTAATGACTTACTGACACATCTTTTTTTTTTTTTAATAAATCAAATTAACAAAAAGATGATGTCCTTCCTTGAAATGATCAGCTGAGCCAGTTACTGATTTGCACAGCTCCTACAGGGATCTGTGAGAGTGCTGGGTTTTAGACTGAAGGACTCTATCTCTGCCTCATGACTAACACAGGGGAGCAGAAGTTAGTGTGAGGTCTAATGAGCCACCTTGGTTTCTTCCAGAGATTTTCGTAAGTCCTCCGCACCAAAAGAAGGCTTCAGGGCAGGAACCTGCTTTGTTGTTTCTTTTATCCACGACTTCAGTGACTGTGCAAGGGCGTGGAAGGCACTCAGCTGCTCCTGACAAGAACTTACAGCTTCTTTTCTAATGAACAAAAATAAACCAGAAGTTAAGCTACAAAACCAGATGCTCCAAAAAGCCAATTATTAACCTGTGGTCATTATTTCCAAGTTGAGCTCAACTTTAACAAACATTTTCAATGAACAGAACAACTCTTCAATACTCGGCTGAAGTTTTCTTATGTGGCAAATGAAATCAGCTAAGTAACTGCCTGTTGATTCCTTAAGCAAAGCTCATAGAAAAAGAGGTAAGAGTCAAGAAATGTGTAACCTACCCATAAAAGGACTCTATAATGCTACATAAACTCTAGCATCATTGACAGGTCAAATTTATATAATGCTTAATGCCAGCATGCAAAGAGCCAAAAAACAAAACAAAACAAAATAAAACTCAAAAGCAAAAAGCAAAGAAAACAAAACCAGAAGCCATGTATATGCTGCTAACTTGAGGAGAACACAGGTCATGTTAATGGATGACTGAACTCAGCACTTCCAAGTGATGGCATTTCTACTTCTCCGGAGAGCTGTAACCCAGAGGCTGGAGAGGTTTTAACAGGTGCTCACCCACTGCAGCTCACAGGGGTCTCTACTGTAAACCCTATGGGCCTTTCTATCTGCCAAGCACAGGACCTATGAGAGCCGCTACACTTGACATGTGGACAACCTGTGCACACACGTGACTCCAAGTGTTGGAGATTAAGGATGTACTTCAGCTGGACTACTTAGTGATGGCTGCATGGCTTTAATTGTCTTTAGCGGTCTATGTATTACTGACATTTAAAATTGGAATAGGTAACCTAGATTATGTAAGAAAGCCAAGAACATTTCTTCTGTGAGCGAGGTTCAGAAACAGAACCCAGAAGTTTTAGGTAGAGTTCTAAGAAAATAAACTGGATGAAAGATTAGCCATTCTGAAACGTCTTTTGGGGGGCTCTTTCATACGGACTTCATAAAAGTCAGATGTGTGCTCTAAACAGGAGATAGAAAATGTGAAGGTGCAGAACAGAGTCACAGAGAATCACTGGTCAAACTGCACCCACTGCCTTGTTCTTCATGGATTTGTGGTTCTTTGCTAACGAGAGAAGTAAGCTGTTACAGTAAAAAGGCGATTAAGGACAATACTGAAACTATGCAGAGCTCCTGAACCGAGACCTCAAAGCAAGAATCCATACTTTTCAAGGTCATTTCTGTCTCTGTGAACAGAAAGGCAACATTTAGCTGGGTAAAGGGTTGCATGCCTATAATCCCAGCACTCAGGAGGTAGAGGCAGGAGGATCTCTGTGAGTTTGAGGCCAGCTTGGTCTACAAAGTGAGTCCAGGACAGCCGAGGCTATGGAGTGAAATCCTGACTCGGAATAAAAAAGAAAGAGAGAAAAACCACAGTCCCCAGTGACCTGAGTCACTTCAGGAACAGCCCTCAGTACCACCAACCTCACACAATGCTGCCCACTTCTATACAAGCAGCATTCCGTTTCCCACCTCAGCATTTTAGCAAATAGCGACTTGATGTCCATGCTGTTGTGTTTTGCTTTTTAAGACAGGGTCTAACTGGGTTAGGGTCTCCAACTCTCTGTAATCCCCTTCAGCCTCATGAGTATATTTAAGGTCCAAATACAGCAACAGTGTGAGACTCTACACTTTGGAAATCACCTCGGTCATATACTTACATAAGCAAAAGCACCTCAGCTGCTGAGTGCCACTGAGTGGAAGGAAGTGTTAGAGAGGCTCTTACTTTTCTTGGATAGCATCCTCCATTTCTTTGAATTTCTTTGACAAATTATTTGATTTTTCGAACACCAGAGCTTTGTCTCCTGGTAAGCCATGGCTGGATATCTCTTTCAGGAGGCTGTGCAACGCTTCGAGATCTTTCTTGCATTCTAAGAACTTAGCGGTTGATTCCTGCAAAGCATTGACATCATCAGTATAAAGGCTGCTGGACTGTAGAGTCGTGTCCCACCAGAGGCGCTTACGGGAGCAGAACAGCTTGTGCACCTACTGCGAAACACTGCACAGACTATAAATGTAGAGGTCGGACACCGTGATCCTCACATTCTGTGTTTTTGGCATGTAAAATGATAGCGGTAACAGCTATAGGTGTAAGTGGTTTGTTTCTACTCAGCAGGCAAATGCTTCAAGGAGAAAGAAGTATGAATTGGTTGGAATGAGCCCTGGTACTTAAGTCTGTCAACAAGTGCATGAGCTTGTCTTAATCAGCCGACGTGCTTGTGAATACACACCTGCATATACCGAGACAGCTCTGGCATGTCCTTTCCCGGCACGTCCACCTCTGAGAGTGCCTGGCTCTGCGTCTCTAGAAACATCTGGAGCTTTTCTGAGAGCTTCTCAAACTGTTCTACTTTGGCCTTCAGCTCCACCATCTTGGCAAGCTTCTCCTTATGTTTCTGACTCGCTTCGGAAAATCGAGTGGACAGGTCCTTCATTTTGGCTTGCAGCGAGGAGGCTGTGGATGGGTCTGTTGTCTCTATGAACGTCTTCACTTTCTCATTCATGGCGTTGATGCTGCTCTGACGACCTGCAATATCCTGGTCCAGCATCTGAAATACAGCGATCATTGCATGTATTTTCTAACGACGTCCACAAATAATGACCCCTCACAGCAACGTAACCTGGGACAGCCTGTGACCGACAAGGCTAACAGTTGGAAATGAGTTCACACGTTTGATTTTTTTTTCCCCTTGAGGAAGCCAATCCCAAAGCTCTTCAAGGGAGTGTGGAGAACAGCTGTCTGGCTGCTTCAGAAACACAGGAGAGAGTTGCTGTCCAACGAGCCCCTGGGACCCAGTGCAGCCTGGGGATTAGCCATGTTCTTAATTTTTGAAAGGCTTGGCAACAGCAAGATTGATCTGATGAACCCCCTGAGCAGCTGGCTGAAGCAATGGCAAACAGATTAAATACAACGTAGGTTTAAACCCTCCGTAATGAATAATGACAAGTATAGAAATCCCTTCCCAAGCCAAATCGCAAAAGGTCATTTGCATTCACTTGTACAAGCACCGCTTGCTACTTGGCTGTCTTCTCTAGCACCCCTCCTTATCTCCAAGCCTACCCATTCTTGAAGATCAATACCCCGGTTTCAACTGCAAGTGCAATTCTTTCCTTTGAAAAGGGTCACTCACAATGTTTTTGCTAATGAGGTCCTGGAGCGCTGTGGAGTTTAAGGGCACTTGGACTTGCTTGACCAGTGAGCTCTCCACACTTCCCATCCAGTCCAGCATCTCATCCAAGCCATCCTGCACGCTCAGCGAGCGCGTCAGTGTTATCTGAAGCTTCTCGTTCCGTTCACTCACAGACCTGGACAGATCATCGTATCTCCCAACAATGTCATCTGCTCCAAACAGAGGCGCACGGTCAGCACAAAGCTCTGTCTGCATGGCTCCTTTTAAAATGCGCTTTAAGATTAACAAGTAAGTTTCCATACAAAAAAAGCTTAAATGACATCTTTCCAATGAATAATCAGATCACGTGTAACTTTTATAAACATATGAATTGAATAGAAAATAAAATAGTCAAAAAAAAATCCACCTGCATGTCATTTGTACCTGGAAAGATTTTTAGATGCATAAACATCGGAAGAGTCCTGGAGACATGAAAGCAAGGTCCAAACAGTGGGCCACTGCGATCACTATTGTCTCAGACTGGCTTGTCAATACTTATTGGTAGTCATGTGGGAGCAGGGAATGACAGTCTCAGACAACTCTCCAGAGACAACATTCTGTCATAAACATACTCCTGTTCAGCTTTTGTCATAATCAGAGAGACTTGAAATGCACAAAAGTAAGAAGATGCAATCGCATTAAGAAGGCAGGATAACAGTGTAAGTCCACTTACACTATGATTACGCTTCTAAAATACAAACAGAGCTCTCTCGCAGGTTTAATAGAGGACAAAAGCAAAAAATGAGTTCACTAGAACAGCCTATCTTCCATAATATAACTTTACTTTCAAATCTCAAGATTTAAGATGGAAAAAAAAAAAAGAAAAGAAATACTACCTCCCTGCCTGTATCTTTTTTAATTCAAAGTTCTATGTTTTGGCATTTGATATTCTATACTCTGGACCAATGACAGGGTCAAAGAACACTACTAGTAAATTTCTCTTTTTCTCTGGAAAACAACTTACTTCATATTGTGATTTTTTTTTAAAGAAAACTATTTATTATAAAAAGGCTCAAAAAAGCATTTTGACTATTTGTCAAAGTTTTATAGAAGAACACAATATAGAAGCAACACTAGAAACTGTAGCCGAAACAGCTCTATAAGTGTGTTCCATTATATGCCTGTGTTTGGCCAATTTAATAGCAAAACAATTTTTTTTTAAAGATTTTTTTTTTTTAAATTTGTACAGTGTTCTGCCTGTACACCAGAAGAGGGCATTAGATCTCATTATAGATGGCTGTGAGCTACCATGTGGTTGCTGGGAACTGAACTCAGAACCTTTGGAAGAACAGCCAGTGCTCTTAACCTCCGAGCCATGTCTCCAGCCCACGATTTCTTTTAAGTTGTTGCAATGCTACAATATAAGAATTCAGCTCAACAAATTCTCACTGAATTGGAATGTTTATGAGACTGAGCCAGTCAAGGCCCTGTTGCTAAAATACAATGAAGCCCATGAGAATGCTGAATGTAGGACTGAATATGCACCAAGATGTTGTCAGCAAAGGAATCAAGTTTCAAATGCCAGTGTGACTGCAGAGCAAAGTAGTAGCTTTAAATCGAAGCTTGCAATTGGCAGCTGAGTTTTCCTAAGGGGGCAGTGCTTACCTGTCACCATGATGAGTGGTACTGGTGACCCCTTTAGCCACGACATGTGATTGATATATCATTCCAATAAGCTGTTTTCACAATCTTCCTACACTGTGGGTGCTACTGTTATAGCCTGCATGTCTGTGACCTTTGACACATGTATTTAGGTCTAAAAGCTAAAATGGTGGTATCTAGAGATGAGGGCTTTGGAATCCTGTGTGTGTGTGTGTGTGTGTGTATACACACACATATATAAATGTATATGTATGTATGCATATATATGTATAGTTTGATTAGCTGTGTGTGTATGTGTGTATGATTTGATCAGTTCCTTGTACAAAATTTCCTGAGCAGTAAAAGTACTTGAAAAAAATCTCTGTTGTGGTATTTGTCTCTTGGCCCCTGTTCCTCACAGAGTAATTAAGTGTTTTAGCAAGTCCTTCATCAGTTCAAGGCTAGTCTGTGATATGCAGCAAGCTCATTTTTATTTCATTTTTAAATCAATAAACAATTAGAAATAAAAAAGATCTTATATAAATGTCCCTGTATCCTAAATAGTTTCACATATTCCTAGGAAGCAATGCCAGAGAGAAGCATGAAATTACTGATGTAACTCATGGAATAACGAACATTTAACAGCAGAAAAGCTAGGCATGGCAGCTCATGCCTGAAGTCCAGCATTCAGGAGGCAAACAGGCAAGGATTGCCTTGAGTTCAAGACCAGCCTGGGCTATGCAGTCACTCTCAGGCCAACCTGAGCTACATTTCCTTAAAAGGATGTTAAAAACAAAAAAAAAACTTAAAAAACAATGGAAACCATTGAAATGCCTCTTCAACTAACAGAAACACAGTGAAGACAGTGTTTCTCCTCCATACTTCCAGGCTCAGGTTCCTACAGCAGTGGTCTCCCATGTGGGCTTAGAAGACGATATATTGCAACAGAATGTCTTAAAATGTTGTGGTTTTGGTTTTATAGTTAGATATAAACATATATACCTTGAAATTACTTATTGATCAAGGTACATGACCAGGAATGCTTGCATGTCTTTAAGAACAATGAATGGTTTAATTTGTATACAGTGGCTTTCTCTTCACAGAAGACTTCTACTCAGATTTTAACTGAGCTCTTTTTGGGGAAACGTATGACTAGTCACCTGAAAGATGAGTTTATTTCATACACACAGGCTGACATCACAAACGGTAAACCTCACATCTATGAACACTTTCTCTTTATCTATAAAACACCTCTATTCTGGATTTACTGGTGAGACAGTAAACAAGAGCTAAAACCTTAAGCCAAGACCTCACCAAGTGTCTTCTGGATGTCATTTGTGGCAGGAAGTAACAAGCCCTTGGCATCCAAGAGCACTTCTGCAGTTTTCTTCAGCTTCTCCACAGCAACCTGCTGACTTGATATCTGCCCGTGCAAAGCCTGTGGGGTTAAGTGGGTTTCGATTATATTCAGGACTAATGGATTCCCAATAAGGAAAGAACAATCAACTAAATTGGATAGACTAAACTGCAAAGCTTATTCTGGACTTCTGAGGATAAAGCAATTAGCGAGCAGTGAGCGGCCAACCTAGACCGTGAGCCTTGGCATACATGAGTGTGCTCTTAACAGTCTTCCTGCTTTCAACTTGTAACCTGCTTACTCCATGTTTTTTCATTTCCATTTTTGATGTTTCGTACAACACCATTACCCCAAAATCCCTATCCCCAAATCCCAACAGCAATAACAAAACTAAAACACAGAAGTCCAGGACTATTCCTGACTCCAGGTTCTCGAATTCATATTGTGTCATCTGTTCTTGTTTAATTCAGCAAGTTATTGAACATCTAAAAATTCAAAAGGCTTTGCTACTTTCTGGGGAAAACCAGCTACAAAGCTTACAAAAAGGGCTACATTCCAAAGGTAAGAGGAGGTGCTGGTAGAGATGAGCTAAAGGAAGAGCAGCAGGGATATGAGGACCAGTTAGGTGATGATACTGGGCCCTGAAAAAGCGGTGGAAATGAAAAAGCAGAATGCCTCTCCATGGGATGAACAGAAGGCACAGAAAGCCTGTGTGTGTGTGTGAGAAAGAGAGAGAAAGACAGACGCAGAGAGAGACAGACAGACGGGGGGGGGGGAGATATGAGAATATGATAATGAACGAATAAATAGGGCTGCAAAGGCCTCAAATGTTGGATACAGGGCTTGACATTTTTATCTGGTAGAAATGGAAGAATTTTTGGAGAAACAAAATGCCCAACTGAGAGTGATTTAGGCCAGAAGAGGCAGCCAGGACTTTACCAAGGACTGAGGAGGCCCTTCTTGCACTCTGGCTGCCTGGACCACACAGTGTGGTACGGCACAGGGATGGGAAGAGTCAAAGGCCTGTTCATATTGTCTAAAGCCAAAATGCCTAACACAGAAAGTCTTACTGCAACTGTGTTTGACACCAATATATATAACCGCCTCAAGGTATTAGCCATGTTTCCTCAGTGGCTATGGCTACACTGTTGGGCAGTGCCCAGGACAGAATGGCAGTCAACCCAGAGGGGGGCAACAGAGGATGCGAGAAGACAAGAGGAAAGAAACAGGCTGGGTTCTGTTGAGCACGGGTAACTACCAAATTTTATATACTGAGGTGAGAGCAAATTCCAGAGTGAGAAGACTTTGTTTTGGAGTTCCTGACTTCAAAATGCTGTTAGGACAGTATACAGGAAGAAGCGAGCAGGCTGGCAGCGCATGAGACCACACAGATGGAACTATGTAGAGCCAACTGCAGCAGTAGGAGGGGACTGTTACAGCTGACAGTGCAGCAACCTCAGAGGAGGAAAAGGCAGGAAAGTGCACGGAAGACATTTACATTGTTGTGATGGGGAGCGGAGACAGAAACAGTGTGTCCACGGAGGTAAAAAAACAGCCCAGAGGAATTCTATACCCAAGGCTGGAAGAGAGGGAGAAACTAGACAAGGGTTAGCTATGACAGGCGACTGCCACTGACAATGTAACCAAGCTGAGCAAGGCCTTGCAGAGAGGTTCCTCCCGGTGAACAGGTGCGGTTCCACACTGCTGGAGCCTTCAGTTCCTAACATCCCAGATGGGTTTCTGGCCACGTAGGTGGGCTGCCTCATAGGTTCGACAATGGTTCCAAGTTCACGGAGCTACCGCAACTCTCCTTATAACCCCTCCACTCATATCTAAAAGGCTCAAAGGTCTGGAGGCTGGGAGGTGGCTGAATGGAGTGAGCGCTCGCTGGGAGAATGAAGGACAAAGCTCAGGTCCCCAGAGCCCACATTAAGGCTGAGTGGGTTTGGTGAACCTTCTGTAACCCTAGCATTTGCAGAGCCAAGACTAGGGTCCTCAGGACAAGCTGGCAATGTAGCCTAACTGCCTGGCCAGTGACCAGATCTCAGTAAGGTGGAGAGCAACCGAGGGAGACACCTGGCATCCACCACTGGCATTGATAAGCACACATATGGATAAACACCTGCACACATGTAAGTATATATATATACACACACACACACACACACAAAAGCCCATGCGCACTGCTGGTGTGTGCATCCCTGGTATGGGCCACGGCTTCTGAATGCTCCTTGACTATTGCATCTGAGTGGAAATAGTGACCTTAAAGTTCCAAACAGCAGCATCTGAGATCTCATTCTCCACGCTAAGCACTTCCTATCAGCTAACCTCTGATCCCTGAGCCCAAGTCTCCTAACAGAGTCTATATGGTCCCGATTCTTCTCCACACACAGAAATAACCAACAACCCTGCCACTTTATCCCACTTAAAGGGTTTATTTTTTTTTTTTTAAGTCAAACTCTGCTCTGTATTTCAAAGCACAAAGACTTCTGAAAAGAGACTGCTACCTGAGAGCCTGGCTTCGAACAGCGTCCCTGAAAGACCCACTCACCTGTTTTACCTAAAACATACACATGACTATTTCTGACTATGCCTGCTTCAGTTTAAGCCATTTTATAGCTTCCTTTTAAAACAAGAGCGAAGACGGGAGAATGCCATAAAGACTCCAATACAATTTCTATCTCCACTCTTATTTTTAAAAAAATATTTTCTATTGCAGCAATGCTCACCAGCACACACGTTCCTTGCTATTTACCGAACTCAGTGCTTTCGCATCTCTACACTGAACTCAGTGCTTTCGCATCTCTACATCAACGTTTACATGTTGCCTTCAGATTAGCTCTTACTGAGACTTTAAACCTCCTTGGGGGGCCTCTGTAACATTCTCCACACCTAGTCATGTTACGTACCATTCCCAAGAGTCTATAAATCCCTGTGAACACTGTTCCTCCATTTGTCTCTGTTAATGAATTATCCTTTGCCACAGAGCAAAAAGGGGACAGCTTATTCACATCAAAAGAGATAAAATAAAGATGAGGGTGCCCTGTACTCAGAGAGATAGTCATAACGACATCATTATAACTGAGTAATAGTGATAACTTACTCCACTTTGAGGCAAATACAGAAATTGTTCAAAAGTAGCCTTATGCTGTTTCAAGTAGATTTCCTGAAACTGAAGTGGGAAGGAGTATGGTTCCAGAATACTCCAAGACTGTGACCGTGGTCTCCGTGGCTGCACCGGGAAAGCATTGTCTCTACATTGATGAGCTCATATTCGGTGCATGAAAATTTCCTGACTTTGTACTATGCAGGAGACCAGCACAAGTTTCAAAGGACAACATCAGACAGTGTGATTTAGAGCTGGTCCCAGACCCAAGTCTCTACACTGGGCTCAGATGCCCACCTTCTTATGACTTATGGGGCAAAAATCTGGTGACTCCCTCTAAGGTCATTACAGAGCGTCGACACCAGTCAGTCAGCAGCTCTGCTGATGGAATGTTTGAAACAAAATACAACCGCAAAGTAAAAGGCTAATGTAGAAAAATACTGACTTAAATGTTCGCATTATTAAAATTTTTAAAAATGGAGATAGGTCTCATTCTATAGCTCTAGCTTGTCTGGAACTCACTAAAGAGCAGGCTGGTCTCCAATTCCCCCAAATCCTCCTGCTCTGCCTCGCCAGTTCTAGGGCTGTAGGTGTGTACTACCATTTCCAGCTCTACTTCCAGCTCAGTAACTATTAAACTTTAATAAAAAGGAAAAAAAGAGTATGAAGGTCTCTCTGGTATGAATGAAAATAGCCTCCCACAGGCCCTTAGGGAGCGGCACATGAGGAGGCGTGGCCATGCTGAAGCTGGTGTGGCCTTACTGGAGGAAGTGTGTCATGGGGATGGTCGTTGAGGTTTCAGCTGCTCAGGTCAGGCCCCGCGTCACTCTCTCTCTGCAGCCCTTGGATCCAGTCTGGATGTAGAACTCAGCCCCCTCTCCAGCACCATGCCTGCCTGCATGCCGCTGTGCCCCCCACCATGACGGCAGTGGACCCACCCTCTGAAGTATAAGCCGGCCCTTTCCTCCGAAAGACTGGCTGTGGTCAGAGTGTCACTTCCCAGCAAGAGAAACTCTAGCTAGGACAAAGAGTACCTAATCTTCACCAACGTTTTAATCTTACTACACACACAGATCACCTGTGAGAAAAACATATCCAGGGACACCGTGAATAGAGATTGACTCTTCCGCTACACTATGGCTTAGCTTGCGTTCACTCTCTGAGCTACCCCTGCCTTTGCATCACAGGCTCTTTGCAGCACTCACCAAGTAAGCTTCTCTGTTCCAAAATCCATCCCTGTATGTTTAATTAAAAGCCATAGGGTTCTTTTTCTGTTTTGCTCTAGATCCTAAGAATTCTTTTATATAAAGAGGCGGCACATTTACAAGGATCAAACTTGAAATGTTTTATTTTTTTTCCCCTGTAATATTTTACTTCCCAATTAAATGTTAGTCAACCTTAACAACTATTTTAAACTTCTGGCATTTCTTAGCAATATCATGACCCTAAATACCACAGAATCTACTCTGACGTCACCATATATTCTGTCCTTTAATACATAACCAAGAGGAACTAAACAATTAGGGCAGATCTGTTCTCACACTCGAGGAAGAGGAGAAAAGAAAAGAAAAGCAAATAAATTAATAGCAGAGCTGAAAGTGCACACTGGAAGGCAGCAGTGGAATTAAGCTGGGGAGGCTGGCCCAGCCCAGAGCACTTCTCTGGTACTGAAGGCTGCAGATGGAGACTGTGCCTACCCGCCCTGCACCTCCATCCCTCTTCCCTCTACTGTCCTCTGTGCTTAACCCTTACGTGGCCTGTGCGTTAAATAAACACTGCCTGCTGCCTCGGCAGGGATGCACACGTCCTGGAGATATCTGTGGCGTTCCTTAGGCTATTGGGCCACTGAAACAATGGACTCTCAAGAACTGGAATTTCCCTGGGAAATCTCATGCTGGAAGAAGGGAAAGACTAGAGTTTGAGTGCTAGCCAGAGGGGGAGCTTGTCCCCTAGAAAGCTAAGTCAGGGATGAGACAATGGTGGGCAAGAGCACACCCTGACTAGGGCTGCTTAGCTATGCTTCTCTCTCCTCTGTCAATTCTTGAACAAATACTCATCAGGCACTTTGGGCCAGGTGACCCTCTTCATGTCCTGGTGACCCCCAACCATGAAACAATCCTCATTGCTGCTTCCTAACTGTGATTTTGCTAGTGCTGGGAGTCATGATGAAAAATATCTGACATGCTGACTGCCTTAGGCGACCCCTGTGAGAGCACTGTCTGACTTCCGATGGGGTTGCGGATCTACAGGTTGAGAACTATCGCTCTAGAGACAGCACAGCACACGACAGGCAGAAACGCCTGCTCTCATGGAGTTTAATTCTAGGGGAAAGGGGCAGGGAAACTACGGAAGATAGCAGTGAGCGGGTGGGCTGGGCTTTGTTGGGGCAGGGCGTGGTGCAGTAGAGCGCAGGCAATGTCAAGCTAGCTAGGTAACAGTGGGACAGAAGTCAGGGAGAGTTTAGCGGAGCCGGAGCCCTCTGGTGGGACAGAATACTTCCCACGAGGCCCAGAGTAACACCACCACACAGTGTGGGGAGCGAGCGGGATTCTGTCAACAGGCTACGGAGGGGTTGTTTCTCGACGCCGCCCCTTCTCTCTTTACCTTGGTCTCCTCTAGCTGCCTTTGCAGGTTTTTGGGGTCCACAGCAATGGGCTCAAGTAGATGCTTGCTTGCTTTGGCCTCGAAGGCCTGGAGCCCCAACAGGAGCCCACAGGACGCATCTTCATAGTGTTGGTATTTGTCCACCAGATCTTTGAGGTTATTCCCAAGAACACTGCACTAAAAACCAGGAAGAGAAGGGAGACTGAAACCCACTGCTTTCTGGTGTGTCAAAGCATCTCCAGATGTATGAGAACCTGGGGAGAAACAGGCTTCTAACACAGTTGAGTTGTTTTTCCCCCTCGTGTGGGAAGTCAAAGGTGACTATAAAAGTGAGGAGATATTTCTATACTTACAATGATTAAAAACAACAACAACAACAACAATCATATCGGTGACTGACCTTAAACAAAAATGAATCGCCGAACTAGGCAGACCTACCAGGACATACTTCTTGAATTTTCAGACAATATATATACAGAAATTTTATGAAAATACCTTTAAGGTGCTTTGTAAGTTGCTTCTCAATGTTGCACAAGATCAACACAATGAAGGCAAATAACTTATATGAACACAAAGCAAAATCCAAGCCTCAAAGGTTCATTTAAATCTACACAGCCTCTGTTGCAAGCAGGGAGGCATGTTCCTGGGTCCTCTCCCTCCTCATGTTGTAACAGGATCTTGCTATGTAGCCCAGGATGACCCAAATTTACAATCCTTCTCCACACCTGGCTTACTGCTTTTTGTTTTTTTTAACAAAATTTCCCAAAGTCATAAAAGAAGCAACACAGTGCATTAGTCATTAACAGTGAAAATACACTGATCAAATATATCTGTGGGACAAACAAACAGTTCTGTAATAGGTGAAGGGACTCACACCACAGGAAACCTCTGTTGGTATCCACCAGAGGTTGGGCCCCTCCTTCTGCTTAATTAATTAATATGCTCCACCTGGTGGTCAAATTTGGTACTGCAGAAACTGAGAACAAAAATTTCTGGCAGACCTCTCTCGAAACTAGCTTAATCTGAAGTTGCTAATCTGAGACATTTTTCAGAAGTAGAAGAGATGAATAAAACTACTATTTTCCCATATCTACGTTTATATATATATTTACTAAATATATATTTACATATATATATAATATATATCTATATTTACTTCTAATTCCGAAGCAAAAATGAAGAGGACAGGTAGGAAAATATATCACAGACTAACGTCTACTCAAAAATAAGGAAAAGGAAAATAAAATTACCTTGGCGTAGAGAGACCGAAACCGGTCCGTGGCCTGATCCAGTTTCGTCTGAACCTCTCTGTGGGCCGCGGACGTGTCGATGCTGTCCTTGTCAAGCCTGTCGCCCTCTCTCCTGCTGCAGGATCTGGCCGCTTCCAACACCCTGTTTCCGGAGATGGTGATGTACCTCAGGTCGCCTTTGTGCGAGATGACGTCCTCGGAGAAGCTCTTCTGCCTCTGGAGCTTGTCCGTCAGGCCGGCGAGGTCGTCGGCGCCCGCCCCCAGGTTCTCCAGCTCCTGCTCGGCCTGCTGCAGCCAGCGCTCAAACTCCCCGTGGTCGGCGTCGAACTTCTCCAGCTCCTCCTGCAGGGAGTGCGTCAGCTTCATCTTCTTCTCGCACTCGGCCAGCGCGGCCTCGTAGTGCGCCTTGAGCGCCTGCGAGTTCCTCTGCAGCTTCTCCTTCTCTTTGGGCGAGAGGTAGTGGCCCTGTTTCTCCAGCAGCGCCTGCGCCGACTGCGTGGCTATGACGACTGCCTGGTGCCGGGCCAGGATCTGCTCGTGCTGGGCCTGTGTGGAGACAAGCCTGTCGGTCACTACCAGGGGACCCTGTGGGCTCAGGGTGGGCAGGCTTCCAGGACCCAGCCTGCTTCCCAAGCCCCCAGATACATCATCCTCTCGTTGGCTCATTTAGAGACAGTTAACAGCGAAACAAGAGCAGTCCTATAAGAGGGGTCCAAGCAAGTTGAGGGAGCATTGCCGGGGGTTCAAGTCCACCCTGAGGCGTGAGAGCCAAGTGCGTAGAGCGGTGCTGCCAACAGGTCGAAGGCACGCAGAGCCGCTGATGGCCTCACCTCCCAGATAGCAGCCTGGCCTTTGGCATCTAAGGTTCCCTCCCCTCTGTAAGAAATTTCTGCAAATGGGCTGCTCAAACATGGCACAAAAGGCTAATGGCCCCTGAGCAATCGTCTCCATTTCTTGTAATGGCCTACGCGGCCCGAGCCGGCTGGCATCACATGGCATCACAGGGCTCTTTCGGCTACACCTGCTCTCTGCCTCCTCCCACCTCTGTCCCCACCCACCTGGTAGGTGCCCTGCTATGTTTTTCTCCCTGTGTTTTTGCCTGGTGACAGCTGCTTCAACAGATACCTACACGGTTGCCTCCATCCCCTTTGAATAGCTGTACAAACCCCATCATGTGCTTTTATCCTAACTACTTGATTTAAATACTGAAGACGGAACTTCGCTAGTTACTCTTGACTCACTAAGACCCCTTTCCTCCCTTAGCGCTTTCTACCTTCCACCATACTGTAGGACTTGGATACAAGCTACGTCATCCTCTCTCCCTTGGTAGGCAAGCACCAGGACGGAATCCCAAGCGCCTACAACTGAGCCGACTCTCACCGGGGCAGAGGGAGAACACAGGCAGAGCAGCGACAAGGCTTAGAACCACCGAGCTGCGGGGCCTTGCTCACAAGTCTGTTCTCAGCCAGTGGGGTGCAGATCTGGGCACATTTACATTCTCACTATCTGCAGCAGTGCCCAACACCTTACGGACCACTGGTAAATACTTTTGTTCAAACAGTTTTTCTTCCATAAACTGGGTCTTTGGCATTTGAACTATATTCTTACGCTCCTCGCCAACAGGGCTTTTGCCTTCGGAGAGGGCGGATATACAGACTACCCTACGTCACACCATCAGTGTCCTTCCTTTTCTACACGGGAAATCTCAGGCTGAAGGGAGGAAGAGGCTTGGTTGGCTTGGGGCCAAGTTACAGGGGCTTAACTAGGGTTGTGCCCTGGTTGTGTCCCCACTCAAACAGCAGCTTGGCTCTGAAGGATTCTTCAGTCTCAGAAGAGCTCAGAAGGAAATGTCACCCTATGGACCCTGGCTTGGGTGACCTCTGCACGTTAAAGCTTACTCACTGATCATTCTTATGACTTGGGTTAAGCTGCTACCACTTCATGACTTTTAAGTCATAACTCATAAAGTTCCTTTGGGAATTCATTCAATTTTTTTTTTTCATTTAAAAAAAACAGTAACAGTGAGAACCTGCTCCTAAGCGTTCTCAAAGTGGGAGCATGCTCACTGTTCGGGCCTGAGTTACATCTTCTAGAAACTCCCACTGAATATCCTCTGGGCTCCCAGGACAGTCAACAGAGCTGAAAAGGCCCCTCATCATCAAGCAGTGACTCCTACAAGACCCGGTCACAGAGACAAAAACCGTCAACTCCAACACCGTCTCTGCTCCTGCAGTAAAGGCGCGCACGGCAGCTGCCGCTGCTGCCACACCCTGCGCTCCCACGCTCCACCGTGGCTGGTGCCGCCACCCCACAGGCTCACCTGAGAACGTGGGCTCAGGGCTGTGCAGCGCGCCGGTTTGTAAACATGCGGCCCAGTGACCAAAACTATGGCTGAGCTGAAGCCAACTCTAGCTGGTAAAACATGTGCAGGCTGGGCAAGCTCCTTCAGGTATGTACGCGGCAACTGTCTTAGAAAATGGAATCTTAAGATCTCAAAGAGTAGCTAGGGAGACTAAATGAAGTGGCCGGAAGGTTTTTATTTTTTAATTTATGCACACATGCCTGTTCCGGATGACCTTGGAGGCCAGCTGGAGTTACAGGCAGTTGTGAGCTGCCTGATGTGGATGCTGGGGACTGAACTTGGATCCTCTGCATGAGCAAACTTCCTCAGCCAGCTCTCCAGCCCTCTTCCCTTTCTAAATCAGGGCTTCAGCTACGCGCCGAAACCGAAGCCAGTGGTGTACTTTTTACTGTGTTTACTTGCTTAGAACCTACACAGTGATTTGTACTTGACATAACAAAGAACCTGGGGAGGGAAAGTCTTTATTTTCTGTGGTCAGTGAGGCTCGATTTTACAGAGCTGTTTGATTCTTCATTGAGCACCACATAGAACTGTGTGAGTGGCACACCTTGACTTTCTGGTACTGCTGGTTCAGATTCTCCTCGGTGGTCCCGCCGTCCCCTTCAGCGTCCGTCTCCAGCAGGTTCCCATTGACTGCATCCTCCTCACCAACCACTGACTTGCTGTCACCTTCATGCAAATGGGTTCCGTTCTGCTCCATCAGCGGCGTGTGCTTCCTCCCTGCCCTTTCCGAGTCTTTCTCAACGTTCATCAACCAGTCCAAAAGGTTTTCTATTTTGGTTCTGCTCTCTTCCAGCTGCTTCACAGCTGCAACCTGGGTAGGGAAGGTTTATAAGCAGACAGGCGCAGCTTAAGCATAACACATTAAAAAAAATAGATGCTTAGGTAATCCTAAATTATAAAAGCTAACACATTTTAGAAATAGATGGGAGTTAAACCTTAAACACCGCCTTCAAACAGATACTTTGAAATTTTAACCATTGCCGGCGGCACTTCCCAGCCCTTCTCACACCCAAAATCTCGCAACTGGCGTCTGCTTATACAATGATGCAGCAAAGCCAATTCTTCCTAGCTTTGTGTCTCGTAATAATGAGCCCAGCGTCTCCGCACTGTAGTTCCCAGAGCTAACCACTGCTCTGTGCCACCTGATAAGCTTAATAAAAGCAGGCAGCTAGCGTGTCGGCCATCCCTGGTGAAGCAACAGTGTACCGTACAGTCGGACAGGCACCTTTTCAGTCTCTTCCTTGATGGCTGTCGTCACCGCCTTATCCAGCTCCTTCCTCGACTGCTCCGCCTTTAAATTCAGCTGTTCACACTTTACCTTCGCCTCGTTTAGTTTCTGCTCAATCAAAGCTTTATCTTCTTGGGACAACTCTTCACCACTCTCTTTTAAAAAGATTTCCGTGTTTCTCACTATTTCTGCCAATGCCTGTGTACTTCCTTGCATATCTCTCTGTAATTCCTTAAAACACACACAGAAAACAGTACTCTATTGTATCATTCCAATTCTTGCAGAACTGTAATTGTCAAAGAGAGTTATCACCAGCAAAGACACTGGTTTAACTGCGCTTTAATTTTCAAGTAATTTGAAATCCCAGTATTAAAACTGTATGGGCCTTGAAAGGTTAATGCTTGAGAGTATTTGTGAAACATTGAAAACATCAAGGCGTTCATATATGAGTTGTACAAATTTGTGTGCGGTTTACAGAAGCATGTTTACAACACAGATTTGTGGTGATACTTACTCTATTTCTAAACACTGATACATATTCTTTCCGACTGTGCCTTACTCTGTGGCCTAGGCGGGCTGAGAAAGCCGTCCTCCTCCTTCACCTCCCAAGTGCCACGCTTACAGACATATGTCACCCCACACCCAAGCGAACATTGACTTTTAATACTTATCTATTTCTCAGGAAAAAACAAAAACAAACAAAACCCCACAGGTTCCTCAGTGAATTGTAACTTTTTCTTTTTTTAGCACTGGGTTATATATGACATAGTGATTGCCTCTCAGCCCTGGCTACTAGGACCCTTGAACTAAGATCTCCTCTCTGCAGTTAGAGCTATCACTCGCCTGAGAGGTAAAAATTTCCCTCTGTGCTCTTCACTCTTAACAACAAGGGAATTCTGCTTTTATGCATTTTCATTCTTTATAGTACACCGCTTCATCGGGACAATGCCTTTCTCCATATGCCACCTTGAACTTCCTCAAGGTTTTGAGTGTGTGACTTGCACGCGAGCCTGTACAGTAGACCACTATGGAGCACCATTAACTGTAGAGGTGACTTGATTCACATTTACTCAGCTTTAATAACATGGCGACAGGAGACTCAGCGCTTACTGGAGGAAGCCGAGGTCACAGGAGTGATGAACACTGAATCTGAGTCAAAAGCTACAAACATGGCTCTCCGTCTCCTGACACCAGATCACAGGTTTCCTTATCTGGCAGTTTGTTATTTTACCCCTTTTCCTTAGATAAAAAACAATAAATTACAGGAAAAGACCCAATGAACAGGAGGAGAGTTAGTACTAAGAAAGAGCTCAGGCTGAAGCCTATTTCTCCTCATTTGCAAGTGAGTCAGCAGGCCTTAAAAGCTCACATTGTAATGTATCATTTGCCTCCTTGGCAAAGTATGTCACCAAAAGCGTCAAGAAAACTGCATGGCTCGCTTGAAGTTTTAAGTCTAGCTTTTAGTATAAAGTTTAAAGCTCTTTCCCAGAGCCTCTGAGTATGCCTTTGCTTCTGATACCTCTAACATGTTTCTGGCAATCCCAGTGGCCTACCGGAGCGCGGAACCAACCCTAGCAAGGATGGACAGCTGTGGCTACGAAGGTCTACCTCTTGCTTCAGCTGGTACTTCTTCAGCTCCACCGTGCCATCCCCAATCACAAAGGCCTCTTGGTGACTGATGAGGCGGTTTTCAGTTTGGGTGAGGAGATCACACAGCCCCTGGAGTTTCTCTTTGTACTCTTGCTGACGTTCTGCCACCACCTAAGATGGAGAAGCCCAGAACAGCTGCAGTGGCCGACCGCCATTCGCTTCCTACCAAGCCTCTTAACAGAACACACCTTTCAAATGCCCTCCACTAAGCTCTTAAGTATGCTGTAAACATGATAGCATTGGAGTGCAAAGTGAGCAAGGACAGACAGACAGACAGACAGACAGATGGTATGAGCATGGCCCATGTACACGGAAAGAGCCTGTTTGAGTGCCGTTGCTCAGCAGCTTGTATGCTCAGCAAACTGGCCATGCATATGCGTAAGAGACTGCAGCTTCTGATCGACAGGAGGAAACATCGCATTTTCTTAAGCTCTTGAAACCTGCGACACACACAGTTAATTCTGCAAAAGGACACCAAAAGAGAAGTTAGTTGTGATTTGTCAGTAAACATATGGATATGTATATTTAGGTTATCATGCTATGCACAATGCCTGGATGCTTCAAGAATTAAAAAAAAAACATTACATGCACTATTATTTCATCACTATGTTCTTTGCTTGCTACTGCCATTAGTCAGTACTGAGTTCATTAAATCTGACAGGTAAGTCAGAACTTGTATTTTTCTTTTCCCATTCCACACACACTCATTATCTAGCTCAGAGCAGCAGTAAACACAGCCTCTGTTGACAAGAAGCTCGGCACAGGCCAGGCACAGGGCTGTGTTTCATATGACTCACTCTGTCCGTGCTCACAGCACTACCTGACAAACATTCCTATTTCTAATTCATTAATGATCGAGCTGAGGGTGAATGACCTCACTAAGCCACACAAAGTAGGTGAACTGGAGCATTTCAGACACAAAGTGAGGCAGGCCAGCTGTAGAACAAGCACCCCTCTCCTTCCAGGGGGAATCATAGCACCTTGAACCTTCAGAGCTAAACCTTCGTCAGTTACTCCTGGGCAATGATTGCTTTCTTGCTCCCATTCTCAGGGAGAGAATGAAGACTCTCAGCTAACAAAATGCTGTTAAGAGAACACTGACAAGGAGCGGCTATGTGAGACCACCCACGTGGAAAACTATGCCGTGACCCACCGGCCACATCCGCTCCACCACATCCAGGGCCCCTCCCTAGGCGGCCTAAGTTGTGGCTTCACACCGGACACGGAGAGCAGGGAGCGCGCTGCGCAAGAAAGGCAAACCTTCTGATGACCGAGCTCCTGCTCCAGCCGCAGATGAGCCTCCAGCCGGCCCGCCTCGGCCGTCACCAGCTCCTGCGCGTGGAGGAAGCACTTCTGGGTTGTACTGAGGAGCCGCAGGAGTTGTCTGCTCTGCTCGGGAGACAGGTCTTGGGCGTGATCAGAGATGAAGGACTGGATGTCAAAGGCCGCGGTTTCCAGCTGCGTTTTGGTGTGTGCAAGGTCTCTCAGCACGGTCTATGAAAAGAAGCAATGCAAGTTGCCAGGGAAGGTGGCCTGCCGTGAGGTTTGAGAGGATGAGTAACACTGAGGTACACTTCGATATGACCCTTCTACCGGCACTGGAAGGCTTAACGATACTTTCTCGGTATTTGTCAAAGAATCTACTTATTCATCATTTGGTGTAAAAAAAAAAGTGATTTACGCATTGCGTGTGTGTATGATGTGTGTGCATGTATGTGGCTGAGTGTGAACATGAGTATGCCAGCTCACCTGTGTGGAGGTCAGAGGACAGTCTCAGTGCTGGTTCTTGCCTTATGCCGGCTTGAGACGGGGCCTTTCTTTCACGGCTTCCTCCAAGCTAGCTGGCCACAAGTTGATGGGGAGTCTCCTGTCTCCACCTCCTACTTCTCCACAGAAGCACTCTCCTACAGATGTGTGTCACCCCACTCAACTTTACACTGACTCTAGGGATTTAAACTCACATCCCCATACTTGCACAGAAGGTGTAGCAAGTTCTTTATATACTAAGCCATCTCTCCATCCCAATAATGAAGTGTTTAAAGGTGAAATTAGTTAAAATATAAAAATAAACAGTCCCAAGAGTATTCACTCTTTGCCTGATTTATCATGCTTAAAATGTAACTATATAATAAAACAAAAAACAAACAAAAAAACCCAAAGATCCAAAACAGGTGCATTCATCACAGTGAAAGGGACATTAACATCACAAAATAAATGCTAATATTTACATTATTTACATTATCCCCTCAATTGGGCTAACACATAACAAGACCATACAGAAAACAAAATATGAATTAAACAGGCTATAATTTTAGTTTTCAGATTCTTAGGCAAGGAGCCCAAGTGTTCATAGAAATGTTCAAATTAAGAGTCTTTAAAAAAATTCAGACTGAAATTTATTACCATACAAATATAACTTGAGGTATTCTATTTTGACTAGTTTATAGTTATCTTATGTTTATATAATTCGTTTATGAAAGACATAAAGACATATCAGTATGTCAGCAGTAGTGAGAGTTTGGTATGGTGTATGGTGTAACTTCAAGAGTTAGGTCAACTATGAAAAGACATTTGTTCAAGCCAGAGACAGAAGATAATCCCTCACAGTCAATAAAAACTCAGGGAGTTTGTATTTGTCATGAACACGTCTCGCACCAAGCACACGGGGTCTGCACGTTGTCACTTGCCTTAAGAAACACTAGAGCCTTCTGAACAAGTGCAGTATCCTGGATGTCCACAGTTTGAATATCCTTCACAGATTTGCTTTTCTCTGATACCCAATCTGAATATGATGTAAGTTTGTGTAGGAAGTCTTCATGACGAACTGCCAGCTTAGACTAAAAAACAAAATTACGGTTCATTTCCCCCAAATTTCAAAGTCCTGCAGTGATTCTGTTTGAAAAGTTGAGAACTGTAAAGATAATAATAATTAAATAAAATACCTCATAGTACAGTTTAAATTCTCAATCACATTTTACTCAAAACTCATTTTATGCTTACCATTTCAGAGTCAATTGCAAGTGTGATCAGTTTCCTTCTTTCTGAGCACATGCTGCTGAGAGACGAGAAGGCATTCTGTAAATCTTCGTGGCTTTTGCTCAGTTCTTCGTGATGTCTCCTGGGAAGGTCACTGGGAAAAGACTTTAAGAATTCTTCTGCCAGCTTTAGATCTTTCCTTAATAACACAGCAATTGGAGCCAATCCCAACTCGAATGTCTGCAAAGAAATATATTCCCCATCTATTTACTACTTAGCAGAAAACACAAACCCAAACGCAAAACATAAGAACAAAGCTTTCTGCTTCTTGTAAATCGTGCATTAAATGGCACCATCTGCGAACCACAGGCTACTGTAGCTGGGATCTGAATGTCTCCCTAGGTCCAGTGCTTTGGACCTCAGCTTGGTGCTGAACCAGAGGATTAGAAACTTCCAGAAGTGGATTTAGTAGGGGAACCTCAGATCCCTGGAGTTGGTGGACTCTCACAGGGGCCAGGGCACTCCAGTTCTTCTTTCTTCATCTGCCTTTCGGTTTGAGGTGAAGAACTACTTTGCCACAAAACTAAATGCAACAGGATCAAGGGATTGTGGGTTACAGGTTCCAAACCATAGTCCAAATAAACCTCTTGTTTAATTTGAGTAATTCTGGGAGGCTGAAAATCATGTTTGTAGATAACTCTTACCTCAAACTGCTTAAGCTGATTCTTCAAGGCTTCTAGACTGTTATCCACAGATGCCTGGTTGTCTAAGGGGGGCTTCATATCTCGAAGCAAAGCCAAATATTCATGCATTTTCTCAGTATGTTGCAAACACTGTTGTAACTCATTGGAATACTAAAAACAAAATTAAATGCAATAATTAATAGCCTTTATGAAAAATATTTTAACACAAACAAAATATATGTGATTATCTCCACATTTCCTGCCTGATTTGTCATGGAGAAAAAAAATGCATATGTCAACTCACTTTTTCCTTTGAGCTATCATCTGAAGCCATTTCTTTTGATCCCAAAATACATCCTGAATGGCCTGGGGGCTCCCTGCGCAGCTCTTCCAGCTTCTCATTGTTTCCTGGCAGTGCTGCTGGGTGCACAGTAGAGGGCTCCACTTCCATCTCTCCCCCAGTCTGCGGGTTCAGGGAGCAGTGCTTTCCTTCTTTGCTTTTTAGATCACCGCCGACCAACGGTTCTTCTTCTACCATCTCAGGAGCAGCACACGGCTTTTGATTCGAGGCTTCAGCCTGTTCTCTTTCTGCTGAACACTCATCAAAAAGCAGCTTGTAAAAGGCATTTTTAAGTTGTGGTGGAAATAATTCAGATGCAGTGTCTCTTTTCTCTGTATTGCACTCTATCTGAGTCAATGCTTTAATCAACTCAGATGTGCCTGGGGTTTCTTCGGTGTACTGTTTTTGCTTCAACATATCAAGAAGGTCCAACTGAAGTCTTGTAATACAGAGGGGGTCCCTTCCACTCTCTGCCTTCGGTTGTGATGAGCTAGTCATGGGGGAAACGCCAGGACTGGGCACGCTGGATACTTCATTTGGTAACTGAGACAAGGTAACTCTCTTAATGAAGTTCTGAAGAGAGAATTTAGTGCCTGCGCAAGCTGAAGGATCTCCAACCTCTTGGGGATTCACCTGAACTTCTTCTAACATGCTCTGCAAAATAGCCTTTCCATCTTCCACAAATGCCAGAGACAACTCAGGAATATGAACTTCTCTCTCTTGGGGTCTTGGAGATGAGGCTCGCTCTCCATGTGGCTGTTTCTCAGTCTTTTCTTCCTCTCGGCTGCTTTCCAGCACTGAGCAGCTCACACCTGAGGTGGTGTAGGAGGTATTTTTCACTCCAGTCATATGGAGCTTAGACTCCACAAAACCAGGATTTTCTCCGCAGTCTTCCACACTTTTAAGAAGTAAGGGTGACAGTGTGGTGTCACTGTTTTCTGGAGGTAACGGAAGAACTCCTGTTTTTCCTTTTGAGATACTTTCCGTGATAGAAGTGTCACCTTGCTGGATCTTGGCGCCTGGCGGCCAGTCTTCTTGGGGAATGATTGCCTTTTCCTCTGCATTATTTACTGTGCATGAGTTGTCATTCATGGGAGAGGAAACTACTGAAACATGGCTTGGGATATTTTTGTTTAGTTCCAGCACATCTGTGTTTTTATGTTTATCACTGTGTTCTAAAGAGGTAAACAGATCGTTCTCTTTCTCCAGCCCTCCACTGAAGGAATCTTCTTCCACATAGCTCCTCACCCCGGAGAATGTTACACCGGAAGTCAGGTCAGCATGGGCCATTTTAGAAACTGAGCTGTCAAATATTTCTGCAAGAGTCTCAAGTAGAACAGGACTTTCACTAAACCCCCTTTGCACACTCTTTGGTTCACATCCAAGAGCCACTGTCGCCGCTTCCGGGTCTCCTCTGTGTTTAGGTTCCTCAGCACTCGTCAGCAGAGGGGGAAACTGACTCTTACCAATGCTGAGGCTCTCTGTTGCACTTTTATTTGGAGAGGAGTTGAGATATCTTTCTTCTTCTTCTGGGCCTTCTATCAGCCCTTCTTCTATCTCATTGCCTATTTCCTGAATGGATGTTTCATGAATCAACTGACCGTTTTTGCCATCTCTACCTTTAACCAGACCTCTTTCATTTCCTTGCTGACCCCTGTCACTTAATGTAGGTGATGAGTGTTTTCCCTCAGGTCTTCCTACTAACTCAGTTGCAGAACAAACGATTCCATCAAAAGAGGGACTGGTTTTTGGTGATACACTCTCAAGACATTCGTCTTTGGCTTTTAGAATGTTTGTAGATACTGGCCCTTGAACCAACTTGACTTCTGTGCTCATTACATCACATTCTAATTCAGAAATCAAACCAGCATTATTAGGTAAAACACTTTCAAAGCCCAAGATTTTTTCTGAGGCGGTGTCTTCAGCATTAGACAGCAACACGTCTGTACTTCCCACACGGTTAGACAGACTTCCTTTGTCTTCTTCATCCGTTCCAGTCCTCAGTTCTGGATGGTTGCTCCTTTCAGCGTCTGGACCTCTCATGCCGGTTGATTCTGGCTGTGAGACACCAGCGTGGTGTTGCTTTCCTGATGGACTACAAGTGTGCTTTTTATCTAGGAGAATCGTGTTACAGGTACTTTGGTTTTCATCCCTGTGTTCTTTCACAGGAATGGCAGACACCTGGGTATCTTCAACTTGGTACGAGGGCTTCCCACTCTCCTCTTCTACTCCTCGTCCTCCTCCTCTGTCACCACCATCTTCACTGCTGTATTCCTCATTATGAATATCACTGTCATCATCATCCGTGTCGGTACTGTCGCATATATAATACCTGTCGCTTTCTCTACTTTCTGTGGAACCTATGTGATCGGTGTCAGACTGACTTTCCTGGCTACTGTCACACTCTTCTCTCCTCCCTCTCCAGCTATCATCGGGTGTGAAGGAAGCTCCTAAGCTCTCTTCCCTCCCTATAACGTCACCGTCAGCCAATGAGTCAGACTCCTTATTCTCAAGGTCAAGTGGGTCTTCCCTTTTGGATGTAGGTTCTTCTAATTGTTCATTCACCTTGTCTGGGCCAACAGAACTGAACTGTTTCTGGTCCACTAAATACAATCCAGGCGTCTCAATACCTACAAGAGATTCCTGAGAACAACGAATTTTGCTCTTCACACTTAAGCTATCATCTATGCCTCCTTGAGGAAACGCAGGACTTTTCTCCTCTCTTGAGACTTCATAAAAACCATCAACAGGAGGAGGCGTCCCATCATGTTCTTCCTGCAATGTGTCATAGTCCTCAGGTTGCAAACAATCACGGTCATCGCCTTGAAGAACTAGAGAATCATGGTCATCGTCTTCAAATAAGGGGGTATCATAAAAATAATCATCACTCTCGGTGTCTGTTCCTGTGTCACTCTGCTGATCAGCCAGCAGGGATGTCTCATAGTCACCAGCATCGATGGCTCCTTTAGGTGACAATGTACCACAAGTAGGTGTGCTGGCATTCCACAAACCGTCACCAGGGATCACAGTACAGGAGTAGTCTTCCTCCTCAGACCCGGTTTTCTCGTCTTCATCTGTTTGCTGAGCATGTTCACTCTCACAGGAAGCAAATGACGTGTACTCATCACTGTCATAGTGCACTTGAACAGTGCTACCCTCGGTATCTACAGATTTCTGTTCACAGTGTTCCCCCTGTAAACTGATGTTAATAGCTGCGATTCCCAGAAATTGGTCTTGGGATGTTTCTCTTGTACTCTGATCAGCTGACACACTGTGGTCACCGAACGACAGTGTAGAAGTTTCGCGCATATATCCCATGGTCTGCGGGGCATGTGTATCACTGAAACTTCCCTGCTGGAGCCTCCCCTCATCATGGCTTAACAGGGCACTCAGCTGAGGGGAATAGTCAAAGACAGGTGGGCCCTTCTGCATATCATCTCCATTCTGTCCTTCGTTCGGATCACAAAGTCTATGGGTCTCTGGTGTCAAAAAATTACCTGCAAGATCTCTGCTGCTTTTAGAATGGTTACACCCATCTGGATGTGCCCTTGTTTCAAGGTCACCTTGATTTTTACAGTCTTTACGAACATTCCTGGGGTCATGTCTGAGCGTGCTCCCGTCTGCATATTCAGGTTGGGCTGAACATGATGTCGGTTTGGGGACACACACACCAGATGGTCTGCTGGCTTTGTGAACAACTGATGTTGGATTTGTTAGGTTTTCTGGCCAACACGACTCACTACTGCCATCATTGTTTCCCACCTCATAGAACTCTTCATTTGTGGCACACTTTCCGTTTTCAAGCATCTCTTTATGTTCAAGTTGTCTGTGAGGACATTGATCAGAACCAGCTGCTGAGGTGGAACACTCATCCTTCTCATTAATGGATGCATAATTAGGAAAGGTATCGGGGATGCTTAAGACAGCAAGACTCTCCTTCCCGGATGCGTCGGCTCCGAGCTCTGCACCACAGCTCTCCAGCAGCATGCCCACAGCCTCCCCCAAGTCTCCGTCGTACAGCAGAAGCCTCTGCCCCGTGTTCGCATCCATGTAGCTGTTCACCATCAAGTAAGACAGGAATAACTTTCTGGCTTGTTCCGAGTTCTGGGTTGCGACTGGCTCTTCGCCATCAGAACCAGCCTCTTCTTGCCTGTAGTCATGGACTGTGGATGGCTGGAATTTACAAAAGGAGAGCCATCTTTTGGCATTTTCACAAGCTTCTAAATCTCCCAAGTCTGGCATTTTGTCTGGCAGTCTTATGTTCTTTAAAATTGATGCCGTGCTGTTATCTATGATTCCCAGCTGCTCAGCAACATCCAAATCAACGACCTGAGAGCTTTCTGGGATGTAGAGAGCAGCGATTTTCTGTCTCCCATTCAGAATTTTGTAGGCTAATTCATTTGTGATCAGCTCTTGCTGTAAGGAGGAAGATGTGGGAAATATTTCACCAGACTGGGGCCAGATGAGTCCGACATAGCCCCGCTGAGCCTCGAGAACCAGAAGCGCACTGCTGGGTGTTATCAAGTCACACTGCACGGCTTCATCTACCGTTAGTCGCTTAGCAGGGTCTGAGTGCATGATCCCACCTGTCTGAACCTGATAGGTGAGGATACTACTTGCAGTGTCTCTGTCAATCATTCCCTTTGCCACAGCTTCTTCAACAGTCATTTTCTGGCCAGAGTCGCCATGGATCAGACCGCCAGACAGAAGCTGTGCGCCTAACAGCCTAAACATGGTTCCGCGGTCTATGAGTCCTTCGTGAGCTGCTCTTAGAATGCTGACACTTCTTCCGCACCTCAGAGTTATCTTGCCAGCTTCCTGTGGTCTCACTGGTAAAAGCCACATCCTGGTATTTTCCTCAAAAACGCTCCTTTGTACCATATCAGTTAAAGAAACCTTCTCAGAGGTGCATGGGTCGATAAGATCTCTACAAGTGTCTTGCCTTTCTAGGACTTTAGAAAACAGTGCTGAGGAAATCAAATTCTTTTGGAAAGCTTTTTGTAAGGTCAAGTGTTCACCTGTGGCTGGAACAAGCAGAGAGCCTGTGGAAAGCAGTATCTCAAGAACTCGGATGGCCATGGATTCTGATATCATGCCTTGAGCCAGGGAGTCTAGCACAGGGACCGTGGTTGGTGATGCAGTAGAAATGATCTGCTTAACTTTACTTAGTTCTCTCAGTTGATGCAGAATTTGTTCATCAATGAGGCCGTGGCTTTCGGCATCTTTGAGGTCAAAACACTTTCTTAACGCTGGTGAAATTAAACCAGTAGTCACTAGCTGTGCCTCAAGCAACCTGATCCCTGTTTCATAGTCAACAAGGCCTCTTAAGACCGCCTGGAAGACAGAAAGGACCTCTCCAGTTGTCTGATTGATGGTGCCCGAAATCACTTTATCCAGCTGGAAGGGAAATGCAGAAAGCTTGAGTCAGTCTGGTACCTATGGCAGTTTCTTGTAGCATTGGTGGATTTGTTTTATAATAATATACTTGATCGTAAAAAAGTCCTCTACTTACCAAGGCAGCGTGTGAAAGTTAGGCAGCTCAAATGCACAAGTGATCTATGTCAGTGATCTATTCAACAGCACAGGATGTGATAAAGCTTTGAAAACAACATGCATCTGTGAATTGAAAACTTAACATCTGTGTATACTAACAAGGTTAGTGAAGACATACGAGTAGGTGTTGACAGTGAGAAAACAGAACACATCTATCTAGAAGGCAAATCATGCTCTCTGCATCTACATGAGATTAGAGTCTAGTGACAAGGAAGAGAGCATCAAACTCCATGCTACTGATGTTTACAGCATACAGACATTTCCAAGGATAGTAAGACTAAGGAGCCAAAAAAACTTGTTATGTACCCCCAAAACATGACTAATTATGTGAAAGTCATGGGATTGACTATAACAAATACCTTTTAAATATCAAACATTGTGTTGGGCACATTACTGAGCCAGACAATTTTTAAGTGATTTTTTTTTTTAAAGAAGATATGAGATGAGTCAAAGCCTCCCACCATTCAAATAACTTTCAGGAGTATCTCTGACAATCAAGAATCTCTACAGCATATCACCTGCAGAGATGACCCACAGGCTCTTCTTTAATCACATTTTAAAATAACATACTGAACATAATAGTAAGAGAATGGCTTTGAAAAAGAAGAGTTAGAATGAGTCCTCTTTCCCCATGCAAGGCAGAGATTAAGAAGGCACAGGATGATGATCAGCATGAGTAAGGCTGCATTTTTATAAACAACAAAGAAGCCTCCAAACTTTCAAATCCATTCTGTCCACATATTTTCCACATAGAAACCCCAAGGTGCATTGGCATGTATTTTCAGTCATGCAATAGACTAGGCTCTTAAATGGACCTCACATCTCGTAAGCAACGTTACCTTCTCCTCTACCTTCACCTCTCCTGATGGTTGCGAATCTTGTTGTTTCAGAGATTCACTGACTAGTAAGTTATAACCTTCTTGAAGGGTTTTCACTTGTTTCTCCAATTCATTTCTTTCTTCATCTGTCAGTCTACAATATCCATAAAGCATAAAGGGGCAACGTTAGCCTTCAGGTGGAGAAGGATGTAGCTTGTTTCAACCTCACTGCTACACAGCCTTAAACCAGACTTGTTCTATGTGTTTCTCAGGGGTCAGTACCTCTCCAAGGTCAGAACAAACAAACACCAGAATAACTACTTCCAAGTTGATCAGAGAAAGATTCTTCAAGGAATAACTCAAAATTGTTTTGGAGTAACCATGAAGAGGACATTCCAAAAGGATTTAACACAAAGGAAAATACCTTCTTTGTCTGAATCACTTGTTGAAATATATGAAGTAACCTGTGAAAAATAGCACTAGAAAACACACACACACACAGACACCCTTACATCCTATGCATGTATCGTGCACACGTGTGCGCGCGCACGCACACACAAACACACACCCACACAATACATTTACAGTTTTTCAAAAGGTAATTTTAGAGTACTGTGAAGAATTAAGGCCTGACTCAGAGCGTGCACTGTCACTCACTAGTTGCTAATCTTTATCCTGTCTGAGCCTGTGTACTTGTCAGGAATACATGAGCATTAGCACACTGTAGAGTGATGAGGTCTAGAAGTGACAAAGAGTTAAGTTCACATTCTTCACTCCCTGTTAAGTCGACTGTGATTCATTTGTGTTCCACCTTTAAAACGCCAGGGACGCTACACTGCCTTCTGCCTGCTGAACGGCTTTTCTGAACGTGACCCTACACCCAACAGAAGGGCTAATGAAAGCCAACATACTTGTCTCCATATTTAGCCAAGAAAATCTGTGTGGTCTGAAGAGCTTCAGAGAATTGCTCCTTCTTGGTTGATATTTCTTTACTGGAAATCTGTAAAGTAAGAAGTCACATTCAGAGTCTTCCCACAAAAGAGTATTAAATAGTAATTAAAAAATACACAACTTTAATCAAGACCAAAGTGTACTTTCTGGGTGACACAAGTACCGGCTGTGAGTGCTGTCAAGGCCCGAGAGGTCAGCTCTCCTCAGCACAGACAAGGGGAGGTGCAGTGCCTTCCTGTCGCGTGACATCATCTTCGTAAGGGAATCATAATGTAAAACCACACAGTTCTTACATCCTGGCCCAACTACAAATATGTAAAAGGCCAGGGCCTCAGCGCTGGCCCACTATCATCCTTGTATGGCACCTTTCTTAAAAAGACACTGTGACGATCGGACGGGAGGATGTGAAGATCCTCCCGAAGAGGGTCTTCCTTCCAGGAGTGCCTCTCATCTGTTGAAAGCACTACTCAGTAGGCCTCTGGGTCAGATGGTAATGGCTAACACCAGTACCCTCCATCCTAAGCCATCTGTGGCGATCAGAGAAGGAAAACTCATTCATTGGGGAAAGGAGTTTGTCCGAGGCTTTTTCCTAACTCCTCTCCATTTGATCAAAGTTTCCATTTTTGTAAAGGTACAGGAAGGAGAGGAAATACTGGGCCAATGAGAAGATGCCATACTACTTAGTCAATTTACATAGTAAATTTTGTGTGGTTACAGGGAATCATGAAGCTAAGTGGAATCTTTGGAGGACTCATCCATCCATTATGTATAGCAAACCACTTTTTCCTTTGAAAGAGAAGCAGGTATTCAGGCATAACTATGGTTAAGGCCATAATCTTATTTCTAAGTATCCTGTATACTAGGTCTAAATCTAACTAATGTTCTGGAAAATTGGCACTATAACGTGAAGACACCAGGTGTTTACAATTCATGCTTCTGAAGAAACGCAGTCTCTCCGGACATCTTTGCTAAGGCTTAATTGCCTGTTTGAGGCTTTTCTATTTGAAATCGAGGGAGAGTCTGGGAAGAAGATACTTTAAATCAAACACTGGAGGCAAATGACCCCGAGGAGTTTTGGTCTAAAACACAACAAATACTTTCTGAAATCTCAGTTCTTCCATTTGTAGGATACACACCTCAAGGCCAGTCTCGGGTGCATAGCAAGGGCGAGACTGCCCCAGACTGTTGTCTCCCCAAAACAAAACCAACCCAACAACACCAAAACTATCAGGAATGCCTACCATCAACTGCACTACTAGAATTTATACCCTAATGCCAATATTCTGAGCTTCGAGTGGTACACCGTGGAGCAAAAACAAGCCCTGCATGAAGAACGGAAAAATTCATTCACGTACAACAGTGTACTCTGCAGCGGCTGGACAGCAAAGTCTTCCTTGTGAAACAGGAAAGAGCTACTAAACCCGCAACAATGCTCACATCCTGGTGGCGTAGGGGACTGACGACCACACTGGTCAACAATCCCAGTCATTCTAATCAGGGAGTTGATCTGTGTAAGAGAAAGTCCTATAACCTATTAGCTTGCTAATAGTGAGGCCAATGCAAATGGTTCTGGCTTTGGAATGGACACCCTTTCCTAGCACACCCCTTCCTAGCACATTCTCTGACTCTTCGGGGCAAACTGCCTAAGTACGCAAACTCTTGGATCTTCCTTGTAAAAACCTGTAACCCTGAGGTGAATTCAGGTAAAGATTTCTAGATTGTGCTTTGTAGACTGTATGATGCAGTAAATTCCCCCCCCCCCCCGCTAGCATTAGGACCTCTGTGAGTACCTGCTGCTTAGAGAAGAGAGGTTCCCCAGCCTTCTCCCCATCTCTCAGTGTCTTGCTGATATTTGATACCCATTTCTGCAATTCTTTAGCTTTTTCAACATGTTGTTTCTTCTCTTCTTCCAGTGACTTCTGACCGGTACAAGTGTTAAAAACAAACAAACAAACAAACACATCTGGTAAATGACTGAGCTTCTCAACTAATCTCTCCTTCCTGGGGAGAATAAGAATGCAAGAAATGTTTTCCATCATGCACACAGGTTACCAAAATATTTTATTCATTCATTTTACCATGTTCACCAGGTCACGTGGCAGATATCCTTGGTAGAAGGAATAAGCTTTGGCAATCAGGATTTAATCCCTGCTCTGACCACCCAGCTGCTTCGGGAGTATGACAGATAAGCAAACTCAACTTTATTCAGGAGACAGATTTGGGAATCACTGCCTTTGCATTAGCATTACAATCGTGAATGCCTTGACCGAGAGCGCAATCAGACCACAGGAGGAAAAAGGAGAATGACTGCACACAGACGAAACCCCTCACCCGACACACAGTGTATTTGTTAGATATTGTAACTCCAAAGTCTCAATTAAAATAAGAGGTTGCAATGGATGCTTTAATATGAGAAGCACATCACTGCCTACAGGAAGCAATCTTCAGCCCCATGGGTCTGGAAAACATTTGCATGCTCTCTCTGATCCTGCTGTGCACTGTGAGGTGTTCTGTCATGAATGTGCTGAATCTGTTCAGTGAGAGAACTCTGAAGAAATGAGTCTGCGGACATGTTGCTGGTCACTACGTTCACCCCATATTGTAGGTAAAACCCATTTATTTTAGTGAGATAAGATTTATTAAAAAAAATAACTACTTCAGGGGCAGTCAATCTTTTGTCATTTTCAATTTAAGAATGACTGTTTTTCTGAGCAGAGAGCTACTTCTGGCCCACAAGAACTTAGCAGCCCTTCGAGTTGGCGCCACCATTCCTAGACTGCTCACGTAGCAGACACCATCTGCTCCCAACAGATGGCACAAAGCGGCGGGCACTGCCTCTGCCCAGAGTTAGACACCCTACTGGGAAGAATAGTAGAGGCTGGCTATCCCTGTCCCCAAGGGTTCAGACACTTCTAACAGCCTAAGTCCTGTGTGGAAATCAAAATCAGCTTTCGCCAAGGCTTCCTTATACGTCAGTTTTCGTCTAGTCTGGGGACACATGATATTCCTGACGTATGACTTTTGATCTTTGAGCCTCGTTGCGATGAGGACATCAATGATTCCTACTTGAAGAGCCTCTTCTATTGACATCCTCGAGTGAACTTGAGGCTCTATCAGGCCTCCTGTGAGGTGCTGAAATTCCAGACACCGGATGCCCAGCTCTTTACTGATAATATTTGCATTCACAGCTTCCACCACTGACATTGTTTTCTTGGTGACAGGATGGCTGATGCCCGTGATTACTAACTCACACTGCCGCAGCTGCTGGGCCAAGCCCTCATCAACTAGGCCTCTGTGCAGAGCCTCGGCCACCCTGTACTTTTTGCCAGTTAGGGGATCAATGATGCCCCCAGTACTGACTTGGGCTTCAAGGCATCTGAGGGCAGTGACCCTATCTACCAAGTTTCTGCGGGAGGCCTTCAGCAAAGAGATCCGCTCCCCATTAGCGGTCAGCCAGTAGCCGGCAATGGGACTATGCAAGTCCTTCTTAGGAACTATCTTGCTCAGTAAAAAGTCAGCCAGTTCTGTGAGTGTGGTAAGGCCTTCCTGGTACTTCTGGATCATGGCTTTGTCTAGTGTTCCCTGCTCTACAGCCTCACTGATATTGAACTGCAGACCAGTTTTAGTATCAGTCAGCATGTGAGAAGGATGCCCGTAGGAGTCAAAAAACGTGGCTTCCTTCCACTGATACTGCTGCGCAGAGAGCTCGAGATAAGCACTTTTGTCAATGAGGTTTCTCTGGAAAGCCTCAAACGCCGTCAGTTCCGCCCCGGTTTTAGTATCTACCACAGCAATTTTGTGAGTTTTCTCTATGTTGAGGTTGGATATTTCCCTCTCCCCAAAAGGCAAGAGAAAGCACTGGGAATCTACATCAAACACACACATCTGTAGTAACTCTGAGTAATACAGAGCCTGCTTGTTGTTGGGATTAGGAAAGACTCTTGTGTTGCTGGACGGCTCGTGCAAGAACTGCAAGATGGCGTTGTTGAGCAATCCCTGCTGCACAGCGGTTTCTGGGGGAACACGGATGCCTCTCACGGGGTCAATGACACCCCCACTGGCAATCTGTGCCTCCAAGATATGTTTGCCTTTCTTCCTATCAAGCACCCTATTTTCCATTGCCTGGAACACTGACAGTGGCTGAGAAGCGTGTGGGTACCCTACAACTGCCTTCTCTGCCTCCAGGAGCCTGTTCCTGAATTCAGGATCAACGAGGCCTTGAAGAACCGCATCTTCAACACAGTAGGTCTGACCAGAAACGGGATCGATTATAAAACCTGTTGCAGCCTGAGCTTCTAAAAAGGCTAGAGCCATCATCTTGTCTATTATGATTTTCTGGGCCGCAGAAGCAAACGATATTTTGTCTTTGGAAGACTCTAGATAAAGTCCTGCGATGGAGGTGGCTTTGCTCAAAAACTTGCTAAGACTTTTCTGCACTTCTTCGACAGTCTTCAGTCCAAGTCGCAGCTGCTCTACGGTTCTTGTGTCCAGAAGCTTAGCTTCAGCCAGCTGCCTCCCGGTCACGGCGTGCCTGAGCCCCTGGAACTGGAACTCCTCATCCCTAACTGAACATGCTTGGTTAGGGGCAAAGCTCTGCGAAGTCTCTGGCTCTACGCTTTTCTTAAGGAAATCTCCCCGGAGTCCACTGGACGCTCTGGGCCCTTCTAGCATCCATTCACCAGCGCTGGAACCCAACTTCTTGTCTTGTTTTAAGGTCGTGACTTCTGTGTGTATACCACATTGTTTGTTCTTAGCTATCTGTAATAGGAATGTTTAAGACGTTAAAAGCTGCCTAAAGAACATGTCGCCACTATATCAAATATTCTCCAATCCCCTGAATAGTAAATAAGTCAAGAACTGCAAATCCAGGGTAGGGGATGATGATATTCTGAGAGACTCAAGTTTTAGCAGCTAGATACATTAAAGTAGTACGCAGGAAAATGTTGAAATGAAACCTGGCCACAGAGCATGCTAGAATTGAAGGTAATATTTGATTCTTCTAGTTTTTTTCTTTTCTCCGTCTTGAAGAGGTGGGACTCTGACTTGGGACCTCACACACGCTAGGGAGGCCTTCTATCACTGAACTGCACACACAGCTGTGTTCTAGATGTTTTCAAATATTAAAACATATACTCCTACAGCAGTAACAGCTTATCTGTCACATTTATGTCTGACCTCAAGCATCCATAAATCGGTGGTAACTTATAATAAACGTGGCCAAACTGCTGGGAAATTACTGTATTATTTTCCTCTCAGGACCATACACAGCTAGGCATTTAAAAACTATTAAAAATCTAGTTTTGGAGAAAAAAAGAAATGAAAGAAGCCTGATGTGATATATAGCTAATAAGGTCCCAGAACAAAGTGTACCTCTAAAGGCGTCAAAAGCGTCACTAATTCCATCTCAAGCCTGTCATCCTGGTACCTAGCGGGTGGTCTGGAAGTGCGCAGGGTCTGGTCTCTCATCATCTCCACCTCAGACAGTCTCGGAATGGGATTTTTCTCATCAAAAGTTATCTGCAGCTCAGTGCTGGTCTGAGAAAAATACTCCGAGTAGCAAGGCTGGCTGCCTTTCTGGTCCAGCGGAGGCCCTGGCTGTCGGAACTGAACCTCCTGTGGAAGTTGCTCGGCAACCCTGCGCTGCCATTTGTCTTCTACCTGCTGTGCTTCCCGAGTCCATCTTGACAGTGGAGGTCTGGCCATTAGGTTTAGGTGTCCGGAGTTCCCTGAGGCGGGCTCTGTGGCAAGGTGGCACTCTCTCCCTGCCGTGTCACCAGCCGGCGTGAAGGGGTGCTCTTTGGCCGGGCTCTTTTCTTGAATTCCACACTGGAGCAAAGCTAACTGGTGCTCGTGCTCCTTTACCCGCTGCTCCATCTTTTGCTTGAGGCTCTCGACCTCCCGTCTCTGGGCTATCAGCTCCTCCTCGAGTTTGCGGCACTTCTGGTAGTGGTTCGCTTCTCCATGTTGCCCTTGCTGCATCTTCTCTCGGTAGCACTGAAGCTGCCGCTCCAGCTCTCTGACGTCCGTCTCCCACAGCTTCGCGTTCTCTTGCGCTCGGCAGTTTTCTCTCTGGAGAGACACAAAGTCGTGCCTGATGCCCGAGATATCATTCTCGGTGATGACCTTGGCCTCCATTAATTTTTCCATCTTCTTCCGGAACTCATCTGCTGAGCGCTTGAACTTATCCGACTCTTCCTGGAGCAGGGCCATCTTCCTGTGGGCCATCTGCTCGTCGATGGTCTTCAGGTGCAGCTCATCCTGCACCCTCTTGAGCCTGTCGTTCAGCTCTTGCACCTGAGCCCGCTGCAGTTGCGCTCTCTGCTCCTCCCGTCGCTTCTCCTCTTTGGAAGCACTGAGCTCCGCACTCAGACTCCTCACCTCCTTCGCCGTAGTCTGGATGATGAGGTTCTGCTGGTCACATTTCTGCTTAAACTCGCTTACTAAATTTTGACTTTGGGCTAGATCATCTTCCAGGCTTTTAATTTTTCTGTGGAACTCCTGTTCTGTTTTTGTCTGTTTGTGCAAGTGTTCGTTGGTGTTACGTAGCTGATCTTTAAAACCATCTGCCTGAATCTGCAGCACTTCGCATCGCTGCTGGATGGCTTGCTTCTCGAGAACTATGTTCTTGGACTCGGCCTGGATTCTCTGCATCATTAGTTTGGTGTCATTATTCTGCCTGGTGAGCTCATCCACCTTTTGTTTGAGCATTTCCGCACACTCATTGCTTTTCTCCAATTCTTCATTGAGCTTCTGGATTTTTTCGTTATTTTCTTTCTCAGCTTGAATATTCTGAAGCAGCTGTGCATGGCTCTTCTCAAACTCTTCTTTTAGGTGATCCGATTTTCTCTGACAGAGTCGTCGCCTTTCATCTGGGGAATCCTTTTCATCCTGTGAAGACTGAGCTTGGGAATTTAAGTGCTGAATGTTCCTCTCGGCTTGTGCGTGCACCCTAGTGATTCTGTCGACTTCTTTCTGGAGTTTTCCTTTCTCATGATGGAGAGATTCTAACTCCAACTGATAGTTGTGCTTTATTTTCTTGAGATCATTAGCTTCCTGCCTGACCTCTTCAGCTTTGTCTGTCGTTTGGTTCAGCTGCCTGCCAAGTTCTCTGAGCTGCTGGGAATACTGTTCCTGGACCTGGTCCTTCCTTTCTAGATCCTCCTTGAGGCACTTGAGCGTGTTGTTCGTCTCATCCAGTTTCTCTTTCAGCAACCGAGCCTTTTCCTCAGATGAAGTCTTTTCGAGCTGGACAGCACTGAGCTCATACTTCAGCTCCCTCATCTCCTTCTCGGCCTTTCTGTTGGCCACCGTCAGCTCATCCACCTGCTGCTTAAGCTCCTCCTCTTTCTGCCTGTCATGCTCCTTCTGAGGACCCGCCCTGCACGACGCAGCCTGCAGGACGTTTTCTCTACATGAATACTGAATCTCGCTTATTTTTCTTCTTGCTTCAAGTTCAATCTTCTGCTTCTCCTTCAGCTGCTTCTCGGCCTCCTGCTTCTGGAACGCCAGGTCCCGCTCCATCTGCTTCACCAGCGTCAGGAGCTCCTCCTCGTGGTCCCGCTTCCGCCGGAGCTGGTCCACCAGTGCCTGCTTCTGCTGCTCCAGGTCGCTGAGGCTCGAGTCCTTCCTCCGGAGATGATCCTCCAGCGTTCTCCTCGTGGCGGTGTTCTCCTCCAGCTGGCTCCGGAACTTACGGAGGTTCTCCTCCACGGCGGCGCGCCTGGCCTCGGCCTCCGCCGTGAGCTGCCTCACGCGCTCCAGCTCCCGCTCCGCGGCCTCCTTCTCCCGCACGCTGCTCTCCAGCTCCCGGCGGTACTGCTGAGCCTCGCTCTCCGCCCGCAGCTTCTGCAGGGCGATGTCCTCCACGGTCCTCTGCTGCTTCCTCAGCTCGCTTGCTGCAGCCTCCTTAACTTTTGGAAGCTCCTCCTCTACCCGAGACTTTTGTTTCTTTAGCTCAGCTACCATTGTTTCCAATTCACCGATCTTTCCTGTAAGTTTGCTATTCTCAACCATGGTTGCTTTCTGACGCTGCAGCAGGTCTGAATACGCCCCGTGTTCAGAACTCTCCTGAGACCTTTTCATCTACGAGAAACATTGAAAGTGTCAAAGCCGTTCTACTGAAATAGATTGTGCAGCCTCAAGACCAAGGGAGCTCAGAGCAGCAGTCGCCACCAGCACCAGCACCTTCAGAGCAGAAGCCTCAGAAATCCAGCAGCGAGGAGACAGAAAACCTGCAGGCAGGTTTCCCAAAGAACCCCTTTTGCCCTTCAGGAGTCATTTCATGTAGAAAATCAGCTGGCTTGAGGTTTTGAAGCAAGAACAGATTCTCCAGAACATGAGTGGGGCCGCAAACTCTTATGGATGTAAGAATTAAGCTTTGCTGGTAATGAATACCCACTCTGCTCTCACATACAATGTGGTTCTGTCAGCTTAGAACACCACCACCATACAGGAACCAAAGAACACAAGATTTAGTTTTCAATAGCGAGTCCAGGGGAAATTAAACATGATACTCACAGTTCCATGCTTATGATTAAAGAAACAGAACACCAGAACAGAGAGCCAAATTCAGAAATAATACTTTTGACACGGGAAAGGAGAATGACATAAAACCTTAACATTGTAAGTCACTGTTTATGACAGCAACCGTGACAGTTATAATGATTGCCAATGCAAAGGCAGCTCCTATCTCTGATGGTTTTGAAGGAGATGAGATTCAAGCACTCACAGATTTCATCATCGATGTCATTGGCTGGCCTCATCTGAAATCCATTTTCTCAAGTACCTTTAGATTTCCCACAAACACAAAGATACTTGTGAAATATAAAGGTTTAAAAAAATATACCTAGGGATTCATATCCATTTTATCAAACAAATCTAAGAAAACCTTTTAGCAGCTGGGAGGCTGGGGAAACTAAATATTAACAGAAACACTACGTGTTTAGGCTAGTTTATAAACACATTCTGGTTCTCTTAGTTAATATCATTAGGATGTATCAATGTAGTAGCTTTGTATCAGCTCAAAAATAACTGCAATAAGCAAACAGTGTAAGTATGAATACAAAATCATTTCATACATACGATTTGTTTCAACTGGGATATATGTGAATTTCAAGAATTTAATTTGTAACAAGTCTTTTTCTTCTCCCACTTTCCTGGCTTCTGATAATTGGGAGCTTAAAAGTTCAGCTTCCTTAATTAACCTACCCATGGTTGTTAATATGACCCCACAGAGAAACACACCCCATCATGGCTGCTATGCTCAATGGTGCATTTCTTTCAATTTTGTGTCAAAGTTGAACTTTAGAACATTCTGAATATTTAAAACATGAGGTTTTCTCAGGTCACAGACACACACCTGGAATCCCAGTACTCACGTGGAGACAGGAGGATGTGGAATTCCAGGCCATTGTTCTGGGCTAAACAGAGAGCCACTGCCTCACAAACAAAAATGCAGAACTTAACTTCTTAACAATTCTTTTGAGAACCAGTCTCTCATCAAATCTGAAACAGCTTAGCTGTTGCCATGTTACCTTTTTCTCTTGGTCAGATTCTGCTAATCTCAGCAAAAAATAAAATAAAATCTATTGCTGAGTCTCCAATCTTAATTAAAGTCATTTTAGTAGTTTATTAATAATTCTACATTGTCTGGTAAACTAGAATTTTTCACATATGCTTAAAATTACTTCCAATAATTTAAGTCATTTACTGATTTTTCATCTTGTAGACCTCAAACTTAATCATGAAAATCACTTTCTCCAAAGGTCTCTCAGCTCTATGTAGACAGATCAGTAACTTACAGAGTTGGGCCTTTGCCTCAGCTACAGAATTTCTTCACCACATCAAATACAGACCTAGGTCAATGTTTTAGTTCTCTAACACATGTGGTTATTCCTGGAAGTTTCATGTATCTTTGCTTATATGTTGATTATGACAAATTGTGCTTGGTAGGCAAATTTTCCTGTGGATCTTCAAGACTATGTTTCAGAACTACTACTCTTTGGGGTTTAAAACTTGAGTTACATATCTTTTGTTTGTTTGAGACAAGGTCTCTCTGTGGAGCTTTGGCTATCCTGGAACTAGCTCTGTAGACCAGGCTGGCCTTGAATTCACAGATATCAGACTACTTCTGCCTCCTGAGACAGGGATAAAAGGTGTGTGTACCATTCAACCAGCTAAGTTACATATTTTTAAAGGACATTCCATTAATATTATCCTTAAACAGAGAAATACTGAATTTTATTTTAAATTATAGTCTTTGTGTGTCTTTAAAACTATATTGTTTTTATTTTCAATTCATTATAAATCTTTAATGTTTTGGTAATAATTCATATTTAAGTCTTTGAAAATATCTTTGTTTCTATTAACTTCTATCTTATTGCAGGAATTGAGGTGGTTCACATATGTATATACTAAATATATACTGTGAAAATAGAAAATAAATTAAGTGACTTCATGTTTAACAACTACATATAAGACTTAAAAGACATGTTCACCATTTAAAATGGAATAATATCTCTCAAAAGTGTGAAAATAAGAAAATTTTCTCACCATGAAAAAGTGCATTATACTTACTAAGAGAGTTCTGAGTGCTCTGGGCTCTTTTGTAAGCATATAGGAAGCTTACAGAAGAGATTATAAAGCTGTGTGTATAGCTATTAGAGGGTTAGTGCAGAAACTCTGAACAGACGAAAACAATTTCTAGAAGAGCCACATTTTCAGAAGCTAAAAAAGGAAGCACCATCTCACAGGCTCGGACAGCCTTTTGTTCTTTCAATATACAAGCAGCATGATATCAGGTAGAGAGAGACTCCTTTAGAAATTTCAACAGTCCAATTGTGATGGCCAGGTCCCAAATTTTACCATTTACACGTTTTAGCATTCTTGTAAATGTTTTTGTCTGTTTGGGGATGAGGAAGAGAAAGGCCACCGAAGAACAGAGCACAGAATAATCCTTTCATAAACAGAACCAACAGGCTTTCATGCAATATATTCTTACAAGTAATTCCTTACTCTTCCTATTTCTCAACACAACTTTAAATTCAGGATCAAAGCTGCAGAAGTCCTTCATATTAGAATGATACTTACCTTCTTATCAGCTCTTAAAATGTCCATTCTTTTATACAAATAATCTACTTAAGTTTATCTTCTTAATATAATTTGTAATAATTTTGATTCTTTAAAAATTCATATTAATTCAAGATGCACAGCACACACACGTCCGTGTCATACATCTCTATAGACTCCATATGAGCGGCAACTGCACTTGACAGAAATAACTTCTTAGCTGTGAGGAAGCTGAAGGAATTTCTGCCCAAACACTAGACTTTTCCTGCTGAGACAGAACCACTTATGACACTAATTCTATCATGTTAGGGTTCCGAAGTAACTGCTTTGGAGGTTTAGGGGATCAAACCCAGACCTAAAGCACGCTAAGCAAATATTCCAGTCCACCTCAAGTAAAAGTTTGTTTTGGAGAGTCTAAAACAGACAAATGTCTAAGGCTCCCACTCTTTTCCAGTGTAAGCTTCTAATTAACTACTTGCACACTGGCTGTCAGCCATGCAAATCCATGAAGCTTCTTTCTGCCTTCCCCAGACACTACAGGTACAGGCCGTGTACTTGGATGTTCACTCTTAGTGGTTACCTCCTCCTCTTCCAGCCTTTTCAGTGAGTCGCCGGCAAACTTAATATACTGTGTCATCAGAGTGACTAGGGCAGTGTATCGAGTCCGCAGGTCCATGAACTGCAAGGCAGAAGAGGTAAGAGTGTTATCTGTGTCGCTCATGAGTTTAGTGAACCTCGAGTGATGCCCGCACTACTGACGGGGCCTCGGAAAACAAAGCACACGTTTATCCAACAGTGAGTGGCTGCTCTCCCGTATGCCACGCTAAGTCATAACTTCCTTCTATGTTTAATCACGAAGAACATTCTTTTCTGTATTAGTAAGTTATCTTGATTTTAAAAGCCTTTTTAAAGAGACTTAATAAAATGTAGTGGTATGGCACATTCTGTCGAGGATGATTGAAAAAAAATAAGTACTAGAGGTGAATAGTGAGGTATGCACAAAATATGATATAATAAAATTCCATTAAATCATTTAAAAATAATGAAAATGGCCAATTTTATATTAGGTATGTTTTACCATGATAAAAGTTAAAACTTTAAAGAATGCTCTTTCTCTCTTTTCTGCCCATCCTCTGCTCGTCTCTATTTGTTACCTCTTGAATAATGAGGTCTGCTGAGCTCTGCATCCGCCGCCGTTTCACGGGCGACTTCTGCTGTGAATCGACCATGGCCCTGTAGGTCATTGTTTGCAATTCATAGTCCTGCATAAAAGAGTCCATAGGATACAGTTAATTAAAGCGAAGCCCGAAAGCCTCATTCCATAGTGACTGACCCCAGAAAAATCAGTAACTAGTTCACTGAAATAATTTTTTAAAATGATGGAAACTACATTTTGTTGCTGTTTGAGACAAGCTTCCTCTGCACAGCTGTCACGGAGCTCGCTCTGTAGACCAGGCCCCTGAATGCAAAGAGATCCGCCTACTCTACCTCCTGAGTGCTGGGATTGCAAGAGTGAGCCACCACTGCCCAGCTTGAAAGCTAAATTAAAAAAAAAAAAAAATCTATTTGATTCTAGAGATACTTGTAAGGCAGCGACATAAGCAGAGACATGAACGTTGACCATGTTTTTAGAAGCCGTAAAGGCATTTACTGTAGAATACTCTTGGCTTACTCCACACCAACCCCAGAGCTGTGCAGCGGGGAAGCTAAGGAAGTACCAATGTTATCTTATGAAAATTCGACAGCGACCTCAAGTAGAAGTTAAATGTTCTCTCAAATTGAAATTAAAAAAGAAAAGAGGAAAGCAATAAAAAACAAGTTTCAGGGCTGTGTGTCTGGGGTGTGTGTACATTTACATGCACTCATGGAGACAGAGGAAATGAAGCAGCCAGAGGGCCATTACCTGGATCATTTCACAAAGAATTATCAGTAAGTACAAAAAAGGATCAAGTGAGGATTTTCTCCTCACTTGAAATGACCTAAATTGCTTTAAACATACAGCGTTAAATAGCTAAAGAGGAAATTTGCCTAAGATGAGTGACTTCTCACCTTTACCGAAGCTGAGTACTGCTCCGCGTATTTCTGACATTCGTCCATTCGGCTCTGCTTCACCTCGATTTCAGACACCAGCATCTGTAGCCGCAATTCAGAGGGAAAAAGTCAGGAGCTGGACACCAGCCCACCTCCTGCTCAGGAGTGAAGAATATCCACACCCCCCAGTGCTGTACGTCTTACATGTGCCTTGACTTAGAGCTAAATAACAAACTCCCAGAATGAGCCTCATCTACCTTTCAAAGCAGAAATAAGAATTGCACAGAGCAGACTTGGTGTCCGTCCTTATACCCACTCCAGGTGAAAACAGAGTTAGAAATCACTGCTCCTAGCAATAAAGCAAAAACCTTAACACATTCAACTTCCCACCAGTTGTGACCAACTGGGAGTCTACACACTACCTCGGGCCATGATTATTAACTCAACAAGCATAAAATGATGTTGCTAGTACATTGTCAAGAAAATCAGACCCAGCCTATGTAACCTATGAAGATGAGGTATGTGACAACTACCCCAACTCACTGTTCACTATCTATGCTTTCAAAAATGACTTCTAGGAAAGTGTAGGAAGTGTAGGAAGGTGTGGGGTATAGAATTCTCACATACATTATTGCTCCTCACGGTTGTCTAAGTGATTGCCTGTTCTTCTAACACAGGAGAGAAAGGTGAGGCTCATGACCACCTAACCTCAGACAGCATCAGTTCAAGCATTTCCTTCGTGTACCTTCTGTTGATTCAGCTGTAGGGCTAGGGCTTTGCTGTTTTCTGGCTGGTTTTCCTGAATCCTTCTCTGGGTAGTTTCAATTTGCTGAATCCAGTCATCTAGAGGGTGATAGGAATCTCTGTAGTACTTCAGTGACTTCCCAATTCCTTCTAAGTCCCGCAGCCTACGAGAACAGCAGTGGTAGAATCAGGTTCCAGCAGACGAGTGGAGGGTCAAATAAGGAAAGACAAGATAAGACCTAAGAGCCACTAAGCACAACAGGGCAGACACCCGGCTGTGGCCTAAGGCTTGACTCCTGCAGCATCCCACACAGCGACTGGGTGGACAGAGGTTGTCTGTTCCTGGAGCTGATGTTTCTTTTGGTGCCGTTTTACTACAGCGCCAAGACTGAATCTGAAAAGGAGCGAATTAACCGTCATCATAATCAAGCGACACCGCTGAGGCCTGCCTCAAATAAATAGGTCACCCTTATTAATTATTTATTAGATGGATGGTTCAACATGGTCTCAGAGAGCATCTTCCAGGAACTGAAATTAAATGCCCTTTTCTATGATTTTAAAAATCAGCACATTAAACGAATTCATCATGTGTTTTCCAAAAAAAAACTACATATGAATGTAACTTCATTTCTTGAGTGCAACTATATAATAAAAGCATTTAGTTTATATTTACATAAACATAAAAAGAAGAAAGGCCACTATTTATTTCTTTAAGATGAAGCCTAGATCCATTTTCCTTTGTGTTTTTAATTCTCATTGAACAAATGATTCCAATAGTCTTTCAATATCAATGAAAATGAACAACAGGTTATTTCAGTTTCTTAATTTCTCTTAGGTTCAACAAAGATTGCCATGTACAGCCCAAGAAATAAGCTTATGATTTATTTTGTTAACTCACCATTGTTTGAACATTGTAAGTTAGTAATAATTACATTATTATCTTTTAAAAAGACAGATTATACAAATGCCAGGCTAAATCAGCATTTTTAATTACACACAGATGAGAATGTTATTTTTTCCTGGAGGCAGACACATAGCTCAGAAGTTAAGAACACTGGCTGCTCTTTCAGATGACTTAGGCTGGATTCCCAGCCCCCACACAGAGGCTCACAACTGTCTATAACTCTAGTTCCAAGGGATCCAATGCCCTCTTTCTAGCCCTTCAGGCACCAGATTTGCATGTGGAATACAGGCACACACATTCAGGTAAAACACTGATACACATTAAAAAACAAAACAAAACAATCTTAAATAAAAAGAAGAGAAAACGTTTCTTTCAAGTTACATGTTTTGCTAAAGAGAATATGTAGGAAAGAAATGTAATTAGGGAACAACCCTGCAGTTAACACATTAGCTCTGGAATGTCACTTGCAGCCTGGTAAGCTTAGACATTGCCCTCTGTACACAAAGGGTGCCCAGCCTACATGTCTACTGAGCAGAAGGGCACCCACCTGTTGTCGATCTGCACATGAACATTCTGCCACCTTTCGACCAGCTGGTCTGCCTTCTCTTTGTGCCAGTCACAGTCAAGGTCCCGTTCTTTGTGTGTCTTAAACATCTCATCACTGATGGCTTTTGCCTTCTGCAGCTCATCCTCCAGTGCATGAAACACCTCTCTCTTTTCATCTACTTCTGACCGCCATTGCTAAAATACATGACTCAATGAGCATCATCAAATTTATCAACAAGTTATATAGAAAACACACTATTTACCTCATGTTACAATTTATTCATCGTGGTGTGACACATAACTAGTAGGTAAAGAAAAGCCTATCATATTGAAAATGTATCTGGTGTAATGTTATAAAATGACTATTATCTAATTGTGCTTATCTCTGAAAAAATAACATCTTATGGTGAGAGACACTTTATGTCACTTATTGGAGGAAAAGCAATCTGAGAGGGGAAGGGCTGACAGTTTAGAGAAATATATGAACACACATTAAAAAAACGAACATGCTAAATTTGTATTTTTCATTTAAAGATTATGAATTCTAAAAATTTTCTTATAAAATCCAGCCTAGTAGAATTTATGTGTCAATAAAATTAAGTATATCCTTTAAGCAAGGCACTTGCCCCAATAAAAGCCCTTTTCATTATTTATAAATGCTTTTACTTCCATTGTTTAACAATTAATACATCTCAGGCATTGAGATGACTGAGGTAACGTCAATGTTTTTTCAACAGCCTTGCCAAGTGTTTTTCATATAGAAATACAGATGTAGGGACAGTGAGATGGCTCAGGGGTTCAGGGTGCTTTATGCCTTATGAGCGTGAGCTGAGTTTGATTCCCAGAATCCATACAGTGGAAGGAGAGAACAGAATCCTGTAAAGTCTCTACTGACTTCCACAATCATGCACCACAGCATGTGCGTGACATATACACATGCACACAGACATGAACACACACCGACACGATGTTATTTTAAAAATAAAAAATATAGAGTACAATGATAAATCCTTTTCCTTTCTTTAATAACTTCCGGGGCTGGAGAGATGGCTGAGTGTTTAAGATCGCTGGCTGCTCTTCCAGAAGACCCAGGTTCTATTCCCAGCAACCACATGGTGGTTCACAACCACCAAACCACTAGTTCCATGGGATCCCATGCTCTTTTCTGGCCCCAACCAACACTACAGAGAGGTTTGGTGCACAGAAATGCATGCAAGAGAGACACTCATACACATAAAATTACAAAACAAAACAAAACTTACTAAAATATCCCTCTACTTAATTCTTTGACATTTTAAAATAACTGCCCCTTATAAGCAAATGAATCTACTATAAGAAATTTAACTTTTGGTACCAATTTATCTGGCAGCCAATATGAATCCACTAGGAAAAGCTGGTGTCAAAAGGCTCAAATCTCAAACAAGAACGCCTCTGTGGTGGTTGGATAACAATGGTCCCACAGGCACATACATTTGAGTGCTTGGCCCCAGCTGCTGAGACTACTTGGGAAGGATGGGGAGGTGTGGCTTTGTTGGAAGCAGTACGTCACTGGAGGTAGGCTTTGAGGTTTCAAAACCCATGCCAGGTCTCTGTCTTGGGCTTGTGGGTTAAACGGAAGCTCTCAGGTAGTGCCTGTCTGCTGCAATGTTCCGCACCCCGATGATAATGCACTCACCCTCAGAAACTGTAAGCAAGCCCCCAGTCAAAAGCTTTCTTTTATAAATGGCCTTGGTCATAATCTCACTTTATAGCAGCAGAACAGTAATTTATACTAAAATGATTGACTGGAGTCATTTACAGGAAGTTGTAGAAATATGAAATGGAGACAGCACAATCAGAAACACATTCTACATCGGTTTACTTAGTGCTGTATGTTTGCAGCTTGAGCTCTGTGCTAGAGAAATAATTAGAAATATGACCTTGGGGACATGTCCCAGACATGAGGCTCTTACCTTTAAGGTACTCATTAAATTCTCAATATTATTCTTGTCAGCTATAACGGCTTCTTCTTCACACAGTTTGGTTTCATACAGTTTGACAAGGGCTTCTGCAGCTTGAGTGTTTTTTAGAACCAAATTAACTGTTTTCAACCTTTAAAGAAAAATAAATACTAAACCATGGTGTTTAATGCCTTTTTTTGCATACTGTACAAAATCCAGTCGTACTAAAGCATCATTATAACTCAAGACATGGCAACACTGACTGGCCTCCTGTAAGTCTGGATTCAGTTGGCTCTTTTCCTGATGGACACCACCCTGTGTCCCACCCCAGGTGGTATTTACACAGATTCAGAAGACAGTTCTTAGGTTATGCCAAGCATGAGCGGAAGACTACAAAAGGAGACGACAGTAATCTCTAAGGACATCCCCCCTCGACATGGGGAGACATCACCAATCCAGTTTCCTAACATAAGCCCATGGTTCACCGAAACCAATCAGAGCAGGGATGGTGTGAGGTTGACATGCTGACATACTTCTCTATGTACGTGGAAGACATAGAGTAGATCTGACTCATGCTCTGAATGACCACACTGAGCTCCGATCGCAGAATGGGAACAGATGGGGAGTCTGCTGCTTGACTGAAGAACTCTTCGCACTTATTTGTGATGGTTGCTAAATCATCTTTAAGCCTCTCCAGCTCTTTCTTCAGTTTCTAGTACAGAAAACAGGTGGAGGTTGTTGGTTCTCGCCCCAAGCGGACATGTTTCTTAGAGCAGCTTAAAACACACTTTACATTTTATAAGCAACATAAGCATCTGGGTAAACAGAAGCACACATTCCACCTTTATAATCAGCAATGTCTTTGTGGTTCAGGCCCTTGACGTGGATAATGGCTCTCATAGGTTGGAAGGGTGCCTGCTTCTGCATTTTCAAAGTCAGAGGCCGACCTGAGTTACAGGACCTTAGTCCACATCCAGCAACACATGACAAGTGGACCTCATCGAGGAACTGAAGCCACAGGTGAGCATGCAGGAAATCAGAAGCTGACAATCCCAGTCCCTTAGAGGAAGTGACCCTGTTTTTTGTTTTTGTTTTTCCTAACACTAGTGTAACTCCTACCTCCTGCTCTGTGATTCTGAACATGCTTTCATGTAGATCGTCTCTTTCCAGGGGAGTCCGGATCTGCCGAATTAGGCGGTCCTCACAGCTCTCCAACCGAAGGCGGATATTGCGCACTTCCGAGATGTAAAGATTGTATGCGGACTCCTCTTGTTCCTCTGTGAAGGTAACACCATGCTCAGCGAGCGGCCCCTCCTCCCCAGGAAGCCCTTGTGAGAGTTTCACTACCGCAGCTTTGCTCTTAGCTGGGGCAAACCAAGTCCTAAGGACATAACCTTAAAACGGAAACCTTAAAGCATGAATTTTAAAACTTAAAAACTACTAATCAAACTTCCCTGAGGACATTTAAAATGCTAACCACTGAAACATCCAGAGGAATTAATACACTATAGTTCCATATGACACAAATATGAATTATATGCTATAAATTAGCCATTAAATTAATCAAAAATTCAAAGTAAAAAGCAGTTAAAGAATGTGTTAGTGGGGCCAGAGAGATGGCTCAGCCATTAAAGGCTAGGCTTATAACCAAAAATATAATAATTTGTTAATGTTTTAAGATTTCAAAACACAAAAATATTACTAATAAGATCATTTGTTTCTAAATAGTATGAAGAGTTAGGACTAAGATTTTTATTAAATAAAACTTAACTAAATAAAGTATGTTGCTTTAACTCCTGTGTAAAACTGAGCACAAGACAATACTCAAATCTTTGGCCATCCCTAAGGCCCCTCATTCTGAGTGTTTCCCGGTAAAGAATGGCAAACGCGCTTTACACAGATGAGGTAGGAATTCCTCGTCTGTCCCACTTTGCTGCTGGCTCCTTAGTAACTTCCTGTTTCAAAATAAATGAACTCATGAAGCATCTTCTTCCCTCCCAAGTTTTGTTTGTTACTGGTGGTTCTGGAATTGAACTCGGGGCTTCACGCATGAAGTCATAAGCTCCTGAATGATAGTCCCTGAACAAACACACATGCACACACACTTCTATAATGTTCACTAATCTTGCTTACATATCTTAGTGGACTGATGCAGTATGCCCAAGACTGAGATTGCCAATGAGAGTGGAAATAAGGCCTAGGGAAAACTCCTGCAGGGAAGACAAACAGGCACCCCACACTTTACCTCTTTCTGCAGACTTGAGAAGCTCTTGATAATACCTCCTACACACATTCACTTCCTTTTCTAGCTGAGTTACATCTGAGCCTGAAAATATTTGGGATTCCTGGCTATCCTCCAGAAAATCTTCCAAACGAGACTGGAGGTTACTGAGAACCTGCTGGTGTTCGCCAGGCAACATCGTCTTTATCTAGAGAGAGAGAGAGATCCTTTGATTAATGATGTAGTGCCAAGAGTTAAACCCGAATGGGACGGATCACAAATGATGTTATGGTATTCGTTAGCTTACTTGCAGTTAAAGACAACATTTGAAACTAATATTATTTTTATTTACTTCAGGTGTATATCATATAGAAGGATATATTTGTAATTTTCTATACATAGATGAGTGGATAATGAAGTTTGGTATGTATATGACATGGAATAAGGAAGTTGTAGAAAGATAGAAGGACTTCTGTATAATATTAAGGGAGGTCCTACTATCTCAGAAAGATAAAAAGCACAAGTTCTCCCTCATGTGTGGAGCCTAGCCTATAATATACATGCAGATAAGGAAACAAGTGTGTATGTGTGTACAGTATGCCATACAGAAAGGAGAACAAGGGCTGGAGAGATGGCTCAGAGGTTAAGAACACTGGCTGTTCCTCCAAAGGTCCTGAGTTCAATACCCAGCACCCACATGGTGGCTCACAACCATCCAAAATGAGATCTGGCGCCCTCTTCTGGTTCGAAGGCATCCAAGCAGACAGAATGCTGCACCAATCATACATAAATAAATCTTTAAAAAAGAAAAGAAAAAGAAAGGAGAACAAGAAGGGGCCCTAATGGTCTGGAAGGATGAACGCAGGCAAAGGACACCGGCATCATGATGAAAAGCATAAATTAATGGATTTTAGGTGATGGATAAGTATATTAAAAAAGATGCTTGATGGTGAAAGTGTGAAATTGAATGTGAAGCGCCATGACTTCAGAATGGCTAATCCTAGCCACACAGAAGTTCCTTGAAGTGTACAGACTTTTCATCTTTTAATTTGGGGTTATGATTTTTTTTCACTTTCATGTTCTTTACAATATTACAATAATGTTTTAATTGAAAGAAGACAAGTAAGAAACACTGATAAAATTAAATGAATGAAATTCAAATATACCCACTCTTGACTCCTGAACACCAAGCTCTGGTTTCTCACCTTCAGTGAGCGCTGAACAAAGCAAGATCTGCAGATTCCCTCACCTGCGGAGTGAGCCTCATCTGACAAGCCCTGGGAGTACTCACTGAATCCTGGTCAGCCTAGAGCTGTGGGCCCCATCCCCCTCCAGAGCAAATGCAAACTTCACCCCGCCTATGACAAGGCATAGGTTCTGTGACACATTGGGGTAATGTGCACATTTACACTCACCGAAGCCACGTTACTAGCCCGAATTCTGTCTATTTCGTTGACTAGATAATGCCAGGAGACCACACTCTTCATGTTTATGTGAGACTCATGCCAAAGAGTGAGCACATTCTGGTACTGCTGCTCAATTCTGAAATACATACAGGAAAATACAGATCATAAGCCTGTTTACTCCTTTCTAAATGGCCTGTACGTAGTTCTAGAGCCTTCCAGACCGGCGGGTCCCTGACAAAGGACTGACGGCTTCTTTAGCCTTCAGAAAGTGCCCCAGCGATACAAACCTGTTGGCAAAGTCAACTGCTTCTTTGTTTGGTGGGGGAACCGTGAAACACACAGATGGAACCATGGCCTCGTTCCCAGTGGGACTAATGACTTTCCATTTAGCACGATGAGAGTTGTTTGCCAGGACACATTCATCGTCTTTGTAAATGGTTATCTGGTTTTAAATGAGAGGAAAGCTGAGGTCACCATTAGCTTATCTTCTTCCATACATACACAATCTTGAGGATCAGTATTACTTTTTATGACACAGAGAAAAAACTTATAACTAGGAAGCATCATGACCTCATTTTTAAAATACATCAATGAATCGCAGAATCTGGTCTGCTTTGAGGACTCCAGGTACCTCAATCTGTCTGTAGTCACAGATAGCTTTGATGGGGATGGATGTTTTGAGTGGATTGTCAGGGTTCCTTGGCTTCAGCTGCACGATGGCCTTTGCTCTCCCCATCAGGCCTGCCACTGAGCTCCGGTACTGCAGAAGCTCTTCCTTTTCTTCCTAGTCAGGAAAACACGGCAGATTTTTAAAATTAATGATTAGAACTCTCCATTCTATAGGGACATAACGCAAATAAAACTTCATCACCGAAGTATGAGCTGACCACTGGACCACACTTTCCACGTCTCACACTCCCTCCCGAGTTCCTTCATTTGGTCTGGTTATTTATTTATTTTTTCCTTTCTGGCATTATTACTATCTAACATTCTACAGACATTTTGTTTTTCAGTGTTCTCTTGTGGAGCTAACTTTTCATATCCAGGTACCACAAAGGGAAAACAATTCCTGTCTGTTTTGTTCACTGTTATATCTCCAGAGATGAAAACTGCCTGGGAAAAGCGTGTACCCAGGACGTGCTTGTAGAATTACTGTGCACACACACCACTGCTAAGGAAGTTTAAACAACACTGCCCACAGGCTTAACTGAATGAGACGCTAATGCCAGTGAAATAAGACGTTGCACGTACAGACATGTAACAGAACACTAATCTGCCCTGTTCTTCGCAAGACAAAGCCCGTCTGTGCATCCGTACCATGGACTCCTGAATGAGGTCTTCCAGTCTGTGGATGCTGCTGGATCTGTCACAGCTGTACTTGCGCTGAATGGCATCTTTCAGATTCCTTAGGTAGTCAGTGGCTTCTTTGGCATCACTGAAAAACTAAGGGAAGATAAAACATGGCAGCTGAATTACACTAAAGGCTAGTAAGGCATGGAGTTGTTAAACCTGGGCGCCCAGGCCCCTGTGCGGTCCTGACACACAGTAACAACAGCACCATCCTTCTTAGAACTGAGAATAGCCCTTGAACTTGGATGGCTACAGATGAGTATTAACTACCCAGAGTGTACATGCATAGCTTGTATTATGCTTAGGCTCTTTAGTATTTTGATTGAAAATCTGTTTTACTGTAGGGTCAACCAATCTTTTAAGTAGGGGTAGAATTTCAAAAAAATGTTAATTAAAGTTTCTACAGAATAAAATGAAGTTTTTATTTGGTTGACTCTGCAATAAATATCTTTCCTTAATGTGAGACAAATTTGTAGAATGATTTGTACAACATTTAAAGGTCTTTTAAAGGATTTGTTCTGAAGTGTGTGTACATGCATGTGAGAGTGTGTAAATCAGAGGGCAACAAATTGGATGGTTTTTTTTTTTCATATTTCTCCATCCTAGTTTTTGGGATAGGGTCTCTCAGTGAACCTGGAGCTAGCCTGGCTGCCGGAGAGCCCCAGGGTTCTTCCTGCCAATGAGGCGGTTCGCTTTCTTTCCTTTCTTAAAGTATGGTTTCTGAAGATTGATCTCAGGGCAAACAACTTGCCAACTAGGCCATCTTCCAGCCACAGGATTTCATCCTTAACACTAAACCTTCCTCCGTAAGACATGAAACTAGCCCTTGGACCCTGCAAGGAGAGCGCTGGTTCACCTCCCCGTGTGCTCCGCACATGTTTCTTTATGCTGTTTTTGCACCTCAGCCTGAATGACAGCACTAAATATCCAAGCCTCGAATCTGCACACGTACCTCAAAATACGCGGTGTTCTCCTGTATGTGCCGCTCCACACACTGGCAGAGCTGCAGGACCCAGCTCCACTGTGTCTGCATCGCTGCCTTGTACGCCTTTGAGAGAAAACACACGCTGAGAGCCAGGCCAGGGGTGAGGAGCAGAGGGCCAGCCCGCCTGCAACACCCGCCACGCGCGTGCTCAACAGCAAATGCACGCATAATGTCTGCGGTCTGGTCTCCCACACAGTGAGTTCTCATGCGTCTGTTTGGTTATTTTCAGCGTCTCTCTTCTCCCTTCCTTGCTCTGAGACAGAATGTCACCTAGCACACAGCCCAGGCCATTGTCAAAGCTGCCCCAGGCTCTCATTACAGGCTGGGCAAGCCATCACGGCCAGCTCAGCGTTGATGGCTTCAAATGACACTCTACTAGCCAAAGAGATACCAATAAATAAATAAACTGTTGGACAGAACTGGAGTAGTGAATTTTCTTATATGAGAAATTATTTCTTATACAACTGGTTTTAAACATGTAACTTTAAAACTAGACTAGATAATTTTTCTCAAATTTCTAATTGCTTGAATTTTTTCTTAATATATGAGGAAAGGCTATTTTGTATGAAAAATTTACATTTGAAATAAATACAAGTTATTCCCTCTATTTATAAAATTCAACCGTTTCTAAGCAACTTGGTCACTAACCCTCACACCTAACTTTTAAAATTCTAAGTATGCTCTTTTCTATAGTATCTTAATCTTTCCCATTTCCGGATTTTTATGTTACTGATCCATACATTGTGTGTTAAAACAGATACACAGATCTGTAGTTTTCTTTTGCATTTTGCTGCAAAAGATTTGAGGAGAGTAGAAAATGAAGCATTTACTTTCATGTCAATGCAATTGCTAGATTTAATAAAACTTTAAATACTCATCCATTTGAATGTTACTTACTATATAGTGTATCTCTCATGAAGGAAATAAATACTGTAGAGAGCACATACCTAGCTTATCATGAATTGTGAAGCCTGTTTTTATAGGAGGTGCAATTCCCTGCCTCCCAGCAGAGGGAGCTCCACAAGCGTTAAAGACGAGTTAAGCCTGTCCCTGCTTCTGGGAAGGAGCCACTGCTCCTGAGTAGTGTTAGGCAGGCTTTCCTGCAGATGTGCAGTTAATTGCCCCTGGGAATCTAGCAACATATGATATTATTCGCTCCCTAAAACTAAGCTACATTTTTGTTTATTACACATGGTAAGTAAAGAACACCCTTCCATCCCCATCAGATGAATTTCCTCACAAGTAGCTCCACAGCGCCTAAGGAAAAAAAAAAACCTACTACCTTTACCTAAAAACACGGTTATGGGGAAGAGCAGTACGATTTATTGGGAAAGTTATTTCTGAGCCAGACTGCAGTAAACACTCGGTAGCTTAACTTTTTTTTTTTTTTTTAAATAAGCAAAAGAGGCTGAAGCTCTATCAGACCTCAGCTGGGTCCTCTAGCTTTCTTACCTCTATCGTCAACCGGGCTGGGTGGTTTTCTAGAAGGAGCTGCTCTGCCACCTCCTGGACTGCTTTAATGCTCTCCTCCTTCTGCTCCAGCTCCCTCATTAGCTCCTGGGGAGGAACATCAAGAGGCGTGTGAGAAGAGCGGCAAGCTCCTGCAGGCCCAGCGCCCCACCCGCCACCCGTGGGAGGCCGGCTCACCGCATGGTAGCCCTTCTTCCTGGCGACGCTCGTGTTCCTCTCGCTCCAGTCATAGGCCACCTCCTCCTCTTCCTTCTCATTCAGCCAGATAAGCTCATTAGTTGCCCGAGTTACAAAATTATGGAGAGTATCAAGGTGCCGCTCCTGGTTTCTGGATGTATTCTTTTTCAGGGAAACCATTGTAGGAATCAGGCCGTTAGCACACAGACATAATGGAAACAGAAAGTTTGAGGCAAACAAATTTAAAGGGGGAGAGCGCCTTACCAAGAGTTTTGCATACTGACTCTCTAATCTGTGCAACTTATCTGTGTAAGAGAGCTTAAGAGGTGCCGTCATCTGAATCTAAAATATGAAAGGAAACACATGGAGGTCAGGCATCGTAAGCTCTGACTAACACCAATTATCCAATTGCTGGGTCTTTATGTAGAAAGAAAATAATATCAACTAATAAAATAGTTACAAAAACAAAAATCATATACCTCACTAATTTTAGCTTCTTTAAGGCTAGACTCAAATTCTTCAATGGCTTGGTGAACATTTTTATGGTTTTCTAAATGGCTTTCGACACTTGGCAAGTCTGAGCCCCATTCAGTGTGGTCCAGCTGCACCTTAAATAACAGAATACTAGTTTTAAAAACAGCAAGAAATAGTTTCAGGAGTAGGACTGGACAGCTGAGGTAAACATTACCTGCATCTCCTCAACCCAATTCAAGAGATCTTGAACAAACTTCATATTGACTTCCTCTTCTGTCAAATTCTGATCCAGCAAAGACGACTTCAGCAGGGGTTTTCGGATCTGCATGAGCTTCAGTGTCTGTAATGAATTTGGCTCTACTCCTAAACTGAAATTTGGAGCTACTACTGAAGGGAAGCCAGGAGTGTAAGCCGGAGTGACAGACGGGGTCAGGCGGGAAGTCATCCCTGACGACAAGCCCGAAGTCATACTAGAAGAGGTCAAGGAAGGTGTTAAACTCTGGGTGAGCCCTGAGTTCAAACTGGGGTGTAAGGTCTGTGCAAATCCTGAGTTTAAACTTTGAGTGATTCCTGATATCATGAGCTTTGTCTGTTCCGTGGTCAGCATTCGACCTTTGCTGTAAACGGAGGCGCACTCATTCCTTAAGGCCACAATTTCATCACGCAGCTTTGCAACCCTGCAAAGAACATGGAATGGGGTGAGGTGTGATAGAGAGGCTGAGGCGAACTGCTGGCTTCGCTGACTGACCAACCCTGGCTTCACAAGGGTGCCAGTCAGGTGCACCACTGCAAGGTGCTAATGGTAGGGGCGCCCGAGGCAGAGCATGGCAATTCTGCTTTTGACTGTGGTTCTGCAAACCTGCACTGCTTGATAGACACCTGATTTAAGAACATCGTTGAAACCATCGTGGTAAAAATCTGCCTCAAGACAGGAAAGGAGGCTGGTAATCACAAAGATGTAAAGTGAATAAAAATAATTTTTCTTTTACTCCATGCTTTGTTTTCACTGAATAGCATACTGTGAGACCTCTCCACATTGTTAGTCTTTATAACCATCATTTATAAGGAACAAAATGATATACCATAAGGTGATGGTTCTATTATTTGATATTTAGAATAGTAACATTTCTTACACAATATTTCTGGCATGAACATAAACTTTTCTAATTTTATCTACTTAGTATTGACACAGAGAATAACTGTTGACTCTTCTTAGAAGTGAATTTATTTGCTCAAATGTGAGTTACAAAGTTTACTTTCATATGTATGCTGAGATGATTTGCCAGGCTCTATTCTTTCTGCTCACAACCTTCTCAGAGCGGTTTCTGTGCCTGCTGCTCACAACCTTCTCAGAGCGGTTTCTGTGCCTACTGCTCACTTTTTTGCTGTTTTTTTTTTTTTTTTTCCTCCTTGAGTCAGAGTCTTGCTGTGTGGCTCTTGCAGGGTCTGGCATTTATGATTCTTCTACCTAAGCTTTCCTGAGAGCTGAGAATCCATGTGGGTGTCACGATACACAGTTTTACCATTTTATACACGTATACTTTTCTAATGTTTGGTCATGACAATTTTCATAAAAAAACTAATTGAAGATGAGAACTTTTCTTATACTATTTCCCTTTTTAATATTGAAATGATAATAATAATATTATTATTATTTGGAAGTCTGAGAATCAAATCCATGGCCTTAACTATGCTTAATTAAGTATTTTCACTCTGCCTCTGGGTCACATCCAACAACCCACATCCTATATACTTCAAAGTAAACATAGACATTTAAAATATTCAGTTTAATGACTCCAGTATTTCTGTGATAGCAAATGTTGTATTTATTATAAACGCTGATGCTACTGAGTTCTATCAAAATACTACAATGCACATTTAATAGTTACTTTTACTTTGTATATTCCCATTATGTACTCCTGAAACAGATACTGAAAAGCAACAGGGCTGGCTCCTACCTCTGCACCAGCTGGTCTGCCTGGTAGTACTTCCCGTCCATCAGAACCTGCACGTCAATCACATGCTGGCGGAGAAGGTTCTCACACTCAAGAATGTACCCGGCGATTTCTGCTTCATTCTGAAACTGCACTCCTGATTCTAATCTTTTGGAATCCTACGTTTGAAAGAACTCAGCATTAATTCTGTAAAACCAAGGTCAAAACCAGCTTTAAACTTTGAACCCCAAAATGTCAGAAGGGAAGCCAGTAGGCATGATGGGCTTTATTTATTTTCGTGCACAAATATGTTTTCCTTTCACTCTCTGCCTCCCAAGAGAGAAAACATCAATCATGATATTCCAAAGCCTCTACAGAGGACAAGGACCAGGAGTCCAGGACTGCTCCCAGTTTACCCAAGCACAAACGACCCCTCTGCAGCAAGCCCTGGCTCCTGAAATCAACTTACAGACTGGAGAGCATTTCGGGCAAGGAGCAGTTTGTCCTCACAGACGACACTGTCCCTCTGAACTCGGGTAGCAATCTGCTGCAGCATATCCAACCTGAAAGGGACAAAAGGAAAAAAAAATGTCTTCTTCTTGAAGTCAAAGACCTCACCAGTCCTGAAACACGATCCTGCCAGGGAAGAAAAGCCAGCCTCACACTGATGACTACATACCTGTGTCCATCGAACGACTCATTGCCAAAGCTAATGCAGGAGTTGATCAATGTGGGGCCACAATGGACAGACAGAAGGTTCTCGTTCGAATCTAGACTGGTCCGAGTGCTGGTGGTGTTAGTGAATACAGAGTCGCTGCTACGATAGCTATAGCTACTGCTCTGCATTTTCAGTCCTGAAATGGTATCCTAGGACCATGGAAGTAAGACTGGAGAGAGCTCAACTTCTCTACCTGGTGAAGAGCGGCCTTGGTGGAGTGACACAGCTTTAAGGGATCCTTAAATATGCTTCAACATGCATATGCAACACTGCAAATACTATGCTGATAACTATTCAAAAGAATCATGCCTACAGCCATTCATTTGCTTGCTGAGGTTTGCCTTTTGTAGCCTGCCTTAAAGCCCTGCAAGTACAGACACAGCGAGATGGCTGGGCGTCACTGGAAAAGATACGCCAAATATTTTCACTAAGAGTCATCCAGCTCCAACCACCTAAAAAACAACTCAGGTACCCAGAAACCCAGGTATCACCAGTAAAGGTAATTCTATCAATACCAAGTGCCAACTGAGAGGACACAAAGCTCAGATCACAGGCAGACTTCCGCAAACAGATGCCACGTGCTGGGTCACACAAAGCAAGACGCTGGGATAATCAATAAGTCAATAATCAATAAACCAGAAAGTGAATTTAGCGAGAAACACAATCTGTTCCTGTTTGACTATCCTGACACTTGTTCACCCTGTTAAATTAACTGGAAAAACGATTGATTACTTTTCTTTGTGTGGTGGACCCTCTCAGTAATGCTTTAACGTGTTAACCGCTACAGCTCACATTCTACAAGACAAAAACTCAAAGCAGAGTATTGGCTCAGTAACTACAGATGTGTCTGGGCTTGCTTCTCCTTCACACAGACTAGGAGAGGGCCCCAGAACATTGATTCTTTCCTGTTTGTCTTCTACACCCTCCAAGCCATATAGCTAAATCTGCAATACCTAGTCTGTGCCAAAACAAAAAAAAATCAACCAACCAAACAAACAAACACAACAAAACCTTGTGTCAAGAAAAATAAAAGCTTTTACCCAACCACATTCCCAAATATTTCCCTACCTCCAACACTACAAAGCCAAACTGATGTTTCTTTGCTCCGAGTTAGCCATTTTAATGTTCTAAAGGCATTTACCAAGTAAAGCAGATCAATTAAATGCAGGAACAGCTGCACCTTGCACTTAGTATACAGTTGCTATGTACCAGAAAACTATAAACATTTTACACACACAACCTCATCTCATATTCATAACCACCAAATGTGCTTATAGTCGAGGAAACTGAGGCCTAGAGATTTAAGACCTTGTCTACGATCATGTGACTTTCCAGCTCAAATAATAAACCTAATCCAGAGTAGACTGGCTCCTGAATCTTGCACCCTCAAGCGCTGTCTTCCATTAGCTCACTGTTGTGGTTTGACTGTATCTCAAAAGGACCATGTGTTCGAAACGAGATCCCCAGTGCAGCACATTGATATGTGAAGAGCTTAACATTGATTGGATCATGAAGGCTCAACCCTCGTGAATAAATTAGTGTCAGTGTCAAAGTAGCAGTGTAGTTACTACACCAGTGGATGGAAAGGAGTCTGGCCACTTGGCTGTCCTTTGTCAGCGTGGGGCACCTGTGCTCTCCTGTGCCTGCCTGGTCCCCCACCTGCCACCCTACCCCATCCTCCTTCCCTTCAAGGCCCGCCTGCCACTCGAGGCACATGAGGCCCTCACCAGGTGCCAGCACCAGACTGAATTTCTCAGCCTCTACACACTCTGAGTCACCAATGTCCTCTTCTCTTTTTCTTGCTTTAAGCACAGGACACAGGGTTTTATCTAGCCCATGATGTCCTGCAACTTTCCACGTTCCTGTTTTAGCTTCCCAAGTGCTGGGCTTTCACAGACTTGTACCTAGATATACAACCCTAAGCAACAAAGTTCTTTTCTGTTATCCAGTCTGTAGCACTCTGTTGTAGCAAAGACAGAGTGGATTAAGACACACATTGAAATTCAGCTACGGCTGTAGTGACTAAAAATCTACCTTTTCTCTGTATCTTAAAGTCAAATGATTAATACCTCATTTTAATCATCTGTAGGAGCTGCAGTCCATGCATTTGAAGCTCATTTGGATTCTTCTGTTCTGTCTACATAGATATTGTAACTTTACACTTTAACAGGAGTATAACTAGTAATCATGGGCTGAAAAGCTAGACTTGCCTTTGTATCTTTAATTCATTATTACACGCCAGCATTAAAGTCAGTGTGTGAGACAGTAAGAATGCAGCTACCCTGAGCCTCTCTGTTACGTGCCTGGCATTAAGCAAAACACTAGTAGGGGACCCAAATGATACCTTGTCTCCATATTCTTAGACCTGATGTCTAAGAAACAGGCAGCTTGGATATAATAAATACGATAAATTACAACCAAGGTAAGCACTCTGAAGAATACTCATCAATGCTTAACCCCCCCCCCAAAAAAAAAACAAAAACAAAAGGCCTGTAACCCAGCCTGTGACAGTACGGGAAGGAATATGGAGGCTGAGGTCTGAGAAGGTTTCCAAGCACAGAGGAAGAGGGAAGTGAAACAGATTCCCTGCCACAAGAACAGGCTGTACAAATACCCTGGGAACAGAGGAGGGTGGACCCTGGCACAGGAGAGCTCACGAGGGACAGCCTGAGTGCCTGTTCTGCAGCCAGAGAGCTGCCTGAGCACACATCAGCTGTGTGGGGGGCGGGGTGGGGGTAGGGAGGGGCAGAGAGCGAGAGTCTCCTGTACTACAGCAGGTAGGAGAGCTGCCACAGGAGATGGATCTCTGTGACATGGCTGGGCATGCAGCTCAGCGTAGTGGACTTGCCTAGAACTTCTGAGAGCTGGCCTAGAACCCCAGCACTTGGGTGGGGGTGGTCCCTGAAGATTAAGGAGTACCTTCCTGGGTAGTGAGGCACAGTTAAGAGCAAGAGAATGTGCAGTGCGTGACAATTTCATGGACTAAATTCACTGTAGAAGGGGAGCCCAGGCCGGCCTTCCCTCTGTGTTTCTGTTGCTGTACTTGAGACAGGGCCTCAGGTAGCACAGGCTGACCTCTGACTCAGTACATGGCCAAGGGAGAATGACTGTGAACTTCTAATTCTTCTGCCTTTGCTTTCCAGATGCTAAAACTTACAGGCACGTGCCATTGTATGTAATTTTATGCAGTGCTAGCGATGGCCCAGGGCTCTGTGGATGCTAGACAGGCATTCTGCTGACTGAGTTACACCCCAGCCTCCCACTGCCTTTTAAATAGAAGTACTTTCACTGCTTCGAGAGAAGGCCATATTATAGAGAAACAAAATAGCTAATCCCTAAGCCATGAGCTTCCAAACCTGGGTCCTGGTAACAACCTAAGGGACTTCCGAGAAAGACTTCTGGGTGCTTTTTCTCCTTTTAAACTGTAATACCTTATTAGATGAGACTCCACACAGTCTCCACAAAGTCTATCAGGTCCTTTATATAGTCAGTGAATTGTGGGTCATATCTGACATGGACTTGGTTGGCTGCTTTTGCATCATGTTCCCCTAGCTGGGCTGACTTGCCTGGCCTCTATAGAAGACGTACTAAGGCCTGATGCGACTTGATGGGCCATGGTGGGCTTGTAAGGGAGCCAGGAAGGGGTCCCCTTTTGTAAAAGGGGGAAGAGGATGGGACAGAGAGAAAAGAAGATCCTATGATCAGGATGTAAAATGAATAAATTTATTTAAAAAGAGTTCTTGTTACCATTTCTAGATAAGAAAATGGAGGAACAAAAATACAAAGAGACTTATCCAAGGCCATACCAACAAATAAATGAGAAATGTAATTTGTGTGAGCATCAGGTCCCAGTGAAAGGTCATGTCTCAAATAACATGACAGTTCCTAAGGAAAAACCAAGGTTGAACTCTGACCTCTGCATGCAAGTACACATAAGTGCCCAGGCAGACATGAACACATACCAAGAAAAAAAATAATCAACTAAGCAATAAAATAGAACAAACACCAAGCTCTAAGAGCGGCAGCACATTGGGACAGCTTCCTACCTCTCCACCTCCGGACGGAGGGCCTTCTCCCGCTCCAGCATGGCGATGATGAGCTTCCCCCACTCCTTCTCTATGTCATTTGGATGATAACCTTGGAGGAGTTTGATGCGGCCGAACTCTATCCATATCTTAAGGAAACGAAATAATCAACGTAAAGCAAAGAAGTGAAAACGGTTGAGAGTGTATGCGGGGAAAGTACAGAGAAGCGTTTGGCTCACCTCCAATAATTTATATAGTCGTTTAATTTTCGATTTTTCTGTCTCCTTTGGTGGAATTTCTTTTTCTTTAAACTGTAAATACTGATTATAAAGTGCCTGTAACGAAGAGGAAAATAAGTTACGGTCCACCTGCACACCTGCTTCCTCAGGTCACCACAGCGCGGGCCGTCTGCCGTGTCGCGGGCACTCAGGAGAACCTCTTTCTGGAATCAGTGCTTTAGCTGCCAGGCAGCTGTGTGTGTGTTGAGGACTGGATAACCCAGCTGATGTGAGCCATGATTCAACATGCGCCACACAGGAACCTGAACGATGGAAGATGGCTCTGTTAAAAGACCCAGCACCCACACACATCCTTCAGAGTCTACGCTTTCCAAACTCCAGACATTGGCTTTTAGTTTCAAGAAACCAGCTGGATGCAATTCGCATAAAGGAAGAACAACACCTGTTATTATTTAGGCTATGGCTCTACTCTGGAATCTGTAGCAGTTAGGTAGGGCTAGCCTGTGGCCTCACCATGCCACTTTCGGCTTCAACAGTTTTCTGGGTTTTGTGTCCTAACAAAGGAAGGTAGACGTTATTAGTTAATAATGTTACTTCTGCAGGTGCTTCAATCATGTAATTATCATCCCATTTGTGAATCTCCTAAAATGTTTATATTCAAGACCTTCCTAAAATTGCATAAGTAAAACACTTTCATATTTAGATGGTGCATACTAAGCTTAATTTATGCTTTATTAAAACGCACATTTCTGTAAGACTTTATAAAGGCTTCTGAACTTGTAGAAATACTTGCCAATTTTTTAGGGTATGTTGTTTTTTTTTCGCCCCTATATAACCCACTACCAAGTAACCTGTGTGAACACTCAGATTCCTACAACTTTAAAGAAGTCAGAGACCAATACAAATTTGCTCAATGGTCAACAAACAAACAAACAACCTCTGGGAACCTACTTGGAAATAAGTGTATTTGTACTTTAAATCCAAAAATTATATTGAATCAAAATCCAAATCTTGTAGGTTGCAATCAGACATTAATCACCAAATGTCAGTATGTGCGAAAACACTGTTTATGGCCTATGATACAGAGGAAGGGGCAGGCTTTCATGGCCTAGAATATTTCCTATCCACACAGGGAGGCATCTTACAATGGCAAGACCCTACAAAAATGTCTTCTTTAAATTATTCAACAAATAGCAAGTAACTCCGTGCCAAGGACAGACTTCCACGCCACAGATGCTCTGAACAGATATGTGAGCACGGCAAAGAGCGTTCGTGGGGCCTATGCTGTGTTGTCACAACTTTTGTGATTCTAGGCTGAGCGTTAAAACAAAGCTTATTAAGAGAATTACAGTGATTCTGCTTTGTTAAAAACAAACTACTTTTGCTATGTCAAATACCAATGTGCAGAACAACCGCTTAGTCTGTGATTTATGATTCTTTCCTATTGCTACGACAGCTTTCTCAGTAATCTGACCTGAGGTTACAGTGTTAGCAAAGGTGTGCTTAACCGTGGCAACTCAAAGACGCCTGTGAATGCCCATTCGAAACCCACGTGGATTCTAGTTGGATCTGTTTTTTAAAATCTATAACATGCAGGATGCCCCTTGTTGCTCTACAAAAGAAGCCCTTCAGGCAGTTTCTGACCTGACTCAAGCAGGGGCATGCTCTTGATCATTGCTCTGTGTATGAGCTTGCTGGGATGCCCTCTGTCCCAGTATCTGGTGGGCTGCTAGCACCACTCATCATGTAAGATCTGGGAATGTCAGCCCCTGAAACTTTCAAATTCTTCCTTTAATTCTCAACAAACCAAAGCTTGGGGAATGCAACTTCTTAAAGATGCTGTTGCTGTAGTGTTTTGATTATTAATATTTACCTCTTCTTTCTCTATATGTAAGGAAATGGGTAATAAAAAGTTGTCTACTGTTATGTATGGCTTGCCAATGGCAACTTATCTTGGATCTGAGGTTATGGGGTTAACCTAGCATAGTTAAAAGTTTCCAATGAAGGCAACCCTTTGGAACTTCTGGAATACACCAACCTTCAGTTCTAGAGGATTGTTAGGAAATGTTCTCTCCGACATCGTGACCACGTGGTGTCTAATCCACTGGATGAGGTAGTTCACCATATTCTGGTATTCAATCCATTTGACTTCAACATCCTACACAACAAAACAGCAGGAAACGTTTGTGTCTTACGGGTGATAACACTCATCTGCCACAAAATTTGTCAGCCATGTTCCTGTAAGTCCAGGTGTCTTGGAGCTTGACAGGTAAACGTTTTCCTAGTTTCCACTCAGCTACAATTCTGTCCACACAAACAAAATTAAGAACATGCCATCCACATTTGGCCACTAACCTGGTCCCAATGAGTGCCAGTTCTGGTCCACTGATAGCAGCTATCTGGGACAGACACTGTATCAAAAAAAGCTTCTGGGGCTTCAAAAAGATGCTGTGATCTGGGAGGTGTTTCAGGGCACAACTTAAGGGGAATAACAGCTTGCACGAGCCAGACTAACCATCTCTGCCAACCACTGCCTATCTAAGTCCCCCAATATCTGACACTCAGCAAAGTTACTGGAGATGTAGGGACCAGACAGGAAGGGGTTAGATATGATGGGATTTTCAAGTACTCATTAAATAACCTCTTTTGAAAGGAAAGAAGCTGGAAGGCTGTCAACTGCTATGTAATTAAGTTCCCGAAGAAGGCTGATTAGGTGCCACAATTGCACTCACTGTTACAAGAAGAAGCCAAACTTTGGAAGCATAGTATCTGTAGTTAGGCGTTCTCGTCTAACCAGGGAGAAGAGAGAATCACTGTAAGAACAGTTAAGCAGCATGGGAAGCAGAGTCTACGTGTTCAGACGCCTGAAACAGGCAGCACACGCCAAAAACGAACAAGAAAAATCAGGATACACATGTGCCTTGCAATGGTCACCAGAGGCTTCTTGGGGAAGGTGGGCCCTGAGCGGTACTGTGAGAGGCAGTGAGTAATCATGTGATTGGGGCAGGGCGTAGAGAGAGTGGATAAAAGATATGAGTCCCAAAGAAAGCAGGGCACCGACACAGAAATGCTCTACCTATAAGCAGTTTGTTAATACCATAAAACCACAGGCAAAATTGCCAATAATGATAATCAAAATATAGCCCTGACTCCTGAACCATCTGAATGGATTTTACCACTTAGCCTGCAAACTGTAATTCCAAAGACACTGAGGTATATGAAGATCAATTTCGGGTGTGCAGAGTTAATGCAAAGAGATGGAAAAGCATAAGCTACCAAGCCTAGGTCTACATGAAGAAGGGAGGCGGGTGTGAAACTAGGCAAGAAGATAAAGGAAGGAGCTAGAGAAAACATTCCACAGCAACAGCTCAGACGCAAAATGGAAACACACCACTTGGAGAGCCTACAGGTTAAGAGCTTTGTGTGAAAGGTGAGGGGAAGGGAACAAAAGTAGATCTAGAAATAATACCACAGAGTGGTCACATAAGTGGTCAGGAAAGTGGGCTTCCAAGCAATGTATATACATCCATATATCTGCATCTCCATCTGTGAGAAGAAAGGGAGCAACCTGAGGTAAACAGGCATCACCCTCAAACGAACACAGCTTCCCGCTCACTTCTAGGCATAGTGTGTGTGCAGCATGGCCACGCCAAGGTGCACAGCTGGATCAAATGCTGCAAGCCTTTGAGAAGTGGTGACCTGGTAGGCTCACTACAGCCAAAGCTATGTGTCAGAAACCTGGCTTTGGTCACCTGGCCAAATGCAGAGCCCTTCATCTGGGCCTCATCTGTTCAGTCAGAAAACTATGGTGAAACTTATTTCACGGGGTCTTCTGAGTCGGCTTTGAATTGCGTTCTAGAGTGAGATGGCCTAGCTGCAGAGCCAGCAGTTGCCAAAGGGCAGCAAGCTAAAAAGGAAAATCTCTACATTTCGATGACTCATAACTTTCATTCACAGATGTGCTGTGACTCTCAGGTCATTTCCTTCATTTGTTGTCCTTCACAGGACAACTTTTTTTACACTTCAACTGCAATGGTAGAATGACACTGTGAGATAGACATACTATCAGGAAAAAAAGCGCATTTACTCACACTTAGATGGCACTCAAAACCTCTTTTTTAAAACCTCGCACTAATGAGCAAGTGATTCAGCTAACCAACTGGCTATCAATGGAACAGTGGCTTCGAGTGCAGAAAAGCCAGTACTCACGTTTGCACCAATGCCTTCACCACCTTCGGGGACTTTGGGAAATGCATCATAGAGGGACGATACATAAGTTATAACCGATTTTTCATCAGGTGAAGAGACATCAACATCTACAAGCAGCAACAGGAACGAGTTACTTCACAATGCTAACAGGTGGCCGCTGAGGAGGCGCCCGTGCCGGCGCAGGTAAGAGAGAAGACAGCTCACCTTCGGGGTCCAGAAGTCTGATAACGCCGATTTTCTCAGCTACGTAGAAAGCGTGCTCTAAATTTGCAAGGTTGCTTTGAACAGCAACAGTATTCATGTCTATCAGGTCCGGCCTAGGAAAAGGTGCACCGTGTTAAGTTTCTTACATGACAGTTCAATCTGACAGTTGCTTGTACGAGCAACTAAATGACAGCATCTGCAAATACTGGTGCTATACCCACATTACTACTGACACATCCCTTAACGAAGTGGTTCTCAACCTCTCTAACGCTACGACCCTTTAACACGGCTTCTCACACGACAGTCACCCCCCCCATCACAAAATTATTTTCATTGCTACATCATAGCTGTAATTTTGCTACTGCTAGAATTCGTAACGTAAATCTCTGATATGCAAGATATCTGATGCGCAGAAAGTCTGGTTGAGACCTATGGATTGGAAATCACTGCTTTAAACAGTTAGCATTGTTTACTTGCCTCAAAAGATTGTATGGCCCAAAAGAAACACAAAAAAAACCAAAATAAAAACATAAGCATATGTAACTTCCCACAATCTATAAATGCTCCACAGGCTCTTACCACTGTATCCATCTGTCTTCCTCAACTGACTTAAGCTTCTCTCTTCCCATAACACCCTCCCAAACCAGCCAGCAACTTCTCAGAGTCTCTCCAAACTCCAAAGTTTTGTGCTTAGTTTAATGCCGTGCCCATGGCATTCTCTGCTCAGGAAGTCCTATTTACTTTTTGTTTACAATCCTACCTCCTTCCAAGCAGAGTTGTCCCTACCTACTCTATGAGACACCTGAAAATCCCCCCAAACCATCATTTCTGGTTCCTGGGCTCCTTGCAGTCCTACACTATACTCTGAATAGGAATGGGGGTAATTTCATACCTCTTTGTCCTGTAATATATATATATATATATCTCAAGAATTACCTCCAAAAATAGGATGGACCAAGTCCTAATAAACTTCTACATGCTATCTTCCTACTGAAACATAAATCCATAGATAAATATCTACAGGTATGTTAATGAGCAGGTTGGTTGGTTAGTAGTTTGACTCAAAATTTCATTCACCTCTGTACTTACAACTTCCTTCATAATCTCTCCTTCTCTGTATCTGTCTTTGTCTCTGTCTCTCTCTCTCACACAGTGCACTTTATCCCTTTCTAATCTGTAAGACATGTCACTCTACATAGAGGGTTACTCCGAAACTAGCTCTATCTACGTGAGGAAGAGACTTCTCAAATATTCTTTGTATGAAGTGTGGTGGACTTGAATTTTGAACTAAAAAACAAAACAAACAACAACAACAAACCAAGCACTAAAAGAATACAGACAAATGTGGAAACAACAAGGTCTCCCAGGAGCAGATGCACACCGCTGCACCCCTGTGGCGTCCACAGCACCCACCCCCTTAAGTTTCCACAGACCCTCCTGATCACTGTCACCCCACAGGCTCTCAGGTTTGCTCGCCATCATCCCTCAGGGAAACACACACACGCAGTGGGCCCTGTGTGCTCAAGGTGGTAAGGGAGGAATAAGCAGTAAGTCACCTGGGACACTGCTCAACTTCAACGGTCATTTGCACAAGAAACTCCTTTAAAGTACATCATCAGTCTTACGAAGAAAAAGCAAACGTAACTGTGTACTTTTGTTTGCTTCCTTTTTATAACCTAAAGGAAAGGCAAGATTCCATGCCCTCCACCCCTCCAAAACAACTACATGTATTTTATTAGGTGTTAGAAGGAAGTGTTCATGAACTGGAATGTAGCTCCACTTCCTATTTGTTCACACCCCAGAAAATCATCACAAACTCCTCACCAAGCTCCATGTCCACCCTGTGAGCACCACCATTCACAGCAGTGGAGGTAAGGGGCAGCCCTCTACAGATAATACATATGTGTATATTTTAATTCAAAGGCCCATGACATCTATTGATGTCAAGAATACTAAACAGGTATGTACAAAAGTCTAGACCAAGTGTCTGAAGTTCTTCCAATAAAAAAATTGTTTTGTGTCCACAAAATTCAAATTTCCTGGAGAAGTAAGAACCAGACTTTCTGAGACTGCTGATCTCTGGACAAGAAACAGCATGCCATTATGAGAACCCTGCCATTAGCAAGGACAGTAAACACTGAGTAATCCCAAAGAGAATGAATAAAGTCATTGAAGAATGAAGTTTTTTTGACCAAGAGAATAAAACACAAAACTTCCTTTAGAATGATGTCATTTCTGAACAGAGACAGCTGCACAATACAGTGAGCTGAATAAGGCCCCTCTTCTATCTTGAATTTAACACTTTACCAGAACAATAGCTAGAGTGGATGTTCCCTATCCAAAGCTTAGAGTAGATAAAGCAAATTAGTTAAGAAAAAATAGAAAAGGAGGAAAATAAAAAACCACTGGGAAATATAAAGACCTTCGAAGTCCTCAAAACTATACTGCTGCCATGCTTTGCTGGCTGCTTCTCGTCTTTCAGGGGCCTTCCCCCTCTGCCTGCAACGTCCAAGGCCCATTCTCTGCGCTATCTACCTCATCCTCTTGTTCCTCTCACCGAAATAACACGTTCTTTAAATTTTTCATCTGCCTGCTGCTAGGGAAATGCCTCCGTGGAAGAAAGCAGTTGCTTTGCAAGCAGGAGCCATCTAAACAGCTGGGCGTGGCGCTGTGTGCCTATACTGGGTGGCAGAGAAAGATGGATCCCAAGAGCTTGGCTGGCCAGCCTGTCAAAATGGTGAGCTTAGTTTAGGAGAAACCCTGTCTCAAGGAAATAGTACACAGGAGACACTCAGGATCCTGCTCTGGCATCTACACGTGGCCCAAGGACTTGTACGCCACACACATCATGTACACACACACACATACACACGCATACCCTACAGACAAAGCAGTTCAGACGCTCTCCACTTACTAGAGATATTTATTCCCACCGTAAAGCTAGCGTCTCGTTTCTGTGGCATGTTAGCAGGGATTTCATTTTTAACCTGGTTTAATCATGAAAAGAGCATCAGACCACACTGCAGGCGCATGAAGGCTTTGAGCGTTCCTACATTCCACTCTAAGGTACTGAGTATTAACTATTACCATTTTCCTAATTTTTCAGACACCTTTTCTAATTATAGAGTGCTATCTTGACAAAAATATATGCTAGGCTTTTTGTAGAAAAGTGTTTTTTTTAATTAACAAGTTCTCAATTGTTTTTATTATCTTATGATAATTGAATTTTTCCAAATGACTCAATCATCATGGATTATGCCTTTTAAAATATCACAACCCATCTTTTCTTTTACAAATGGTGATTTCCAAATGATACATTCAAAATGTAAACATTTAGAAATGATAAAATAGAAGTAAGATACAATTACATAAATTTTAAATTGAAAATGTAAGATCAAAAGGACATAAAGTCAAGTTGGAAGTGTGAAAAGAAAGTGCAAACTGACAAATGTGTTGGTACCCAACTTAAATTCCAGCACCATGAGGCAAAGATACATGGATTTCTTGTATGGGGCCAGCTTGGCCATCATACAGAGTTCTAGGCCATCCAGGGCTATGTTAAGACCCTGTCTCAACAACAAGGGCAAACTACTTCTATACATGCTTACTAGCCATAATTTATGTTAAAAATATAAAGTAAAAAGCATTTTTAAAAGAGTACTCTGGTTATTATTATTGTTGTTGTTTTTGATACAAGCTATAATCATCAGAGAACAGGTAATGTCAACGGAGGAACTACCTCCATCACATTGGACTGTAAGTAAGACTGTGGGAGTATTTTCTTGATTAGTGATTAATATGGCAGATGGTCGTGGGTGGTATAAGTTAAGCTGAGCAAGCCAGAGAGAGAGAGGGTGAGCTAGGAGGCAGCGTTCTTCCATGGCCTCTGCTTGATCGCCTTCTTGACTTCTCTCAATGCTGAACTGTAAATTATAGGATGAAATAAACCCTTTCCTTTCCAACTTGCTTTTGGCCATGGTGTTAATCAAGTAACAGAAATTTAGAAAATGGAGAAATGACCATTTCCCTAAGTTTAAATGTTTGAATAATATTAATATTTAATAGTCTACAGAGTACAAACTTTTAAGAAGCACTCCCTTTAGACAAAAAATGTTTAAATCACACACACATATGCACATAAATACACATGAAACTTACATACATGTGGGAACACATATGGATAGATACTTCTATAATTTCATAATATCTCTAACAGCCAAAGCTAGCTAAACACTAAAATGTCCACAAGACATTTTACTTGAGTGGCGGAGGAGGAAGATAACCCCAGTGCTACTTTCTGGACTCTAGATACTTTGCTCAGATATTAAGTAGGGAACTACGGAGAAATAGTAAAATAGAGATGCCCAAGCCTTTCTATTTGTAAGCAATCTCCCCTGAAGCTCACCCAAAGGAGGCTCCTTAAGACTCAGGAAGCAAACAACACAGAAGTCTCCGAAAGTCCTGAAACTGACCAAACGCATTGCTGTCCTCCCTCCCCAAGGTTTCATAAACAGTAAGAGCAACTAAAGAGACAACAGCTGAGTGACCTGGAAGCAGTGCAGACCAGCCGAGCTCCCTAAAGGCACTGTCTGAACTGTTGTTTGTATGCCCTGCGGTATGCTCCATGTTCCCAGCTTTCATGAGCTATCACCCACGCTGAGCTGGGCCTTCTGTGATGTTTTGACTCACACTTGCCCATAACCCTGTTGGTAGCCCCCAAAATTGAGAGTGAGTGAGTTGGTGTGTGTGTGTGTGTGTGTGTGTGTCCTCTCCCCAGGACCAAAAGTCTCTCATGGAACACTACTCAATGTGGATTAGGTTCTAAGTATTCTGATGGTGAGAAGCATTGGCATAGCTTCCCTCCACCCCCGTGATAAGGTTTTAGCTTAAACTGGCCTTCTATTCTATTCTCTATGCATCAGATTATTAACTTCTGAGCATCCTTTGTTGTTACCTTCTGACTTAATGGCATGACCCATCATACCCAGCTTCCTCACTGCATGAGCCTTAGAACTCACGAGGTCTGAGAACTAACGATGCTTGCATCATGCCTCTCTAATAAATTCAATTTTCCTTTGAAGTCACAATTTTTCTTAAAATTTACACCTTATTTTGTTCCTTTAAAATAAAATCACTTTATTATCAATAACTCAGAAATAACATCGGGTAGCTAATTTAAGGAAGCTGTTAAAATTATTTTTTTTATTAGCACAAAACCCCACAGCAGAAATGAAAACACAAAGTATGCACAAACACTAACATCACCTTCTGCTTCCTCCTCTTGGTACAAGAGACTAATTTTTATCTCTTTTCCAGTATTTATTGTTTAAACCCAGAAGTGAAGACACAGATTACTGGAGAGGGGTATGGCCTGATCTAACTCTGGAGTACATGGTAAAATTGCTGCTCTGCCATTTATTTATTTTGTTATAAATAAATAAAGGACAGTTATTTCTATTATTAAATTTTTATTTTTGATTTTTAATTTTGGTTTTTATAATAAATATGTTGTTTTTTTTACTGACTGGGTTATTTACTTTACACCCCAATCGAAGCTTCCCCTCCCAGTCCCTTTTCTCCCACTTAAAAAAAAACCCTCTATCCCTTCTCCTCAGAGAAGCCAAAACCAAACAGCCAAAACACAGTGACTTACAATTATGTGATCATCTGAACAGACAGACGGGAACAGTTTCCTATTCCAACTGAAAGCGGCTTCTAGCCACTGGGGAAGATCCTTTCCTGTGCGCACTAACGGTCACTACGGTGGTTCCCCTGAATCACCTGGGCAGGGTCCATGCAGGACTGTCCAGATCAGCTCCCCTGTGGGCATAGGGGAGGGTGTTGTCCTTAAGGGATGTGGAAGGGCCTGAGTGAAAGCAAAACTGAAGCTAATGGAACTGCTTTATTGGCAAGTCAGGGAGACTGCAGGATGTGGGAACATTCAGGCCGAACTGAGAAAGCAGCTGTAAGTGATGAAGAGCTCCCCGCCTCCCCCCCCCCCTACTGTGATGCCCAGGGACAGCAAGAAGGAAATCCTACTGTATACAAGGCAAAACCCTACTGGAGGCTCCACCTGGTGGGATACAGGAAGTCCCTTAAAGGAAGAAATCCCCAAGGGGTTCCCTGGGCCTTAAGGGGGCACACAAGCTGAGACAGCTGTGGTCTAGGGGGCCGGGCTACATCTCAGGCTGGCATCAACATCTCACTCTATCAACAGCATCGTCCACCTGGTACTCACAAAGGATAAAAGACTGAGGATGGCAAAGGAGGGCGGCTGAGGTCCGGAACTGTTGGGAGTCCCTGAGAGACGATGACATGAAGCTGTGAGGGCGAAGCCTCTGTTGGAATGGGGGCACCAGGATGTCGGAGATGCCAGGGCTGTGGGGTTTCTGCCAAGGAGAACTACAGGTGTTTCAGAACGGAGCCCGCCTACGCCTAAATGGGCAGCTGTGTACTGCAGGTGGGCACAGCCACAGGGTCAGAGCTACCCGCACCCTTTGAAGCCCACTTGATTACACAATACGCCCCACACACCAACAAACAATGGAGCTTCATGCTTGACGTTTGCGCTTCTAGATTTTACTTTTGTTTTGACCTGACTGTTCCTATGTTCCTGTTTTTCTGCTTTTGGAATAAGAGTGTTTAGTCTGTGCTGTTACATTTTGGAAGTATTTAATTTGTTATGCTAAGAGGAGCTCACAGTTATGAGAGTTTGGGCTTTTAAAGTGCTGAAATTTGTAAAGACATCAGGGACTTTTAAAGCTGGACTATTTTTTATTAAAAAAAAAAACAAAAAAGCAAAGATGAGATTTGGGGAATAAGGGTGGAAGGTTATAGCTCAAAGTGATGTTTATGCGCCAAACTGACACAGGTGAAGTAACTGTAATTGTCATCTTGACATAACTGGGATCACTTGGGAAGATTCGCAGAGCTGCTAGACTGGGTTGGCCTGTGGGCATGACTCTGGGGCATTGTCATTATTGAGAAGAGCTGCTTAAGGGAAGATGGTACCATTCCCCGAGTTCAGGTCCTGGACTGTGTGGGGCTAAAGCAAGCTGAGCAGCAAGCATGTCTTCCCTTATGCTCTCTGCTCTTGACTGCAGATGTGATGAGACTGCTATCTAGGTCCTGCCGATCCCATGTCTCTGAGAGGCTGGACTATAATCTTGACACATGTGATATAATAAACCCTTTCTCCCGACAGCTGCTTGTGTCAGAGTTTCGTCACTGCAGTGGAAGCAAGAGGGTCGTACGAGATAAAGCGCTCTGGATATGAAAGACGGTGATGTCTACACAACAACGTACCACCTAACCTTTACTTGCAAATGGGTAAGACGGGGACATTTTTTGAGCATCTTATCACAGTTTGGTCTTTTACTTATTGAAAGGCAATTTTAATACAATCGAGAGCGAAGGCTGGTAAGGTAAGTCGACACCAACACCGAGCTTCGATGTGGGTGTCCTGTGGTCTCGTCCTGACTTGCTCTCTGCCTCCTTAGGATACAAATCCTGCACAGCCCTTCTTGCTCTAACCGGAAATCAGAAGTTACACAAGCTCGAGCAAAATCATCCAGAATTCCACTTATACCCCTGGAGCATTGGGAAAGGCCGTGAGCACAGGATGGGGGGTAGTCCTAGCTGCTGCTGGGACAAGGCTCAAGAATCATGTGGTCTTCCCACAGTCTCAGGATGGTGTAGGAGAAAGCAGCTGCAAAACCAAGCATGAAGAATGATGCACACAGGCTAAGAGGCACCCGCTGTCACGGAACACGGCTCTGCAATGCAAAGCAGCAAGCCTGGGGTATACTTATGCACAGCTCTTCCCCGCCAGCAAAGCAGGAAGCCTGGCCCTCCATTCGCACAGCATTTAACATTCCAGACAAGGAGATGCTGAGATCCGTCACTCATATATAGAGCACTCAGAGCACATCCGGAGGGCTTCGCCTGGCCATGGGAACACGCGAGAAAACTCATCTGTGAGGAGAAGCAAGGCTGGCACTAGAAAGGGGCCAAAATGAGGCTGGTTCACAGGCACTTCTTACAGGATTGCAAACTTTTTCCCCCTAGTAACCATAGAAAGCAATTAAAGTACATTAAGTAGGATTACAGGAGATTGAATGATCCAACCTGGGATCAGACAAGGAAATTTAAAGTGGTTCAGATATTCTCACAGAATTCAGCTTGGAGAGCTTGGTGGCTTGCAGAGGAATGGCAGCAATGGGAGAGAAAGAGGGAGCCGAGGAAGGTCAAACCCACGGCACTGTGTTCTGTAACAGAGGCTGTAGGCACTAAAGCTGTAAATATGGTTGAGACAGAAGAGGGGAGGCAGAAGGCTGGCCCCCCAACAGTGAAACACGCCCAATACAGCAACTGAGAAAGAAGAAACGAGTGCTCAAGAGGCCAACAACTGACAAGTGGTGCCAGGCCTGCAAAGTAGAGATTTAGCCACATGGAAGTCACCCAAGAGCCTACAAGTGTTTGAGCGGATTGCGGAATCAGAATGCAGCACGGTTGAGAAATAAGTATCTAGTGAAAAAATGAAGGCAGACAGCTCTTCCAAAGAGATCAGTCAAGAATCAAGATGAAAGAAGTGGCCCACTTGGATATTGAGCTACCATTTGCTACATACAAGCAGGGGTTCTAGTTTATAGCCATACATGGTCCTTGGTTGGAGAGACAGTCTCATAAAAGACCCCTGTGCCCTGATATATTTGGTCCTTGCGGAGCTCCTGTCCTCTCCAGGTCATACTAACTCCCCCTTCTTTCGTATGATTCCCTGCACTCTGCCAAAGGGTTGGTTATGTGTCTTAATCTTTGCTTTGATACCCTGCTAGGAAGAGTCTTTCCGAGGCCCTCTGTGGCCAGCTCTTGTCCTGCTACCTGTTTATTCCTACATCCAATGTCCATCCCATTTGTCTATCTAAGTGAGGATTGATCCTCTTACCCCAGGTCCTCTTTCTTGTTTATCTTCTTTAGGTGTATAGATTTCAGTATGTAATGGTAGCTCAATATCCAACTGGGCACCCTAGTAAGGGGAACAGGAACTATTTCGGACATGAACTCAATGGCTGGCTCTTTGAACCCCCTGCCCCCCGGAGGGAGGAGCAGCCTTGCTAGGCCACAGAGGACATTGCAGCCAGCCCTGAAGAGACCTGATAAGCTAGAGTTAGATGGAAGGGGAGGAGGTCCTCCCCTATCAGTGGACTTGGAAAGGGGCAGGGAGGAGATGAGGGGGGGAAGGGGGAGATAGAGAAGGAATGCAGGAGGGGGCTACGGCTGGGATACAAAGTATATAACCTGTGATTAATATAAAATAAAAATGTTAAAAAAAAGAAAAAAGTAAGAAAGAATAAAGAAAAATTCTTTCTAAAAAAAAAAAAGAAGTGGCCCACAGCCAGACAATCGGCGCCACAGCAGAGGGGGGTGGATGGAGGAAGAGTATGTGCCCCACAAAGCAGAGATGGAGATGGGTGCAAGGAGGTGGGCGTACTTCCAGGATGGAGAAGAAAGTGCTTATACTTGCTGGCGTCCATTTTCCCAGACAGCAGACATCAGGTCCTCTATGAAGGGTAAAGAGAGTGAGGGAAGGAAGAAGTACTTACAACGGGCAGGGAGCCCAACAGTCAGACACCTCCGCCAGCTCCTACACAGGCTCCACCCCATGTGTGACATTCCACTGTGTGCATCACGGCTTAGGGACAAGCACAGGCAGGGCAGATGGCCGGGCTCATGCAGGAGCAGGCTTTGCTCAGAAAAAAAGGACACATACTCAGCAGTTTGCGAACAACTATAAAGAGACTCATCTAGTGGAAGTTCTAATGTAAAGACAAAGAAAACCCTACTCCAATTACCCAGAGGCCAGTCTTAACACAAGCCTTATGCCCAAAAACCCAAACCCTACACAAAGACACATGCAGCAGCACGTTACATAACACCATCTTCTTAGCAGCTCACACAGTAAGAACATGCATTCCCTGGCCTCCCTTCTCCCGTGACAGCGCAGCAGTTACCACAACAAATTCCTCAAGACAACAGGATCGAATTGTGTCCAGACTTCACATTCTCTAACTGATCTCACTGGTGCGACAAACATCCCACCCCCTTCCCTCCGCACCCTCATACCCCAAAGGTCTATAAAGCTGTCTCCTGCCCCATCCCCGAGCAAATAAATACAGGCTTGGAGAACCACACACAGTTATATAACCAGGTGTAGGCATCCCTTTATGCTCATATTTGGGCACAACATTATGGAGAGAATCAAAGCCAAGAACTCCTAGGTGGCAACAGGGTATGAAGATAATTTTCTCTTGCTCTCAAAACCAGGTTTCTACATTTATTTCAAATAGTCTCTCTTTTTTAACACTACCAAAAAGAATTACCCGATTAACAACGCAGAGATCAAAGATTAAAATCACTATAATTTATTGCAAGGTTTGTTAGTACTTCAAGATTAAAATCTAACAATTGTAATAATTAAAAGGTAATTAAAGAATTGACTTTCAACTTCCAAACAACTCACTTCCAAACTGCTTTGTAAACCTGAATGAGTCCAGAGGAAACCTCTGGCTTTAACCAAGAGGGACCTCCTTCTAGTACCTGCATGTTAGTGAGCTGTTAAAAGTTAAGTAAGAAACTCAAACCTCCAAACCTCCCCCAAACAGCGAGATGAGACTCAACTGATTTGCATTCTGCTAAAATTAACGCCTTAAGCTACTTCATGTCACACATCGAGATGAGAATGTGAACGTGCAAACAAGTCAAAATATGAAAGTGGTTCTGAGAAAGATAAACGGGCCCAGAGAATACACGTGGCTGCCTCTGGCTCCTCTGGTATACGCTGAAGGGGAGCAGGATGAAGAAAGGTGTTCAGAGAGGCAGTGAGAGGCTAGGGTCAGCATCCATCTGTGGCTCTCCATCAGGGCTCTGTTACACAAGGAGAAGGAGGACACTGCTTGTCACAGGCTACCCAAACTTCAGCACACTTGTGTTGTATCATGATAGTCTCTTGCTGCCGTTCTAACCTCTGTGTGTATGTGCATGTGTGTGTACATATATGCACATGTGAAACACAAGAGGATATTGGGAATCTTCCTCTGTGCCTCTCTCTCACTAACCTGGAAGGTCAGCATTTCAGCTAGGCTGAACCCAGCATTCTCCCAGGATCCACCCATTTACACATCTAATGCTGCAGTTACTGGGTACATGTAGCCACAGGTCAGTTTTAGGTGGGTTCTGGGGATTTGAACTCAGGTCATCTTGCTTTCAAGGCAAGTACCTTTACCCACCAAGCCAACTCCCAAGTCACAGCATTCTGACTTTTGAAGCGATCGCATCACTCTGAAATCTGCCTACCTCACTCACTTTCCTCCTCTCAGCTCATCACATAGTGGTGTTTTGGAGAACACCTTGCCCATCAACCACAGAAAAATATGCCTATGATTTCATCTTTGATGTGTCTTTAAAAAAATGAATGTAAATAATCTGGTGAGTAAAAGGGTAAAGTGGACAACAGAAGAAGATGGTAATTAAATAAATGTAGCAGAATGCAATTAAGAAATCTGGAAATGTCTGCTTCCCAAAAGCTTCATGGAAGGAAAATGATGAAGACCTAGGCCATTACTCTATACAGAGTCACACATGTACACAAAACACAGAGTTAAAGTCAACATTCTGAGGGCAAAACAAAACAAAACAAAAAACGGCCAAGTATCCATCAATTGAGCATTTTAAATAAATTATGTTCCATTCACAGCTCAGAGGAAAAGGCGGCTACGGCAGGGAGTGTCTTATCCGGCTTCCACAGCTGCACAGCCCTCCTGTTACTGCAGTGAAGCGCCTCAGGGTTCTTCCTCAAAAATGGAAGCAGCGGAGCAAAGGTTACTCCATAGCCTTAAGTATCTGATTTTCCTTACTACGGCAAGGCTCAGCACTGCACGTTTCTGTGAAGTCTGGACAAGAAGCCCAGGAACAAAACCAAAGGAAGACAGGCTGGGATTTCCTCTGATGCTTATTTGCCAAATTTTACATGTAAAAATTGATGCAATAAAAATGGCAACCGGTGTATGCCACTGAGCCATGTTTCTGTATTTGCACCCGAAGGGATTCTCTTCCACCCAGTATGTATGGCTCTTCAAGGGCTTTAACTGTGTTACTAGTTAGCAGTGACCAATTTCCTCTGAGTGTAACTGTTCTGAGTTCACTTGGTAAACAACTTGATGGCTTTATGAAGTGAAACAGCGTTTGCTGTTGTTGTCTTGTTTCAGTATAAGTAACCACTAGTGTTTCCGGCCACAGGGAGCAGAGCCTGTAACAGCCAGGTGTGTGCACACTTGTATACATACCCTCCCGCTCAGGACTCTGCCTCCTGAGGACTGGGGGAAGGCGCTACCCAGTCAACACCAGCACTCCTTCCTCTGAGAACATTTCAAACCCTGAAGGGCCTCCTCCCACTACTGAACCAGTCCAATCCAGTTCAGCTTCTGAGCCACCGAATCCAAGACTGAGAATGACTCACCAGCCTGCAGGTCATATGATTAAACAGGATGATTGTGACCACAGCCTTTGGGGGGAACCTTACCTAATTAAAACATTGTTAAACTTTTAATGTGATGAAGCACAGTGGGCCCAATAAATTTCAATTCAACATGCAAATTATGAACAAAATAATTAATACTAAATTATGTCCTCCTTAATTAGAAACTAGTTCAAAGGGCATGCTCTGTTTACAAACTGTTGCCTAAAATTCCCAACCTTAATTGGCTAATATGTTTAAAACAAGCCCATGGAAAGAATGCAGAGATTGAAATAAATGAATGGGTAAATTAAAAACAAGAGCAGGACAGGCAGAAACTAGTAAGTAGAAATAACCTCTCCTGGAAATGCACCCCCCCCCCACCACCATACACCCAGCTTTCCAGTCCTGATCTCCTGGATTTTTCCATATTGCCCTGCAGGGCCTCAAGGACCATGATGGTTTTTCCACGCTCTTTCTGGTCTGCAGATTCACATTCATTCTCAGGCGTAGGCAGCTGTGTTTGCGCACTGAATGAAGACAGAGCTGTTCGGAACCTAGCTTTCAGGAATTCTAGGAAAAATGCCCACCTCCGAGGAGAGATTGACTGCAGTTAGCTCTGGAGCAGAACTTCAAGCACATAGTCAGAGCTTTATCTCTTTTGAGCACAGCTCTGGAAGAAGCAAAGTTGAAGCGCTCCTGGAATATCCACCTTTGGGGGACGGGCAGCAACGTCAGCAGCATGCTCCCTACCTCCGCCCTCACCTTCACTCAGTTCCGAGAACGGGAAGCGCGTGGCTAGTGCCTCTTTGCTAATTCTACCCCATCCTCTTTGCTGGTAAGCTCACTCATCAGATGTTTTCGTGACGCTCTTTTCATCTGCACTCAGCAAATCCTCTCTCCCCTGTTATTCTTTTGAATGACAAAGTTCTGCGTTTAACGGTGAGACATGCTCAGAATTCCCCACTTGTGGTTTTCACGGAAAAGATTTCATTATAGATCAAAGAACGTTAAAATTACTTGAACTGAATAAACAAAACAAGTAGGCATGTGGCACTGAACTCTTTCCATTGAAAACTGAAAGTAACAAACAGAAGTTCCTGGAAAGAGCAACAAAATCTCTTAAGATTTAATTGAGGAGCCGGGCAGGGTGGCACACGCCTGTAATCCCAGTTACTCTGGGAGGTAGAGGCAGGCAGATCTCTGTGAGTTCGAGGCCAGCCTTGTCTACAAAGTGAGTCTGGGACAGACAAGGGTACACATAAAAACTGTCTCGAAAAACAAAAACCAAACAACTCAACAGATTTAACTGGGGGAAATTTACTTATTTATAACGTATTTAAACAAAAACTCAAGAACTGTTCTTTATAATCTCTCTACTCTCTCACTGTTATTTCTGAAACCATAAACTAGGCTCTTTGTCTTTAATTTGACATATGAACCCAGAGAATATGTGATTCTGCTGTTACTTAAGCGAAATGTTTCAATATGCCTTAATTTTTAGTATAATTATTCTTACCATATCACATGATTTTCACTGTTAGCAAACCCTAAGTTAAGCAACTAACATTGCCCCTTACTAACAATAAGACACAAAGACCCAGCCTGCCAGTTACATATGGGTGCGTTCAGTTCTCAGGTTCACCAGCGGTTTCTGTGGGTCTCTGCTCACAGTCATGAGTCTTTAAGGGTGGACGGCCACACTGTTCGGGTCAACACTTCCACCTCTTAAAATCGTTAGCACACAGAAATTATGTCAGTAATGACAAAATCCAGAGCAGTCACATTCATTGTTTCTTAAAAGGCATTTGATGTTGAGCATATTAATTAACATTTGAGCATTTTTTATTACTGATGAAAATGAAGGCAACTGTCTATTACATGAGATTTTCTTTGATTTTGTTTTTGTTTGGTTGTGTTTTGCTTTGTTTTGTTTTGTTTTTGAGCAGGGTTTCTCTGTGTAGCCCTTGCTGTCCTGGAACTTGCTCTGTAGGTGAGGCTGGTCTCAAACTCACAGATCTATCTGTCTCTGTTTCCTGAGTGCGGGGATTAAAGGTGTGTGCCATCATGGCCTAGCTTGACTTTTTTTTTAACTAAGATATTTATGTTTATTATAATACAAATTTCTGCTGAGGCAGAAACACCTCTCTATGTGGTTAGCATCTGCACGTGTTTCACGAGTGCTTATCTTCTAATATAATGTTCTTTTTACCTCCACGGGCAATTTTAATTTACAAAATGTGTTACCCTTAAAATCATCTTCATGTAACTTCATATAATACTTCTTTAGACATAAAAATTAGAAAAAGAAACTACGTAAAAATGTTAGGATACCAAATACTAAACATACTGTTTACCTAGGTTAGCAAACTTGTTTAAATTTCAAATAGTCTAGACAGTTATACTAGTAAAAATTACAGTAGGCTGCCCAAACCATTTACTCTACCAATTGCTTTTCACAATGTACTTTATATTAATCCAAAATTTTGAACACATGTTTGTGTTAGTGAACAACAAAACCAATGTATGTTTGAAAACACCGTAAGGAAACTATTACTTTGTGTGCTAATTTTTCTTTTTCTTTCTTTCTTTCTTTCTTTCTTTCTTTCTTTCTTTCTTTCTTTCTTTCTTTCTTTCATTTTTGTTTGTTTATTTTGGTTTTGGTAAGACAGGGTTCCTCTGTGTAGCTTCGGCTGCCCTGGACTTGATTTGTAGTCCAAGCTGGCCTCAAACAGAAAAAGATGCTTCTGTCTCTGCCTCCCCCAGTGCTGGGATTACAGGTGAGTACCACTGCACTCAGCTTTGTGTGCTGACTTCAAAGCTTAGAAACCTGTCATGATTCTGCTTCTGTGTCACATCAATATTTCTAAATCCTGAGAAGACACTACATATGAAAGTCTTACTAAACCATTGTGTAAAGTAATACTCGTTTACTTTGGAATGACAATTTGGTATGTATTTTCAGTTTTAAATCCTAGCCTTTCTAGTGTGTGAGAACCCGATTTATTTTACTCATAGTCTTCTAGCCATCCACCCCAGTCACTGAAGACATCTACCCTAGTCACTGAAGACATCTACCCCAGCCACTGAGGACATCTACCCCAGCCACTGAGGACATCTACCCCAGCCACTGAGGACATCTACCCCAGTCACTGAGGACATCTACCCCAGCCATTGAACACATCTATCCCAGCCACAGCAGACATCGCCTCTAAAGGGCCTTTAACAGATATCCATTTGCTTAGCACAGGCCCATGTGACAGTCCGAGAAGTTTTATTACTGAACCCTAATGAAATCTAATAGGCAGTAAAATTTCTTACCTAAATAAATACAACAGATAAAACCTCACTAAATACAAGTTTCTAGAGCAAATTTAAATACATTGAAATTGTATGGGAGGGGCTGGAGAGAAGGCTTAGATGTTAGAGAGCTTCTGCTGACTGCTCTTCCAGAGGTCCTAAGTTCAATTCCCAGCAACCACATGGTGGCTCATAACCATCTATGAGATCTGGTGCCCTCTTCTGGCATACAGGCAGAATACTGTATATATAATTAATAAATCTTTAAAAAAAGAAATTAATTGTATGGAATTGGTTAAGTAAAATCATCTATAAAATGAAACACTGCTCCTAAATTCTTAAGAATGTTGTTAATATCCTAAAACCCACTCACAGTGGTACTTTCATTGTATGACTTTGTCTCTTGTTTTTGGAGTAAATTAAGGTATGAAGAAATATGAAATGGTCAGGGGCAGTGGTGCCCACCTGTAATCCCAGCACTCGGGGAGGCAGAGGCAAACAGGTCTCTGTGAGTTTGAGGCCAGCCTGGTCTACCAAGCAAGTCCAGGGTAGACAAGGCTACACAAAGAAACCCTGTCTTGAAAAACAAAACAAAAACAAACAACAGAACTTCAGCAACAGAGACCTTGCAAGCATATAGAGATGGTATTTTAAGTTTTATAAAGAATTCTAGTGAAGGAATAAAAACTACAATCCTAATTTCTGGGCTGGAAAGAGATGGCTTGGCAGCCAGGAGAAGCCTGGTATCTTCAATAGGACCAACCACTCCACTGCAGTTTACAACCCTGCTCTTCTGACCTCCAAGGACACAGGCAAGCTAATGGTGCACAAATAAACATGCATACACATAAGAGAAAATATATGTTAAAAAAGATCCCATAATGTCACCAAAAGCAGTGACAGTGAATTTAATTTCTCTTGAAAATTTTAGGATCTCTGATGTAAATGACTTATTTATTGAAAAAATATACATATGTATGCCAGTTTGCTCATGTAATCCTTAATGTGTACTAAAGAAGCAGTTCTCAGAGAGGGAGGGAGGAAATCTTCAATAAACACTTTTTGTGGATTTAAATTTTAGTGAGATAGTAAAAGCAGACCAAAGAGCCAGCCTGGCAGGTTTGAATCCCAAGTCCAACACTCACTGGTCTTGTGACTAGGCAAATATTTACCCAGTGTCTCGGCTTCGTGTATGGCTAGGGATGACGAGAGGGATGTTATGAGAATTAAGTTAATCAATGCTTAGAATAATGGTAGACACTCACTGTTAGTTCAGTTGTTAAGAGTAAGACTTAGTAAATTTGCACAGGAAAACTGTTCACCAACCCCAAATCAGCTGCCCAGTTACCTCTTAGAATGATAAAATGATAAGGCTTGGAAATGGATGTACTGTTAAGCCTTTGAATTACAGACCTTTGCCTTTTCACTCATCACTTCCCTATAGATAAAATCCAGATCATTGACCTGCAGATCTGTCAGCATCAGAACTTAATTTCTGCAAAGTTGTAGAAAAAAAAAATCTAGATGTAATACAGCTCTGTTGCTTTCTGTGTGTGTGTCTGCCTCTTTCTGTCTGTCTCTCTCTGTGTATGGTTTATCTGTGTGTTCGCGTGCATGCGTGTGTGTGTGTGTGTGTGTGTGTGTGTGTGTGTGTTACAGTTTAGGATACTATCTCAGCAGTGGGCCTGTGCTGTCTTCTATTTTATCCTGACTTTTCTCTGCTATGCACATGTACTGCTTCTTGAAAGGTTAGAAGTGAAAGAATGACCTGTATTTACATGTGGGAAAAAACACACATTACATACCTGTATTTATGAATGATGGCATTAAATAGTTTCCCATCTCTCCAGCAGGTGGTGAAATTTTCACACCGCACGCCAGCATAACCCTCTGTCGCCTGCTGTGTCCACAGTAGCAAGCGTTCTTTTGCAGACATGTCCTCTGACTGTCCAGTTACATGAATGTCAGATATCTAAATAGAACAGAAGCATTAAACCATTAGGAAGGAAGGAAGCTGAGAGAGGAGAAACCCACCATGTGCCAAGCCCTTACAACCTATTTTTCCTTCATCTGTAACGCTTGTTTTTATGCTAAATACATTATTAAGAATATTTCCCATTTTACAGAGGAAAACTGAATTTCAATCAAGCTTTCAGATTAGACTTATCTGTGTCCAAGTTAAAGCATCCAATGAATTTTTAAAACAATAATTTTACAACTTTTTAAAAAAACATATTTTTAACACTCTTTAGTTTATGTACATCAGTGTTCTACCTGCATGTATGTCTGTGTGAGTATCAGATTCCCTAGAACTGGAATTACAGACAGTTGTGAACTGCCATGTGGGTACTGGGAATTGAACCTGGGTCCTTTCGGCCGGGTGCTGTTAACTGCTCAGTCATCTCTTCAGCTCCTAATTTTACAGTCTTAAAACAAACAAACAAACAAAACCAAACACAACAACAAAATCCTGAGGGTCAGAAGGATCCAGGCTACTCCAAATTGCAGGAGCACAATGACTCCATATTGTAATCAAAACAAGTACAACAAAATTCATAGCCATCTTCATGTTTATAACAGCTTGCTAATACAGAAATAGGAAAGGTACAGTTTTGGCTTTCATCCTTGTGTTTGTAATAAATTAGCAAGCTTCTGTTTAATGCATTAACTTTGATGAGCCTTCTCTGTATAGTAGCAATGCTTAGACAATTACAATATGTACTGTTATTTTACCCCAAGAATTATAGTTCTCGTCTCAAATCAACAATTTGCTTTTTGCCCATTCTTTTATATAGTTATCCCCCCGGACAGTATCTTTTTAGTGGTTCATTTTAGTCAACACAGTACATTTTAAAAGCTTGATGTATGCACATATAGACACACATGTATACACACACATATGTACACACACACAATTTAAGTTAACTATGTTGTGCAGTGTATTTAGTGGGCACACCACGAGCCAGGTGGCACACTGTGATGCCTCTCCTGCTTGCTCGGCAGCAGCCGTCCTGTCTGCATGCTCGGAATGGCAGTGCTGGCCTGCTTCTGTTTATATATTTTGTACAACTTAACAGGACTGAGAAGTTCTACATTCTTTGGTAACGGGGTCTAGTAAAACAACTTAAGTGATTTTTTTTTCCAGATGCATATAGATCAGAAATAAAAGCCACAAATCACTCTATGCAGATTTTGATCCAACATGTTTTCAGTGTAAAGAATAGGGAAAGGGTGCCCTCTCCTATTTTAACTATTTTCTGTAACATGTTTGGCTAACAGCGTATAACTCTTTATGACTCTTCACTCAGTTTTAGTAAAAATTTTATGTGTGTTTTCTTTGTTTGTATAGTTCTGAGTATCCCTTCCACCAAGTGACAAAGTAGGACATGGATCTGCACTGTTCCCCAAGTGACAGAAAAAAACATGGTGTACATGTCTCAAGAGCAACTCTGTGATCTGGGTCCTCCTAGATCTGCTGCTAACTACAGACACAAAGCGCATTCACCAGGGATACCCCAGTAGTTCCCCAGCTGAGATTAACACCAACAGATAACTCCCCCCGCCCCCATCAGAGGAACATGTAAAACCAAGAGATGAAGAACTGGAAGCAAGTCAGGACCTGGAAGAGATCTAAAATAAAGAGGAGTGTGTGTGTGTGTGTGTGTGTGTGATGTCACAAACCCCTCTATAGCAGAAACAAAGGTCCAGACCAGAGGAACGAGATCTGCTTCAAGTCTGTAAGCCATCTTCTTCATCTATAAAATGAGGAGGTGGGAGGCTGTTGACAAATTTAAGACTCCTTTCCATCTAAAATCTTATTAAGAGACAGAACAAAGAACTCAGAAACACAGAATCGAACAACTGAAAGTGGAGAATGAGACAGTGCCAAGCTCGAACAGAAAACCCTTTATCCTGCCCAGCTACCATAAGACCAGGGGCATGGCCAATCCAAGGGCCTGAAGCAGAGACACTGCAGCATGAAAGCTCTTCCCTGGCAAACTGTATGTACCATGTCTGCTGTTGGGGACGAAGGCACGGCCTTGCTCCCTCTTCACCTACAGTCCTACAGTGCCCGTCAGTATTGGATGGAGTTCCGTGCTGAGCAATGGTGGAGACACTGGGCTTTGAAAGGAGAACACTGTCTCCATTTTAATCATCTTAGGAATCGGTGCTAACCTCCACAGCACGGGGAAGAATTACGTGCATGGATATATCACCTAACATACACAAGAATTTTGTTTTTATTTTTCCGTGCAGAAAACAATTACCAAATTACCACTGTTTTCTACTTAATTACTTCAGAGGGTTTTGAGATGTAATTATGCTGGGTGACTTAGAGAGACAGCCCACACAAATTTGCCTCTCTTGATTACACACTCAAGCCATGTAGCTGCTTAATTAAGAATGTTCCCTCCCTCCCAACATAACGAGTTACTACGTTGTGTAGGAAAATTCCAAATGAACATGGTGTCAGCACCTTGCACACAGGAAGTGCATGCTCAGTGTAGGCTGGATGTTTTACTCAGCATGAGCATGGTGTATTAGCACATGGAACACAGCAAACACATGCCAAATGTCTTTTATTTGTGTTGTTACTCCTTTTCACAGAAGGAGAAGCAAAACCTGCACTTCCTATTTTTTCCCAGTTCTCAATGTTTCTGCTGTTTCTAGCTGCTTCAAGAGCACTCCGGGCCAGGTCAGTTACAAAAGTAACTATGGTTTCACTGGGAACGTGAGTAAATGTCAATGGCAAGGTGCTATTGTGAAAGGTGTGAGTGCTATTCTACCTGAGAGATGTCCAAGATGAGTTTACAGGTCTGGAATACTTATAGGGAAAACCAGTCCTGTGATCAAATAATTTTGAACAGATGAATTCTAGACTGCCGTCATCCACATACTAGTTCAGACTATTATACATATACACTGTGTTTCTGAAACTCTAACTTAAAAACACACACTAGCTCACTTTCCACGTCTTTGGCTGTTCTCAATGAACTGGTCACTGAGCCTTTCCTCCTGCGTCATGTGCTTGCTTCACTTCTCCCGTCTGCCTCCCATGGCTCAGGACTTGGCAGAAATCGCACCCCATGAAAAATAACGCCTCTTGCGTACCTTGCATCACTCCTCACTTCTGGCTGAGTTTCTGGTCTCCCACGCTATCCTAATTCAGCTTCAGCAAAGTCCTTGAGGCCTGCAGGGATGTTTTCAAACCAGTGTGCCAATGGGTGCAAAGACTTCACTTTTTACACTACAGGACACTCTCCTCCTATCCCTCACAAACGATGTACCCGCACGCCACACCTGTTAAGCACTTCAGTGTGTGTCTACGAGCTCAACCCTCATCTCCGCTTAATGTGGAGAACTCAGTCCTCTCTTTTCACTCAAACTCAGCAACCTTGATATGAGCTAGAAACAAGCCACGCCCATCTATCAGAGATAATCACTTCTGGCATACACTCTCCCACTGAGCTCCATGCCCACCTTAAAATAAAAGACACTGCCCTGTGATACACAGCCTTTAAGGTTCCGTGAGCCTGAAACGGAATTTCTCTTTTCCTTCATGCTCTCGAATCTCCATTCCCAGCTCAGAGAACAGCTCCACCATCTGCCCAGCTGCCCCACATCAACAACTCCGTCGTCGTCGATGATGTATCTTCATCCTCTGTATCTACTTTCACCTCTGATCCCCAACCCTAAGCAACCTTCACTCAGTGAACAACTAGAACTGCAATGCCTCTTCAACTTAGTGTCACAGTGCCTTGTGCAGCTACTCTTGGTCACTTCAACCATACCGCACACTTCAAAATCTCACATGGGGCAGTGTGGGAGGTAAGGAGGTCCCTCTGCTCACAGATAAGCACTGAGTGGAACCAGAAATATTAAACACATTGGCTGCCCCTTCAAAGAGAGGGAGTGTGGAATCTGTTTTCTGCCCAGGGTTTGGGAGCTGGCTCTTCAATCTGAGCAAACACAATGTCAAAAGCCCAAGTAACCTCCAACGTGGAGGAATTTCCCTGTTGACAGAAATCTGAGGGTATGAACTGTCATGTCAGGCTGTGCTGTTAAAGCTTCTCATTCACCGCACACAGGTGTGGTGATGAACACCTTTAATCCCAGCACTTGGGAGCAGAGGCAGGTGGAGCTCTGCAACTTTGAGGCCAGCCTGGTCTACAGGGTCAGTTTCAGGACAGCCAGGGCTACACAGAGAAACCCTGTCTTGTAAAGCCAAACAGAAAAGGCCTTCTTATTCACTAATAACACCGGCCTTTAACATAAGAAAACTAAGCAATTTCTTTTAAAAGTTAACTTTTCAACTAAGCAATTTCTTAGCGCTTTTTGTCTCTTTTCTGTTTCAACTGTGAAAATTCAGAGTCTAATCGCAGATTGTACTTAAATTTCTTATCATTACAAGATATACTAGTTCCATGCACACAGGAAAAGTTTTAACCCACTGAACGTGTTAACGTAGCAACATCTCAACCATGGTGCGCATTTTGCTGTTCACACATGGATGAACAGTACAAACCCCAACTTCCCAGCATGAATGAGGAAGTGCTGTTTGCGCCTCACAGAGTAAACCCGTCTCAGGGCACAGTGCAGTGGCCAGCAGCAGCTGCCATCCCCACCTCTCTCCTGTACTCCTTCTCTGTGACCTACAACTCCTAAGTGGGAAAGAAGCATCCCAGAGACCCATCAAAAGCTGGTTTACAAAGAACACTACCTGGCTGCTAACATGCAATCACCATCAGCTAATAACCATCTACACCAAGGTTTGCCCTACCTGCATTAGCAGGGCACTTTGTTTGTTTTCTTTGCCTCCTGTTTTGTTTCCCTTTTTGTTTTGTTTCTTGTTTTGTGTGGCTGCAGAAAAAAGAAGACACTAAGCCAGGCTGGTCTCAAACGCACAGAGATCTTTCTGCCTCTGTGTGCAAAGTGCTGGGATTAAAGGTGCACGCCAATATGCCTGTCTTACTCTACTCTGAGGCCACCACTAGCCTCTGCTGATATTTCTAGAATCAAGGACCCTCCTCCCCCCAATTCTCTCCTGATGAAATGATCTGGCTTTGTGCACCCATGCTCTTTCTTTCTCTAACTTTATAACTAACGTCTACCTTTAGAACATTCTCATTTTCTGCCTAATACAGCCCCATCTGGTATTCATTAGATGCCTACTAAATGAGAAGGTATGGGGGTGGGGAGAAAGAAAGAACCAAGAATAAGTCAGAAACACTGCATGCTGTCATTTGGATTTCTGAAAACCTCACCATTGTAGGAAATTGATTATAATCAACACCACTTCGCAGTAAAAGCAGGTAAAGTGACCGCTGCACATAAGTGCTCCGAGGGGAGAAGCTGATGCCACTCCATGATAACCAGTAGGAAGTAGAGAAGCTGAACTCTCAGGGCATAACCTGGAAGTGAAAGAAAACCCACTAACCCGGCTCCCGGGCTACATTCACAGTTGATTGCTTAATGGTCTGTGAGCTGGGAAATGGGAAATGACACTATCGCGGTGCAGTCAGCGGACCTGGACATTAGAAAGGCCTCTGAGCAAAGTCAACTCGCCCAGACAAGTGGGAATCGGAAACATCCCATTTTTACAGATGTTGTCACCACTGTGGCATGCGCACAGCACAGTCCGCCCCGGCGCTGGCTCCAACAGTCCCCAAAACGATATCCACATTTTGTTTAACTTGGTTGTGGCTCAGGAGATTGGGCTCAAGGCCACAACACATGCTAATGTCCTAGCCTCATGTGCACATTTAAAACGTGGGCATTTAATCATTCCACAGGAATATCCTAACTTTTATTAGGAGTATTTAAAATTAATTATGTGATTTTAAAAACGTTTTATCAAGTTGATTATTACTTAATGTGTACAAAAAGTAGGAAAGCCAACATATGCTATTGCTTGTTGGTAAGGCTATAAATGTAAAGGTTAAGGAATTCAAACGGAAAAAGAGCAAAGCCATTTGGGGAAATGATGTCACTTTAGTTGCCAACAAACTGAAAGTAAAGTAAGACGCTGTGTCTAACATCTTGCTTGCATCAAGCTCCCCAAAATTCCAGCCCAGGGTTTCTGAGAGTGAAACTGCTCCCTCGTAAGTAGAAAACTAGATTATCCTTATAGCCGATAGGCTTGTTTCTCCCAGCAGCCGCAGCCGCAGCCGCAACACTACCTCAACCGCTTTAATTAACGTCACCTTCCAGTGTTAACCACGGCCGCCGCTGGGAAGATGGCTGCTCCGCAGATACCACCCTGTAAAGGCATCCTTTTTCCAACTCGGCGTTTGGAGACAAGCTCTCCTTCATGGGAGAGTGTCAGTTTCAACAGGGACAGGGTAGCTAACACACAGAACATCTCCTGAGGTTCCTGAGGCATCGACACATGAAAAGGAGACATCAGGTTTCATTAAAAAAAAAAATTCAGAGCTCCAGTAAACCGGGTGTGGTGGTCTGTGATTACTCAGAAGGCTGAGGCAGGAGGATCATTTGAGGCCAGAAAGTCAAGGCCAACTTGGACAACATACTAAGGGATTCGATCTCAAATAAACTGGTACCTTTCCTTCCCTGCCAGCCTTCCTCCCGGCAGACCTGCACGTCTGCCTCTGGGATTCTCTCACAGCCTAGTGACTCAAGCCTTTGAAGTGAATCCTTACTGAGGTGTAAATAGTTTATTTATAAGAACTGGCTTCTCCCAGGAGAATTTCTGTTTGTAGTTGTAGTTGTAGTTTCAAGCCAACTCTGGAATTTGAAGAAGAAAACACATTGTCCTATTATGGTTGAAGAAGTGAGTGAGAAGATGAGAAGCGATAAGGAAGACAGGATGCAGCAGCCTTACCCTATTAAGTAAACACTTTATGACTACAGGACACAAGAAAATGTCTCAGTGAAACGTCTGAAAACTTAGAGAACTCTTTGCTTCAGAGGATGGTTCGAAGGGTTTCCCAGTATCCACAGGCAAAGCTGACAGGAAAGGGTAAAGTCACAGTGAACTTTGCATCCAGTCTACTTCCCCTACCTTACCTCATTTAATGTGACAAGAAGCCACACCCATTTAAGAGATGTGGACAGTGAGACCTAACTAAATTTCCTGATTGAAGAGCTCTGGTGTGTTCTTTATTCTACCACATCTGCAGTGATTCCACAACTGGAGTTTTAGACACTGATGAACCAACCACCTCACTCTATTAATACAGGAACTGACATCTGAGACAGATAGCGGACACGGAAATGACACCTGGTCAAAGGATAGCCTATGAAAACACAAAGTCCTTAACCCCCTAGACAATTTGCTGGCTAGTCTTTTGTTGCCTTGGCACAAACTAGAGCTATCTGGGAAAAAGAACAGCCAGTTGGAAAAATGCTCCTAACTGGGCTGTGGGCAAGGCCGTGGGGCATTTTCTTGATCGATGGCTGATGTGGGAAGGGCCAGCTCACTGTGGTGGGGCCACCCTTGGGCTGGTGTTCCTGGGTCCTATAAGAAAGCAGGAGAGGCAAACCAGTAAGCAGTGTACCTCCAGGCTTCAGCTTCAGCCCTTGCCTCCAGGTTCCTGCTCTGGCGTCCCTTAATGATGAACTGTGATGTAGAAGTGTAAGCCCAACAAACTCATTCCCTCTCCAAGTTGCTCAATGTCATCATGTTTCGTCACAGTGACAGGGTTAGGTGGAAAAATGCTATCAGGCAAAAATAACACCTTTTAGCATGTTATATGAGAATAAAACGTTCTTTGTGAGAATTTAAACAGTATTAAGAGTGAATGCCATTGCTGGAGAGTGAGCACGGCATCGTTCTCCTAACTCAGGAAGTTTTACACTCACTTCTGTCCAGCAAAGAAGTCTGCGCCACAGCTGCGGAGCATGGCAGCTACCACCCAGCCCCTCCCTTCCTACCCTGGTGACTTCTCTGGGCATCAGCGTCCTCTGGTATAAGATGAGGAAACAGCAGGGTCTCGTAGAGGCCTCAGGACAACAGCCGCTCCAGGGTAAACTGAGTCAGTGTACGAGGGGCACGCTGCTTAGACTCCAGTTCATAGCAGCCAAAATCTGACTCCACACTGAATTGTCAACACATGCACATATTTTCAAGCTAAGATGTTGCTTCTAAAGACAATTCTTTCAGAAACAATCTAACTATTTTGGCAGAAATAAGTGTAGTTAACACATTTTTAGAGGCTGCTTCCAAGTTGTTGCTTTTTAAAAATGTGTTAGAATGCTCCACAAAAATATTTTAAGTGAAAATGTTGCTCAAACATTTTGAAACTGTAACGATTACAAAGCGCCTACGTGAAAGAAAGGGCTAAATGAAAGACAAAAGTGATTTTAAACATTGGCAAAAGTAAGGCTGGGTTGTTGGTCAAAAAAACAAAAACAAAAAACCCCACTAAAAATAGTGCCAAGAGGGAATTGAAGACTACTTCAGGAAATTCCCTCATTTTTGTTCAAACATTAAAAAAAAAAGAAGAGTTTCTTTGGAACAAGAAATAGAAGATTTCAGGCTTTTATAGCTTCTCCATCATGTTTAAAAAGTAGAACATTGAAAAGTTGACAGGGATCTAAAATCTGAGATTACATTTTTATTAATTAAATAACTACAATCAGTCAAAAATCAATAAACACACTTGCATTAAAAAGAGAGAAAAGGGGGGCTAGAGAGATGGCTCAGAGGTTAAGAGCACTGTCTGTTTTTCCCATGGTCTTGAGTTCAATTCCCAGCAACCACATGGTGGCTCATAACCATCTATAATGAGATCTGGTGCCCTCTTCTGGCCTGCAGACACACATGCAGGCAGAATACTGTATAAATAATACATAAATAAATCTTTAAAAAAAGAGAGAGAGAAAATGGTTCAGACAGAAACAAATTACTCAATTATATACTAGATGATGTTTAGCTTTAAGTTCAACCTATCACAGGACAGATGAAAATACATCCTATAATTCAAACAGTCCTTAATCTCAGTATGAATCCTGTAGCTGAAGCAGAGAGAAAAATTATGAATAGATTATTTCAGCATGACTGGATGTTACTGTGTTCCTCTCAAATGTTGAAATGGCTCCGAGTTTTTAAGCTTTAAATATAAAAGTTAATATAAAATGACATCTTTTTATTTATCCAGAGACTGCCAATATCTCCACAAGAGCCACGCTTTGGCCCTTGACTCACTGAGGTCTGTACCTCTGGCTGACTATTCAGCATACAGGTATTATTTTCACTAGTTAATACATCTAGCTTGTGGGAAGGAAGTTCAACCCCAACACCACCCAGAAGCCTGAGTGTCTAGGGACGTAGGTTTGTAGCCTGGTCCCTGCCATTTGCTGCCAACATCAGGCAGTAACCTGCAGAAAAGTTGTGTTCTACTTAACTCAGTGTCTTGCTTTAATCCAACTGCAACACACAGTGAGTGTCAGACAAAGCAAGAAAGGGAAAGAAATCACTAAAGACGAGAAAGTGTACATTTACACACAGAATTTTACAGAAATGCATAGCTGGGGAAGGCGTGTGCAGGAAAAGGAGGGTTGTACCAAGGAGAGAATCTTGAACGTGCAAGTGAGCAGAGCAGTCTGTTTAACTGTCCTGAGCCTCACCTAAACCGCTTTGCAGGCACCCTCTGCAAATGAGTGCTGCAGGGAGGCCTAGCATACGGTCGGACCCCAAGAATAACAGTTAAATGAAGAACCATGATCTGTTCAAAAGAACATGAAGTGACAGAAATGATAATGGCCAAGTCATACTGCTTTCTTTCTTGATGGCTCGAAGAACTCAGACCTCCCGACACACTCCCCCCAACAAACAGATACACACATACACAGGCATGCACACACATGCACAACTGTATTCTCTGTCCTGACCACTGCAATCTTCTGTAGAGCTCTACCTTCATTTATTACACTGGAAACGCTGAGGATGGCATACATGCATCCATATTTTCAAAAATTTCCCCGATTATCCTTGCATTTTAGGTTAGAGAATCCCTGGTCTATACATACAGAAACCAACTGTCTTGTTGGCCTTCACTTAACAAGATTGGGATGAAGTGGGATTTGTGAAATTGAAGAAAAGAAGAATGTGTTGTGAGAAGGGCTAAGGGTGAAGGTAGAGGCCAGGCCACGGTGTATAGGACACACGAGTGTGCTCAGCAGGTACAGAATACACAGAGTGTGCACAGCAGGTACCATGGCACAAGGTACAGGACATACACTTGAGTGTGCACAGCAGAGCGCCTCTTAAAAAGCAGACGCAAAGACAAGCTCCACCAGGAAGCCTGTGCTTGGCCGCTGGTGCTCGCCACCCCCATCCTTCATGACGCTCCTACGGCATTGGCCCTTGCCTTCATGTCTTCTGCAGTTTTCTTCAGTGAGTTTTGCTTTAAGCTGGAGAGCTGCACTCTCCCCACGTTGCCCAGGATGAGCACAGTGGTTACTCACCAACACAATCCCACTACCAACAAGCACCCGAGTTCCGGTCAGCTCCACCTCTGTGCTGCGCTGGCTCACTGCTCCTATTCCACGCAGTCCACATCCCTATTGGGCATAGTGGACTTTTCCAGAATTTCTGAGCTCAAGCATAGCCCCCGCTTGAGCTGATTAAGTAGCTGGGGCTGGGGCTCAGCAACCAGGCCCAGGCAGACTTTGACAATGAGATGTAACAGGCACCATGCCACCCATCTACGCCAGCTGTCCATACGGCACCACCTTAGAACACACTTAACTACTATGAGTGTCCTTCATTCTGTATGAGGACCACCCCTGCTGCCATTTTCACACAGTTCCTGGGGTGATCGACAGAATACCTACCCACCTCCGTTCCAGCTCACCCACTTGTCCCAGGATGTGTGTGTTTGTGTGTCTGTACGTGTGTGTTATGTCTGTGTTTATAGGCATATTCATCAGGCATGTATGAAGAAGAGCCTTAGCCAGGAGTACCTCTCAACATATTATTGCAAGGGTTTAAAGGAGAAGACAGGCTGGTCATCTGCACTGAGAACGACCAATGTCACAAGACCTGGGTAGTTCAGATCAGGTTAAGAGGAGCTCACAGAACTGCACCCCATTCTCCTTCACAGTCCTCAAGGGCAAGCCTACACATAACAGGGAGTAAACACGAATCAAGTGAGACAAATATAACGAGTAACTTGAGGCAGACAAACAGTGGTTGTGTGGCTCGTGAGCTATTTCTGAAGGAAAAAGGAGTATTAATGAAGGATCTGGGACCTGTCACATGAAAAGTGAAGGGTCCATTGTAACCCAGGGTTCTGCAGATGGTTCTAATCAGACACATTTAGCAAACACCTGTAAGGATACAGGAAGAATGAGCCCAGACAAACAGCCAAGCTGCCAGCTGTGACTCTTTCTATATCACAAAATAAAGAGTCTTTATCTGGACTGAGAGAGATGAAATGTCGGCTTACTTGGATAAAATGGTAACTGGCTCATTCTGCTTTGACCTAGAAGATGTTGCTCTTAGTTACACACCACCGTAGCACAATCACTTAATGAAGCTAACTGGCAGGCCTATGACATTTTCCCGTGGATTTCCAATGAAGGTTTTTAAAACTTATTTGATATAACAGATCACAAAACCCTGGGTATGAGAATAACAACAACAACAGAGAAACAGGTTAAGAAACAGGTTTGATGATTACCAATGATGACAAACAACAACAACAACAAAACACATATAGCTCACTGGAAGCCAGATGATGAGGAAAATAAACCTAAGACACTAAACTGAGCTACACTCAATAACACACGGCAGCAGGTTTGCTTTCTTGGGCCAGACCTACGGAGGGAATGCCACCACTGAACATTTTCCTTGCGCATGCAACCACTGTGAAACATAACCAGAACCTCCTGAAGCGGAACATTGGCAAGGTCTGTGGCATACCTAAACACGACCTCAGTCACCGAGGTCAGTGATGACTGCGCACAGTAAGGCTAGCAATCTCTTCTGGCCACTGTGTGATGATCCACACCAGTGACACAATGCTGCCCACGAAGTCAGCATCACAAATACCACTTGCATCCAGACCTTTTCTGGGTAAAAGATAACGTGAGGGAAAACTTAACGGGAAAAACAAAACAAAACAAAAACACCCTGATTTAGTAACACGGAGAAGTCATTTAGGTAATGCACTTCCAGAGAAGTAAGTTATACTGATCCAATTACATCTGTCCAAAGGTAAATATCAACGCCAGGGGGAAAAGATCGCAGCTTCCTGGCAGCCTGAGTCACATCCCAGGCCCAATGACAGGCTGCCCCGACAATTTCTAGTGTCAAGCAGGGGCCATGGGATTTGGGCAAGTTAATTTGTGCCTCCGCCCTCAACACACAGGACAACTGAAAGCAATTATGTGAATACTCTGTGCACGAAGACTGATAGAGGCCTGGAGTTTGGCCTCTTGGACTATGGAACAAAAAGTCGTAATTTGTAGGGAACTGTGCTGTGCCCTACATTGTCCTGTCACTACTTATTCCCTTTTAAGTAACTTTGTATTTTAATTGATAAATAGTAACTGAATGTACTTGGGGATTTTACAGTGTACACATGTATAACTGGCAATAATCAAATAGGCGTTTGAGGGCAACCTATTATCTCAAACAGTTATCTTTGTGTGTGTTGGGAACATCAAAATCCTCAATGAGATCTACACTAAGATATTCAACTGTCCTGTTTTTCTGATTAACTTTTACCTACCACAGAGTTAAGCTTTTGCGGACTATTCAAAAACAAAAACAAAAGCAAGGGCCATAATTAAAGAAATTAAAGCTAAGCACTCTGTTAAAAGGGTGCTTTTCCAAGTTCTGCAACAATAAAACATATACACTACTGAAACTGAAGTGCGGATGAGACACGGCTAAGCACAAAAGATAAAGTTACAGTGTCCACATGAGAAAACTCTTTAACCGGGTCACAGGCTAACCCGAAGATGACATTTTAGAAAGGCAAACAATGCCACCAGAGTCTGCTGTGAGAAGGTGGCGCGTTCATGGACGCTTGTCACTTACCCCATTCCCAGGTGAGCCCTTGGGAGCTGAGGACAGACTGGCACAGAGGGAATGGCATCTCCTCCGTGTAAACTGAAGACGCTGTGTTGTGTGAGGGCGAACTCTCTTGGTGCTGTACTGATCTTGGACACTGCCACAACTTTTTGAAAGGTTCCCCACAAACACACTGTTTTCAAGGGATTTCTCTGTGGCACAGAGAACGGAACTTAAGCTGGCTGCCTTTTGGAAAAGAGAAGCATCATCTTTTCTCTGGAATGTGCCCTGTTTTGTGCTGACATCATCCGGATGTCTTTCCCTCGCTGTGCAAGGCGGCTGGCTATCTTCTGAAACTGTCTGGTCCGGGACACTAACTTGTACTTCAGAGCCTCTTCTTGCAACAGAGGGGACCGTTGCTTGGTAAGAGCAGCTGTCCACGGCACCGGGCAGAGGTTTCTGTTCCCCGAGGTCTGCTGCTGCTGTCTTTGGCCGCACACCATCTTCCCGTGCGGGGCATGCAGCGGGGTCCCCTGGCACCAGTCCTCTGGATGACACAGCCGGCTGTCCCCCGGCAGGCTGACCGCCGCCCTTCTTGCCCTCTCTCTCGCTGCTTCGCCTCACCGGCTCAGTGTCACCCACAACTTTCTGGCACAGTTTTCTTCTGAAATACTTTCTTCCGGGAGAGTGTTTTTCAGGACTCAGAGGACTTCTGGCAGGATCGAAATACTGCTCTTCTTTCTCAGCCCGCACACAGCCACAGACATTCCCCATTTGATCCGCAGGCACTCACAACTCCACAAACTCACTCATTTCAAAATCCGGGGCTTCCAGGACCGGTTCCACCAAGTCCCGAGACTCCGCTCTGACCTGAAATTCCTAGCAGACTGTGCGACCATCCTCTTCAGCCTGAAGCCATGTTGCTTGTGAGAAAACCACTTGCAAGAAATGCTGTGGCATCCAGCCAGGCAGCCTCTGTGTCTTATTAGGCACTGTGGCTTATTCCTGGCCACCCGTTCTCTCAGACAAACATGACCGCTCACGGTCAAATCAGACACCAGCGAGCTTCCAAGGCCAACCCTGAGGCTCACTACGGAGACTATGACCTGCACATTAACACAGTGCCTTCTGAAATGCGCGCACACACACACACACACACACACACACGCACGCACACACACACACTACCGACATTTGCACTAACCTCTGAAGCTAAGCAAACAGAAAGTAAACGCAGCCAACAGACTTATCAACAAAGCACTCTTCAAGTTCAGCCTCAAAGTGCCTTTCAAACTCAAGTTCAGTTGGGGGAGCCTGAACCATCAACTGATTTTAGGGCTTACACACAAATTCAGTGAAAAGCTTAGGAGTCTCTATTGTTAAGACTAATTTAGAAAAAAAGGTATAAAAATATGATTTAACAATTGGATGAAGGGGAGATAAATACTGAATGCCAAACATATTTTAACTATTTCTAATGCAGGTCTTTTAATACAGCATGAAACGCTGTTCAAATACTAAATCTCTATGTTATCTGCTCACTAGAATTGCCACATGACCAAATGAATAAATGGAGTGATCTAAAGGTAGAACATGTACGCAAGGGCAGTGCCTGCACATTCCATCACATTCATCATGGCAGTTAAACTTTACGCTCTGTAATTGCACTTGGGTTATATATTAAACAGCTTTAGCAGAGTCATGGTGGAAAACTGAGAAGTCAGTATGGAGACTGATACTCCGAGCTGTGCATATTTCTAACACTGAGTCATAGACACAGTGCAAAGGAAATCAGTGTTAACACACAAGACTGACACACAAGCCAAAGTCAGTTGGAGAGTTGATAACCGCCTTTCCAAAGGTAGTCCTCCACCAATCAAAAAAGAACTCAGTGCATTTTACTAAGGAGAGATGACCAATCAGGTTGACACTGATGCTGCCGAATGTCTGTAACATATCTGTATCGTAAGGGTTTTCTTAATTATTTTAAAAGAAAATTAAATATCATCCAGTGATGTAGCTTAGATGAAGGCTAGAAAAAATAATTTGTTTGTTGTTTTCAGTGTCTTCAAAGGCAATGGAACATCATTTACGTGGTAGAATGGCTGCTGTTTGTACTGACCGGGTGGAGAAGCAAGCCGTGATTGGCACGCCCTCCACCCTTCCCTCTGGCCCTGCCAAACAAAGCAACTGTCCCTGGTTAGGTCACATGCTCAGTTCCCTTCCAGAAATGGCTCAGCTTTTGCATCTGCCTGGTCACTGGTCCCTTTTACAGCCTTCTTCTCTGACACCCTGCATGCCCAGCTCGGCCCCAGAACTTTTCTTCACACACTTCGATTTGTATTTCTGCTCTTCGTGGATGCATCACCCTTGATTACAGCTAACTTAAAACTTTAACGGCACACCTCATCATGGCCTAGCATACAGTGCTTTATGACATGAGACTATCAAGAATATAATTCCTACCTTCGGAATGCCAGACTGAAAAATGGCTCCACTTTGCGATGCCCAACAGCGGCATTTAAAAAACCTACCACTTGTTCTTCTGAAAATATTGCCTTATTTATGCAACAGATAGAAAAATAAAAGGCTGTGCCTTTCTGGGTGAGGGTGACTGCCTCTCTTCTCTCTGGGCACAGGCAGAACGAGTTACAATGTACGATCAAGACACCACTAAGAAAAGCTTTAGTTCACTTACATTTCACCCAACCAACCATATTCAAACCTTCAATCCTTCCGCCTCTAACCCAGATGCTGAGACACAAGCAATACTGCAATGGCTGACTTAATGTGTAAATAACCCTTTGCTTTAACGTTCCTCAAATGTAGAGTCTACATACACTACCTCTGATCTATGCTTACCCACACTTTTGTTCCTGCTGGAAGTATCTGGGGAGTGTTTTCTCCGAATTCTCTGGTGCCATTTCAGACTGTTTACTATCCTTTTCCACTCCCGTTTTCCCTCCGTGGATCCATGAATTCCTTTCCCTGTTGCTTTATACCATCCCTCTGAATATTTCTTTTCTGCTTCCTCAGCATGACCTGCTCCTGCCCCTGTTATGGGCCTTTCCCAGGTCATCAGCTCCACACTCCTTTCCATTTGTGCCCTTCGCCTGAGTCCTCTGAGGACCCTCTCTCTCTCTGACAGAGCAGCAGCCACTGGTAATTCCCTGTTTCTCTGAGACATCTCAGGTCTGCCCCGTTCAGCAGAATGGCAGCCAGGATAGCGCACAAACCGCTCAAACCCATCCAGATCTCACGGTGTATTTTCTGATGTCTTAAGTTTAGCCTGAGCCCTCTTTGCCACTTTCTATACCCCGTGGCCAAGTTTCTTTCTTTCCAAAATGTCACCTCTTAGATAAAATTTTTATCCCCACCTGGCCTACATCCTTCCCCTCTGAAATCATTTCAGTTTCTTGGCCTTCTTCCCTTCACTGAGACCACCTCATTTCCAACTCTTTGGCACAGAATTATTGATTTAAAATTTTTATTACATTTTATTTATTGGAGGGGGTGCACATGCTGGTGTCCAATTGGGAGGCCAGGGGGCTACTTATTAAAGTCAATTGTTTCTACCACACAGGCTCCTCGGGCCTCAGGCTTGTCAGCCTTTACCCACTGAGCCATCTCGCCAGCCCAGATTTTACTTATTAAAACATAATCATTTTTTTCCTCTCTAGCTTAAAGAGGCCATCACAAGAGAGTAAAAGAGCCGAGAATGAAATTCTGTTCCCCATCTCTGAAGTTCTTCCAACTGCCCCCTAGTGAAGTCCACCTAAACCTCAGATACAACCCGCCTGTATGATGAAGTAGCTGGCTCCCTCCAGGGAGGGGACTGGGCCTTTCCCATCTGGGGTCTATGTAGTTTCCACCCTAACTCAAAAAGTCCTGGACATAACCCACTGAGGCCTAGGAGATGCCAACTGAGGCACTCTATGCGAAAATAATTTCGGGATCATTTCTACTTAGATTTCATACAATTCTGGTGACGTGGTCTGGCTGTGTCCTACATTTAAGTCCCACATGCCTTAGATGAATGCTCAGGTCTCAGATCTTCCCAGGGTAGGGTCTTAGCTGACAGTTAGTGAGTTGCTGGCTTGCCCTGACTTCAGCAGCAGTCCTATAGACAGGTGGTCAGCACCGTGTGTCCCTCTCACGCGGCTCCCCCCAATACCCTACTGCTGGGACTGTCCCACTGCCTGGCAGGCCCTGGGGCTTCCTAGCCACCTTCCCCTCTAGATCTTTCCATGTGACCTAGATCCTATTCCCAAACAAGCTCCTTTACTTTCCAGTATTACTTTAATACATTTTACTCCTCCTTAAAAAAAAAAGATCTAATTTAAAATCCCACTTCTTTTCTAAAGGTAGTGAGCTGCTTATTTTCTTCCTTCAAGACCTGACTCCTCAGGACTCTGTGGGTCTTACAAAATTTTGCGAGACTATGAGCAGCTAACAAAGTTCAGCGTGTTACAAAGGGGAATCACCAGAAGCCAAATTACAGATTTCTTTAAAAATGCATTTCTGTCCTCAGAGTTACACAATGCACAGCTGTGCATGGAACCGATCTGGCTTGTCCGAACACTTCTACTGCCATCTAGTGCCTACTGAAGGAAATTTAATTTATTTCCAATATGGATAAAATTACTTTAAAGAAGGATTTGAGTCATAAAAATCTTTAAACAGCTAAAACAAGTAATACTGCCCAAATCACAAAAGAATCCAATCTACATTTAGCATACATACATATCTACATTTACCTCTGAACTCTTAAGATTATGATAGAAGGCTGTTAAAGTCAAATATAGCCACTCAGGGACAGCAAGAGACAAGGCGCCAGGCTCACAGTGCTATTATAAAGCATAACAAAGGCACTTTTATGAAATTAGTCTGAAATTTGTTTTTCATTCAGAGGATGTAAAACCCTTTCTCATGAATCACCTGAAAACCAGCCGCAAGATGTAAGAACAGCAATGAAGAAAAACTGAACTTACTTGAAAGTGCAGAATTATTGTCCAAATTAATCCCAAAGTCAGCTTAGGATTTCCATCAGTTATGTCATCATTCCTAATATTCACTAACTTCACCTGTTTTGTAGATAAAAGAGAGATAAACAAAGTGTTTATTATGAACTAGGCACAGTTCTCTTTACCTGCAAAGGAAATGCTAAGTCACACAAAGAAGGCAAAGATCACAAAATAACTGTCTGTCCTTCCCTTCACTGGGCTAGGTAACAATCTTCCCTCCAAACACAAAAGCTGGATAAATATTTATGATCTTAAAATTAGGAACAAGTTTCTATTGAAGTTAGCTTATTTTGCCCTTGGTAGTCAAGCAGAAAATGGTCTGGACCATAAACTAATTTTAACAGCTTGTACATCTACAACAGAGAATTTTTTTAAAACAGTATTTTCTATCAACTGCATTTAAATCACTGAGCATCTAGAAGCTACGAAAACATCAAAGAGTAGTACAGTCCTCAGGCCTGATGCTTATCAAGGATTCATAAATGTAATGATCTCCAACATTCATTTCTTATAAAAGTAGGAACATGAATTAAATACTAAGACTTATGTGTCATTATGTTGAACACTTAGCTTCCTTATTTAAGGGGGTACAGCGGAGCAAGGGAGATACTTTTCCACCCTTGTTCCTCCTGTCACGTGAGAATACAGGCCGTCCTGGCCAGATCCCAAGTGCTATTGTCTTGATCTTCAGCTTCCAGCCTCTAGAACCACAAGGAATGAATTCTGTTCTGTATGAACTACATAGCACTGGTTATTTTGCCCAAAGCAGACCAAGCCAGTGATCTACCTACAACAAACAGAAGACTGTTGTACCACGGGTAAGTGCACACACTGCTGGCACTGTTCCTAGAAGTAGGGTGTAAACTAGGAAATATTCTAATACACATGTGCGAAGAGTCAGTGATACCCACTACTACCATGAGGGTCCACAGGCTTCTTGGCACCCTGTTGCTACTCAAATGTCTCTACCTGCCGAGGCAGAGCGAGGCAGATGCGTTCCCTTCCACCAGGGAGACCCAGCCCTGCTTATTCAAGGGGAAATAGGCGCTTACCGTTCTTTCGAACAATGAACTAATACCAACTTCCTTTTTTCGGCAATAGGAGTTCCAAAACATTGTTAAATATTTGCCTCAGCAACAGTGCACAATAGTTACACTCCCTGACACATTCCTAGGCAGATTTACTTAACCACCAATGTCAGAATTTGAAAAATATCATACCTGTCGTCTTTTCAAGTAGTCAAGTGCAATCTGTACATTCTGTAGCCTGTGAAAACGCATCCGGCCCTTCTCCCTGGGCTAAGGATAGAAATTTGAAGGAGTGAAGACACTACAGTTTGTAACACCAGTGACCATCCTAAATATATCTTCTGCTCATCTTAACATTTTAAAATTATCTGTTAGGTAGGCCCAACATTTTTTTAAAGGAGGGGTTTTTTTTAAACTTTTATCTATTATTTGGGACTGAATTTCAAGTATGAAAGACTTTTCCTAAATATATTCTAAACATAAGCTTTATCCCAGACGCTTCACTAAAACAAAAGGAAAGCTTTAGACCACAGGCCCTGTGATGCTCACTACCAGGGCCATCCTGGCCAACCAGTGCTTAGCTAATTCTCCAATTTACCTTCTCAATATGTACTATCAGCAAGGCTGTTTTTCTAATTGTACTTATAGATTTATAAAAATGAGATAAAATAACATGCAATTAGTATATTGGGGAAAAAAACACTAAAGGGAAAGACAGGTTTATTTAGCTGTGATGGAGGAGAGGAAAACGCAGCTTACACTATGCAATGCATTTCCTCTGTATTTTATTCCAGCCTCTGCACAAAGCTGGGTGTACCACAGGCAGAAAGGACTGTGTGCTTCTGTGCTGCATTGCATGTGATAGGTGGATGTGACTATTTTCCCAGTCTCAGGAAAAATATCAAGTCATAGTCATTTTACCTACTACCATTTTCCTTAGTGCACATTAGCAGAAAGGGAAAAAGGAACAGAGCTGAAAAAAATGCTTAAAAGAAATGCAAACAATGTGGATGAAATTTTTCACATGAAACAGTCTAAGAGTAAAAGAGGCAGAAGAGGCTTGCTCCTGGCCTTCTTAAATGCAAGCGGTTAATGCCCAGGTTACCATGGTGAAAGACAGCAGAGCATAGAGGGGAGGGTAAAAATGATGCTGAAATCAGCAGCTGGACCTAAAAAAGCATGGTTTCCAAGGAAACCAGGGAGGTGGGATGCAGATGACCAAAGAAGCTAATCTGTCTCTGCAAAGGCGGCTGACCCAGGTTGGCTAAGGGTCAGTTCAGTTACAACGCCCTGAGGAGTCTATGGGATACAAGACTTAAAAATCTTGTCCCCTTTTGTACTCTACAGATTAAAAAAAAAAGCCACTTATGCCAATGGTTATGAGTTAAAGGAAACTGTCAGCACTAAATAAAAATATCCCTGTGCCTCCCCCTTCCCACAAAAAGGAGCAATGAGTTGTCATGATTGAAATATCAATCCCAGAAGGGAATGAATGCAAAAACAAACAAAAAAAACCTACTAGTTACCAGGACTCTAAGTTTATGTAGAGTGTAAAAAACTGTAAATTAGTAATGCATAAGTATGTCAGTCATTTCAGCTCTGAAGATAAATTTAAAGAGAAAACGATCCTGCGTCCATCCTGCTCTGGGGTTGGGTTCCTGCCTCTTCTCTGGAGGAGCTGGTGAGTTCCTGGCCTGTGAGGTTAGCACTGCACACACGGCCTGCTGGGTTAGTGAGTTACGGGGCACACCTACCCCCTTGTCCTCATCCTGCACATCCTCATGCTGCTCAAACTCGCATGCTGCTGTTGCACTCACCAACCGTAAGGTCTTCAAAAAGTCTCGCTCCCTTGGCTAATGAATATAACAGACAGAAGACAGGACAGCAAGGATACAGACAGACGGGAATGAAAAGAAGAGCATGAGCGGGACATAATGAGGGTAGAACCGAGAACCGAGAACCGAGGAAGGGGGTAATGAGTACATGGAGGGAGACGACACCAGGGGCAGCCCAGCTTTCAGAAAGTCTACGTCCTTGCTACGCGTGAGCCTTCCCACGTGTGGTTATACTCTGCATCTGACTTAGCTTAGGCAAAAACAAAACAACCCAATGGTTAAAAAAAGGAAAAAAAAAAACGAAAAAAGAAAAATAATATGTTAACTGGGGAACCCATCACAAGAGCAAAGGCGTCTTCAGGTCCACATTCACATCACACGAGGCTGGGATGCTGGCGCAACTGGCCAGAATGCACTCTTTTCTTCTGGCTGAGCTCACAGTTTGAAGAGTAAATGCCAGAAAAAACGTGAAGTCTATGCTACAAATGCTCTGGCCACGTGTGTACAGAACTATTTGCTCAGCAAAATGAATTAGGAAACCTCAAACTCACCAAGGTGTCTCCAGACAGAACCTCCAGAAGGGAGATGAGGTTGTGGCCATCCCTCAAGTCTTCGTAGAGATCATTCACGTGCTTCCGAACCTATACAGAGAGGGGCACTCTTTAGTCCAGGACTCAGAATTAACCACGGCAAGGCTACCAACAGAAACGCCACACGTGGTGTTCACCTATGCACCCGTTTTTCATTTTTGTTCTAATTTAAATTGAAAACCTTTTTTTAAAAAAAAAAAGCTGATTTTTCAGGGTAACAATTCATAAAGGTGACAAGAATTACTAACTTTTTACCACCTCAAAGCAAATATTATTCTGGACTAATATATGATAGGGTTACAGTTTTTAAATACAAGTGGCATCCTGGCTTTCTTCGTGATCCCTGACACAGCCAACGCCACCTTCACAGTGAGTTGAACTTCTACCTCCAGCTGGTCCTCAAAGAATGAGCACCTGACAGATGAAGAAGCCCTCTGTGAAAAACTGCACACGAGAGCTGGGGTAAGAGTCCACGGAATTCCAGGCTCTACATGTAGAGCGTCCCGTGAACCTCTAACTATTTCAAATAATTTTAAAATGAAAGTATAGGTTAGGAGGCCGCAACCCAAATCTTTCCCACAACTTCCATTCTGTGGCAGAGAATCTAAATACCGTTGGTGTGAAAGTGGCATTTGGTCTGTGGCAGCTTCCCCTATTCCCCCACCTGGCCAGAGCTGTGATTTCAGAACTAAAGGCGGCCAAGACACTGGGAAGAACCTGGCTAGTCTGCTCCACGGCGACAGTTCGGTAGAAACCTACCCACTACAAGATCTGTGCTACACAGACAAAAGCCAAGGCAGGCCAAGAAGATGGCCGCTCCACAGAAGCAGACGCATTCCCAGATTTTCCACCTTTTTGCAATTCTGGGATGTATTGCTTTGGGCTGTTCACAGAAAAGGAACCAAAGAAAAGATCTAGAACAGTGGTTCTCAACCTGTTGGTCGTGACCCCTTTAAGGG
>CM053756.1:8415223-8449748 GCA_028658305.1 Pachyuromys duprasi
GAAATGTATGTGATTAATAAAAATTTCCCTTAGGAGTGTCACATTAAATGTTCTTGTTTCTATGGCTAGGGACAAGACGTAGGCCCAAGGGCTCCACCTCTCAGTCGGTGCTGGACATGCAGAAGTGAACCACTTTTAATCAGTTCTCCATCTTTTCAAACTGGAGTTTTAGTTTGATCTCCCAGTTCCCACATGGTGTCATGGAGCATACCAGAGCAAAAAAAAAAAAAGGTTTTCAAGTATTCCCTCTTTGGCAGGAAAATGTGATTTGAAGATAATTTTAGGTAAGATTCATTTATAAAATCCGTAATTATCCAAAGCAGTTATAAGAGTGTTACTGTTCTGTTAGCATATTTACCTCAAGGTAGCTTTAACTAACAATTCCCTCAGGGTCTTAACTGTAACTATAATTCAGAGATGAACCACATGTCAAGGAACTTTTCAGGAACATACATGCTACATACACAACATATACATGATTTACACACATCACTATCTCTCACACACACTCTTCAAGGACCTTTTTGGGAACACAGATGGCACATACATGACACACATAGGCACAGCCCCTGGTGTAATGAAATCAGTACTGTGCACACGAGAGCCCTATAAGGAATCCCAGTCTCATCCCAGCAGAGACTTGAACCTGTGAGGCCCACTTGGCGCTTGGCAGGCCACTGTGCATCTAAGCCTCTGCATTTCCCCCTGTGTCTCCACTGAAGCCAGGGAGCAGGCTGACTTCAGGAGCCTGCCCAAGGACCATGCAGAGAGCACAGGCACACAGTAACATCACAACTACTGGTGCCCAGCCGGTTGCTTCATCTCTCAAAATAAATGAGTTTACTGAGCAGCTCTGCCATCCTCGCCAGTAGGACAGTGGTAAACAGGCCTGTGCTCAGGACGGGGTCTCCAGGAACAGTAACTTATGGTGCCAGAGCCCTGCTGAATCCCACCAGACACAGTGTCCACCTACACTCCATTTCCTGTCGCCCTCCCTCCAGGACTGGTTTAGCCGGGGTGTGATTTTGAGCATTTATCTCATAGAAGGGCAATTTCACAACTCGCCTTGCAAGTAGACTGCACCAAGCCCTCCTCACCAGAAAACCTCTCAGGATTAAATGTCATTTCTCACCATTATATTTACACTACAAAAAAAAAAAAAATTAAGTGTGCTTCAAAAGGAAAATATTGTGTCACATAAAACTGAACTAGAAAAAGAAATTAATTAGAAAGGAAAACAAGAATCTGGAACCTGTATTTTAATTTTGCTTCTCATTCTGACACCATGTCCTTGAACGCAATGCCAAAGCTATCCAGGCCTTAGTTTTTCCATTGGCAATATGAAGATGTGGAAGAGAGAAGCCTCTGGTTCAAACTAGAGAACAAAAATTCTATGGTCTCAAGACAGAATCACCATTTTTTAAATTAATGAACTGCTAATTTAAAGTTAAAATGTATACAACAGGAAGTTACTTTTAAACCTGAAAGCATAATTTTCTTTAAAAAAATTTGAGAGGAAAAACAAATCCAGAGTAACTTGTATGATGCTGCAAAGAGTGGCTGCTACACATTACTTCCTGTAACTCTCGAATTTGATGGTCCAAAGAAATATGGTGTAAACGATGCTCCCTAACTCTGAGACGGAGGATGAAGGCCTAGGGAGAGCCTCGTATGTGGATCCTGGGTTAGAGACCCGCACACAGAACAGAGGCGGTCCTACTCCCATGCAACACAAACTAAGAACAAATTACATTCTTATTATCAATAATGGTGGCAGGAGAGAATAGGCCATTGAATCTTCTGAATCCACAGGTACACTGTGGGGTTCAGTTATATGACCCGAGTTATAGAGCTACAGCAAAGCACCGTTTTCTGTGTTTCACACCATCTTCCAAAATTCTCCAGAGCATGCTTGTGCTCCCCCCCCCCCACACACACACTGCCCCCATTCTTGTCTGAGACAGGGTTTCGCTATGTAGCTCTGGCTGTCCTGGAACTCACTCTGTAGACCAGGCTGGCCTTGAACTCACACAGACCTGCCTGGGCCTGCCTCCCAAGCACTGGGAATAAGGTGGTGTGTGCTACCATGGGCTTCGGTGCTTCTGAACATGTGTGTGCCGCTTGGCATCTGCCATGTACTCACAGCGGTGCTGATCTTGTTCTCGAGAGACTATCCTACTGAAGAAATAAGTGAACAGAAAAACAGTAAAATGGGAAGAAAAAACTAAACAAGGTGCTGGGGATGACCTAGGAATGAACAGGAGTAAATATTCCAGACCTGTGTCACCCACATGGGGATTAGCTGACAAAAAGGTACAAGTGGAAAACAAAGCTGGCAGTCCTTCAACTTTTACCTGAGCTAACGCTCAAATCCAACTTTGGAGAGAAGGATCTTCACATGCCTGCTTATTCAGTATTCAAAACTGTCTTTCTTGAAAGTTTGACACCATATTAGCTCTTGTTAATCTAGGAAAACTAGGCAAGAGTTTTGAAGCTCATACATGTCAACACTGTTGAGGCTGGGACAAATACCCAAGAGAAACCGTTTGAAAGAGCTAAGAGTTATTGTTACTTGTGTTCTCAGAGGCTTCACAGCATGGAGGGTGTGGCCAAGCTGAGTGGGTCACATGATAGAAGCCAGGCAGCAGAAGGAGAACGCCCATGTATGGAGGGAAACTATGGGTGGGCTGCAGCTGACTGGAATGGGCTGCCGGCAACCAGAGCCGGTCTTTCCTCTTTGGACTCTACAACTGCACCCACGGATACACCCAGAAGCCCACTTGACTAAGGTCCTAGGTCTAGCTCAATACAAGCACCTGAACATCAGTATTAATCGTCTAGCGTAAGTGTGGCTGCAGTTCGGTACACCCAGCATGCCCTGGACACCACCACAGGTGAAGAGACGACATCCTAAAGATGGAGAGGTGCACACAAGAGAGTGCTGTCTCCTGGAGTCTACAATCTGAGGTGACGGACAGGGAAGATGCTAAGGAGTTAGGGAGCCCCACCCCATTGTGGCTCTATGAACTCCTCTTGGCAAAGAAGATGGCAGAATATTTGGTCCAGAGGAGCAAGAGGGAAGGACAGGGCAAAGATGTTCAAAACTGTGCAGAAGGTAGCAAGGAAAGGAAGCAGCTGCCCATTCAAAGAAACATGAGGTGAATTTACTGCAGGGAGGGGACCGGGAGACCAGGCCACTTCATGAATTATGCTTTAAGAAGCTCTGAGGCCATTAAGCAGAATTAGGGAGCCAGAAAACACACAGGAGCACTGAGCTGCGGCCCATAGTAGGAGGCAGAATCATCTTCCCTTTATTTAAGTCCTGAAAGCAGGACATGGAATTATGAGGTAACAGTACCTTTCCTTCTTCCCGATTCAACCATAGAGAAGAGATTGGCCAGTGCAGACGTCCACTCCTTACCAGAGTTGGTAACTAGAGGATGCTACAAGAACGAGCTCTAGTAACTACCCTCCCTCTGCCACCTATCTGCAGGTCCTGAGGTCCCACCCCGAGGCACTCCGTGATTTACATTTGTCCTGTTACTTTAAGAATGTACCGATCTCGGTTGAATATGCTAAACAAGCCTGAATCAAAGCTTCTCCTCTGGAGCTGCTCACTTCCCAGGTATATTCTCTCTCTCTCATATGTGAAATGTGCTAATACATTTATCTTACTTCTTCTTAATCTTCTGTTACAATGGTGGGTTCCAACAGGGAACCGCTGAGTTAGTCTTCCCCACACCATTTCTTGTTAGTTTCCTGTAAACTGTGTGATCTTCGGTGAACCCAAGTCACAAAAGGCCTGCTCAGTCTGCAGAGAAGAGGGGCCTCAGGAAAGAGCAAACTGGAAAGGACATCCAGTCAGGGAGGCTGGACAAAGCATGCACCTCCCAGAAGCAACGGTCAGCCAGATAAAGGACTCACAGTCTTCTCTTAAAGGACACAGGACTCTCAAGCACAATCGGGATCTCTTAAAAGGCATCAATGATAAAAGAGGGCTTGTCCTAAGAGCGCTTCGCTGCCTTGTACTAACTAGTGAAAAGAAGGAGTCAGTCTGCTCTACTGAAAACTATCAATAAAAATGCTTTGATTCCTTTTAGCTCACATAAGTACATGAAAAATAGGCCGTCAAGTTCTCCTAGGACAGCTCCTTTGAAGCCTTTTCAAAAAAAAATTAAATATTTATATTGTTATCTGGATTATCAATAAAAAAAACCTGATCCTTTAAAAATACACAGAAAGACTTAAAATAGTCTCAGGAAGTTACCTGGGTTGTTTTGTGAATTACAAATTACTGTATGATTTCTTCAAGGATTGTGAAAGAATAGTGTTAAGCCCCTGATTGCACCTGTTATTGTGAATTCTAAGTTGATATATTTAGGCATTATGAAAACACAGCCCCATTTGTTGTTATGCAATCAATACTGGCAATGAGACCATGGGAACAGCATCGTAACAGACTCAGTTCTTTGAGGGAAAGAATTTCTTTTTCAGACTTTGAAGTGTAGTATCAGCTAACCAAATGAAAGTTTTCTCTCACCACAAGGTGGAACTGTAGCAGTTAAAACTTTGACAGCACTAAGACTCAAGGGAATTTTAGTCATGTTTTTATAGGGATCACATACATGTCAAGAAAAATCTTTCAATAGTTTTGTTGAAGTTTTAGAAAATATAAAAAATCAAGTACCTTCTGAACCAGGTTAGGAATTTTTCTGTAATTATGTGAACTTTTATTTGACTCTCATTCTGGTTTGTATTGAGTTAGAGTTCTTCTTCTTTTTCCTCTTTTTCTTTTCATATACAGAGAAACTGACAAAAGTCTATTTTGCATGAGTCTTCCCCTCAGCCTATGTGTCTTTCATATCTTACATAGCTATGTGTACTATGGTGCTGAGAAATTACAACAGAAAAGGAAAAATAAACTCGGAAACCAGCACGCTGTGCAGACTGGTGTCTCCCCTGGTCCCGGGACACCTTCTCTGGAGTTAACGTATGTTGTGGGTGTGTATGGGTATGCTGCACACTTCGATGTCAAACACATGAGCACTGCTTCATAGAGACAGGGAGCAGGCAGGAGGAGGGGCAGGGCATCGGCTAATCAAGAGCTATCAAGCCATCCTCACAGAAAACAAGGAGAAGACATTTTAGGAAAGAACCTGCAGTATTCTGTCACTGAGGATTGGCATATGGCCATAATTGGCAGGGGGATTAGGGTCTCACCTTGAAATATTTTCTGAAGCATCTTCCTAGCACCATCTCCTATAAATGTCTTTAAAAGTGCTTATGTCACATCACCACCATGAGTGCCACTGTGTCAAGATCAGATTTAGATAACCACTTAAGGGATCAATGAGGAATCAGTGACTGGCATATTTTTGTCACTTCATTCACACTTGTCCTTACAATACAGACCCTAGAAAGCAAAGGCGGAAAAAAGCCTTTTCATAGTCATAGCCATGCTCGCCTAAAACTCTTGATAACTAAATAAGCTATTTGATGAGAAAACATTTTGATACAGAAGAAATCCTGTGAGCACAGTAACACGACAGGAAACCATGACGGCCGGGGAGAAGGCTGCACGAAAGTACCACTGGGAGGTGAGTGAGGTGGCACATGCCCGTGATCCCAGCACGAAGGACACTAAACCGCCAGGTTCACAGAAGGAAGAACAGCCTGAGCCAAATCATGACAAATTCCCTACACGAGGAGGGGAAGCATCATAATCCTGCCGTTGAACACAAAAACTTTTTAAACAGACCCCTCTGCAGTTTCAAATACTAGCTCTTACTGAATTCTTCAGGAAACAGAACCAGGAAGTTTTACAGTAAAGATCATGTTAAAGGTAAAGAATTTAAATTACTTTCAGTTAAAATACACTCATGGCCAAAATTTGAAACCAGATTATAAAATATGAATCTCTCTGATAAATTCCCACTACATGACTCTGTAGTAAAAACAAGTCAACTTCAAGAATCATGTCAAAATTGATTATTAGAAATTAGAGATGAGCTTAAGGCAAGTATACTCGGTTCCCTCTGTTGAAACAGGCAGCTGGGAGACAGGCAAGTCTCAGTTGACGAGGTCACTGCCCAATGCAAGGGCACGTCACCAACCTGCCCTTGCTCTTTCCAGCTACTTATCAGAGCTTCAGAGAAATCTGGCTGGCACCAACGTAGGACAATGCAGAGGAGAAAACATGGCTGTGCAGGGCACAATGGCATTGTAAGGGAATCCAGTCTAAAAACCTCAGGCAACTGCTGAGTAGGCACTATAAAAGAAAATCTTGGAAGATGAAATCTGTTTATATTTCTCCAAGGTATTCCACAAACAAAATGGATAGAAATCAACTTTGTGATCACAGCACAGGAAAGGAACATAGAGAAGCACAGATAAGAACTTAAGCAATGTGTTGCCCAACACAGTGTTGCGCTTGGTGCCCGCCTGAACACTGCTTAGCTGAGCCACCTCTAGGAGCTTTGTCAAGTGACAAAGGACATGGATGTCTACCTGAAAAGGATCCTTATGTCAAGAAACAACCTTCTCTCTCTCTGGTGTCACAGAACTAGTATGACATCACAGGGAGAAGTAAAGGAATAAAGGAAAAATCTCTTTATTACAGTGCTGGCCCAGCTCTGGCAAATGCCCAAAGAGGAGCTGGCCATGAAAAGAAGATTTCAGTAACTTATATACACCTTAGGCTTATGCACTCCCCAGACACTTTCAGGTATGACTCTTTCAGGTCTTGGGCCCAGTTTACACTTAACAATTTAAACAGAAGGCTGAAAGCCTGGCCATTTAGGTAAACATGGTAAATTAGGTGCTGGAGGAGGATTTGCAAAAGGAGATATGACATGAAAGAGGACAAGAGATAGGTGGGTTATAAAAACACACTTTTTTTTTTCAAAAATTTAAGAATGATATCAAATATCTTGCGTGCTCCTTTTAAAACAAACGAACAAAACCCGAGGTCTATTATTACACAGCTGCTTATAATGTGGGGTAAGCGATCCCCTCAGGGTACCAAGACAAAACCCAACTTTTCCTGAGCCCTCAGGAGTGAGCTTTACGTACTGCCTAGATAATGTAGGATGTGGATGCTTGGGTCAGTCTTCACACAAACCGGGAGCCACTAATTGGGATGACTGTAAAGTGACGCAGGCTCCAGACTCGGGAGGAAGCCTGACAGGCACAGAGCATGCAGATGCTGCAAAGTCCCGAAGGCAGAAAAGGCTGGGGGGTACACTCATTGCACTGCAAGCGACACTTCCTGCTCCCTTTCATCTGCACAAGGGGCCACAGTCTGAGAGGTGACTTCATCTCCTTTTCACCTTCAAGTTTCAAGTTTCAAGTCTGAGTACCACCACTGACAGCCTCCATGGTGTTTCTATGTGAAGGGAACATTTCCCTCAGTCCTTACAAATAAGCGACTAAGAACAGCTGGTTACATCTTCTTATTAAACCCCCTGAGTAGCCGGGGTCAGGACAACTGGTACAGAGAGATGAACACGAGAACTGTTTTTAGGACACACCCAGATAACAAGAGCCCAGGGTGCCTGCCGCACCTCCAGTGTGTCAGCGGCCTCTTCTTGCTGTCAATTCCCCCCCACAAATGAAGACAGCAACCCCGAAACTCAGTTCCGTGATTTATCTTTTCTAAAGCCGTATCTGAGGAGCTGACATTTGGAATGATATATAAGAGGGTTAGAAAAGAATGCCTTGCTAAATAGCTATGGTCATGAAGTAAAACTCTCAAAGCCTCCATTATTATGTGCGCATACTCAAGGTATTCTCTTCTACTTACCACCTATTCTGTTTCCACTTCTCCTCTGGCTATTCAAAATTTACCTTCAGTCAAGTTCTCTATCACGCTCTTCTGCACTATCACATTCCTTGGTTGAGGCCTTTTATCATCATTTTTCTTTAGAACAGTTTTATGTTCACAATAAGTAATAATAATTGATGCCTCAGTCTCAGCAAGCCCCTCTGGGGCCTAGTTGGTTGGCTCAGTCTACTTGACACCTCCAGGTTCTTTTCTCTTTCCTCCCACTTTCCACAAGACACCCTACACATCACCCAATGTTTGGCTTTGAGTCTTGGCATCTGTTTTGAGGCGATGCACAAAGGAGAGCTCTGTCACGACACATATTTTTAATAATATGACGACAGGTTTTCTGACAGAAGCAATTAGGCAGAGAACATTCTTTTCAGCAATGATGCTCAGACAATGAGGACCCACATGCAATAAGACTCATTTGAAGCTCTTCCTCAGAATGAACTGAAGCAAGCCATACATGCAGTAGCTAAAGTGACCTAACTACTAGATTGAATTACAGCAGTACATTTTAGGCCAAGGGAAGACTATTTGTTTATGACACCATCTTGTTACTATGCGGTCCAGGCCGGCTTCATACTCTTGATCCTCTTGCCTCATCATCCCAACTGCTGGAATTACAGGCAGGGATCACCATGACCAGATAGAAACTAACAAGATACAACATGAAAAGCACATGCGGTAAAGAAAACTCCATCAAAACTTATTACCTCCAGTTACAGGCAAATATATGAGCAGGCATTTTATCAGAAAATGCAGACAAGCGGATAATAAGCACATAAATTAATGTTTAGCATCATCGGTCCTTATAGAAATATGAATCAAAATCACACGGGGACAGAACCGCATGCACACAGGAAGAGATAAAGTAAGAGTACAAATGAGAATGTGGAATGACTGGATCCTCACACCCAGCTAATGGATGCATAAAATACTACAGCCACTCTGGGAAACATTCAGCAGCTACTTAACTTGTTACGTTAGATATGCAATATGACCCAGCAATCATACTCTTAGGAATGGAAACATAGTCATATAATGAGGTACACACTTACATTCACAGTAGCATATTAGGACCATAAAAAGTAGCACCAAATGTCTGTCCAATATTAACAGGTAAAGTGTGTCCCATCTATGGGTTGGGTTACCACTCACAAACAAAAGGGAACAGTGAATTATAACATGGTTGACTCTCAAAAATACTGTTGCTTGAGAAAAGTTAGATATAAAATATACATTGTTCTATGAACTGGCTAGCTTTATGTCAACTTGACACAAGCTAGAGTTATCTGAGGAGGAAGCCTCTATTGAGAAAATGCCTCTGTAAGACTGGGCTACAGGCAAACTGTTCGGAACCAGGTGCCCTTCAGCAACTCAGCACCAACTGGTACATCACGAGCCACCAAATGGGACACACATACCATTTAAAACCATCACAGCCTGCTCTGTCTGTCTGTCTGTGTGTCTTTCTCTCTATGTCTCTCATTCTCTTGCACTCTCTCTCTGTCTCTTGTCCCCTGCTCTGAAGTAGTTTTTCACTCCTCTCCAATCTGTTGTTTGGTGCTATTTCTGAGGCATTCCCTGTCCCTGATCTGTCACTGTACTCTAACACAAGCCTGTAGGGCATTTTCTTAACTAGTGATTGATGGGGGAGGGGTTGGCCTATTGTGGCACCCCTGGGCCGCCTGGGCTGGTGGTCCTGGGTTCTAAAAAAAGAAAGTAGGGTGAGCAAGCCAGGAGAAGCAGGCCAGTAAGCCGCGTCCCTTCCATGGCCTCTGCATCAGCTCCTGCGTCCAGGTTGCTTTCCTGTTTGAGTTCTTCTCCTGACTTCCTTTAATGGTGAACTCTAATGTTAGAAGCCAAATAAACCTTTCCCCCCCCCCAAGTTGCTTTGGTCATGGTGTTTCATCACAGCAACAGTCATAACATTCTATTTGGTCAAAATATCCAGGAAAGGCAAATCTAAGAAGGTAAGGATGAATGTCGGTGATTGTTGGAGCTGAAGCCAGGTAAACCAGGTTGGGTCTGGGCTTAGAGGCCATCTCTCCCTGTCTACTCCCAACCCCCACATACACACATACACATACCCAGAGATAGGGTTCCTCTGTGTAGTCCTGGCCTTCTTGGAACTAGCTATGTAGACCAAACCAGCCTCAAACTCACAGATCCACCTACATCTACCTTCCTAGTGATGGGATTAAAGGTTTGCACCACCACACCCAGCTCTGCATGTATGTGTGTGCATCATGTGAACGCTTGGTGCCCATGGAAGCTTACACAGAGTGTCAGATCCGACGGAGGCAAGTCCTCAAATAAAGTTTCCCCATTCCCTGAGTGAAGATGACAAAAAGTAACCAGCACACCATGTCTTGACTAAAAGATGATTATCGCAGAAATAAAACTTGGCCTAAGCAGCAAATCAATGTACTCAGCTGGCATGTGCAGAGAGCACTATGAAGTAAACCGAAGAGGAAAGAATGCCTGGTCGGGAAGACATCTGGGCATCACATTCTCACAGGAAAGAAAGGCCTCCTTCACAATGAATTGGGGGAAATAGACTGCGAACCCCGCCTCACTACAGAGGCAAATGTACACAAGACTTTGCCCTAAGTCTAATAAAAAACCTTATCCTGAGACAGAGAGAGGGGCTTGGCATGCAGTTTGTCCAGGTACAGAGCTTGCCTGGCACGTGCAAGTCCTAAAACCTAGGACTATACATGTGAAAAAAACAAAAAGGACAGAAGTCATAAAACTCACTTTATGAAAAGGCAGATAGGAATGCTTGGGGTTGAGAGCAATACAGTATGACAACACATGATTTGCTAGGGTTTATTTACAAACACTGTACATTAGATTTTATACAGTTTTCATGCATCCTAAAATACTCTTTAATTTGTTTTCAATTTTTTTAAAAATCTAAAAAATATTCATTGTCCAAGAATCATATCAGAAAAGAGGTTGTGGCTGCCTTTGGTCCACAGCCTACAGCATTCTAACCCCTATCCAAAAAGCCTGAGGTTGAAACAACAGATAGCATATTCATTATTACCAGCTCTTAATTCCATTAAATAGCAAATGAATGTTCCCATTGTTTGCTACTGCTATGACAAATTAAGAGTGAAAAAGAACAAGTTTCCACAAAATAACAAAGAGAACAAAATCTTGTTTACTTCATGTGTGTATACATAGCCACACAGATCTGTATGTAGATAAGCATATACATTCTTTGTAGAGACACAGAAGAATACTTTTTTGTTTTTTGTTTTTATTTTGTTGTTCAACACAGATTTCTCTGTGTAGCCTTGGCTCTCCTGGACTCTCTTTGTGGAACAGACTGACCTCAAACTCACAGAGATCTGCCTGTCTCTTCACTCCCCCTTCCTCCCACCCCAAGTGCTGGGATTAGAATACTTAAGCACTGTCTATCAGTATGGGAAAACACTGTGAAGTGTGAACAAGTCAATAGCTCCACACAGATGGATGGAGGTAGGAAGGCAGAAGGTCAGGAGAGAGCACAGGGTTAGCTGAGATCACCATTTGATAACTTTCCCAGTGCTCTGACTACGTATTTGATTTTCCTTCAACTTTAATTTCAAATGAACATGAAAAACAATAAAGAAAAATCTCAGAAAAAAATTTATCACATGTAGAGATTCTGTCTCAAACAATAAGTAAAATAACCGGACTGGAAGAACAACAAAATAAACACATGTAGGCTTATCAGGAAACATCAAAAAATAGATGTCAATGCTAAACTACAGGACAGAAATGGGTGCATTTCCAACAATGAGAAATGACAAATGGCTGAGGCGATGGATAAACAATCAATTTGATCACTGTGGATATGTCCTGCGGTGTCACAGTGCACCCCTACTATGTGCCAATAAAAGACATGAGTATATTTTTAAGGTAAAATAAATATAACATGTAAGTAAAACAAGGACAGGACATCTTTTTTAATTAAATTTTTATTTTTTATGTTAATTATTGTTTATTCACTTTGTATCCCAGCTATAGGCCCCTCCCTCATTCTCTCTCAATCCCACCCTCCCTCCCTCATCTACTCCCATTCCCCTCTCCAAGTCCACTGATAGGGAGGTCCTCCTCTCATTCCATCTGACCCTAGTCTATCAGGTCGCATCAGGACTGGCTGCATTGTCCTCCTCTGTGGCCTGGCAAGGCTGCTCCCCCATCAGGGGGATGTGATCAAAGAGCCAGCCATTGAGCTTATGTCAGGGAACATAAGTCCCTGTTCCCCTTACTAGAAAACCTACTTGGAGACTAAGCTGCCATGGGCTACGTCTGAGCAGGGGTTCTAGGTTATATCCATGAATGGTCCTTGGTTGGAGAAACAGTCTCAGAAATGACCCCTAGGCCCAGATATTTTGGTTCTGTTGCTCTCCTTGTGAAGCTTCTGTCCTCTCCAGGTCCCACTATCTCCGCCTTCTTTCACAAGATTCCCTGCACTCTGCCCAAAGTTTGGTTAATAGTATCAGCATCTGCTTTGATATACTGCTGGGTAGAGTCTTTCAGAGGCCCTATGTGGTAGGCTCCTGTCCTGTTTCCTGTTTTCTCCTTCTTCTAATGTCCATCCCATTTGTGTTTCTGAGTGAGGATTGATCATCTTACTCAGGGTCCTCCTTCTTGCTTAGCTTCTTTCGGTATACAAATTTTAGTCTGTTTATCCTATATTATAGGTCTAGTATCTACTTATAAGTGAGTATATACCATGACTAAGGATGTCGAGCATTTCTTTAAGTGTTTCTCTGCCATTCAATGTTTCTCTACAGAGAATTCTCTGTTTAGCTCTGTTCCCCATTTTTTAATTGGATTACTTGATTTGTTGCTTTTTAACTTGAGTTCTTTATATATTGTAGATATTAGACCTCTGTCAGATATAGGGGTGGTGAAGATCCTTTCTCAGTCTTTGGCTGTCATTTTGTTCTGACGACAGTGTCCTTTGCTTTACAGAAGCTTTTCAGTTTCATGAGGTCCCATTTATTGATTGTTGATCCTAGAGCCTGTGCTGTTGGTGTTCTGTTCAAGAGAACAGAACTCTGTGCCAATGAGTTCTAGGTTTTTCCCCATTTTTTCTTCTAACCGATTTAGTATGTCTGGTTTTATGTTTAGGTCTTCGATCCACTTGGACTTTAGTTTTGTGCAGGGTGATAAATATGGATCTATTTGCATTTGTATACCAAAAACAAAAGGGCTGAGAAAGAAATTAGGGAAACAACACCCTTCATAATAGCCACTTATAACTTAAAATACCTTGGTGTGACTCTAATCAAGCAAGTGAAAGACCTGTTTGAAAAAAAAGTTCAAGTCTCTGAAGAGAGAAATTGAAGAAGATATCAGAAGATGGAAAGATCTCCCATGCTCATGGATCAGTAGGATTAACACAGTGAAAATGGCCATCCTGCCAAAAGCAATCTACAGATTCAATGCATCAAAATAAAAACACAATTCTTTACAGACCTTGAAAGAACAATTCGCAACTTCATACGGAAAAACAAAAACACCAGAATTATCAAAGCGATCCTGTACAGCAACAGATTGTCTGGAGGTATCTCCGTCCCTGATCTCAAGCTGTACTTACAGAGCAATAGTAATAAAAACTGCATGGTACTGGCATGGAAACAGAATGGTGGATCAATGGAACCCAAGAGAAGACCCAGAAATAAACCTACACACCTACGGATACTTGATTTTTGACAAAGAAGCCAAAACCATACAAAGGAAAAAATAGAGCATCTTCAACAAATGGTGCTGGTCTAACTGGATGTCTACATGCAGGCAGAACCTCTTAACTGACAAGAAAAGGAGCTTCCTCAAATACTGAAGAACTACCATATAGGTTTTCTATCTTTAAAGCGATGTGGCCTAGGAGGTGGTGGGGGCGGGGAGGTAGAAAAGGCAAACTGTAAACAGTGAAGGAAGAGCTCGGTTACAATTTAAGTAAAAAAGTAATGAACCATAAAAAGAGGTTGTGACAAAGCATGGCAACAGACTGTCATAATAACTAACAATCTGTAACTGAAGACTATAGTCACTTAAAAGTAATCACTTTAAAGCTCTCCCAAAGCATTTCCCAGAAAGATGTTAGTAGCTACTGTTAGACAAATGTAAAACAGGCTTAGAAACACTGGGTTCAACAGTTTGTCTTACCAAAGAATTTTTCAGTCTTTCACATGCTAATATGTAACATACATCTTTCAGCTGGCAAATGTTTCTCTCCAAATTGTCTGGCTGTGGAAACCTTTTTACCCCCTTCAGGCCCCTCCCTGACCTGGCTCTTTTTACCTCCTTCAGGCCCCTCCCTGACCTGGTTCTTTTTACCTCCTTCAGGCCCCTCCCTGACCTGGCTCTTTCCTGATTTTGGAAGTGTCACTCATTCCTGCTCATTTGACTTTGTCAATTCTGGAGGAAAAAAATCAGCAATAAAGTATTCATCAGAAATTACATTTAAGACAGAGAAGTTTGAAATTAAATGTAATTACCTAGAAGAAATATTGAATTCAGTACTCAGCAAAATCAAAATGTGGGCAAACAGTTTAAATTTATATAAATACAGATGTTTTTGGAAACAAAACTAAATTCTGATCAACTACTGCAAATTATTAATACTAACTCAGACAACAGGCCAATGAGATTCGTTTTAGCTTCAGAGCACACAGTGATGCCTTTCTGGTATACGTGCATTTAAATTTAAAAAGTAAACTGTGTGCACCATTTAAGGATTCAGAAGGCTGTGATGTTTTCAGAGATCTAACACACCAAAGTTGTGTGAGTGTGTTGGGGGGGGGGACCAGAATTTTTTTTTTTAGGTTTATGGTGAGAACCTTAACTCATGTAAGAAATCCTGACTATACCACATGCCACAGTCTCTGCTTGGGCAGGAGGCCAGCATTGCCTATGTGCTGTGGCCGTCCTGGGCTGCTACAGTGTGAAGTTTCTTTTGAGGCTAAGCTCAGCCATGATAGCATGGCTCACACATAGCTATTCAGAGCATCTCACTGCAAACTGTCATTCTCATGTGATGGAAAAGCAGTATTACCATAGGTAACCTTCCTAATTTAGAAACCGCCATTTAACTGGCATACAGTCCTGTAGTATCATTACAAAACCACCACAGCTGTAGATTACGAGCCAGGCCCTAGTCCAACATTTAAGGAATAGGACTAAAACCCACAAAAACAATGTTAAGATCACAGCTTCCATTTGCTGTGGAAATAGACAAGTCTAAAGCTTTTGGCTAAATGAGCTGAAAGGCCTACAGTTAAAGGGAACAGAACTGGTTATTTGACGTGTGCATATGTAAAATCTTACTATATACCAGACACTGGACTCAAAACTTTGTGTTATTTTAGATTTCTTTTTAACTCTAGTAAGAAGACATTGTTTTAAATCTCTGTTTTATAGATAATAAGATGACCATCTGCAAAAGGCCCAAGGTCACACCACAAGAGTCTACGTCAATGGTTCTCAACCATCCCAATGCTGTGACCCTTTAATACAGTTGTGTTACTTCAGAACTGTGATTTTTCTACAGTTGTAAAGTGTAATGTAAATATCTGATATGTGAGTCCTGTGAAAAGGTCTTTCAACCCCTCCCCAAGTGGGTCTTGACCCAAAGGTTGAGAACCATTGTTCTAGCGAGCCCTGGGTCCAGAAACTGTGTTTGTAAGCACTCCACTCAGTGAACCACCTTCACTGGGTTACAGTGACAAGAGATGCTACGCAGAGAACAGACTCCTGGGGCCCATCAGGCATAGCTGGTTATGACCTGAAGCCTTCTAACTCACAGGGGCCTCACCTTCTTGCAATGTCTGAAGTTCCATCCTCTGGTGGATATGCATTCCAGCAGGATGGCTAGAGCACGCCATAATTCAGAGACTACGATGGATGAGTTGGGTCCCTCTCACTGTTTACTACAAGTTCTAAGACCATATGTGAATATAACAGGAACCCTCTGAAAGTCTCAGGAAGAGACATACCTGCCCTGGGCTCCTTCCAGGAGAGCCAATGCTAAGGAATGGAACAAGAAGTGCAGTGTGGCAAATGAAACCTGAATCTTTTCAGAGGTAAGGAGATGGGGCTGGCATTTTCTTTTTTTTTTTCTTAATATTTACTTGTTTATTTATTTACTTTTATGTATATGAGTGCACTTTCTGCATGTACACCTGCATGCCAAAAGAGGGCATCAGATCTCAATACAGATGGTTGTGAGCTACTATGTGGTTGATGGGAATTGAACTCAGGACCTCTGGAATAGCAGACATTGCTCTTAACCACTGAGCCATCTCTCCAGCCCTAATTAGCATTTTCCAGTGGAACAAAATAGACAGAAATATTTATTACAAAGATGGTTTATCAGCTGCACTTAGACAATCTGCAAAGTCCACAGCTGTCTGCACCCTGGGTTAAGAGCCTCATAGCCCCTCAGTCCTGTCAGCAGAGGCTCCAGGGTTCCTAGAGTGCCACAGTCCTTCAGCCCATGGTGAAAGTTAAAGAAGGTAGTGTCTATGTAAGGATGGAGCAGCAGAGACAAAATGCATAGATAGACTCACCAGGGAGGACTGAATTCAGGCAAGCCAAAGGAAGCACTCCTCTCCCCTCAGACCTGCTGCCTTGACTTCCTTCCCTTCAGTACTCAGCTTCTCCCCCTCCCCCTGAATTTATTCATTTTATTTTTATGCATGTGAGTGTTTTGCCTGCACGTACATGTGTGCACCACATGTGTGCAGTGCTCACAAAGATCGGAAGCTGGCTTGGATCGCCCTGGAAGTAGAGTTACTGACGGTTGTAAGTCACATTGTGGGTGCTGAAAGCCGAGCCCAGGTCCTCTGCAAGGCCAACCACTGCTCATAACCATTGAGCCAAGTCTTCAACCCCAAGGGTGCTCAGTTTCTAAGTTATTGAGATTTGGACATCGGATTGTCCCCAAAGCGCATGCGCTGGAGTCAGCAGTACTACTGAGACATATGGCTCTTGAGGACTATGATCGGAGTGAGGGCTATAGTCTGTCAGGTGGTAGGGCCTGGCTGGAAGAGTCAGGTCACTGTCTTTGAAGGGCTTATCTTGTCCCCAGCCCCTCTTTCCCTTGTGTTGTAACCCCTCTCTTCTCCATGACTGTCATGAAGGAAACATCTTTCCTCCCCGGGCCCTCCCATCGTGTTTCTGCCTTGTCACAAGCCTAAAAGCAATGGAATGAGCCAACCATAGGCTGAAATCTCCAAAGTCATGAGACCTTTTAAGCTGATTTTTCTTGGGAATTTTGTTATAGCAACAAAAAGGTGACTAGTGTGCAAGTGTATACATACACACACACACACACACACACACACACACAAAGTGCAATGAGCCTTTTCAGCTTTAAAAGAAGGAACTCCTCCTGAACTGCCCTCCCAGCAGACTGTGCTCACTCCCAGCAGGCAAACCCTTGTAATTCCCTGCTGTGATTTCTACGTCATAAAGTGGATACAAGGGGGACTAGTTTGTTTTCACCTTCATTGATTAGGCGACAAGTTCTTTAGCGTGGTGAAAGGAAATCCGACACTATGCACAGTTATAATGAGAAAGAAGTACCCGTCCTCGCTCAGCTTAGGATCTGGCATTAATAACACACTAAGTGTGCTCTAGTTCACCAACTGCAGAGTGTGCACACTTCTGGTGGAGAGAGCTGAAGAACAAGCTTTGGGAACGCTAACACCACTGATCAAAGTGTGATTTGTTTTTCCTCTCTGAAAATGTCTTAGTCATTCCTTGTCTCTAGCTAAAACACTGACCTTCAAGAATGTTGTCTGGCTTCTCCCTGCATACTTTTATCTATATCTCTAAATTCTTGCAAAGTATATTGATTAAAGAAGAATGCAAACAAAAGCCATGACCTCGCAGAGAAGCTCTTTGGAGTCAGAAGGACCCGCTACATCTCAGCTGTGACACATTCCAGCTATGTCACATCAAGCAGATAACTCGCTTGTCTTCTCTGATGAGCCTCGGTTTCCTCACGGTAAAATGAAGAGGAATTGGCATGTCTGCTGCATACTAACCAATGCAGTATCCGTCATTCGCCAAGAGTGGTGGCAGTAACAGCAATGAACAGGAAATCAAGGAAAGTATTATAAACAAGAATAAGCTGAAATGTTCTGACTAAATTATGGAATAAAATGTTGACGCTCATAGTTTAAAAGAGTAGTCTGCAAATATTATACTCAATTAAAAGTGTTTACATCACCCTAATTGTCAAAAGGGGAAGGGTAATTTCCCCATCGTAAGATAATTTTAAGTTCAAAATATATTTTGTAGTAAACTAATTTTGCATGCTAGAAACCTACAACAGGATTCAGAGCGGGGAAACAGGGCCAGACACTTTCTGCCAGGAGGCAGCTTTTATTTGCTCAGGCACTGGCTCAACATACTCATATCTAAAGGCTGAGCCCGAGCACAGCAGGGTACTGTATATACTTTTATCCCACTTTGTTCCCCTTGCAGGGCTTAGGTCTGTGACACTGAGGCCACAGGACCACATCAGACTGAGCATGCCCACAAGGATCCTGACTAAGCCATTAGCCTTCTCTTTGTCCTAGGACGCCCTTGCTACAACCTACATTCTATCTACTTCAGAAATATTCAATGTCACAAGTCTATACTTACACTGTTCCTGATTAAAGCATGTTAAAGGGAAGTAATTAAGCACAGTGTCAACACTGGACAGCATCCTGCCCTATAAGAAAATGCTATAAAGGATCAACCAACAAACTGGAATACAACCATTAAATATGATACCAATGTAACTTTACAGTTAGTCAACAGTGTGGCTACAAAGACGAATTCCCATATATTTTCAAGTATTTAGAGGTAAATAGCCATGACATATATAACTTTTCTTCCAATGGTTCAAATTATTGTTTTTAATGAATACACACTGGGGCTAAAGAGATGGCCAAGTGGCTAAAGTGTGCTGGCTGTTCTTGCAGAGGACCCAGGTTCAATTCCCACACCTCCACAGAGGCTCACAACCATTTGCAACTACAGTTCCCAGAGATGTGATGCCCTCTTCAGGTATCTGATGGCACTGCATGCACATGATGCATATGCACACATGCAGGTTCAGCATTCATGCACATAAAATGAGTAGCCGAGGACATTCTTGCACAAGTGAACCTGGCTCTCCAGAGACACGATGGAAGATGAAAATGTACAGCCATTTGGCTGTCTCCCATGCAGTAGCTCAGCACCTACTAACAAACAGGACACGGTCCAACATTGGAATCCAGGTGCTCTTCTCCAAAGAAACTGATAATTTATATAGCAGTACATTAAAACTTAGGAAAAAAAATCACTATAATAAGCATCTTTCACACAGTATGGCAGAATAAACACAGTTTAACTCAGGGATTCAAAACCTGTGGGCTGTGACCCCTTTGGAGGTCACACATATCAAGGTATCCTGCATATCAGACATTTATATTAAAATTCATAATTGTGGCAAGATTACAGTTATGAAGTACCAACAAAAGAACTTTATGGTTGGGAGTCACCACAACATGAGGATGTGCATTAGCGGCCTGTGGCATTAGAAAGGCCGAGAACCTCTGCATTAACTGCTGGGTGCTGGTCCTACACAGGGAGAGCACGTCACCCGGACCGCTGCAGGCTTCAATCTCCTGAAAAACTGTTAACCCACAGGCCACCCCTCTGAGCATCTGCACTTCCTGGCTCAGTTCTACTTTCCGGTTAGATCCTCATGTAGAAGGAGCCAGGCAGCCTTGAGAATAAAGGGCTTCCCTCTTTCCTGTGCCCAACTCTTCCACACACCGCATATAGCGCTGAACCATGCGGTGCCTTCATCTTTCATGCTGTTTCTCAGATTACTAGACAGGCACACAACATGTGGACTTGCATGTGACCAGTAATGACAAGTAGTGAGGTACAACCTCCAGTTTACAAAAACACTGGCCATCCACAAACGCTGTATCATTTTTAGAAGAATCCCAGAAATCTCCACTTAACGTAGCACAGTAAAGCCATGGCGTTTTCAGGAACAACCATTTTGAAACTCATGTTAGAACGCTGCAGCTTAAGCTATGCTAAAACATGGGCAAATGTTCCCATCCCATGATTCCTAAGGTAAACCATTAGAGCAGACAGGAATGCGCTGACAGGTTTTGTTCCTTAAAGTATCTGCGAGGATAATAGATCAAAAGGACACACTCCCATCAAGCATGAGAAGTCTACATGAGACTTCATGAGAAGGCTACAACTCAAGTGTACTGGAGGGAGGCGGGGGACGCCAGAGAGAGACAAGGAGATGATGCTCTCCAGCATGCACGTTTCGAGATACAATTTTAGTTTTAAGGAAAATAAGAAGTAAAGCAAAGAAAAAGTACTGTGGTAGTTTGACTCTAAACGGCCCTTATAGGCTCCTGTATTGGAATACTTAGTCACCAGGGAGTGGAACTATTTGAAAGGATTGCAAAGATTAGGGGGTGTGGCCCTATTGGAGGAAGTGTGTCCTTTTGAGTAGGCTTTAAGCTTTCAAAATCCCATGCCAGACCCTGTCTGTCTGCCTGGCTTTGGTCTCCCTCCCTCCCCAGCCCTCTCTGTTTGTGATCAGGACGCACCCTCAGCTGCTTCTCCAGGACCATTCCTGACTACTGCCGTGCTCTTGGCCAGAGACTATGCCTCTAAAACCGTAAGCAATCCCCTAAGTAAATGTTTTCTTCAGTCATGGTGCCTCTTCACAGCAACAGACTAGGACAGTTACTTTTTCCAGAAGACACTTTATTTTATAAAGTCCTCATCAACCATCTTAAGGAAAAAATGTTTCACACATGAATGCAACCATTACAAATACTCAGTAAAGCTCCGTGCTGCTCACTTTCTCAGTACCATGAATTGTCTGAAGCCTAAAGATGCCAGATCATTTCTACTGCCTCATTTTTAACGTCTGCCCTTTCCCTTAATTCTTAAATAACAGTTTGATTTTCATAAAATCTCTTCAAATAGTATACTTTTCATTAATTTAAAGGAACTGAATAAAAAGATATCTTCTGATATCTTTTTTTATTTCTTTCTTCAAAGAAAAGGAGTTTTACCATACACGTCTTTCACACTTTCTTGGTTAGAGTTATACCAAAATATTTTATATTATTTGAAGTGAGTGTGAAAGGTGCTGTTTCCCTGATTTCTTTATCAGTGCATTTATCATTTTTATGTAAGAGGGTTACTGGGTTGTTTTGTGTGTGTGTTAATCTTGTGTCCAGCTACTTTGCTGAAAGAAAGAAAGAAAGAAAGAAAGAAAGAAAGAAAGAAAGAAAGAAAGAAAGAAAGAAAGAAAGAAAGAAAGGAAGATGGCCTCCCCCACCCCACCCCATTATCACCCTGAGTGTGTCCAACATTTCCAGTGAAGACAGAAGAAAGTCAACAGAGGATGATTTCCCCAATATGAACACATTTTCTAACCAAAATGCACACTTCTTTTGTAGTTCCCACTAACTGACTTATGACCACACAGTCACCGAAAATAGCGTTCGTCCCAGAGACAGAAACAGGTTCACCACTCAGCACAGCATTCCTCTCATCCAACCTTAGGGAAAGCACAGACAAGGCGGCAGAGACAAGCTGCTTCTACTTAGCTGCCCAGAATGTTTGTGGGTATTTGTTTTTCTTCACTAGAGGATAATATGACTTTTTGACAAAAATATATAAAGTGTGGCAGGGGTGAGCGCTGTTCTAATGGACACCAGCAGCTTCAGTGTACGGCTCTCAGGACTCTGAACACAGCCCAGCGTGGGCTGCTGCAAAACCGCTGCATAGGAGCCTAAGCAGCTGATGGTGGGAGTCAGCCAAGGCCACATTCCAGCTTCCTACCTCCCTAATGTGACTGCACATTAAACAGGAGATAATTTTAACTTAATTTTGTTTTGTCTGTATGCTGGAGAGTGAGCCCAAGGTCTTCTGCATGCTCAGCAAGCACCCAACCATTGAACTAGACCCCAACCAAGAGTTAATTTAAAACCCTGACCTCTAACAGACTCCACAAACTACACCTGCAACATGAAGCAGCTAGACAGGCCTCAATTTACTGGCTGTATGTATGTTGTATGTAAAATGTTGTATGTACGGTTATATGTAAAATACTTATTTTTCCCCATGTTACTATGTATGTAACACATTTAAGACTTCAATCTTTGAGATTTCCGTTAAGCGGGTCTCAGCTTTTAGTTGTTGTCAACACAACAGGTTCCCTGTCTCAACTAGAGTGAGTGACATGCTCTCTCTGAAAGTGAGCACCAGAGTTTAACAGAGTGCTGCTGGGTAACGGAAGAGGGAGTGACTCAGGTCATTCAGATAGGTCTCTGACACTGAAATAATTGTGTTTGTTTGAAACAGGGTCTCACTATGTAGCCCGCGCTCACACTGTAGGTGAGACCTGTCTGCCTCTGCCATTTGAGTGGTGGGACTAAAGGTGACCACCACCACAGCTGGCTAACGTCCCTCTTTACAAGCTGTTGCCACAGTTACACTGTCGGATAGTTTAAATAGAAAAATTCTTTCCACCCAGACAGGTTTTCTATTGAAATTTCAGAGATTCTTACAAAAACAAGGGGAGAAAAGGTGACGAACAGTTAGTTGGCTGAAAAATCACATGGGTTTCATTAGAATTCAACAACTCTCTGAATGATAAGGAAAATTCAGTGTACATTTCTAAAGAATGTCTATCAAATTCTCAAGGTGACACGCAGCACATAAATAGCATTGATCTAAGGGCCACAGCTATTTCTCAGAGCAATACAGACACGATCCTTATGCACAAATAAAACTATTCCCAACTTCTTTTTATAATCTGCTGTTATTCTCACCCGACCATCACCTATCCAAAAGAGGGTGGGGAGGATGAACAGTCTAGAACTGGAATCTTGAAAGAGAAACAATTCATACCAGAATGCAGCTTTTCGTAGTCCAAACACATAAGTATAGACTTCTGGAACTGCCAAGATTTTTTGAGTTCAACAACAACAACAACAACAAAAGCCTTGACAAATGTCACAAAACAAGCTGCAGTCAGAAGTGCCTACCTTCCCACTCCACCATCATTACCCACAAGTCACACACCACTCAGCATGAGTGCCTCAAATGTGTGTGCAGTTGCCACTTATCAGCAGTGTGTGGCATACACGGCTCTGCCCGGTGCACTAGAGTGTGCAAAACAGCTCTAGCGTGAGAGGGAGCAACTCACCTTCATGAGATGCTGATTTATCCATTTTGTAAATGTTTTCTTCTGAACTTTATCCCGCTCATCTGAAAAGAAGAAAAAAAGCGTAAGGTTGGTATGACCCATGCACAGGAAGCTTCATGTCTTTTAATTAAACAAAGATGGGATGTTTGGAGGGTATCCTCCTGTACGTTATTAACACTTCACCACCTGTAAGGTGCCACCTGTCAGGAAGCACTATGGGCTTTTAATCAGACCCACCTCTTCCCAGTGTTTCATCTGCTACCCAGCTGCTGTGTCACCCACCCGCCTCAGCCATCTCCACACGAGTTGTCTCACATCAAGTTAACTGGAGAGACACTCAAAGCAATCCCACTCAACTCAGGACTAGGACTAGGTTGCCGACTCTCTCCATATCTGTTCCATATTGTACTTGGAGTTCTAGCTAGAGCACCAAGACAACTGAAGATGATCATGGGGATGCAAACTGGAAAAAAGTCCAAGTATTGTTATTTGCAGATGTTATGATATTATGTCATGTTATGACGTCAATTCTACCAATTCAAGAACACCCATCTTCTGATATATTTTTTGATTTTTTTCTTCAAAGAAAAGGAGTTTTACCATACAGGTCTTTCACACTTTCTTGGTTAGAGTTATACCAAAATATTTTATATTATTTGAAGTGAGTGTGAAAGGTGCTGTTTCCCTGATTTCTTTATCAGTGCATTTATCATTTTTATGTAAGAGGGTTACTGGGTTGTTTTGTGTGTGTGTTAATCGTGTGTCCAGCTACTTTGCTGAAAGTATTTATTAGCTGTAGGACTTCCCCAATGAAATTTTGAGTCACTTATGTATACTATTATATCATCTGCAAATAACCATTATAACAAAAGCACTCTACAGATTCAATGCAATCCCCATCAAAATTCCAACAAAATCTTTACAGACCTTGAAAGAACTACTTTTAACTTTATATGAAACAAAACAAAACAAAAAAGTCCCAGGATAGTTAAAACAATCCTGAACAATTAAAAAAAAAAGCAAGCAAACAAAAAACTGTTAGAGGTCTCACCATTCCTAATTTCAAGCTGTACTACAGAACAATAGTAATAAAAAAATAGACACTCTGATCAATGAAGTCAAATTAAAGAGCCAGACATAAGCCCACACAGATGGACACCTGATTTTTGATAAAGAAGCCAGAAATACACATTATCTTCAACAAATGATGCAGGTCAAGGTGGATGTCAGCATGCAGAACAATGCAAATAGATCCATACTTCTTCCCCTGCACCAACTCAAGTCTAAGTGGATCAAAGACCTCAACATAACACTAGACACACTGAACCTGACTGTAGAGAAAGTGGGGAATGACCCTGAATGCATGGGCTCTGGAAACAACTTCCTGAACAGAACACCGACAGTGCAGGCACCAACACCAACGATGACTAAATGGGAACACTAAAGGTGGAAGTGAACACCTTCTGTAAGGCAAAGAAGCACCACTGAAGAACCATGATTCACAAGGGAAGCACAGGAGTAAGCAAAGACTGAAGCTCACTGGGTAAGGTGCAACCTAGGCACGGTGCTGCCATCTTCTGATGATAACCCACGCCTCCTCTTAAGTCACGATGAACCTAGGTGAGTGCCAAGGAGACCCTCAAGCAGAAGTCCCTGCAGCAGGACCCCAACAACTCCAAGATCCTCAGCTTTCTTCCAGACGGAACGTGACCACCCGCCGCTGGGGAAGGACTTCAGCCTGGGGAGACCTGGAGCTTTACCACCATCCGCACACATTATTTCAAAGGGGAGTTATTTTAAAAGGGAGTGTGCCAGATTACACCATGTAATTTTCCAATTACAAGTCTCGTGGTGATTTTTCCTCGTTTTAGTCAGGAATGCTTAACCCTGAGATTTATATTTAGGGCACTGTTGCTATGACATCAAAGGGGCTTCCATCGTCCCTGTGTATTAGCCAGTGGCTGGCTTTATACACTGCCCAGTTACTATTCCGAGTCAAGTTTTCTAGCATTCCAACAGTCAAAATCATCTTATTTACAATTTACTTTAAATGAAAGCATGTATTACGTTCTCCTTGTGAAATACAAAGTAGCTGAAAATATACAAAAACACTGAGTGCAAACAATAATAGAATTTAAGAAAACAGTCACATAAAGAGCAGTAATTGTGGCTCACACTGTTTCCAGTTTCCAGTAAAGCTCAGAGTGAAAGGTACTCAAGTGCCGCACACAGCAAACATCAGTGCTACGTAGAGACTCCTGTGCACAAGCACACGCGGCAAAGTTCCCTCAGACAGTGAACTAGATCCCCGGCACCCACAGGCTGTCAGCTCTCGCCGTGCAAGTCAAGGCAGGTAGCACAGCTTTCCTTCCCAGGTTCTGAGATACAGTTGAGGTGCTCTGGGGTGGTGGTACTAACCCATACAGCACATGCGTGCCACCAGCTGTGTGCCCCAGTCCTGGTGGCTTCTCGCAAGCTGCCCCATCATCCTGCGGGAACTGGCACTGAAGCGTCCTGGACTCTCCTGTACGCAGAGGTGATGTGTCCCTATGCTGCTAACTTTCTCCACAGAAAGGAAAGCACTGACTAGACACTCCTACTTGCAGTGGAAACTAGTCAACGCCCCCTTTTAAACAAACACTAGCGAGCCAGAGCCCTGTAGAACTGCTACTGAAATCGAGCTAAACTGCTTCTCTCACGAAGGGAGCTGTCAGAAGTCTCTTTAAAGACAGTCCTCAATCCTCTTCCTTCTCCCTCCCTCCCCACTTCTCTTTAATTTTTGAGAGGTGACAATGAGGCAACCAGGAGGATACCAGATTTTACAGCAGAAGCAACTCAGGCAGGGCTCCCATAGAGTAAAAAGCAACAGCCGGCTGACTCAGCTCACGCTTGCCACACTCATGTGACTTGGGAAGCTCCCCTTCATAGGCCTGACATATTCCTCTGAGCGAACTGTGACCATCGGGTGTGTCCGCCTGTTACTCCACAGGTATGCTCACTTACATTCCAAAGCAAGTCTCTGGATCTGGGTGGTACTGTATACTTCGGAGTTGTACAAACCAGGGTCTGTGTACACCCAGTGCACACCTGTGATTATCAGTCAGAGGCCAACTTACCTGACTGTGACAGAAGGGAAAGAGAGGCTGGGGAGGGAAGGGGGGACAGGACAGGAAAGAAGGAGAGGAGGGTAGAGAGGGAAGAGGAGGGGGGAGTAAGCCTGGGGAAAAGGAGGGAAGAGGCAAAACCTCCACAGCCCATAGCCCAAAGATTACCTAAAGTCTGACTCTAAAGTATAGCTTATTCTTTGTCAAACAACAGAAGACCTAACCTATAAGTCAGGAAAAAAAATGAAACTCTCAATTCATCAGAACCTTTCTTCCAATGTCAATAAACAAAAACCCAAGTTCTAAACAAGGGAAGACCATCAGCAGCCCCAGACTTATCTGAAACATCAAATTGTCTTTCCCAAATAGAACATATATGAACACTAACTCCAAAATACATTAAACACACACACACACACACATAGTTATTTCTACAATAGGGAGCAGCGAATGTGGTCATGAAAAAAAAAAAGGCCAACATTACTAGAGAACAGCTGCCAAAACCAACCAACCAATAAACAAACCAATCAAACTTTATGCTGGCATAAATCTATGAGGATAATAGCCACAAATGCAAATAAATGGGTAGTCCTTACCTACTATGATGTAGGTAGGTAAATTACAGCACTCAACAGGATAATCTGGCAGTGAATATCACATATTCTTTCTGAATCAGGAATTCTACTTGAAGAACTGGTAACAGAACACTTGTGCATACAGGTTGACTAGTTCACTAGGATGTTTACTGTGGCCAAATATTTGAAACAGTGTAAGCGTTAATCAATAGGAGACCAGATAGACTAGAGTTACAGTTCACGCGTGCTGTGAGACTTCAATTTTGAAAATATGCATATGTGGACATGAAAAAAGATTTCCAAGATAGGGGGACAAAATGAAAAATAATAAACGTGGATCTATAAAATTCATGTAATGCCTTTCATCGGAAGAGTGTGGAAGGTGCAAGAAGAGGATTTTGGCATGTTGTCACTCATGTTTCATTCCTAGTATCTCTAGACTCAGGGAATCTTTTACAAGAAAGATATTTGCACACCACCATCAAAAACACCTGGGAGGAGAGTATGGTCAAGCCCCTTTATTCACTTATGTATTGAGCAGTCGTGACATAGGGACACGTGTTGAACACAGAAGACATAGTGGAAAGACCACGCACGACTCAGCCACCGTGCCCCGCTCAGGTTTAAAGGCAGAGCGGCAGGACAAGTAGCCGGGTTTGTGCCTGTGGTGGCTGAGGAGGGGAATGGAGAGGAAGGATTGCACAGGGCAGCAAACAGCAGGGGTGGGACTAATGACAAGGTCTCCAGAGAAAGGCTGCCCAGGCAGAGACACAGAGCTGCAGAGGGCCTCTGGCAACGGAATCTGCAACTCGGAACATTCGCAGACACTACCTTGCTTGGAGGAGCTCCTTGTTTGAAGTTTAGTCACCACATACCAAAATCCAGTACGGTTTCACAGGCCTTTGCAAGGGATCCAGAAACAGGACAGGGAGAATGTGCCGAGTAAGCACATTGAACAGAGGCGTGAATCTCTCTCTGCAGATGCTTTTGTGTTTGTTCTCTCCCCAATTGATGAACAGAATGCATGAGTGACTTCCTGTCAGCACACTGTGTGCTGCTCGGTAATGGAGGCCGGAACAGAGGTTTAGGTTCTGCTCTGAAGAGGAATTTACTGGCTGATGCCTGTCCTTATGATTGACTGAGAATTTAATACAAAAAGCTCTTTAATCTATCTTCTCCTACCTGAGCAGACACTAAACAAATGACCACAAGGAGACTTCTAATCATGGTCAGATGGCTCCATTTCACTATCACACAGAATGTCTCTGCTGCTTCAGCCCATGTTAAGGACAGAGCATGTTTACAACTCTTTCATCTGTGTTATACTAACACTAGAAACTAAAACCGTTCCCTCTAAAGTTCAAATTAGCATAAGAGACCACAGTGCAAAACCCAGAAGCCCAGGCACAACATGACATGAAGACTCTAGCACACCACAGCAGCTCAGGGCTTGCTCATTGGGCTCCAGACACCACAAAGTGCATGCGATTCTTCACTCAGCTCGAGGGGAGAGCATCAGTGTGAGCCAGACAGGAACTGAGGGCTCTTGGCTTCAGCGCAGTGGTACGTTCCCATTCCCCTGAGAACATTTTCCATCTTTCCGGGTACCAAACCAGTGTCAAAGCGCCAACAGAACAAATCCTGATATACCTCCGCTGGTGGCCTACTGTTCGTCTAATGAAATGTCATTTTCCATGAAGCACAGGGACACGGAATTCCTAATGGATCCTTTCAGACTGTTGTGGCCTCTTTCACCAGGTTGTGACAAACTTCTCATGGCACTGGAGATGATGAACATGAAATCATGTGTACAGCACTTTTCATTCCAACAAAAACAAAGCCAGCTACGCAGTGAGTCAGCGGCACGGATACAAGGGTGGGAACACCAAAGACAAGTATCTGAACCACTGGAAAAAGTGATGGGTCTGGGCTTGCTTCCTAAGGAGAGTCTCCCACCCAACACTTCTTACTTAAATGCAGCCTTCAGCTGGCAGACAACTGCCTTACTTACAGAATCACCAGGCGGGGCCCTGGGCCACACCCCAGCTCACCCAACCCTATCCCAGAAAAGGCTCCATCCCCACACACACCCCTGAGCACTGATAGGAAAAGGGAAAGGCGCACGGCTAGTTAGATAGTGCTGGGTTCCAGGGAACCTCTTCCTAGGGCTCACTTCCTCTTAGGAGAGAAGACCTTCTCGTGTGTTCAGCTGGGACTCATGCCAACCAATGCAGACCCAAAGTATGAGACTGAAAACAGAGCTCTGCTCGGTCAGGGGTCTTCCCTTCAGAGCCACTCACTGGCCAGTCTGAACGTGGGTCAACTGTCTACACATTTAATGTTCTAGAGAATGCTTGCCTTGTCTACCTGCATTTCCTGAAAACTAGATGCAAATTTTAAAGAAGTGGGTACTCTGCTTGAATAGCTTTACAGGCATTTCAAACATCTTAGGTACTTTTATCAGATGGATGGTCTTAACTTCTGCTACCACCTTGCTTATCTCTGTGAGCATAGATGTGTCCGCCATCTGGTCTCTGAAGACTATTGATAACTAAATAAGTTATCTAATAAAAATAAGAGCTAGGAGAGCAAAGAAGATAAACTGGTAACGTATATAAGGAAGGCTGCGTTTGAGAAAGGTTTGTTAACAGCTCAGAGTGTGCAAACAAAGGGCACCCTAAGATCATGCCAGAGCAGGATGGGGCTATCCCTGGGACAACTTTTGGGGATTTGCCATTTATAATGTCTGCGTTACTCGCGTTTACTCAGCGCTGAGAAACACGAGGTCCTGACCTAACCACTGTACATTTTCAATACAGGTTTTACAGATAGGGAAACTGGGGCACTGAGAAGTTAGATTATTTGTTCCAGATTAGAAAACTGATAACTCAAGCACCAGGATTCAAAACTAGGAAAGAAACCTCAAGAACCTAATCTCTTGGTCCTAAAACTAGCATCTCTAAGGCAGAAGCTGAAGATAATCAAAACTCAGGTTAAGACTCACATAAGAAACTGTTCATATGGGTCACACTCAATTTTTATTCATTATTATTTGCTACTAGAAAATGTTAAATAACCAAACTCTAGGAAAACAAGCCATTTACAGTATGGTCACAAAAACAGATGTTGTACAATGGTTAGGGGCAAATTTGCACAAGAGCTGGTTTCTGTCTTGTTGCTTCTGAACTTCTCCACTACAAAAATGTTACTTTAAGATCTCTTTTACTTCCCTGGCTTCTAATGGTGTTACACTGAAATCCAGGTTCCAGGCCCTCAGGAATGGTGGCTCTTGTGCTTCATCTTAGCACTTGGTGGGCAGAGGTTGTGAATTCTGTTCCAGGACAGCCAGGGCTACAAGTCTCAAAAACCAGCACTGAAGTGTTTCCCAAGAGGCACGCTGCTGGGCTCCTTCAGGGACAAGGGTACATCAAGTGGCCCATTAACCCTAGATATAGTGAGCATTCACCAATCTCTACTGAAATGATACTTGTAAAATAAATAGTTCTTTTAAATAAAGCAGTGCTTGAAAGGTCCCGTCAGGTGAGAGGTGGGGCTTGGTTTGGGGATCTAATTTAGTACAAGGGCTGGGCATGATGACAGACACCTTTAATCCCAGGACTCAGGGAGACAGAGGCAGGTGGATCTCTGTGAGTTCAAGGGTGGCCTAGTCTCCAAAACTAAGTCTAGGACAGCCAAGGCTACACAGAGAAACACTATCCTGAAAACAAAAAGAAAAAAAAAGATGACAAAGTAGCGTGGAGTATGAAATTATACAACTTTGAGATTCAGGCAATGCCCGACAGCTAATTATTTTAAAACTCAAGGCAAATCTTCAAAACCACAGAAGCACAGTCTGTATTTTCATATAAAAACCTCAGTAAGTTAACAGTGGCTCAGACTGCCAATCTTATAGAGAAGGATTAAACGGTTTTAGGGCTGTACGGGTTTAGGCGTTTGTGTAGGTGTGAACATATGTGTATGGACACGTATATGTGTGTGTAATAGGTCAATGTTAAGTATTTTCTTTGGTTATTTTCCACCTTCTTTTGCTGACTCGGGGTCTGCCGCTGAATGAGGAACTAAGGCATCAATTCTGCTGCTGGGCTAGCTAACCAGGCAGCTCCAGGGACTTCCGGCCTTTACCTCCCCGTCGCTGCAGCTGTGCACACGCGCTACCTTGCCCAGGGCTTTTCATGTGGGTGCTGAGCAGCTACTGCACTGATGCAACCACTTCTCTGACCCCTCATCATTTTTCTTTGAGACAGGCGCATCTTTTTAAGAAGGCTGCTCTCCGCTGATTCAGTGGGCATCTTCTGAGAACGAGCTCAGCTAAGTGCTAAGCCTGGCTATGTAGGCAACAAATCACACATCTTGCTCAGTCCACCAGAAGCCATAATTTGCAGGGCTATGCAGCATGTGTATAGGGGATTTGTAAAACAACACTGACCGCTAAGGGATCGCTCAGCTCATCATGCAACCTGATGGACTTGAACACACTCATCTAAAAGAGGTGCATCTTTGAGGGCTTCAACTAACTCCAAGTGCCCTGCTAACCTCATGAAGACAGACCAATGGGACTCCTGTGGACTTGGTTTGCATTAAGTTTACCAAATTCTTCTGGAGAAACTTTTTAGGAGACAAAAAAGAAGGAGCACAATTATGAAAATGAGAACACAAGAAGAGCATAGGTGACAGGTACACACATTCACAAACCAGACGCGTGGTCACCATTGCTACAGACGGAGAAAACAGAAGTCTCATTACAGTGAAAGAGCAGCCCAGTAGAAAAGGTCACCAAGAGCAGCAGTGATTAAGGGAGTCGCAATGTTGCCTGCACCAGGGGCACTGTTCACATGACCCGTGCCTTAATTCACCAGATCACTGCAGGGGAAATGGTCGGTTCCAACAAAAAGAAGGCTCTGCTTACCCTAGCACTGGGATGGAGACAGAACTGTACGTTACACAGTGGCCGTGATCTATATTGGAAACACTGCAATTTATAAAGTGAAGCCTTTAAAAAAAATGCATCCAAAGGAAGAAACATGCAGCTCATCTGAAAATGCTAAGCTTTTAAAAAGTGTACTCCAAACACACTAGCCTCACCATGATGGGAGGTTTCTATCCGACCCGGCACAATTTCCTATACAACCTTATTTCTGTAGACGGGGTCAGCAAGACTGCCTCTTCTAAAATTCTCCTTAACTTGTTTCTTGAGGCACCTCCCAGGATCAATTAAACTGAACATGGACCATGTCCATTCTTACTGCATCTTCCCACATGATGATCCACAAATAATCACTAGCAATATGTATATGAAATCTGAGGTGGCGTGTCACAATGCCAAAAAGGTCCAAAAGCTATGACCACGTATGCTAGATTATAATTCAAACAAACTCAAGTTTTAATGTAGAAGATCCAACAAGACATGAATATTTGAGTGTGATCAAAGAAATGATTTCATAGTTCTAAGATAGTGTCTAAATATAATGATTTTGTCTAAAACTAGCAATGGATAAAGAATTTAAATGAAAACTTATCTTTATTTCATAAGCCTTAAATAATTACAGCTACTTACAAGTTAGTCTGAAGACAAGTATTTTTCAGAACCAGGAAAAGATAAGATAGAAAATAAGACTGAAGTAAAAAGTGGTTGAATTATCCTTTCTATTTTGTTAGGCTCTTGTAGTACCGGGCAATGCCTGCTCTTCCCTATTATCCTTAAATATGCTCCAGGGCTACAGAAAATACCAGAAAAGCACTGGGTATAGAAAAGCACCATAGCCTCACCTCATGACCTGAGAAATAAAGCAGAGGAAATAAAGTGAAGCATAGAAGACCGATGCTTAGTCAGAATTCCTGAAGGCACCGGTAGGGAACTGAGAGAAGGCTGGCAAGGCAAACCTGAGTGCCACGACAGACCAATGGGCACGTGAGAGGAGCCGTGCGTTCAAGGGAGAGGGGGTGGCAGCATCACACACAAACGGGATGAGCACGGCAGGAGATGGGGAGTCAGCATCAGCAAACAACGCGACACCCCGGAATCACCCAACTTCCTAGTCACATGCCCTTTGACCTTTAAAGATGAGGAAAATTAGGTACTTGTAATTGAGAGCAATGTATTCACCACCTAGCAGGCGATGGGCTCGAACATAGCCTACGGACCACTTCTCCTTTTCTTGCTAAACAGTGCCACCAGGGAAACAGACTGCAAAGATACCAAGCTCAGAAAGATAGTATTTTGGCTGACCTTAAAGTCCATGTAACGATGCTCCAAATTGCATTCACATATTGCCTTTTAATTTTAGTATAACTACTTAGCCACATGAAAAGGAAATTATAGACATGTCACAGAATGTGGCAGTAATTATTTATGATTTCAGAAACAGAATTATTCAGCTAATCCCCTGAAGCGCTTCACTCCTGCCCCTGTCAGTGAGCGCCCTGATGAAGCTCTCCTCTAGGTCTCTGAGCTTTCCTGCTCTGACAGAAGAGCTTTAGCCCGCTGAGGGAAGCAAACAACCTGGAGAAAGAGGAAGTTGAGGGCCTTGGCCCTGAAAGGAACCAGCACACTGAGTAGGTGATGGAAGAGAGCTCTTAACTGTTTCCTACTTGGCACCCTGGGAAAGTGGCCAGGTACTTGGTCCTGCCTGGCCAGACTAAACACAGAATTCCCTGTGAGTCTGACTGGGGTGTCTGTGAGCAGGAAGTGGGTTCCAGAGCAAGCACGGGCCACTGGGCAGGGCACCTGGCTCAAGTGCAAAGGAGCCTCCCAGGCAGAGCTAAGCTAAGGTGACTGAGAGGATGGGCCTCTATTGGTTTGTTTTCTATTGCTGTGACTACATGCTGGATAAGACGTAACTCAGGAGAAGGGGTCATGCTGGCTCACCCAGTTCAGGAGCAGTAAGGCATGCTGACAGGAACAGTTCTCCCCTGTGGAGTCAGGAACAGGAGGTACCCCTGCTCTCATATGGACAGACAAGGAAGCAAAACAGGACTATAAATGTGAAGGCCAACTCCAGAAACCTACTTTCTCTAACTAGCCTTTCTCTCCAAAGTTTTTCCACCATCTTGGAAAACAGTGCCACCAGCTGGGGACTGAGCATTCAAACACTCACGCAGGGACAACCTAGTATCTAAACCCTGCCCCAATTTCACTGAGAGCTGTCTTGAGAATCAGTGAACCACAAGGTAGCAGGCATCCCGGCAGAAATGAGGGAAAGTCACCCAAGGCACTGGAAGGCAAGGTAGGACAAAGACCACGGGAGACAGAAGCTCCTTGGTTTAATCAGAAAGGCACAACTACAGAAGCCACATTCCTCCCCAGATACCCAGAGAAACGGGACAGGGAGGCCATCAAGAAGGAGTATGCATTTCCAGCCAGGAGCCAGAGAGCGACCACAGTGACATCAATTTACGTAATACTCCCCTTAAATCAGACTTGATCCTGGTTCATTTTCTCTACTAACCAGGTGTCGGGACTCATCTGGAAAACTCAGGGGAAACATTCATGTACATTTCACAGTCTGTCAATTAAATCTTCCAGTACAGGGCAGAAAGGTTGGCAATTCACAGACTAGAGTCACCGCCTTTTGTCAAGGGATCTAAGTTCAACAACAACTCAGTGTGTTATTTAAATCATCACAGCAGACTCCCGCTCTTCCACGGAAGCAACATCTGGTTCTGAAGCGAGGGACAAAAGCACTTCTGGGATCCAACATATATGTATACTTTTAGAAAAACAGATCCTCCATCAGGGCAATTTTTCAGACTA
>CM053756.1:8449848-8509835 GCA_028658305.1 Pachyuromys duprasi
CCGGCTGCTCGCCCACACCACAGTCCTCAGCACAGAAACGCTAACTCTGCTGGGACGCGGAGGGGGGCAGAAAGCACACTCCCGCCACGCTTTCAGTAAGGTGTGGCCAAGTGACAACACTCTAGCAAAGGAAAAAAGAAGCAGCTTCTAAAACCTTTCTTTCCTTGTCCTACTTTCCTCCCTCCTCTTTTCTACAGGCTAGGAGGAAGACCTGGGCGATGGAACCATCCTGGGCCACAGGTGGCAGCCGAGAGCAAGAAGCCTAGGCCGCCTTCATGGTGCTTCTATCCACGCTGGCTCTGAAATGCTTTCTGCTGGGGTCTTCTATTTTTTAAGATCTCTCTCTCTCTCTGTTTCTGTCTCTCTCTGTCTCTCTGTGTGTGAAGTATCTGCACAAGCCAGACAGGGTATTGGAGCCCCTGGAACTGGGGTTATGGTGGCCATGAGCCACCTGATGTGAGTACTAGGAACCAACCCAGGTCCCTTGCAAGAGCAACAAGCGTTCTTAACCTCCGAGTGATTTCTCCAACCCCTGAACCTCTTTATGTGAAGAAAAATGTAAGTGAAAGTTCTCTTTAAGCCACTATAACTTTGTTTTAAATATCAAACTTGTACTCTTATTAGACAACTGCAATCCTCCTCCAAATATCACACTTCTCAGGAAAACTGCCACTGAAAGTTTGATGAAGAGAGTTTCTCGGGAGAAACACAGACACCATTTACAAGGCAAAGATAAAGAACTTGGTATTGTGAAGCAAACACAGGACTGAAGGTACTGAATCAACTACACACACGCTTCTCAGCCTTCCGTTTGCTACTTGCTCACGAGCTCTGTCTCAGCTCTGACTCCTATGATGTGCACGAAAGTGACAGTGCTACTTCAGAGACTTATTTTCACAGGGAAGGACAGTTCCTTTTTGGTACCTCCTCATCCGGGAGGCTGGCAGGTAATACATCTAAGAATCATGTGGGGGCAAAGCCTTAGGAGGGAAGCTGGGTTCCCCCAGTTACTACCGCTGTATAACAAAACACCCCAGAATTTAACAGCATGCAGCAAGCGTTTTCTTGTGCACATAAATTCTGTACGTCAGAGACTCAATATAAGGCACAGTGGAGAGAGCCTGTCCCATAGTGTCAGAGCCTCAACAGCTAAGGCTCAACAGTCAAGAGCCAAGTCATCTGGAGGCATCTTGGCTCACCTGTCTAGAGGTTGATACTCACTATGGACAGGGACATTGGGGCAGACAACAGAGCACTCACAGGTCTCTGTGAGAACTGACTTTCCTAAACAATGAACGGCAGCCTCGGGGAGATCAGGCACAAGTCCCAACTACAAGGAGACACACAACCTTTCCTGACCTGAGCATAGAAAGCAAATAACGTCACCAATCCTCTATTCTCCCGGAAACAATGACAGAAATGCTCAATCAGTTCAAGGGAAAGAGACAGCAAAGACATTTCATGCATTCAAAAAGCGCCCAGTCTCTCAGAGTGCGCATCGTGCCAGCCATGTGGTCACAGTGCGGGCTGCATGCCAGCCTGCACTGCTCACGTCTGCTCTGCCATGAGTGGAACCTCAAGCGATCTTTTTAACCTGCCCTCACTGTGGGTCTCTGTAGAAAGCTCTTAGGTGCATGACGTCGATATTTAAAAACTAACACCAGATGTGGGGAGAGCCGGAGTGAGAGGCGAGAGGGCGTGGAGAGAGAAGGGAAACTGGGGGGGGGGGTCTCTGGGACAAGCTGGAGCCCTGCAACAGGGCAGGCTCTTAAAAGGAAAAGGGGGTAACTCTAGCTGACACTCCTAGCCATGGGGGACATGGAGACTGAAGTAGACACATCCTAGTTAGGCAAGACTTCCAGTGAGGGAAGAGTGCACCAACCCACGCACAAAGCCTTCGCTGCTGAATTGCTGGTTGATTGGAGGAAATCTGTCACTGGCTGACAACATAAAATAAACTCTGACCACAGGGTCACTCTCATAGAAGGAACTTCTTGGGGTAAATATTCTGTGTTGTCAGCCTTTGGCATATTTCCTCCATTCGGGATTATTAATGGGTATCAGAAATGCCTAATATAATGTAACCACTTTGCTAGTCATTTACATGCTATAGATTTCCCCTCCTGGCTCAGCACACCTAAGGGATTTCAGAGAGGAAACAATAAATATGCTGACATGGCCAGAAAACTGTAGTACAAAAATTAACATTCCAGATGTGCTGTGTGAATCTAAGTGAATGCACAGAGAGCCATGTCACAGCAATTTCTCCCACAGATAAACAAAGCGCTTTAAGTTCTTATCGCTGATTTTTAACTCAGCAAAGTAAAGACTCTAACAGCTTCCTAGGATAGTTTCTGTCTCATCGCTCACTGGCACTGGACACAGCACTATCCTTTCTTTTTCAAACTGATACCCTGCAGGATTCCTACCTCCTCACAATAAAGCATGAACTGTCCTTAGGTTCTCCATGCCTGTTGGAAAACTGTAGGAATCAAGGTCTGAGAGCACACAAAGTTAACAGGAAATTATATTAAATCTCTCCAAACCCAAAATCTATTTGGTAGTGTGTACAATTCAGGGAAAATAGAGGCTTTGGAAACAGGGGAAGCCAAAATTAAAGTTCTTGAACTAACCAGCCGCATAAGCCAAGAAAAATTACCCTTCCTCAACCAGAGTTTACAGTGGACCCTAAAGCCAAGAAGAAACACAAGGATGAAATGCACCTGGCCCAAAGCAAATGCGGCACGCCGGCTCCTGCAGATCTCTCCACATGTCATACAACCCCCAATCTCACTTCTAAAGTCTGTGTAAGACTATGCTGGAATTGGAACAGAGATCACAGGGTTCTCTGTGATGAGTTCCCTGGTGTTAGACCTTCCCACGAGCGCCCGCTGCCATGGAAAGCATCCTCAAGAGAAAGAGCTTTCCCTTAGCTGTCTTCCGGGGCCTGGCACTGCACAGCGCAGTCTGATCTGCGGGCTGCCATGGCCCATGTTTTCCACTGGAGCAGGGTGATGGTGGCAGTGTGGTGACGGGAATGGAAGAGGTCCTCCTTACTCTCTGCATCTTAAGCCCTCTCCCCCAGTGGGTGGCGCTGTTTGGGGAGGTCATGTAGCCTTTAAGAAGCAGAGCTCCACAGAGGAAGTAAGCCACTGGGAACAGACCTTGCTCCACTTCCTGTTCCCTCTCTCTGCTTCCATGTGTGCATGAAAAAAAAAATGCTGAGCCAGATTCTTGCTCCTGCTGCCATACTGTGTCTTCCCAGCCACTAGGGACTCTCTATCCCTCTGGAACTATAGGTCAAAGTGAACTTTTTCTTCCTTGAATTGCTTTTCATCATAGGATTTTACCACAGCAACAGGGAAATGAGGACAGGTGGCCAGGGACTGACAGGGCTGTGGGTCCATTGATGCTTCCACTGCCACACAGCGGGGACGCTAAAGGTTGTGACTGTGGTCTAACAAAATCCCCTAAGGAAGGGCTCATCTGCAGGGCAGCTTAGCAAAGGTCTTAACATTACTCTTTTAGGGAGCTTTTTATTCTGGAAGATGTTAGATTTATCACTGAGCTTCAGAAAGTACAATTTGGAATCTATCTCTAGCTCTCTTCATTCTTCCCACTATAAATTGTTTGGAAGTCAGTTGCGAATGGCTTAGTGCATCACTGCAAAAACTGTTCAATTTCTCCCCAATAAACTACTTCCTGCAGTTTTTATTTCTGAATTTCAATGCCTCAAAGCTAACTGAGGCATCCCTTTAGGCTCTTTCAAACAACAGAATCCCTCCCCTCTCCGCATCCTCTTCATTAACTCTTATCATTTGTTGAAATCCAATGATTTGACAGTAAATTCTGGTGATTGCATACTGCCATTCGTATTTAAAATAAAATGGAACTTAGCTGAAATATGATTTAGGCACACAAAATAAGATTTTCCTTTTTTACTGCTCTAAGTTTTAGATTTTAATATTCATATATTATTTCCAAATATAGTGTCAGTATATTTTTTGAGATTGAGTTATGCAGTCTATCTTAGGCTAGCCTTGAACTCATGATCTTACTGCCTTAGGCTCCTGGGTGCCAAGATTAGAGTGGTGTGCCATCATACCAAGCTAAATCCCATTCATTCTCTCCTTCCATCCCCATTAGCAACCACTGCCTACATAGTATTAAATGTTACAAGATAGTCTTTGGTTTATCACTCCTTCTTTGCTCAAAGCTAGATTATCCTGTAAAGAGAGCACTCTTTCATCAAATGTTTTCCTTCCTCTGTGCAGGTTCAACTCACACTGGAAAATGTCTGAGACTTCCCCTTTCCTCCCACTTTAGAAAATGGTGGGTTGTTTTCTGAAATCTTCCAAACTAGAGATGAAGAGACAGTGGGAAGATATATTAACAATAACAGGAGACACTTTATATCCCTACATTTCTAGCCATGTTTTGACTTGAAGAAAACGCAGAAGACAGTATGCTTAATTTTTAATGTGGTGGTCTAAATGATCTTTTATATTCCTACTTCCTGGTTCTGGTATAATTTCTGTGGCTTATGACTTAAACCTTTGATAAAAACAGATACTAGTAAAGGAAAGCTTGAATAGACTTAGAGAAAAAAATTTGTCCCCTTTTAAGAAAGAATGTGTCCTGTCCGCTTTAGAAAGAATGACATCATCAACAAAAAAAAACAAGCTAATTCAGTAAGCAAAAGAAATTTTTTTTGCAGAAACAAAATAATCTTATTTTAAAAAATGAAAACACAAAGGTATAAATACATAGCTGCATATATATGCACACACACAGCATGGAGGAAGGCTGTAATCATGAATAACAAACTACTAAAGCCAAAAGAAAAGGTAGAGATGAGCTATAAAGGAAAACAACAAATACTAGTTTGCTGTCCCAACGAATCTGTGCTGTGCCCTAAGTAGAAAGCTGGAAACTGACAGTGTCTGTACGTAAGTTAACCATTTTCAAGGTTCAGTGAGGATTCAGATTCCTTTGTTCCTATCCAGAAAAACCATCAATGACATGACAGAATGGCAATGAAGGGACATTGGAAGGTCATATGACAGAGCAAAAAATGAAGAGATAGAAAAAGGTCATACTGTCCTTGTTGGCACCTCTGAGGGAATGATTACCAGAGAAGACGATTCATGTCATTACACATGAATAGGGCAGGCTGTGATAGCTGATCAGTCAATGAATTCTACCCTCTTTCTAAACCATAGAAGGGATAACTGACTAGCTTACCATTTTATTCTGCACACAGTGGCCATGTTCAGAATAACTAATTTGTCTTAGGAGGACAACAGGATGTATCATTACCAAACAGTATGAACCAGTTTTGGAATTCTTCTGCTCACATTATTTGTTATACCCTTAAATTACTAAGCTATTGTGGCAAGTTGCTTTTTTTTTTTTTTCATTTTTAAGGATAACCTATTTCATGACTACCAAAATGACTCAGCCAGGAAGCCATGATCACTGGCTTTGAGCCACTGAAGGAGAGAGTGATACAGAGACAAGATGGTGGCAAACCATGGAAACACAGGCTGAGGAGGCTGAACAAGGCCAGCCACCCTCCAGGCTCAGCATCTGCCAGAGGGAGGAAAAGACCACTGCAGTGCATCAGGTCTTCAGTTGTGACAGAGTGAATATGAATGAAACTTTATTTACTACTGGAAAAAAAAGGTGAATTCTGAGCCTGCCAACGTGAAAACTCTCAATGAAGCTGCACTGATAAACAATTCAAATGTAACCACAGCCTGCAAAAACAAACCTCAGGCATAACTGTATAATGCTCATTAAGAAATCGATCTATGGGGTTAGTGAGTGCAAACAGTACCAGGTGCAAGCACCTTTTTAAGACAAACACAATCATGAGTAATGATATGTGGATGATGTCCAAGAAGTGACATGTCACAGCAGTCACTAGGTCACAGCATCCCTGGTCTTTCTCTCATAGGAGGAGTCTTCAAGTGAGGGACCGGCCGTTCTAGATGCCACAAAGATTTCTGCTGGGTCCCAGGAGCCACGCTATCTGCGGACTTCCACAGAAAACAAAGGCTAAAATGACTAGGTACAAAGGAGCCAGTGGTATAAGGTCACGTGCAGCAGGATTCCATTTAGAGCAATGTCCGGAAAAGGGAAGTGTCTCAGAACAGAAAACAGCGCAGTTTTTGGAGAACTGACGAAAGGTGTGGGGTTCCTTAACACACGTGTAATGATAACGTGGTATTGGCTGTTAAGCCTCTGCTCTAGACTGGAAACTGTACTGTGTGCTTTCCATGTACCAAGTCCCTGAATTCCCTAGTAACAGCACGGAAGGGTATTATAACTGAATCTCTCTTTTGAGGATGAGGAAGCTAAAGCACAAGTATTTAATAAAATTAGCTGGGCATGGTAGCTCATGTCTGTAACCCCAGAAAATCCTGAGGCTGAGAGAGGAGGAGTCCTGTGAGTTCAAGGCCAGAACCTTGGGACTGCAAAGTGAAATCCTGTCTCAAAACCAACCAACCAGAAAAATCCATAAAATTTAATACAATACACACAAGTGGTGTGTTACTAAAATAGGCCCACAGACTGGTAAATCTACCTTCAAAGAGGGGTTCATTCTAATCCCCTGAAGTGTACTATAACACACCGACGGCTAACGTGACCCCTGAAACATCAGAAAAGCCCTGTGGCTTCCTTCTTCCTCTCAGAGTCACTCGTTCTGGTAGCTGACAGCCACAGTGTCTTGAAGACACTTAGCACAATATTTGGGGAAGCTCAAAGGGTCTGCTCTTGGTCAGTTCATGAGTCACACCGAGTCACACTGGAAGCAGGTCCCCTGACCACATCCAGTCTTCAGACGACAGCAGAACTGGGTGACATCTTGGAATCAGTCTCATGCAACCTGCTTCTGCACTCCTGGCTCACAGGGAAAGATGACATACACAAATACAGATGACACGCAGACAAGTGATACACGATGGATATAAGAGGCGTGGATCAATAGATGCTGTAGTGTTGTAATTCTATGAAAATATCTCAACCCCCAAGAGACTGGAAATTTGGCAGACCTCACAGCAAAGTTAATAATATGCTCTGAGATCACTGAAGGCTTAGCCTGCTGTCCTAATGGGCACTTTGAAGTGGAACCCGCCTTTAAGAGAACAACGAAACCAACCTCACTTGCCGTAATTGCCATGCAATCGGCTTTTACAACCTAAGCTAATGAAAAATCTTATATTCCTCTCAACCAGAGTAACCATGTGTGCTATACAAATCTGCTGAAAGCAGCTAAGAGGTTGGGAGCAACTTTACATACAAATATTCATCACACATGTTGAAGACAACGTATGGATATATGTTGGTTATGTTCACTGTGCTATTTGCTTTTCTGAGTGCTTCGGGGGCAGCCAGGCTCAGAAAAAAATGTCTTTCCTTGTAAAACTGTTAAGATCTCTGTGGAGAATTCCTCACTCCCTTCCCGTGCCATGCTCTCTGTGCTGTTCAATGAAAACCAAGCAGAGCCATTTGTTAGAGAGTGGCACGGACGGATGTCTGACAGCATTCAGACCGGCGTGGGCGCAAGTTTAAGCACTACGCACAGACTGCAGACAGCCAGAAGACACAAGCTACAGACAGAGATGCAGAGGCAGAAGGGAAGAGTGTGTTTTTGCTCTGTAATGCATTAATCGATGCAAGCTAATTAAGTTCATCATCGACAGAAGAAGAAGAAGAGGAGGAGGAGGAGGCGGCGGCGGCGGCGCCAGGCCGTGTGGCCCCAGTCTGTCATCCCACTGAGAAGCTGAGTGTGAGAAGCTGTGGCAGGGTGCTTCTCGGTTCTGCTGAATATGAAAATCAACTGTAGGACTTCTGAAAACCCAGGTGCCTGCAGGTCCTTCTCTCAACTAAGACTAGGGAGTAATCAGGCTTCATGCGCTGACCACTCAAATAAAAATCTTGCCTCACAATCATGCACAGAAATTGACTTGTCAGTTTGGTCTTTGCTTTTGGCCAAATCCCCATATGTTACCTGCCTGCCTTCCCCAGGCCCAGAGCAGAGCAACACGGCAAAGGTAAGTCTCGTGGGTGGTTCAACCTGGTCCCTAGATGCCAGCAGGCATTGGACCCTGGTCCCTGAACACAGCCTGTGGGTGCTGCAGGCCTGGATACTGTGCACATTTCTGCCACTCTTGATCACAAACTTCTTTAAAACTAAAAATCCTTTGTTCACCTCTTCTTCTACCCCTCTCACTGTTTTGTTTGCAGCAGCTGATTACACAAGTCCTTTTCCCTCACCTCTTTCTCATTACATACTTTCTGTGGTTTTAGGTTTTTAAATATGAGATTTTTTTTTTGTCCTGTGAGTTCTACTGAATTCACTCAATAACAAGCACATATTTTCACAGCTACTGTGTGTAAATCCATGAACAGCACAGTAGCAAACCTGTAAGGTGGAAGTTTCTAGGGTTTGATTTGGGGATTTGCTGTTCATAGTCATGTCTCCCCTTTAAATATTCTAAAATATTCACATACACATAAATAAATGCAGGCTTTATCTTTCCACCCAATAACTGACATGTCCAACGTGCTTCATATCCTAGTTTTTTCTATCATCAGTTGGTCAAGGGGGGACAAAGAGGGAATGGGAGAAGAGAGAATGAGTACAGGTAAAAAGAGCAGATTTTCTCTAAACAAACTACCACTTACAACAAGGAATGGTCCAACCTCACAAGGAACTCAGGTGACTTATCACCTACATTTTCTATGCCTGAATCATGCACCTAAGATACAGTGCATGGTTACCTAAAGCTCAGAAACGCTTCTGTCAGCCAGCTTGCAAGAGTTCTCAATATTAAAACTGAACACCAGAAACAGGTTAATATACGACAACTCAGCATAGTAGTAATAATAGTCCAGCAACTGATACAGAATAAGGAGTATCCAGAAAACAAAACAAACTAACAAAAAAACATGTGCCTGAGCACCCCTCTTTTATAGGCAAAGCCTCCTGTAGACAGACAGACACACACATACACACACTCACACACATACCACATGCCTGAGGAAGAGGCTGTGTTTCTGTAGGGGCATGTCTTCCACCTCCAGAGGCCTCTGTGAATTTCACTACCCAGTGTTCCTATGCTCCCAAGCGGCTGAATGGAAAACTGCAAGTCATCACCAGGCCCTTTGAGAGCACCTCCTCCAAGCCGTCCTCTGGGCAAACCACTTCAGCACAAATACCATTTGTTAGTTTGTCTGGCAGGTGGGCTTTGGTTCCACCTCCTTTAATTACTTTTGATGTTCTGGGAATTCTGGTCCCCATCCACACGCTGTTGGCTTTCTCACATATGTGTTATATTAGCAAACTGTCTTGTTAAAAGCGAACCTGGGAGTGAGCACACACTCCTTGGATTCTCCAAGCTGGCCCCCTAACTCCGTAACTAGAAAGAAAAACAGCTAAGGGTGTTAAAAACCTAGATCTGTCAAAACTGCTAAAATGCAAACTCTTCCCCACAGAGGTTACTACTGTTTATCCCACAATATAATAATGCCTGCAGCAGGAACAGGAAGAGGGAAGTTCAGCCCGGTTAGGTTGACCGAAACTTCCCAGTGAGTTTACTGATGGGTGATGTTGCCTGTCTGCTGCTGTCTGTTCCTCAACCGGGCAGTCTCACCAGAGGGGACCACTCCCTGGGCTCGGTCTGGAGCTCCAGTAGATTGCTGGGGGAGCTTCCGCAGGGACTTTTCTTGTTGGCTGTTTTGAGTGTCTGATTGAGTGGTGCTTTGCCTTCTGCTTCTCTCTGATTATTCTTTTACTTACTTAATAAACTCTTCATTCCAAACCATAGCTATTGTAGATCAGTCTCCAGACTACCCAAAACAACTTCGTATGTTCCCATGGCAACAGCAGCCTGACATCCCAGGCTGCAGGGTCAGTTCTCTGCCAAGGAGTCCAGCAAACAGACTACCCTCAGAACAATTCTACCTGTGCATTCCTGGCAGTGAGCAGAGAGAAGGTATGCTGAGGCTTAAGGGGATAAAGGAGATGAGGAGAAAAGGAAAGACGTTAGGGAGAAGGGCACTAAAAAATGAGGCCTGGAAAGAAGGACAGGACACTAAATTCATAATCAGAACACAGGCATGCAGCCGCCTGCAACTCGCTAGCCACATCCGCAGGGCACGGCTGCAGCCGCACTTTCCCTGACGGTAGGAAGGCTTCACTGTTCATATGAACATCTGTCATGCTGGTAAAAGGTCCTGTACTGACTAGACATGTCAACTGGACACCAAATGCCGTCATCTGAGAGAAAGGGACCTCATAAGGGTAAGAGAATGCCTTCATAAGATTAGGCCAGCTGTATAGAATTGTTCTAATATGGGAAGGCCCAGCCCATTGTGGGTGGTGCCATCCCTGGGCTGGTGGTCCTGGGTTCTATATGAAAGCAGGCTGTGTGAACTACAAAGCAAGACAGTAAGCAGCACCCCTCCACGGCCTCTGTATCAGCTCCTGCCTCCAGGTTACTGTCCTGTTTGAGTTCCTGTCCTGTCTTCCTTCAGTGATGGACTACAATGTGGAAGTGTGAGCCAAATAAACCCTTTCCTCTCCAGCTTGTTTTTGGTCATAGGTTTCAACACAGCAGAAGAAACTCTAGCAGACAGGTCCTGTAGGAAATACTGTTTTCAATGGGATCTTCAAATGTGAAGCTCCTGCCTCTCTTACTGTTTGACAATTTCACTCAATACGCCTTTTATTGCCTGGAATTCTTGGACTCAAACACCCCTCCTGCCTCAGCCTCCTGAGCATCCTGACTGGAGACTGCACCACCACAGCCAGCTCCCACTGATTCCTCGCTTCAGAGCAGGCTGAGAGTTCCATCCATGTGGACTTTAAAGGATTGTTAACTAGAACTTGCCAGTGCTCTCTTCGTAAGAAGACAGAAGAGCCACTGCAGGAGGAAGTGAAATCTGGACTCTAACCTCAACAGAAAGAATGATTTTCCATAACAAAGATGCCAGCATGTGCCACATGTATCCCAGGATCGCTTTGAACATGTAGAGGACATGCCAACAGGCTGGGCAACTCTGTGAGAGGGAAACACAATACAGAGGTTAGGCATACAAGCTCTTTCAGTCTAAATCCTGAGGCAGATGTAATAAAGCCAGGCAGAAGCCAGGCTCTGACTCCTGCCTAGCATGTATCCCAAGCCTTCTAAAGTTCTGTCTTTCATCAGACATGGAAGGACTCTCTGTGACTGTGCAGTACCTTCAAAGGCCCAGATTCTGTGGGGAAACTCAAGTTCCCATAACCTACAGGCACAAATATGCATTCTAAAAACCTGGTAAGAAACCAGGTAGTGGTAGCACATGCTACCTTTAATCCCAGCACTCAGGAAGCAGAGGCAGGCTGAGCTCTGAATCTGAGCCCAACCCAGTCTACAGAGTGAGTTCCAGAACAGCTGGGGCTGCATAGAGAAACCCTGTCTCTCGTCAGTGTTCTGTTTACAGGGCCAGGAAAGAAAGAGGTTTGCTCCAGAATGCAATCAGGCTCTGAGGCAACGTGGAGGTCCAGCCTCGATGAAACACACTTATCGATGATTACACAAAAGTTGTTTTTTGGGCAAAACAAGTTCCACATACCAAAGCCTATGATCTAATCTGTTTCCTGAATGAAAACATCACAGCCCTGCAGCTTCAGCCATTGTTCACTGTTTGCAGTACTCAATAATGCAAGACATTCCAGGTGTGCCACGGCCTTCTTGTGACCAAAGTCACGAAAGGCTATACGTGCTCCTTTAGAAAAACAACTCTATGCACAACAGAAAACAATCACTGTTTTCTACAATGATTTCAAGGTCAAAGTACTTCCAGAAATCAACTATTTCATTCTAATGTGTACCCTAGATACAGTGAAAAATAACTTTCATTCTAATGTTCACCCAGATACAAGGTTTCTATTAGAATTCTACTACAGTCTCTAAATACAGACGTGCAGGAGTCAGTACTGTGTTGTGTTTAGTTCTGGTTCTCCTGTTTTGATTTGGTTGATTCCCTTAAGATATTCATCAATAGCAGCGTAAGGAAATCTATTAATCCCAACATATGAAGCTTTAGCTTGGCAATAAATCGATATATTCCTAAAGCATGACCTTGGCTTGGTTTAAATTTTGCCACCATCTTATAAGGTCTTAGGTTTAAAGATTAAGTAAGATGTAAAGAATCTGTACCTAGCATACTTTCCTCAGACTCACCCTCTAACATTTGCCAACACTTTCACTGAGCTATCTTTTCTTTCACTTGGGCGGGGGTTGGGAGACATGTGTTGGGGGCTGAAAGAAGGTTTCATTATCTAGCCCGGGTTTGGTCCCAACTCACAGAAATCCCCCTGCCTCAGCCTCTCAAGTGCATGTATTAAAGAGTGCACACTGCAAGACTCCAGCTCCAAGACCCTCTGGAGAAGACAAACCCACAAAGGAAGCAGCAAAGACTGACTGGCATTCACCAAGAAGAAGACAGAAGAAGTCAGTTCCTCTAAGAAGCTCGGGGTGTGAGTCAAACTCTTTTAACCTACTCCGTGCTGGGGGTGGGAGTGAGAAGCACATTTGCCAAAATCGGTAAAACAGGGTAACATCCTAATATAAGCTATGAATTCCCATAATAATAATGTATCAGTATCCTGCCTTAGTTATGAACAAGATTCTGTACCAATTAAACTTATTAATAACAATTAAAAAGAGAGAGAGAGAGAAGCAAGACAGGGATTTTTTTTAACTTTCTGCCCAATTGTTTCATAAGCTAAAAACTGCACAGAAAGCATGGTAATCACAAAAAAGAATCCCTGCCCTCAGAAGCTTGTCCTCCTGTTACTATGTATAGTGAATGACACTTTTTATTCAAAACATTATGTAGCAAAAAAGTCTATACTCTCAATACTTTGTATCTTTAATGTAACAGATCCTGAGAAGGAAGTCTCAGTTGAGGGACTGCCCAGATCAGACAGGCATGTGAACATGTCTATGGGGAAGTGTCTTGATTGTCAGTTGCTATAAGGGGCTCATATGGATGACACACAGATCCTGGCCAGCTGTTCCAGCACTGTGTAAGAAAGCTAGTTAAGAAGTCCATTGGTTGCTCAGTTTCCAAGTGGGTTCCCTAGTAATGGGAACAGGGGCTGTCTCTGACATGAACTCAGTGACAGGCTCTCTGATCACCTTCCCCTAGGAGGGGTACAGCCTTAGCAGACCACAGAGAAAGATGATGCAGCCAGTCCTGATGAGACCTGATAGGCTAGGGTCAGACAGAAGGGGAGAGGTCTTCCTCTATCGGGGGACTAGGGAAAGGGCAAAGAGGGAGAAGAAGTAGGGTGGTTGGGACTGGGAGGAGACAAGGGAGGGTGCTACAGTGAGGATACAAAGTGAATAAATTGTAGTAAATAAATATATGAATAAAATTAAATTTAAAAAAGAAAGCGAATTAAGCACGAATGATCAGTGAGCAGCATTCCTCCCATGCTCTGTGCTTTGAGTTCCTGCCCTGTCTTTCCTCAGTGATGGGCCGCGCTGTACACTGAAATAAACCCATTCCTCCCCTACGACGCCTTTGGTCAGAATGTTTTATCACAGCAGTGAAAGGAAACCAGCTTCATTTAACCAAAAAGGAAGGTCCTACCTACTAACATCAAATCACATCAAGAGCACAAGGCTCCCTATTTTAAGTCAACACAGAAATTAGTTATGAAAATACCTGAACTGGTCAATCTAAAGATAGCCTTAGGGCTGACCATATCCCAAGCCATACAGCTTCTAAAGAGCAATGTGTTTGTTTTGTTTTGTTTTTAGACACACGGTTTCTCTGTTTTCCCTGGAACTCACTCTGTAGATCAGGCTGGCCTCAAACTCAGAGGTCTGTCTGACTCTGCCTCCTGAATGTTAGAGACAGGAAGAATCCCAACCATAATTCCTATCATACAGTCTCTTTGAAAAGAAACACATCTGAACATTACCTACAGAAACTGGGAATTGCTTTAAAAGCTCACACACTCTTCAGCGTGGGGAGGAGGAGGCTGACCTAGACTGCAGCTAACCCTTGTACCACAACTGTCTGCGCGGGGTAGTTGCTCCCTAGGCATCTGGATCTCAGCGAAGTGGCATCATTCGAGGGGAGGTCATAATTCCTGTGCTGCATGCAGCGTAATGAAACTGCTCTCTAAGGCTATTCCTGTGACAAGACTAAAGGCACATAAATCACTGCCAAGCAAGTGTAAAGTCCTGGGTCAGAACGCACCGGCCTATGTAACTCCACAACATGGCTGCATCAAGGACACTGGTGTCGTGGCCTGTAACACACCTCAAGTACTAATACTCCAGAAAGAGACAAATGCATGCCAGTGTTATTAATAAAATGCCACTCCAGAGGGCCGCTGTGCTGGCAGGAGGGAAGAGCAGCACCTTTGCATGAGAACACAGGCTATTCCAGGCGTTGGGGCCGAGAATGGCAGGAACTCTGGCATGTCAAAACTCAACTTCAAAAAATGCCTATATTTTTAGCCCCCCTCCCTTTTGGGTTGGGGGGGAAGGCTTCTGTTATGTAAGTGCTTCATGATCTGGTGAAGTCCAACGTCAAGTTTATATGTAAAATTACATAACAGGGGCAGGAAAGCTGGTTCAGCAGCTAAGAGCACATGCTGCTCTTGCAGAAGGCTCGAGCTCACTTCCTAGCACCCATGACACCTGGCTTACAACTGCCTGTAACCGATGTACACCTCTGACCTCTTAAGGCACTTGAACTTGGATGTACACACACATACACACATGCACACACACATGCACGCATAAACTTAAAGATAATGTTTATTAAAAATACAAAGAAGAAATTTCAACATGATACGTATGTTATTTCATGTTAGTATAGACTAACCACAGAATAAGTTTCTGAAAGTAACGTTTTACTGTAACGGTCCTCTGTGCTGCAGGCGCACAGCACAAAAAGACTGTGTCAGGGCAGGGACTGCACTGGGCCACAAGACAAAGCGCCTCAGGCAACTCCCATACAGCTAGCCGATGAAAATGACATGGACCGAGTCGTTCTCCCCAAAATCTCAAGTTTTTAAAATCGTAAAAAAAATTAGAGACTGAACTATACCATCTTTAAAACTACTAATTATCCCATTCTACATTAATCTATGAGTATACCAAAAGTAGGCAAGATGCCGGGTCAGCTAATGAAGTAGAATAATTAAAATCACAAGTAATTTTATTATAGAAGAACTTAAAATGACATGTCTGCCACACATGGGCAGACCCTGCTCCAAAATTCTGCTTCTGCAAATACTGTGTCAGCTTGGGTCACTACGGGTGCCCAACCTCCTACCATGCACGGCTCACTCACAACAACTCTACGTACTGTGCCAGGTTTCTACGTGGCTGGCCACTGCCTTGCTTTGGATCTCTCGCTATGCTATGCTGTGAGCACGATTTAGCCTCCAGACAACAGCGAGCAAGGAGCCAGAGCCTGGCCAGCACAGATGAAAGTGTGACAGACTAGAAGTCCAGCTGAACCTCAGGATCCAGGTACCAGGAGCCAGAAAACAGCTGGCTGGCCACTCCTAGGCTCTAAGCCTTCACACTTACATGAAGGAGTGAGTATTTCCTGCTCAGAGGTATTGGTTTTTGGCATTTTTTTGTTGTGTATGACAATGGTTAGTTAATGTAAGTCACGTTTTGATTGTTTATTTTGGCCCTTGACTCTCAAGATTCATTCAATTATATCATCTCTCTCCAACTATTCAGATGGGGGTTCCTTTCCCTTTGCTTTAGCACATACCATAAAGCCAACACACTGCGCCTCTAAGTCAAGAAACCAAATTCAGGACAGGGTACAGAGGAGGGATCCAGGCAATGTTGATGTCGTGGGTAAAGTGGGAAAGCTCACCCCAAGGACAGCAGGAACAACTTGACAAAAATCCAGACTATAACACACACACATACACAGTGTAATAATGTAACAGTTGTAGGATTTCTTTTTAAGGAGTAGGTTAAGTGAAATAAATCCTCCTCTTTTAAAAATCATCATACAGATATTTTAGGGAGATAAAAGTGGCTCATAGATAGAGGCTAAGAGAAGGGGAAAGGGGAAAGTTGTTAATTTTCACTATGAACCTTCACTGTTATCTAATGACTGTGAGTATAGAGTATAAGATTTCAAATTTTCGAATGTAAATGTTTTTTGAAATCTGGAAAAAAATTTTGAAAATTCAAAGGAGAATGTGTGTTAAACTTGATATTTACTAACACTTTTACTTAATTCTATTGACATGATTCTAGTTTACTCTTTCAAACGACGTGTAGTACTGACTGCCCACATGTATAATAATTTATGGATCTATTATGATACTGACTTGGCATTAATTTCTAAAGTTTCTCTGGTGGAAAGTACTTGGTGGGTGGTGGAGCAGCAAGATGGCTCAGGCAGTAAGGGCGCTGGCCCCCATGCCTGCAGACTAGCAGAGCACACTCGCCGGTAGGAAAGAACCAACTCTCGGACGCTGGCCTTTGACTGCCACATCGGTACCCTGGCATGCCTGGCCCCTCCCACCTCCGCAAAGACACAAAATTAATAAACTGATGTCAGAGAGGAAGTTGTTAAGGTATTTTGGGAACCAGGGAAATGGCACAGCAGCTAGGAGCACTTAATGCTGAGGCCCAGAGGCCAGATCCCAATGCCCACTTAACAAGCATGCTCCTCCCTGTGCACATGTGTTCACACTCACGGGCACGCACACAGATAGATTTTAAATAGATATATTTTAAATACCCTCACCTACTTCCACGTGGGACAATTATTCTTTTATCTTCAAACTTTTTGCCTTATGTCCACTAAAGAATCCGCAGCCCCTTCCAAGTGTGTAAAACTAAACTTCAGACTTGGTCTGGGTTTGACCAGTTCCTCCACTGACATCCTTGTTTTGAATGCAGCAACGCATTTAAGCTGTCATGTTCCTGCAATCCCGGTGCCTGTCCTGTCCACACCCGGAAGATGCTCCTTTAAAGCAGCCTCAGCTGTGTACGCGTAAGCTGACATTTTATTATAATTATTTTATTATTTTATAATTATTTTATTATAATTAGAACTACATATGGATTTTGCAGGTAACTTGACTGGCATTTTCACATGGGCAGACGCTGTGCCTCATCACATCCACGCATGCACTCTCTTCTAGTCTCTCTGGCTTTTCCCTCAAGCCTATGTCCCAGCAATAATAAACATTCTTCTATTTTCAGGTTGAAACCCCTTTTTTCTCCCTGTTTCCACAGGAGTGAAAACCAAGCCAAGCAGTGTAGTGTACCCGCTCACTACAGTGTACCTCAGCTGCTACACAGCAGGAATTACTCGTCCAGGAACACACAGGACAATGGCAAGAAGGGTCTTAATCACTTTGTCTTCCTTGCTGAGTGTGTATATACTATTTCATCTATATGATAAGCTAATCAATGTCAGAGATGGTTTCTCTTACATAAATACAGCAGAAGAATTAGAACTCTCACTCAACCTAGGAATTTGTAATGTTCTCTTTGTAATTATACAGAGAAACCCAGTTCTTCACATGGCCACACATGACCTGTATATAAGAAACTGTTTTTCAAAACCTTGGAAATTTTTCTGAGAAGCAAAGACATAAAGTTGGTCATATGCTCCGACTGTATTGATAAGCAAGGGGAAGTGATCCTGGTTTCTAATTACATCATACATACATTTCCACGTATTTATTTTTTTTATTAATCTACTTAATTTCTAATCTTAAGGAAGGATTTGAGAACAGCACTGTAAGGAGACTGAATATATTAGTTCACAGTACAATGAAATATGTTTAAGATATAGGAGTATACACATAATTAAACTTATAGTTCCAGACCTCTGTGAACAATGAGCAAACAGTTTCTTATCCTTATACACTTATGGACCACTTCCATTCAAACTTTTTTTTTTTCTCCTTCAAACCCTTAAGGAAAACTTTTCAGACAATTTTTAAACTTCGCGGCAATAGGAACCTCTTAGCAAATACCACTTTAACAAAACACAGATGGGAGAATTTTTTCTCTCTTTTTAAATTTTTTATAATTTCTTCACCTTACATCCCAATTATAGGCTCCTCCTGGTCCCACCATCCCTTCCTCTTCTTTCCTATCCCCCTACCCTAGTCCTCAGAAAGGGGAGCCCTCCTCTCCTACCCAGACAGCAGATTTTAACAATTTTTTTTTTGGTCTGGGCTTCTCTACTACTAATTTTTTAAACATATTCATAAATCAGATATTCAGGACTTAACTACTGAGAATTCTATCAAATACTGATGCTTACAGCTAGCTACTCTATTTAAGAGGGTCTCAAGACAAAGACATCTTTTAGGACAAAACATGAACATACCAATTGATCTCTCATATTGCACAGTGCCCTACTTTTTAACAGTAAGACCTTTCCCTTGCTCTACACACATAACACCCATTGATATCTATGGGAGCCTGATGTCCATGTGGCCTCTTGTAAAGGGAAAAACTTATGTCTGTTGTTGACCGATGCTTGCATCTGGCTGCCAGCCAACCCAATATAAACATCGGCATTCATCAAGTGTTGGATAATTCCTTGTCTTCCATGAATTCCAGACTTTTGAAAAGGTCAGAATTCAACTTGAGAAAAGAGAAATCGTTATACTTAAGAAGGCACAGAACACACAAAGAATTTCATACAGTGAATCACATTATAATACTGACAAATGATCCAACAGACTATTGTAGCATAGATGACAAAAATTTATAGACGAAAAAATCTGTGTTATAACAGCTGCCATTTAGGGGTGTTTTTATACACCCGCTTCTCACATCATCCCATTGAGGTCTCAAAATTCTTCAAAAGAGGTAAGGGGACAGCAAGGGAGACTGGGAGCAGATGGCCTTGGGAAATCACTTTCTAAACTCAATAGTACTGATGGTATTATTAAATACACCTTCAGTCTTCTACAGTGGTCAGAATACAAACTATAATAAAGAACATGGAAGATGAAAGTCTTTGATCAATTCAAAGTCTTCTATACCAGAGACAGCAGCTGTCACTGTCTTTTGATAAAATTACCAAAGTTCCACAGAACCATTTTCTTCCCTGTCAGAAGCTGAAGGCCTTCCCATGAACACTGTGAGAAGCTCTCATCTCCATCCCTGCCTGCCCCTCTGCCCATGGCTGTGACCTCATTTCTCCAAATCTCCTAAAGTTCTCAATGCCAAACATGAGACCAAATCCAGCCTTCCAAATTCTTAAACTTTAGCTAGGTTATTTCCCCATGAATCGGAATAGGCATCTTTTGGGGTTTTCACTGATGAAAGGAAGACATGGGTTCCCTGTATACGCTGCATATCTGCGCAGCGATGCATGCCAAGCCTCTGACCACAGTCATATTTCACAGCTGGATTTTTCTACTGAAGGGTAGAATGCCTGCTGGTCAGATCATCTGTGATTCTTCGGCCAGAATGGCAGAGACAACTGACAAATTCTGAACACCAGGTTCACTGTGCCTTGACTTTGAAATAAGAGTTCTGGAGGAGAAGATATAATTAAACAATATTTTTAAAATTAAAAAAAAAAGAAAACGTAGGTAAGGCTATAGATAATGAAATACGATAAATGATCTGATATGATTAAAGCTTCCCATTGATAGACCTAAGAGAAGGACCGTTATATTTCTTCCTCTTAAAAACTCTCCACCTCCCAGAACTTTTAAGTATTTAGTCTTTTTTTTCTTCTTTTGGTCTTTTGAGTCAAGTTCTCATTCTGTAGTCCTTCTGACCAGGAACTCACTATGTAGCCCAGGTAGCCTCAATCTAAGGCAACCCTCCTGCCTCAGCCACCAGAGTGTTGGAATTACAGGCTCTTGTCTTTTAGTCTCCCTAGACAATCACAATTTGACAGTAAAGATTCATCTATATTTCCACTGCAAGGATACATGTCTTTAGGACTCCATGACAGAACAGACAATGCTCCCCAGTGGCCTCACCAAACTAGCTCCCTGAAACACACTTTCCCAGAGGACAGGAACATAACTGAGTAAACTCAAACTCAGCCCAGGTCCTACGAGAGGAAGACCCTTTTGTTCCAGTGGCCTTCATTACCAGTAACTCCTTACAAACCAAAGTGTATATAATTCTGCGCAAATGCAAAAGAAGAAACAGCAGAATGAAGGCAGGTGCAGTAGCTCGCAACTGTAGTCTCAGCACTCAAGAGGCTGGCATATTCCAAATTAAAGGTTGTCTGGGCAACAGAGTGAGTTCCAAGGCAATGAAGGTAGGCTACAGAGTGAGACTGTCTTAGAAACAAGGAAACAAATTTAGAATTGAAGTTAAAAAGTTTCATTGCTAGCTGGGCAGTGGGGGCTCACACCTTTAATCCCAGCATTCGGGAGGCAGAGGCAAGGGGATCTCTGTGTGTTCAAGGCCAGCCTGGTTTACAAAGCGAGTTCCAAGACAGACAGAGCTACACAGAGAAACCATGTCTTGAAAAACCAATGTTTTGTTTTTTTGCTGTACTTTTCCATGTAAAAACTGAATTCTGTTTCTACCCTCCTGTCCCACATTGCCTTTCAACTTTTCCTTGTTCAATATTTTATCCAACAGTGCTATATTTTACACTGTTACTTTGTTTTTCAGCGCTGGTGTCCCACATGTCTCTTATTACTTGTCTCATAGCCTTTAGTAAATTGCAGGACTTTGGGCCAAACAATTCACTGCAAGCTGACACTGACTGAATTTTAGTTCACTGCATAAAAGCAGAAACCACATGAACCATTTTGAAATCTGATTTCTTTTTGAAAACTTCCTTTGTGGTACATTCCACATCTTTAAGGTTGTAGTTTTAAAAATTTAAGTAACTACTTAATTGATTAAGTTAAATACTTAATAGATACTTATTTATTTTGAGTATTGACATTACTCAATTACTTCCCCAGACTTTAAAACAAGTTCTAAACAAGGGATAAGGCTCTTGAGCTAACTTGTCCATATTTCATAAATAATGTACGTTATGCAGTTACCAAGGAAACTGAATCACCTGGGAGTGAAGAAATAAACTGGGAAGCCAAGAGTTTCTATTTCCTACTCAGCTCTGCAAATCAAATATGTTCCTCCTGAGTCAGATCATTTATATAGAAACACAGTAAACTCAGGGTCGCTGGAAAATCAGATTCCTTATTTTACAATAAAATTTCTATGTCTGAGCGTGAGTGTCTATGTTTGAAACTGGTTCTCTGTGTGCCTCTGGAACATGGAGGCTGGCCTCCCAACTTACAGCTTGGTCCTTTCACCTCTGCCACCTAAGTGCTGCCACTATGGAAATGGGCATCGTTTATTCAGGGCTGAGGCTGGACCACGGGCTTCTGGCCTGCTAGGCAAACACTGGATCACTGAGCTTCATCTCCAGCCTCTCCACGGCATCTTGTTTTTGCTCCTAGACAGGGTTTCTCTGGGATTAAAGGCTTGCTGCACTATACCCTGCCTCTCCATGTTATCTTACAAAACCCAGAATTCGATGGATACTTTGAAAATAATAGAGGCTGCAACATGTTTAGACCACCCACTGGCTAACTGATTTATATAAGGAAGGTGCGCACAGGCTGTCACTCTGCAAAGAACCAGAATAAAGCAAGCTGCCAACATTGACTAAGCACCTAGTAAGTGCCTGCAGGTACTATCCTAGGACATCATTCCCAAGTCAAAAATAAGGAAACTGATACACAGGTGGGACACATGTTGAGCTCAGAACTAATTAGGTAGGATGCAGCATTATTTGCTCTAACCCCAAAACTGAATAAAACATAATGGCTGGTGATTCAGAAAAGAGAAGAATTTGTAGTGTCAAATGTAGAATACTCCTTCTTAAGCCAAATCACAGATATAGAAAATAGAGCCACTATGAGGACAGCAAGCACCCAAATCCTTGCACAGACACCGCTTGGTATTTCTTGGCAGATACTGAGGGGGGATGATCTATCTGGCCAGCAAAACGGGGCCACAAGGGAGGGCAAAGGCCATGGTTTCAAAATTCTGGACTTTTCTGAATTCCTAAGACGAGAAATAACAACAGAAGCGCTCACAGATTTAGGCAATACCAAATTCTCTTCACATCTCATCTTTACAGAATTTTAAGACAAAAATATTACTCAGTTAAAAAACCTATATCCTGTCCAAGCACTTAAAGTACACTGTCCTGTTCAACTTGTTAATGTGCAATCAACAAAATCCCAAAACTGTGTGATTGTATGGCCGCCTCCAATCTCAAAAGTTACACTCATAAAACAAACAGAGATGACACCAGGTGTGCGAAACAGCGCTGAGGACATCTTTCATACAGGAGGACGCAAGATGAGACTGGAAAGAGAGCAGGGGCGCCCGTAGTCAAGGCGCAGTCTGAAGGGAGAAGGATTCAACAGTACTGCTTGAGCAGTTCCTACCAGGGACAGCAAAATGCACAGGTAGCAAGAGCTGAGTAGCATTCACCCAAGCCAACCAGAAAGGAGGCCCTGTGGAGCTGCCATAGCCCATGTGCTGGCCAGACAGGAATACGGACTTGGGAGATGTGGAAGCAGGCTGAGCACCTTTACTCGGTGCTGAAGCCTGCAAGATGATGACTACAGGCACGGCAAGGACAGTGACTCTCATTATGCACTAGATTTTTTTTCCAGACACAGTATGGGGTCTTTGGTCACGTTATTTCATAACCCTCACACACAACCAATGAGCTGTATATAATCCCTATTCGATGGACGAGAAAACGGCTAGGATTTGTATGGGTGGCCCAGGGTGTTCTAAAAAGACTCAGCGTTTGCTGCTACTTGGGCTACCGTGACTTTATCTGAATGGTGGGCCCAGCAACTGCTGGGCCACCTACACAAATCCTAGCAAAGTCTCATAATTATTCATAATTATTTGGGAAAATAGTACTTAAAAAGGTCACCTGTGGCTTCACATGGATTAATTGCCTATGATACCAAAGCTCTGTTGGAATAGCATTTGCTTTACCACATGCTTCAGTACAAAGCTTGAAAACAAAACTGAATCATTCAGGAATGTAGCTGGAAAAGAACTAATAATGGGGAAAAGTTTAAAACATGTTTTCAAATCTCATGAACAAAAAAATTCAGAGAGAAAGAAGACAATGATGTATGTTTAACTAACTTTTTATCATTCCCTAAATTAAAATGAATATATATATATATATATATTAAGTTTCATGAACTTTTTCAATAAAGAAATAGATGTGGCTACCGATAACCAACATAAAATGTATTAATTACTATTCAGGTTAAATCTGGTTGCCCATAATTAGTGACAACTACTCCATAATTTATTTTCACTCAGACACCTTCAATTGAGAGTTTCAGGCCAATGAGGCATTGGTATTTTTACAATTAGCAGATGGAGCACAATCTAATAATAGCCCCAGACAGCGCTCTCCACCACCTGCCGGCAGCCCGTGTTCATTAGTCACTGATGAGGATTTCCGTAATTTCTGCATACTGGTTAGCCAGCAGCTTGGTTACAGGAGGCCCACCATGATGACAGACGCAGCCCGTCTGATGTGGGTCCTGCGGCTCTGCACAGCTGTCACTAGCACCCACAGCCCTGACTCTCACTCAGCCCCGCTGCTCCTGGGCTGCCTGTGATGTGCACTCAGGCAGCATCTGATGCTGAGGGAAGAGCTGAGAGACAGGACTGTGGGAGCAGGACACCCTGACCCTGCTACCAGACCCGCCCATCCCACTTCCCTCACCCCCCCTTTTGATTGACAGTCTTTGGCCCTGTGATTTGTGCCTCTGTGTTCTCCAAGGCTCCACATACTGCCCCACCCCGAATTCCTTCTTTCTCCAATTCCAATCCAGCCTCATCAGTCACAGGTATTTAAGGAATGGAGTTCCCACCATCAGGGAGCAAATCTGGGCTGCCCCACCCAGCGTGGAGCCTCTAGATCCAGGGCTCTGAACATCTTTTTCTGTCAGAGTGTGGGTGCTGCACAGAGTCTGAGGAGGAATATTCAAGGGCATCAAAGGATCCCAGCCCACAAGCCAGCTATGTGGGTGGTGGAATACATTAAATGTTTTAAATGAATTTTGCAATCTCAGAAGTATTATATTTAGTGTGCAGTAAAACATGACAAACCTCAGTCACTGGAGCTTTCGATCTGCCTTCCCTTATAACTGAGTTCAGAGAAGGAAGCACAGTTTGAATGTTTTAAAGTTGCTTGCAGGGCGTCACCAAAAATTTAAAGCCCTACCTTCCACATAAAAATCTGATAACCAGAAATTGTAATAAATGCTTTCACTAATGAATGCTGGTCACATACTTAACAAAGCCAATTGTCTCCTAATTTTAACTAAGGCAAGGAGAGACTGGTGTGTTTTAGATTTTTCAATCATATCATAACTTCACATTTTTTTCTGCTTCATTTTAAACATAACATAATGCATTTCTGACATGCCAGTGATTGGGAATTTTAAATAGAGCGCTTTAACGTGTGAATAATTACCTCAGTTTCCTGTACTTCTGCCGTGCAGCAGCACTTGTATCAGGATATAGCAAATACAAGAACAACCTGCACTTTCAGTAAATAGCCAAACGGCACATTTTAGGTGCCATATTATATTTAGGCATAACATGACACCACCCCGCCAGATACTGTGGCACTTTGTTAATAGTACACCAAGATTCTAATGTCAGTTATTCATAACTCATCTATCAGAAAACACCCTAGTTATAAGAAATTTCTTATTCAACTATAGGTAAAAAGGTCTTTCTTTCTTTCACAGAAAAGGATACTAATTCCATTTCAACAGTCACTTTATTGCTACAACTTTGCTACTTTCAGCTACAACCTCCTAATTTACATCAGATGTGATGATCTGAATAAGCAGTGTCTCCCATCACTCAGGTGCCTGAATATCTGGTCCCTAGCTGGTGGTCCTGTTTTGTCGGGCTAAGGGGTGGTAAAGCTTGCTGGAAAAAGCATGTCCCCATGGGCTTGACGGTTTATGGCCTCGCCTCACTTCCAGTTCCTCTGCTCTGCTTGCTGCTGAAGGTGTGATCTCTCGGCTTCCTGTTCCAGCCACCGGCTACCTGCCTCTCCTGCCATTAAACCCATCTTCTAACACCAGAAGCCAAAATGAATACGTCTATAAGACTCTTGGCCATGTTGTCTGTCATAGCAACAGAAAAGACACTACTACGTCAGACGGCAAATTGCTTTTTCAGAAGTACTCACCAAGCCTCTCTGCACGCAGACTCTGGACCTGAAACACCCGACTGACTGAGCAGCAGACTTGAATTCACTAATGAGCCTGGAACACCTTATGGACTGCGATGGCCCAGTGTATTTTCAATGGATAGCAACACAGGGAATTTTGTCACAGTCTACTTTGCATCTAGTTAAGTATTTCTGGCTGTCTCAACAGAAATAGATTTACACACCCAGCTCCACTTGAGCCTTTGTTGGGAGCTGCCTGAGGTCTACAGGGCACTAGACACTGTCTCCTTCTCCCACTGTGCACAGATGCTGCACAATACATGCCTTTCCATCCAGCTTACAGTACTTCTTCCTTCTTTTGAAGCATCATATCCTACACAGACACACGCTTTGCAGGCAATTCACTGCCTCCTTATATACTCTGTGCAGCCATCCCAATAAGTGACATCCAAACCCACGGCAACACTATTCCTCCGAACATGAAAAGGGGACCTGGGCTTCTGCTTAGGAGCCTGCAGAGACTCCTCCAATTCAGTCTCATCCTGGCTTTGTTGGATGGGCCCCTGCTTTAGTTCTAGTTGAGCACTTTTTTGTGTGCTGAGGTCATCAACCAATTCTTCAATAGAGGCCCCATTCTTTTTTAATTACTTTGACCACTGACCCTACTACTAATATGGTAGAGAAGGTCTCTAGGGTAATCATCACTTTCTTTAGATAGACAATATAGTATAATCCCAGCTCCAAGGGCACAGAGTCCTGTTACAACAGTTTAGGAGGAGAACTAAAGAATTCCTCAGGAATCAGCCCGAGATGTACTTTTCCTCCTACTCATCAGGGAGAGAGGTAGAGGGGATACTACCAGCTGTCCTGTGTGAAGGATCCCGGTTGTGTGGAACATCATTGGTACCGGCATGGCTGCGGCAACACTCTTGAGACTCTGGCCACTATGGCAGGCACAGGAAGTACCATCCAGAAAAACATGATCAGTGAAGATCCCGGTTCTGCTCTTGCTGTCCCTGTGCCTGAAGTCTGTATGTCTTTATCTTTGTGCCTGAAGTCTATATTTCTTTATCTTTTGATAACCTAACCATGGAGAGACTCTTCTAATTCAGTCTCATCCTGGCTTTGTTGGATGAGCCCCTGAGAGACGGCTCAGCTGTAAGGGGCACATGCTGCTTTTCCAGAACCCATTGCGAATGACACATAATAGCCCCTAACTCCAGCTCTCAGGGATCCAATGTCCTCTTCTGGCCTTTGTAGGCACGTGCCACTCAACTATTAAATACTAAAATCTTTCTTTAAAAAAAAGAAAGAAAGAAAAAGAAAAAGAAAAAGAACCTGATTATTTTTACTCCCTCCTTGTAAAACCTGTGAACATTTTACATACAATGTTAACGCAATGATGGACCACAGAGGTAAATGACCTTATGGTATTTGCCAGAGTCATTAACATCCCAATATCCCTTCACAAAAATAAACAATAAGCTAATAAGTAACATCCAGTGTGGCCGAGAAAGGAATCTGCAGCATCAGGCTAATTCTAGACACTGTTCGCATGGCTTCCTCCTGCTCTATCATGTCTTCGCTGAACAGGAAAGGTCAGTGTTGTGTTGGGAGTGGAGGGGTGCTGGAATGGCATGCTCACGTGTGTGCACATGCTGACGGGGCAGCAGGTCGTGCATGACAGAGCACTAGCCTCGCGTGTTCAGGGCCCTGAGTTCTAGCCACAGCACTGCAAAGTTAGTTAGGTAACTGAGTATCTTTAGTCAATAAGGTTACACTGGGATTCCACCTCACCCTTCAGAAGGGCCATCTTCAAGAAGCAACGAGGGGGTGGAGACGCTGGCTCAGTGTTGAAGAGCACCATCCCTGCCACCGAGGACCGAGCTTGTTTCTCAGCACAGACACGGGGAGACCCACAAGTGCCTATAATTCTAGTTCCGGGGTACCCAGCACCCGTTTCTAAACTCCACAAGTGTGAGCAAGCTCATGGTACATACACATACATGCAGGCACACACACACACATAAAATAAAAATAAAGAAAAAAAAAACCACTAACACATGCTGGCAAGATGTGACAGGGCAGGGATCGCTCTACACTACTGGTGGAAATAAATGGAAATTAGCATGCCTTGGAAATCAGTTTAAAAACAGACCTTGCATATGAGCCAACTGTAATACTTCTAGGTACATACCTGACAGAGGTCTAAATCTACTTACTGCATACATTATCTGCACATGCATGTTTAATGTAGCACTACTCACAACAGTCAAAACATAGAACCAACCTAGCAACAGATGAATGGATAAGAAAGTGGGGTATATACAATGGGACTTTGTTCAGCTACAACAAGCTGAAATTATATTGCATTCATGTTAATGGACAGAATGGGGAGACCATTGTGTTAGGTAAAATAAGCCGGTCTCACAATGACAAGAAAGCATGCTTCCTCTCAGATGTAGAATCTAGAGGAGAAGGACTTGGAGTCAGGGTAGATAAAAGGTATATGAAAGTATACATACATACATACATACATACATACATACATACATACTTACATACATAATTGGTGATGTAAACCAAAAGTTCCTATAAACAGAACCTTAAGCTGGACCTTCCGCAAAACTTACGTACTGGATAGTTTTTTTTTTTTTTCAGCTTGACACAAACCGAGACGTATCGGGGAAGAAGGAATTTCAACAGAGAAAATGTTTTCATCAGACTGCTACAGCAGTGTGAGGGCTATTACATTCATGACTAGTGTGGGAGGGCCCAGCTAACAGTGGGTGGTGCCGCTCCTGGGCAGGCAGCCCTGCCTGGGTTGAATAAGAAAGCAGGCTGAGCAAGCCAGTGAACAGTGTTCGGGTCTGTGCTTCAGTTCCTGCCTCCACTTCCTTCTCTGAGTTCCAGTCTTTATTCCCTTCAATAAAGATCTGTGACCTTTTCTCCCCAAGTGGCATCTGCTCAGAATGAAGTGATCAGAATTTCAATGACTACAGAGATGTTGGAGAGTTGTAGGTCCAGCAGCGCCTAATTACAATTTATCCTGGGCCTTCTTTTGCCCTTTCGGAAGCCTTTCCTTGCTTACCTCGTGTCTAACCTGACATCTCTGTGAGTAGCAGGTAAAACCTTTCGGGATGCCTTAACAGGTCACAGGCTTCCACCAACCAGAAGCTTCAGAATGCGGTAAGACAGCATCCAGACCTCTAACACAGTTCTGCCACTCTGCTGTAACCTGCTCACCCAATGTCATGACCAGTGTAGTGTATTTGAAATCTGCTTTGATTTGTGAACTTACTTTTCTGTCACTTTAAAAACCTCAAGAAGCTAACACCTCTGAAGCTGGAACATGGATTCAGGATATCTTGAATCTTTGTTCCTTGGTCATGGTCATGAGATGGAGCCCAAACCTGACACTGCTAAAGTAGGCAAGACCCTAAGACGAGAGAGGTCACCATTCTGCTGATGGAACACAGTGAAGGAATGACTCCTACTGACATATAAACGAGACAGGTTACAATTCTGCTGATGGAACACAGTGAAGGAATGACTCCTACTGACATATAGACGAGACAGGTCACGATTCTGCTGACGGAACACAGTGAAGGAATGACTCCTACTGACATATAGCTATAGCCAAGGATTGGTGCCTCACTCTGCCCTCACTGGAGAAGCTTCCTGCTGTCAATGGGAACTACCATAGACACCGACAACTGGGCAATGCATAGAGTGAGAGCACTCAGTCCTACATGGAATGTCTTCCTCACAGCCCTCCCCTCAGGACTTGGGGATCTATGAGGATCCATGAGGAAGACCAGAGGTGATGGATAACTCCAAGAAAACAGTGTCTTCCTGACACAACAGGACTGATGCACACATGAGCTCACAGAGACAGTGACAGCACACACTGATTCAAGCCGGTCAGGGACCCCACACTGAGAAGCAGAACTGGACACGGGCGCTACAACCTAACCAAGGAACTATGTGCAACTGGTACTCACTGGCAGAGGAAAAATCAGTTTTCTCCAATAAACTCTCACTGAGTATACTAACTATACCTCAAAGCAGGCCCCATATTCAGGAACAGTTGGCTACAAAATATATTCAATGGTATTTTTGTAGACCTCTTGTCTCATTTTGCTTTGGGAATTTTTTTTTTGTCTTATTGGTCTTTTACTTGTTTTGCTTGTTTGTTTTAAAAAGAGAAAGAACATAAAGTTGGATGGGGAGGAAATTGGTAAGGCTCTGGGAGGAATTAGACAAATGGAAAAATATGATGAAAATATTTTATTAAAAAAAAAGTCTTTCAACAAAAAAAAAACTTAAAAAATAAAACCCCATGGTATTGCTTTAAGAAAAAAAAAGAGCAAAAATATAATAATGAGATCCCAACATACAGGAGAAAAATCACATGTGGATGATGATCGATTATTGACCCTATTACATAAAGAACACACCAGAAAGGAGCCCTCCCATAAGGCTCTGTTTTAAAGTGCAAAACTCACGTGTCTGAAAACTAAGCAAAGAAAGACCATTTCACCTTGTTAAATATTATTTTTATCATTAGAGTATTTGCGTATGAAGCATGATGCCCTGTCTCCATAAATAAATACAAAGTAAACCAAATCTGATCAGAATCTTTCCACAGGTGAAAAATTCAGAGAATGGCAGACCACTTCTATTTGGAGAGGGACCTACACTGAAAATTAGCAGAGACCATACTGCTGACAGAAACAGCACCTGCCACTACCTGTCCTTCCCAGAGGATGTAGAGAAAGGACATACCCAGGAAACCATTCAGTAGACGGGACTCTCTGCCCCTGCTCAGCAAACAGCAGTTTCCTCCATCATATGGGTCTCTGTGATCTTACAGCAATACACTACACAAAGGCTTGGTTCTCAGGTTATCCATGGTGCCCTATCACACAGGCAAATGCAAACATAAACTAAGTATTACACCGACCTGCTTTCAGGAAAAGGACAATTTTTCCATACCATGTCGGCCGTGGCAAAGTCACCAGGCACTGTTTTTTTATCTGGCAGTGGCTGTTGCCTCTTTCCAAGGAGTATGACCAATTCATGCAATTCTGAAAGCTCCAGTTTTAGAAGTGGGTGAAAGGTCTGTGTGCACGCCCTTTAAAGAGGATCCCAGAGAAAGAATGGACGACACCTCTGAGGCCGAAATCGCAGGAGTCCGCCTGAACCCCCACCGCGACCACACACGATTCAGAGCCTGACACCAGTAGAGCAAATAAGGTAACATTGAAATAGCTGACCCTGACAGTAGATTATAAAATACTATGGCTATCTAATTTCCTCCCTTATCATTCAGAAATAATCCAAACAGTATCAAGTCTATAGACTGAAGCACTGTCTTCAGTCTTAAATAAATGAATAAAATTTGCATTACTCTACTGACAAGTGCTTTCTGATGTCTAAACAAACTTTGAATACACAATGATTATTTCATACAAGTATTTCAAACTTCATATATGTGTCTATTAATAAAATTTATGGTTTCATCTGACTGAAGAAAATAAGAAAAAATAATTATTTCATTGTTCTTTCTTCCTCGGCTTTCCATGAAGATTCATAATTGTGACAGAATGTTTTGCAGTACTGAATTTTCATCACAGAGAAAAAACCTTTTGGTAGGAGCTCTGGTCTCCATTAGGAGAAGCTGTGCTAAAAGTGCTTTTATGGAAATCTCTTTCTTTTTTTATGTTTATTTATTATGTATACAGTGTTCTGCCTGCATGTGTGCCTTCATTCCAGAAGAGGGCACCAGATCTCATTACAGATGGTTGTGAGCCACCATGTGTTTGCTGGGAACTGAATTCAGGACCTTCGGAAGAGCAACCAGTGCTCTTACCCTCTGGGCCATCTCTCCCGCCCAGTTTTATGGACATCTCTAGGATGTCCTGTAGCAGGTAAAAATAAGTTTTCCTAGGATTCTCAGATCTTAATCCAGAGGATTTACAAACACGTGACCTTGATATGTGTTACTAACAACACATATCAAAAAAAAGGTCTTTACAAATACGATTAAGTTAGAGATCCTGCGACAGGAAGGTTCCTGGAGGATCCAGGTAGCCCAAAATAATCAAGGGTCCTCATGAGAGGAAGGAAAGAAGGTACCATGAGCAAAGATCTGACAGTGGGGCACAGACAGATGTGGCCATGAGCCAAGCAATAAGTCATTTCTAGAAACTAGAAAAGCCAACCGGTAACATAAAGATGGAAGGAATTGCTGACACTTTAGTGTAAGTGCATGTGGCCCATTTTGAACTCTTGGTTCTATACCATAAGATAATGGGTCTATGTTGTTCTAGGAAGCAGTAGGAAACCAATACCACTCTCATAGGCAGTGTTGTGCTAGTAGATACATGATAGCCACCTCTTCATGGAAAAATCATCTTGATATTTGCTCATTTCCATCATGTAGATATTTTTACTGTGACCAATTTCAGACTGCTCAGTTAAGCAGTATGAGAGTTTTCCTCTCATAACTGCTGGATCTTAAAAGTAAGAACTACTGCACAACCAAAAAGAATAGAAGGAAGAAATTAAAAATTCTGTATGGGTAAAACACAGCATTTCCACTTTTAAGAGACAGCTCTGCAGAGTTCATGAGGCAACATACATTCTCTTTCTAGGGTTCTACACCCCTGTAATGCCATCTTCATGAGTCCCATGGTTTAAAAGTTGTCATCTCTCAAATAAAAAGCAATTAGAAAGTGACAACCAAGACAAGCCTGGTGGCACATAGCTTTAATCCCAGCACTCAGGGAGGCAGAGGCAGGCAGACTTCTGTGAGTTTGAGGCCAGTCTGGTCTACAAAGCAAGTCTAGGATAGCCAAGGCTACACAAAAAACCCTGCATCAAACAACAAACAAACAAAGTGACAACTACTTTTTCTTATTAGCATATGACATATTCCACTGTCAATGAGAAATTCTGCCCCTCCAACCCAGAATGCATTAATGCAACATCAGCCAAAACCAGAAACACTTCATATTCTGGCTAACTTTATTTGGGATGCTTGTACAGAGAGGGGTCCTTATCCTAAGATTTCGGACACGTATACAGAAGCACTGACAGAAATGCAATGATGTCTTAACGAACTGCTGGCTTTGTAGCTCATCACCACCACCTCCCACAACCTCCTCCCGAGCCGTTCAACAAGAGCACAGATACACACAGCACTAGATGTGACCACGGTAGGCATCTAATGACTGGCTGCTGCCTTCCCTTCTCCTTCCCTCTTACTGCCTTTTTCCTCTTCAGAAGGAAATACTACATGGTCTTAACCATCTGCCCCAGGAGATAACGAGTCTATCAACGCTACCGCCTGCCTCAGCATTGTCAGAACAAGTGGAACATCTCCGTCTCCTACCTCAACTGACAGAACCAGGAACACTGTTCAGCTGGGTTTGTTTGTCCAGGTGCAGGAGGCATGGAGGTTCTGGTGCTCACAGGTGAGCAATAGGGGAACCCGAAATCTTAAACACACAGAGTTGTCCCTTCAAAGGGAGGGATATCCAACCAGAAGGCTGGGAGTGGACATGGTTAATAGCCTGGTGATCTCTGTGCTGTGTATGTTGTCTAGATCCTCCCCGAGAGGCGGGGTTGTCAAGCTAGAGAAACGATCTTTATGAAGGGTCTCACATGTAGTCAATCCGCAGACTCCATCTTTACGACAGTCATCCCTTGTGCTTTTTATAAAGTTTCAACGTAGTTACGTATGAAGCTTCATCATGCACACGGGCTTGAGAAAATTATCACCAAACTGGGCTGTGCTTAATTATTGCTAAGCTAAACTACTCAGATTCCCACAGTCTGAACCAACACCAGCTACTGAGTGGTGCTGAACCAAAGTGTCTTCGTGTCCCCAGAAGATGGTTACTCGGCTGTGGTGGTCCAGAGACCCCTGCATCCGGGTAATTCAGAGACCCGTTAGAAGCATGTGCGATGTCTAAAGGACGCCTGTCTACAGCGAGAGGAGAAGATGGCAAACCGGGCATCAGAGCAGCGCCAGACTCAAAGGATTCCAGAAGATGCTGCACTCAAGAATCAGGACACTAATCCGCCACGACCTGTGACTCAAATGTTCTCAACCACACACAGAACTTCTCGTAGCTCTCTAGTGTCCCGTTTTCCTTAGAGAGCTGTACAGAACAGCATACGCTATCACTTGACTATAAAACTAAGGAACAGAGCAATTAGATCCCTTTGTTCTTGCTTGAACTTAGGGCCGTTTAATGAAGTATCTCTAACAACACAAGTTTTAGACGTCTTCATGAAAAACCAATTCTTTAAAGGCTACATCAGAAAATGGTCTAGGAATAAGGACACGAAATCTTTATACAACTCCTGGTAAAACGTGTACTTAGGCTGCAGGTAGTAAGGTCGAGTTCCTGGTCCCTTCTACGTGCTGAGCACTCTGTGAGGGGTGGGTGAATGTCAGAATGAACAAAACGACACTGTCCTCGCCATCAGCGCTCCCGGGCTATTGTTAGTTCTTCTCCCATGAACTGCCTATTGAGGTCTCCGGTCTGTTTGTCACGGAAGACAGAACCACTATTCTTGCAGATGGATGTAAACATTCCCTATACTGGGAATACTAACGAATGTTCCAGTAAGTTAAAGCTGAGACAAGTCACAAAGTAATTGTAAAAAATGAGTAATTTGCCTCAGTTTCCTGAAGCTACTACTGTTTCGTGCTCTGTATACTTGAGAGGAGGGATGGCAAAGTCATCGAGAGCTCAGGGTCAAGGCGGACATGACAGTAACACTAAATCCCAGCACCTAGGAGGCTGAACAGGAGGGTGGCACGTGTGGGACCAGATAGAGCTAAACAGTGAGTTCTACCCTGCCTAGGCTAACCAGTAAAACTGCATGTTTATTTCAAAAATAAACACCTAATTTAATTAAAGCTTACAGGCCCTCGAGCAGTGGTTCTCAACCTATGGGTCACAACCTCTTTAGGGGTCAAATGACCTTTACACAGGGGTTACCCACGACATCAGAAAGCACAGTTATTTACATTATGATTCACGACAGTAGCAAAATTACAGTTCTGGAGTGGCAGCAAAAGTAATTTTACGGTTGGGGGTCAGCACAACATGAGGGACTGTATTAAAGGGCTGCAGCATTAGGAAGATTGAGAACCACTGCACGGAGAGCCTTGTTTTAGGACCCTGCTCTCAATTCTCATTTAATTTTATTTTATGGGCATTAGTGTGAAGGTGTCAGATCCCTTGGAATTGGGTTACAGACAGCTGTGAGCTGCCCTGTGGGTGCTGGGAATTGAACCCGGGTCCTCTGGAAGAGCAGCCATTGCTCTTAACCACTGAGCCATCTCTCCAGCCCTGCTCTCAATTCTCAACCATGACCTTGGACAAGAACTCAAATCCTAACGTAGCTTAGTATATCAAATGCAAAATGAAGATAGTTTCAAATACCACTGACTTGGAGGAAGATAGTCCATGAACAGTGCTGAAACTATCCCTAGCAGCCAGTGCATGTTCCATAAGCATGTACGAACTTGCAGGGCTTTGCTACAACCAGCTGCCAACAACTCCAGGGCTTGTCAAACTTCCAGAACCATGCCAGCCCCTGTTACACACAGACACCGTTCAAAACCAAACAACACAGACCTATGATCAGTGAGCTGCACCAGAGACACAATGACACATAAGCAAAGTCGGCTGCCAATTGCTTTAGCACCTGCCCCCTCTGCTGCCGTGGTGTCTATCTGTCCTATTCATACGCTTAAACGTACCTCAGCAGCATGCTACACTTAGTTGGAGCTTAACTGAACAGTCTGAAACTGGTCACAGTAAAAATATTCACATGATGGAAATGAGCAAATGGCATACATCGAGATGATTTTTCCATGAAGGGGTGGCTATCACATATCTACCAGCCCAACACTGCCTATGAGAGTGAATATTATAATAAATACTTTTTTTTTAATTTCTCTCCTTTTTGCAAAGGAAGAGTTGGTGGAGGTGAGCAAACCTAGATATTGGTTATAGTGACCGATATCTGCAAGTTTCTTTCTTCTCCTGTGTTTGTTTTGTTTTGTGACAGTCAGCGTGGGCCAACCAGACTGTCTTGGACTTCCGAGTACTAGGATTATGGGCCTACACCCCCATGCCCAGCTCATCTCAGATTTCATTTCAAAGCCATGTCCCTAAAGGACCACAGAACTTTGGCAATAATGGCACCAAATAATGACTTTTCCTGTTCCTTTTGCCAAAACCTGACACATTCGATATTCCCTATAAACAAGGCCAACCAGCAGGGATGGATATGAAGACCACCTCAATAAATAGAAGATCAGTGCCAAACTGTCATTAGATATAGTTCGTATTTCTCTCCAAATTGTTTTGACCTTTTGATATTACTTAACCCACATCAGCATCAAACAGGCCCATAGTTACCCCAGCTGAAACACAAGATTAACTTTCCATATATGTAGGTCAAGTAGCCAAGGGCCTTCCATTTGCCTACTGCATGTCCTGTTGGGACCTAACACAACGCACGCATGAGGGATATGTTCAAAGTGACCAGCTGAATGCATGCTTCAGTTCAGCAGAAGCGTGGCACGGTAGCATTCACAGACTCAGATGACGCTCGGCAGGAAGAGGCTGGCTGGACCATCAGGACTTACTGTGTCTATTCAGAACCAGGGAGATGAGATAGTGCAACACATGTCTGGGTGCTTACAGAGTGCGAGGGCTTAAGGGCAGCAGAATTGCCTACTGAAAGCACCACCCCAGAGAGGAAAACGCCTGGGCTGTAGTTACAACTCTGGTATCAACAAGGTCTATGAGCTTATCATTCAGACACAAGAACGTGAATGCTAAGATTATGACCAGCGCTGGCTCCGCTGCCACTCAGAACAGACGCACAGCCACCGCAGTAAGGGTCACTTCTCTGCCCCCCTATTGTGATAGCAGAATTTTATTACACTAATCTAACTTTCATGGGCATACAAGTAAAAATAGTAAAATCAGTGGGAAAATACACAGTATTTTCCTATTTCCTAACCCAATGCCAAGATCAATGCACACACCCTTCCTATGTCTTTGCCAAGATCAGTTCAGAGATTCCACCAAACAGAAAAGGCAGTTAGAGAAATATAATAAGGACTTCGAAATTAAATCAACATCTATTAATATAAGATTATCTGCCAGGCATGGTGATTCATACCTTTAATCTAGCACTAGGGAAGCAGAAGCAGGCAGATCTCTGAGTTCGATGCCAGCCTGGTCTAGAACAGCCAGGGCTACACACAGAGACCCTGACTCAAATAATAAACAAACAAGAGTGTAAAGAAAATCTATGCAGATTTCATGTGTGTGCGCCTGTTTACTTTTTAAGAGCCTTTTTTTTTTTTTTACAGAAGAAAAGGTGCTTCTATCATAAGCAAAACCTGGCAGCATTACTAGACTTACTGTTCTTCAAATAACTATGAATACAGACAGTCTACCAATCTACGTGTAATCACAAATGTGGACAGTGGAGAACAGACAGCCTCTCAGAAAAGGGAAGCAGACATGCTGAGTCAGTCTACTATTATCCCAGCTGACTATCTGGGGAGTTCCCAGGCCCCAGTGCACAGGAAACATGGTGTAAGGACACAGCGGAGGACGGCGGTCTCCTTCAGGTAAGGAGGACAGTTCATCTGAATGCGCCAGAAAGAAAACCGGAATAGACTGCACGAGAGCAAATGTCAAAGAGCTGAGAGGAGCTGCATCCCATCCGCACTGAACACACGTGCTAAGAACTGCCCAATCTTACAGTGCAGAAGCCCCAGACTCACACGCAAGGGCCCTAAAGAGAAAGCGGAGAGCTGCTAGCAGCACCCATTCCTCAGACCCTAAGGAAACTTCAGTTACCTGAGGCTGCTGGAGCTGTGCTCCCCCAAGCAACACAGTGCCAGACTTCCTATGTTTTAAGGAGCCACACTGGCAACCACTTCCTGGTAACAAGATTCTCTGCAACCAACAAATGTGTACATTGTGTAAGCCAGCTTGGCAGTGACCTTGGCCTATGACTAAGGATACAGGCCCAATCAGAGCTGCTGCGCAAAGTTTTCCGTGGTTCCTGCTTTGCGCTGTTTCTTTTCAATCAAATCTATCTCCTCCTACTTTCTCTTGCCATCCACTGCGGCAATGGTTCATTTTGCCTATCTTCCTATATAATAAAATCATGTACCACAAAGTGGCAAGAAACTTACGTGCAAAACTTATGCACAACGTGAGGCAGTCTGAACACTTCTTGAAAGTTACAAAAGTTACTACATATTTAAACTTGGCACTCTTGCAATTGAAAGTTTAGTTACTGTACTTAAAGGTAGCTATTACTTAAGAGTAAACTGAGTTAAGAAACTCTCATCAGAAGAAATTCACTCACTCAGTTTTTAATAATATATATCAAACATTTATAACATGCAAAGGATTATAGTAGTAGCGGACATATTAAGTAATTTGTATATTTTCCATAGTTTTCCAAACTTCAAAAGTATTCCAATGTAGAATGAGCTTTTCCCCCTCCCTTTTCTATTTCTAATTTCTATATCATCTCTTAAATCAGACACCTTACTTAAAATTCTGGGGTTCAATTTTACTCCAAAGAAACAGAGGTCATTTAAAATGCTTTCATTCCTTCTTGTGAGGGAATAAAGCAGGCACACTGGCCTCACCAGGCCGCCGGTCACAGAGAGAGGGTTTTTTTCCACTCTGCATGTTCAGTACTGCCATGTCCCACGAGTCATCTTGCAGGTTTCCTCAACAAATCTCATGAGATCTCTTAAGAAGAAACAACTTATCCCATAAGTAACAGATATTTGTTTTTAAGTATCAAATACCGAGCTGTCAATAGCTCTTGGCTGGGGATGGGAGCTCAGGAAACCACCACCCCCAACCCTGCGGGAAAGCTGACTGGCTTGATCTTAGGTAGGCCCTGTGTAGCCAACTACAACTGTTGTTGAGTTGACCAGTACAATGGTCCTGTCATATCCAGAAGACACTGTCTTTCTCTGGTTCTCTTGGACATCTGGCTCTTTTAATCTTTCCGCCCACTCCTGCATGGTGTTCCAAGTCTCTGGGATTTAAAGGTGTGTGCTACACCCAGCACGGATCTCCTTTTTCTTATCCCAGCATTTTTCTAGAATTCAGAATGTTCAGGATTTCTACACTGAACTTGTAACTCACGACTCAGCTCAAGGGAAGACAGCTCAGTGGTTGAGAGAACCGGAGTTAAGTTCTTGGCACCCATGCTAGATGGCTCACAACTGCTGTCACTACAGTTCCTGGGGATCTAATGCCTTCTTTGGGCGCCCACAGGCACCAGGCACATAAATAGTACACAGGCCTACACCCACACCCACGAGGTGGCTTAAAACTGCCCATAACTCCAGTTCCAGAGGACCTGTCACCCCTTTGGGCCTGAGGAGACTAGGCCTACATATGGTGCACAAGGCAATATTTTATAAAAAAATCAATGGTTAATTGGCTTATCCATATGACTACGTTCTCTCTTGAAAAAGCTTTTTTTTTTTTTTTTTTTTTTTTACAAGGAGAACACCAAACATACTTTATTAGCACGAAAAAGCAGCCAGAACAAGGCACGGCAAGCAGAAACATACTTGAAAAAGCTTTTTTATGATGCATGGAATTATATGCAAAGATGACAAACAGTATCATAATATTATTCAAAACTGTCAGGATGGAAAGTCCTGCTTAAGCATTCACAGCACTGTTTATTATGATGCATGTACCAGTTATTAAAAATGCTTTAAATTAATATTTTACAGCAAGATGTGAAGCATCCTGGTGCACTGAGGGGACCAACGGGTCACAGAACTTTATACACAATGACACGGGTATTAAATGTTACATATAAAAGAGAAAGGTGTAAAAGGAAGTATGTCTGAAAGTCAATTTGCATATTTAGACAACAGATTGTTCCTGTTTTGTGTACTCCCTTGTTTTCTAAAATGTTAAAAATACAGGCTACAGGTTTTCCTCCCACATTCCTGAAAGTTCTCAGACAGTTCCTCCTCCATCAAGTACTACACCTTTAGTCGATGGGATCAGTTTCTGTCTAAATGTGAAACTCTGCAATTTGAAGAGCTACCTCAATTTTTAAAAAATGGAAATAAAACATAATATGAAGTTTTCCCTTGTGCAACTAAGTCCTCCCTAGTCAGCAAAAATTTTCACTTAAGTACATAGATTTCTGTAGCCAAAATCACACTAAACAAAAGGTAAGCCATATTTCTCTCTCTTAAGCGTGGGCTTCTAACACCCTCAGAACATATTCAAATGCCGTTTGTTTAAACAAGGCAATTCACCCTACACATTATATGCAGTGTATATTAGTAACAGAATGCTAGCTTTGAGTGCAGGTAAGGATAGGCCCCAATCACTAACAAGAAGAAAATGGCCATCTATCCAGAACCTGGTACCCCGCTAGCCACTCAATCTGCACTTGCTCCAGGGACCTTCTGTCAGGACGAGGTCGCAGCATATAGAGAGTGGCATGGTGAGTGCTGAAGTTCTGTGACCACTAACTCAGACAAAGCCATGTTTAAAACGCCTCACGCAATCTTTACCTGTTTGCTGCGCCATGACTAAAGGCTACTTCTAATTACCAAACACTCAGGTGTGCTCACACATCCATCGCACTGCAGCAGCCTTTAAAACGCAGCAGAACGTTTTCTGTTCAATACTGACTGACGAGCAAAATACTCCCACTTTCATGAAAACGTTGACAAAAACACTAGGGCGTTGTTTCACTGGGAGGGGTGAAGTGTAGCACCATTCTGTCCAAATCAAGGGGGAAACTTCTGTGCCCACCTCAGCCCCCTACACCAGGCAGCAAAAAGCCACTTCTGCCCAGTGAAATTCCATCTTCCTTCAAAGGTCAACCCCGCTGTGGAACACCAGGGTCCTCAGATGCCTCCCTGTGCGGACCTGAGCCCTTCCTCACCAAAGTCAGCTCTGATAAGAGGCCCCTGACTTGTGTCCCTTTCTGTGGGCCCTGCTTCCTTGGCACGATTTCTGAGCATGGGAACATAGGTATCTAGAATTACCTGCAGGCTGGTAAACAGCTCTTGTCCCTGCTTTGTCTTTTCGTGGGTTTTCCACAGTAATATCAAGTATAAAACAAAATGTCCTGGAGAAGAGCCTCTGGTATACGCTAATTTGTTCACTTGAAGCATATAATCAATTAACACCTGACTAGAATTAGGAGAAAAGCTGGAAGCAATGAGCACTGGATGTTTTCAGGAAGAAGCTAGTTATAAAAGTCACATTTATCACATCGTTTTAATTCTGCTGAAGCACAAATCTAAATTTTCATGCAGCTTTCTAAGTTGAAAAAATTGGTATTTAAGTATCTGTGTATTTGGTTCTGAAAGTTATCTTTGTATCCTGGTTCTTGTAAATTTCTCTGGGGACAGGCTCTCACCACCATATAGCCCAGGCTAGACTCAAACTCGGGACCCTCTCACTTCAGCCTCTAGAGTACTGGGATGATACAGGCATGGGGGACCTTGTCCCAGACGATTTAGACCCTCCCAGTCCTGCTTTACAACCACCAAAAATCATTCAAAGAAAGAGTGCAAAGGTCACAGATTATCTGAAGGGCACCTAAGCAACACTGTAAAATGTATTCATAAGCATAAGCCCTGACTTTAAACAGCATACTACATGCAGAATCAAATCCTAGGGCCAGCAACATGCCTCAGTGGGTAAGAGCATCTGCTGATGAGTCCAAGAACCTGAGTTCAACCCCAAACTCACATGCTAGGAGAGAACCAACTCCCAGAAGCTGTCCTTTGACCTCAGAGTACTCATGCATCGACACACCCGCACACATAAAATAATATAAATAAGTAATAAATGTGTAATAGTAAGTATTAAATGCATAAATGATTAAAATAAAATCCTAGCCTTCCCTCAAGCTTTTAATGTACTATTTTCAATATCCTCATTTGTCAGATGTTACTACAAAGATCACAAAATGAACAACCAAATATCGATTATTGTTCATCTTTTCTCGAGCAGCCCCAACACTGATAAATCACCTACACGCTGGGGTTCTGTCAAACGTGTTACAGGAAAACTGTCAGGATTGTTCTCTGTCTCAACACAGCTCTTTAAAATAAATCACACATGATCATTGACTGAAAACCATTATCAAGTCTAAGGGGCAAGAGCATGAAACTCTTAAGACTCTATGTATATCTGCGTACACCTATTCAGGCTATGATCTAGTCGCAGGAATGAAAACATTCCAAAAATTAAAGCCAGCTGTCTTCTATCTAACCCTACTTCTGATCACACTTTAAAGGCAGTAGCTCGGTATCCTGAGAGGTGACCGTTCACAGGTTTCGTAGGCCATGGACTGCTAACTTCAGTCAACCCTTAAAATAGAACAGTTCAACTAATTTTAGACTCAAGTGTTATACAGTGTCATAGCTGCCAACTCACTAGATGTCTGAACCGCTGCAGCCGCTTACGTGGGTACCAGAGCAACCCGCCAGAATGCTGAGCTCTGAGCCCACACACTCGCTCTGGAGGAGCACAATGCATAGTGTCCTTAGCCAAAACATAATTCTCGGTACACAGAACACTGGGACCACACGAAAGAAAAAAGCAGGCCTTATTTACTTAAAAAATAAATGAAGCATATAAAATAGTCATGCAAAGCCATCAAAGGGGGGCTGAGGAGATGGCTCAGAGGATAGAAATGCCTACTGTGTGAGCAAGGACTTAAATTCAAATCCAAAGCACTCACCTAAAAAGCTGTGTGTGGCCTACAACGCCAGCACTGTGGGCAACAGGGACAGGAAAGCACTGAAGTTTACTGGCTGCCAGTCTCTTTCTAGGTTCATCAGACTGTATTTCAAGGGAGGAGGTAGAGAATGATGCAGCAGGACACTCCATACCCTCTCTGACTTTCACATAAAGGTGTGCCCACCTGCGCATGTGCGTGCACGCGCGCATGCACCTCACATACACAAGGAGAGGTGGGGGGAAAGAAACACTTAAAAGGGGATGGGGACATCAAAAGGAGGTTAGGATATAAAAGGGCCACGGTAATTGCTAAGTACTGCTTTCCGGAACAGACTCGAAGATCTCTTCAAACAGCAGTGAGAAAATAAAAAAGCGAAGGGGTGAAGGCTGTGTGGAAGGGCATCCAGACTACAGTCACCTGGTACTGCAAGACCCCAGGTGTGCTCTGATTTCCTGCACCATGCTCCCACACAAAGAAAAGTGGGGAACAGACACATCTTCAAAGGAGATGCACAAGCGGCTGGTAGATATAAGAAATGAAGCCCAGGGTCATATGCTAATGAACTGCAAATTTAAACCAGTAACGAGCAGAGCTTAACTATGAAAGAGTGGCGGCACTACTGAGGCTTGAACGCAATCCTGCCGAGGCTGAATTCTCCAGTGCAGTGGTGCCCTGGAGTGCAGCCCGGAGGTGCGACCCTTGCAGGCAGGCAGGCCATGGGCCAGACTCCTCATTAACGACAGGGTAAACCTGGCCCCTCCCCTGAGCTCTGGCACAGGGTCTCCCACAGACACTCGATTTCACGCTCTCCCTTCCCACTGCTCTGCCATGGTCTGAGACAGCATGGACCCTCACCAGAAACAGGCCAGATGGGGCTCTGTCAACTTGGGTTAGAACAATGAGCCAAAACAGACCTCTTTTTCTTAGAGCGTATCCATCCAGCCTTAGCCACAGCAATACAGTCAATTAAGACAAACATCAACTGCTGATGTGGACATGGAATGGCAGAGACCCTCATTCACTGCTGGTACAAACAGAAAATGGCATGGCCACTTTAGAACAAAAATTAGCTGTTTCTTACAAACCTAAATAAATACCTTACTATCTACCAAGTTCATTCCTCTAACTAAACGGCCTGAAAGTTTAAGTCCACACTTAAAGCCATATAAACACATAAAGCTTTATAGAATCTTTTTTTTTTAATGTTTAGGAAAATAAAAACGAAAAGCAAGGAAGATGCCATTCATTGGCTGAACAGATTTAAATGGTGAGGCATTAGACAATGGACGATTACTCAGCAATAAAACAAAGCTGGTATGTTAGGCCAAGAAAGACATAGTGTGCCATGCCTGGCAACCCATACCTGTCATCCCAATGCCCAAGAGAAAAGTGAGTCTGAGGGCCAGGCTGCGTGATGTAACGAGTTCCAGGCCAGCCTGGGCTACATGCTAAGATCCTGTCTCAAAAAGCAAAACCAAATGGAAAACCCAAAAGATATGGGGACCAATTACAACATGAAATGTGATGGTAGGATATATCCAGGATATATTCCATATGGTCCCAACTGTATCAAATTCTAAAATAGGCAAAAGGAGAAAAAAGTAAAAAAGTCACTGTTGTCAGGACCTTGTAAGATTTTTTTTTTTTGAAGTGGCAAACCTATTCTGCATTATTGTGATGGTAGACACATTTGTCAGAACCGCAAACTGCCCCAGAACAAAACTACTGTTAATTGTGGCTCACAAATGATAATAAGATATTGGCATCAACTCATCAGTTAAAACACAAGTAATGATACATGTCAACAGAGCAAACTTTGGAGAAGCCGGGACAGCATTCGCAAAGGTGTTTTTTCTGCGTATTTTTTCCTTAAACTGAAATCTGTTCTAGAAAGAAAGAAAGAAAGAGAGAGAGAGAGACAAAGAAAATGAATCTAGTGATTTTTTTTTTTTAATTACTGGCCCAGGTCTAGCCACAGACTTGTGCTCTTGGGTATTCTCTACCCACCTCTCTGCGGTCGGGATAGTTCACTCTTATCTTCCCTGCTGAACGTGGGATAAATAAGCTACAAAGGACTATTTAGGCTAAAAACCAAGAATACATATAGTCACACTGGCATGAACAGCACAGAACAGTGAGAGGCTGAATACATAAGAACATGATTTTAATTCCCTGACACAATAGTAGCTTTGTACATGATCGTCAGCACTGGGGTCCATTGGGAATATTTTCTCCCACTAGGAAAAAGAAAACCAAGACTTTGTCAACTCCCTTGGACAATTCTGTCCAGGAAATATTTGGGGCATGTATCAAGGCAGCCACACGTAGTGTTGGCATTTACCAAAACTTAATGCTTTTCAATGTTCCTTCAGCCTAAATATATAGTAGACACACATTAAAGTTGCATTAAAATTTTATCTCATTTTCATAGATATCTAATTAGAATCTATAATTCAGCTAAATTAAAATAGTTCAAGCTCTTAAATGTGCTTAGCACTTTAACTGAAGTAACTTCTATATATTTTAAACTGTTGTTATTTCATGCATTTAACATACCTCAGAAGCTCTAGTTTTACTAAAAAAAAATCAGTTTCTCAATAAAACGTTTCCATAAAACTATTTTGTAGCATTTACTTGTCACTCAATATTCAAATGCACATGCTGTCACTGAAAAGACCATTTCCGGAAGCTGACTTCGTTAAGCCTCTGTTTTAAAGTGGCAGTGTTCATGGTGCGCTATGGAAACTAGAGATCCAGAAATTCCTAGCATAGAAATCTTCATTTTATAGCAGCTTCTGGACTTTTCGCCCCTCCCTCTCTTCCATCCAACAGTCCACAGTGCAGTCACTTAACCAATGTGGCAACCATTGAGGATCATTCTATAAAATTAAAGCAAAAGAAGTTGTCCTTCCTTATCTGATCCAACACGCTCCTCCCTCCAACCACGCTTCCCTTCTCAGTGGACTCAGATCATACCCATGCCTACCCTATACCTCTCAATCCTCCCTGACAATTGATTACACCTTGTCCAAGAGGAACATCTCATTTGTCCTTTATAAAGTTTGCCCTGGGACACACTTGTGGGTTGAGGTGATGGCTAAGTAGGACAAAGTACTTGCTTTGTACCCTCCTCTGCTTCTCTGCTGCTGTGATTAAAACAACAAACAAACAATAAACAAACCAAAACCGACAATGGAGCAAAGGGGGCTTTGTCTAATTTATGGATTACAGCCCCATCATTGAGGGAAGCCAGGGCAGGAGCTCAAGGCAGGAACCTAGACAGGAACTGAAGCAGAGATCACTGCCCCTTCCTGGCTTGCCACCTTCTTAGGGGTGGCACTTCCTATAGCAAACTGAGGCGTCCCCCCTCCATCAATAAGCAATCAATAATGGGGGCAATTCCTCAGCTGGGGTTCCCTCTTCTCAGGTGTTTCGATTTCGTGTTGAATTGACAAAAGCTAACCAGCACACCACGCAAGCATGAGGGCATAACAAGCCAGGCCCAACAGTATGCCTCTTCACCCCCACCCTGTGCTGGGGGTGGGGGGGAGCAGAAACACGGAGATTCCTGGAGCTCACTAGCCAGCAAGTAGCCCAGCTGAATGCAATACTCCAGCCTGAAATGAGAGATCGAGTCTCACAAAAACAAAATGGACAGCACCAGAGGACCCCGGAGGTGGACCTCCGCCCTCCACAAGCACGCACAGAAACACGGGCAGCCACTGCCACTCAGGAGAGCAGTGGGGGAGGGCTGCATGCTCAATCACTTGAAGAAGCAACGCCAAACTTCAACCTAACTGAGCCTCCTCTTTAGAAGCAGGGAGAACACAATCACAGCATTACTGAGGGCTGAGAAACTGACGCAGAAATCTGTCCTGTCTTCAAAGTCTGTACACAGAGACTCAGCTATGGAACTAAAGTCAACTGAACAGACAGCCTGACATTCCATCTGTGTGCAGCCTTCATGACTTCAGATGTTTTCATAATCTCCAATTTCATGATGAGGCTTTGGTCCAACGCTTCAGCTCCTCACACAGAGCAGCTCCTGGGACCCATCAGACCCAAAGGCAGAAATACAAGAGTTTCATTGCCTCACTGTAAACAATGAGGCAGTAAATTGTTCTCATCACTTCTTGTTGTCACTGCCCAAATAAAATTGTTAAGCCAGAAATTAAGCATTACCAAACTGCCCAAATATAAACAAAGGACATAAAAGTTCTTAAAAGCATGAAGCTTTCTTTCTGAAGAACCTGACAGTTAAGCCAGTACAAAAGAAACTAAAACAGCACCAGTATGACAGTGGAAGTTTAAAGTTACCTTTATTAATAAAATCTAATAGGTCCTTACACTCCTGAACTGATATGCACTTCTTATCTTGAAAGACAATAAACAAGTTCTCCGACCAATTTAAATACTAGTCACTCAGTGAAAACTGCTGCTTTAATCCCTGTTATAACATTTTTATTTCACTTAAAAGATCCTCAGAGTCCGATGATGCTTTCATATAGTTCCACAAACTTTGCTGACGTCTAACGTACTATGTTACAGTTGTAAGATGCAGCCAAACTTCAAGTTTCCAATTTAACACAGACATCCTGTGTCCCAGACATTGGCAGCTGTAAAAGCCGGTAGCCATTCTTTCCTTATTCTTTACAACTATAACTTCAATTTTGTTTATGGCAGTAGATGGAGTCAGCCTTGAAAACAAACAACAAAAATCTCTACATTTTCTTACTTGCTGATAGAGGTGGTTTACAGATGAAACCAAAAACAGGGCTGGAAGAGTAGCAACCATAGGGTAACTATTAAATGATCACATAATAGATTCTAAGTAGCCACGTAGCAATATAAAAGTCTGTGTCCCTTCTGGCAAATGGAGATACTTCATTGCCCTGACCTGCCTGTCTTGAAGTTCTTGGTACCTAAGAGGGGTGGGGGTTATTTAGTTAAGCACTGTCACCTACTGTTTGTCAGGAACAGCTAATCTCAAGGAACACACAACAAATTAAACCCATTAAAAAAAAAACACAGACTAACACCAACTAATTCAATGTTACATTATTATGGTGTAGAATAAGGTTCACGTCTTACATGAGTTTATGAACATGGGAAATCTGAAATCACGGTTTGGAGAATCCTGAAGCCATCTAAAAACTGCTAAGCAGGATCATCACCAAATGGAACTTGCCCACACATTCACCCTAACAGTCATTTTGCTGGTCTCCAGAACCAGTCTCCAGAAAAGTGAAGATATTTTACCAATCAATCTTCCTAAGATGGCAAAAGCAAACTGAAAATGAAAACTACTGTACTCTTGCTTACTTCATGGTCCAAATAAATAAAATAAAAGGTTCTTTGCTGGCAGTGGTGGTGCACACCTTTAATCCCAGAACTTGGGAGGCAGAAGCAGGTGGATCTCTAGAAGTTCGAGGCCAGCCTGGTCTACAGAGCAAGTTACAGGGCAAGCAAGGCTACAAGCAAGAAAGCCCTGTCTCTAAAAGATCGAAACATTAAGTAAATAAATAGATACATAGATATATAAATAAAGAAATGGTTTTCTTAGCAATGCTGTAGGTAATAACCAAATTGTCCACCAACTTTCACAGAGAATAATGGTCCCACTACAGTTATGTGACAGCTGATAAGTTCCACACGCCGGAAGAATCATTGTGTTAGACCAAGAAATTTCAACATTTTCAAATTAATCCTAAAATATACAGAGCAGGGAATGGCAAGGTGCTCAGCTGATAACATGCTGCTGCACACGCCAGACAACCTGGGTATGATCCCCAGAACCCACATAAAAAGCCAGATGTGGGGGAAGTTGGGAGATGAGAAAGAGTATGATAAAAATACACAGTATGAAGTCTCAAAGAACAAAAATATAAGTGAAGAAAAGGCCAGATGCCACACCACACATCTGTGATCTGGTGCCACTATGCATGATGATAGGCAGAGCGCAAAGGAGAGCTTGCCTCAACAGGAAGAAAGAAGTGACTCCTCCCCAAAGCTGTTCTCTGACCCTCACACCTCCACACACCTGTCACACACACACACACAAATATATACATCACACATGTACACATAAATGCACACATTGCACACACAATTAGGTAAAAAAAAAATACTCAGAATAAAACAGGATGCTTTCCATTAACTATTTTCACACTTAACATCATATAAAAGTATCCATGTTGGGAAAACAGGATCAATGACAACTCAAGCAGCGACACTCAGAGACTCATGGGACAGCAGGCTAAATACTCATTTACAACGGTATACCAGTTAATTTCACCACACTTGAGAAGATGAGCTCACTCTATCTTTTATACTAAGCTGCTAAAAACATTCTGTACCATACAGGGACTATATTGAATAATGTACTATAGATAGAAAGGCACTGGCATGGGCAATTCCAAATACAAACAATATTAAAGGATTATGCTTTTTTTTTAATGCCTTTATTCACTCTGATTTGTTACCAAATGAAAAAGCCAAATTTTTAAATTCAGGAATATTTTGACCCGGAATGTTTTGACTCTGAATCTATTTTACAAATAACCAGATGAGAATATGATCCAGACTGCTGCACCCTTCTTTGCAGCAAATAAATCCCTGTGTTATTCTAGTTCAGTAAACAGTTGACTATTTTTACCTCGACTTAAAGGACCAAAGTCACACACAGGAATAGAGCACGTCATGAAAACCAGAGCTAGCTTGCCACTACCTCTTGCCTGAAAGGGCCTGGGGTGAAGTCCTTCCAAGGCTGCCTGGGGACTGTGCAAAACAAAGCTCCCAACTTCCAAACCTAGCTCTCTTAACGCTGAACATCATCGATTACTGTAATTCTACACTTTGACAACAGCCGCCCCCTCCCCTTACACGACTCAACAGCTGGGCATTATACACGGCAGCCTAGCCACACTGCGAATGAGAGCAAATGCACTCTGTAACCAAGCACTTTGACTGACAGAGATAAAAATCAACAACGCCCTCTCTTCAAACCGGAACATAAAATGTGTTGGACAATGCATTATTTCAGAAAACTGAACTTGGAAAGTTCTGCAGACTGGCACTCCCTATTGAAAGCAGACAATTCTTTTCTAATTAGATCAGCCTCTACAGGGAACCGCTGGGATAGTATGTACGGTAGTGAAGTCATTGTATTGGTCACTGATGGGAAATCAAAACCGGCTTCCAAATGCATCAGGAAACAGTGGGTTCCCCAGGTCTCCAGCTTTTCATAGAATACACTGGCCAGTCAGTCTGTTTTCCTCTCCAAGACTAAGTGAAAGTCAGAACATCTGTGCAATGAAGCACAATTTGATGACCTAAGCATTTCAAAATCACAAAGAATGGGGGAAATAGCCCCTGGACTCTGTGTGTGTGTGTGTGTGTGTGTGTGTGTGTGTGTGTGTGTGTGTGTGTGTGTGTGAAATCTTGGGCAAAATGTCTTCAATTTATATCTGAGTACATTTCGGGCAGTAAGATGAACATCAAAATGGAGAACTGTGAGATGTGCAGTGGTCACGAACATTTAATTTTCATCATTCACTAGGACAAGTAAAACAACCTTTAAACAAGGCCTGTTTCCTCAATTCCAACTATTTCTTTTTTCCGTTACCTGAAATTACCCACCTATCACTGATGTTGAATTTGACTGGAGCTCCCCCCACCAGAAAAATGAAAAGATATATTTCCTCCTAAGTATAAATGTTACAAGCCTATATTGCAGTATTTCTCATTTCAAACTTTCTGTGCAAAACTGAGTAGGAACGCCATCTTAAATGGAAGAACAGAAGCAAACCTCAGCATGGCACATATACGAGCAAAGGGACCAGATACAAATTAGCTTAAAATATCACTCTGCTTGCTTAGAGTGCTGCTTTCCACAAAAGAGCCTTGGCACAAAGGAATTCTAGTTATGATATGCAATGTCTAAGAATCCCAGGTATAGAACTCACTCTAGAAATGGGCAAAACACAATTATAGGACAACTCAGGGAGCTTGAAATTTTTGTTATTCAGTCTTGGAGTCATGTGAGTAACAGAAAACTATATGCGTTTTCTTTAATTTGCAGAAATTGAGTTATTAAACCCAAAGAGAACATTAAAAAGATGCACTTGGGTCCATCATATGAAACACCATTATTAATATTTAACGCACATCTGCAAGCCATCTTCACAAATATGTGAATATGAGTGTGTCTCGAGTCACAATAACATCGGTCTCTGCAGACTTAAAAATACATTTCAAGAGACATAAAGAGTCAACACGGGGAAGAGCAATTTCTATTTTGGCTAATGTATTTAATTTTAAAGTTAAAGTAATCATAATGCTTCCTGGACGCAAACGATCGGCAGAAAAGCATCTCAAAATAGACTTCTTTGCATTTAAATGGACAGCCAACTCTCTGATGAAAGTCTTCCTTCTATCATGACAGGAAATAATTTTGGACTGCATGAGAGTTATAACAGAATCACGCGCGATAAACTTTTTAAAAATAAGTACAATTTTTTGAGAAAAGCAATGTGCTGGCGGTGTGCTCAAGAATACAAGAACCTTTACATGCTGGCCAAGCCTACGCCAGGAAGGAGCAGCCAGGCTTGGAAATTTCACAGAGAAGTAATGGCATCCAACCCTCCCAGGAAGAATTATGGCTATGCTTGACGCTTAAGAGCTTCTACAAAGGGAAAGAAAAACGCAAAGTGCTTCTTGGAAACAGACCTCCCCCACCCTCCATTCCACCGCCTACCCTAGGGCGGCTCCGAACCCTCACCCACCCAGCTCTGCTCTGGGATAAAAGATTCCATCAGAGCACCTGGCGGTCCCCAGGGCTGGTTCAGGCTGCTGTTTACTTGTGCCCACGCGGGGATGGCTCTTATTTGGGAGAGGTAGCGGTTCCCATGGGCCCTGCCCCGCTTCATAGCCCAGCGCACGGACTCGTACCTTTGTACCTCTCCAGGACGTCCTCATAGGCCTGGAGGTATTCCTGCTCCTCCACGTACAGGTAGGCTGCTGGGGAAAGGTACCCCGCCATGCCGGGGTCCGAGGGGCTGGCCGCGCCCGTGGGCCCGTGACCCAGGAGGAGGCGTCAGCAACCCCGGGCTGGAGGGACAGCGCGGCAGTAGGCCCGGGGCGGCGCCCCCAGGGAAGGCCTAGGGGTGCAGCGGGCGGTGGCTCGGGGCGAGCAGCCTTCTGACCCTGCGCCCCGGGCCACGGCGCTGCGGAGGACGGCGCTGCCCCGCCGGGATGCGCCGCGCTTCTGCGGCATCTCCCGGCTGCGCCGCAGACGCCGGCCCGGGAGGAGGAGCGGCAGCGCTGGGCTCCGGCACCGCCCTCCGGCCCGCCCACCGCCCGCCGCCGGTCCCAGCTCCGTTTCTATTTGGGACCCACAACAGGTGCCGGGGAAACAAAGCCCCGCGCCTTGTCCCTACTGAGGGGGCTGGGAGAGGGCAGTCGTGGGCCGTGTTGGAAGAACTCTCCCCAGCCCATCTTAGGGCGTTGGAGGATCAGGTCACTGTAACAGGGCACGGAGGGGATGGACCCGCATCCAGGGGAGGCCGGACCTGGCGGCCCCTGGAGGTGGCAGGCCTGACAGCGCCGCCAGGGTCAGCGCTGCTGAGGACCGGCTAGCGGCCCCTCCCTTCTGCCCCCCAGAGCCTGCCGGCGCATCTGCTGCTACTCCAGGAGGGATCCTGGTTCACCACAGCCCAGATCACTGTCACCCTTCTCCTTCCTCCTCTTATTATTCATTGCACACGGTACCAGTGTCCACTGAACAAAACGGATACGGGTCTCTTAAGTTTGATACGTCATATGCTAAAATAAGTAACTTTTAAAGACCCTAAGATGAGCCAACTGGTACTCAGGCATGTCATGGCTGTTTTTCAGAACACTGGAGTGCAGGCACTGTGGATGGAATCCTGGGTCCTCGCTGTGGGCCACCAGCAAGTAACTTTCTCTTCATAGGGAAAGGCGGATGGTAACAGAACCTAAATCAAGTTCTTTTTTATAGAATTTATTTTTGTTTTATGTGCATTGGTGTTTGGCTCGTTTGTATGTATAACTGTGTGAGGGTGTCGAATCACTTGGAGCTGGAGTTATAGACAGGTATGAGCTGCCATGTGGTTTCTGGGAACAGAACCCGGGTCCTCTGGAGGAGCAGCCAGCGCCCTTAACCTGTGAGCCACCTCTCCAGTCCCCTAAATGAAGTTCTGAGGATAAATGGGTTTTTAACTGTTACCCACCACTTTTTTCATGCGTAGAAAACCCACTCAGCTAATGACCATCTCGATACATGACATTTCTCCCTAAAACTTCCATCCCCCATTTCCAGCATATTCTGGCCTCTCCCCCTTCACTCTTTCTTTGTTGACGTTTAATGTTATAGAATTGGAACCATTTTCTATTAACTCTATATGAGGAAGAAACATGCTTGAAAAGGGAACTCTGTTAGAATCCTCCCTGGCAACTGACCTGCTCTTATTTCCCCAAATAAAGCAAGACCTCCTCTCTTTTCTCTAGCCTGATCACTGTCTATGATTTGAGTTTGATCCCCACATATGAATAACACTGAATGTGCCATTGATGTGCACTTGTTTATGAGGTAACCTTGGGAAAACTTCCTGAAACGAAAGGAGTTAGCAACTGGTTCCCATTTACACTCCACACGCTTACAGACACGGGCCTCTCTGAATACACAGGACAGTCACTGAAGGGAAAGTCCGAGTCTTCATCAGAAAATGACACCCAACAGCATCCAGATTTACGGATACAGTCGGCATGTATTTTAGTGTTCTTTACACTGTCCACTTAAAGAGCCAGTCAAAATGAGCAGAAGTATTAGTATCTGGGGTCTAGCCTTTGCCCCAAGCAATCTTGAAACCATTACAGCAGGTGGATATGCTGGTGGCAGCAGGAAAATCCACGAGGAGGCAGAAACAGAGCAGCAACACAGACTTTGGCTTTGGAGTCAAGACCGCCTGAATCCAGATCCTGGCTGATGGCCTTGGGGTGCTTCTCCTCGCTGAGGGAATTTATGAACTGAGAAATCCGCAGTTCCTGTTATACGGGGTGCTTGCAGGCCTCATGTGAGGTATCTGTAACTGCTTGGAAGACACCCGATTTCGCACATGGCTATCACTTATTTATAGAGTATCTTCCATGGGGCAAGGGATTTGCAAAATGATTTGCATTCTCTATGTCTATCTGTCTCTAGCCTATATTTCACTGAAGTCATGACCCTTCAGTTAAGAAACTGAAACTAAGGAAAGTTCAGAGATTGCCGATGTCAGGCACAGCTAGAGATGGGCAATGGTGGTGCACATCTGTGATCCCGGCTTTGGAGAGATAGGGGGAAGAGGATCAGAATCCATGGTCAGCCTCAGCACACTGGCAAAACAACTGAATGACAACCTGTCACATAAAACAGCACACCTGTAATCCCAGCACTCAGGAGGCAGAGGCGGGCAGATCTCTGGGAGTTTGAGGCCAGCCTGGTCTACAGAGGGAGTCTAGAACAGCCAGAGCTGCACAGAGAAACCCTGTCTTGAAAAACAAATAACAACAAGAACAAAGAAAATCAGCAACAACAAACAGTAACAGAGGAGGAAATTAATCCAAAGGTATATGTTCAGAACCTGATCTTTCAACCAACCAACCCTAACTTTAAAAAATTCTCCTTTTAAAATAACATTACCTCTGAAAAACCTTGAGTGTTTACAGATAATTTCAAGATAGAAAACCCAAGTGACAACCCCCTACAGCTACAGACAGCAGATCTATATTATTCACGTGTAAAATGCATTCATACAGTAAGCCTTACAAAGCCCCTCTCTTCACATCTTACCGGATCTCACAATGACCCCAAGAGAAAGCGAGCATCCTCTACCTGCAGATTCCGATATAATGAGGCTGCAGTAAACACTAAAGTGCCTTTCTTTTTCTCAGTGATGAGCATCAAACCGAGTCCTCTGATAAGCAAGGCTAGACCGCCACCACTGAGCTATCTGCAGACAGAGATCTGTGAAGTAATGGAAACACGTGACCATCACCAGTGACTTACTAAAACACAAACCTGATTACATCACTGAGGGAGCAGACCCAGAGGCTCAATCCTGCCAGCCATGGCCAATGCAGTTTCTACCATTCCCTTCCAGTCCTGGTGCTCAGCTATGCACTCTACTTACAGTCCACATTGAAACAAGCCCCCTGTCTTTGTTCATGAAGTTCCATCCCTTTGAAGTGGCCTTCCCTGTCATCTTAATTCTATCAAGCTCTTCTAATCTCAGCTCAAGTGGTACTTCCTCCCAAAAGCCTTTGAGGAGCCTCCCACATCTCCCTTCTCCCCCAGGTTAATGAGGTTCCTCCTGGTTCTTTTACTATTAGATGCTTCCAGCCATGACAGCTAATCTCACAAAGCGTGTTGTCGCTGTCCGGCAGCACATCTGTTTGTCAGAGAAGCTGTGACTTTTTAAAGGCAAAACTATGTTCTGTGTTTTACTACAGAAGCTCAATAAGTGTGTGTTGACTACAGATGAATGAAGTTATTCCCACGGTCCACGTGGCTTTGTGATGGGGGGGTGGGGAGGATTTCACAAACAGCTCTACTTTAATGACCGTAAGGAATATTCTAAGCTCTTTTACTACTGAAACTGAGTACCACAAACTTCTAGCCATTCCCACACGGCACTCCATCTTTCTCATTTTTTTCAACGAAGAGCTGGGTTTCAAGCAGAGTGTCAAATGTGTTTTCGAAGTAAAAGTGGAAATTTTAGTGACGTGTTTTCAAACTATCCTCACCGTCAGGTTCCCATAGACAGACTGCACCCTCATCACACTGGGGAAACACTGGCCAGCCTGATGTGCGATTCAGTCACACATGAGGGATTAAAATGGCAATCGTGGGCTGACCTCCACCTCCGTCTTCCATGTGGGATTATCATTTATGATTTGAATAGCAAACACATAATTTACCAACATTTTAAAAAGCAGTAATATGCCTCCACACTTCCATTCGGCATGTTGTTAATTTTGCTGTGCTCTATTTTTGAAGAATTCGTGTGATTTTAAAAGCAGAAACTTCTCGGTCTCAGTCACCCATCTCAGACTCGGCGGACATTTTACAATGGACAGCGCATGGCCTCTGCTCTCAGGTCTACTGCTGTCCCCATAGCCCCATGCTGCCCCTCCTACAGTGCTCGCTGATGGGCAACAGCAACTCCCGTGACATATGCCTGGTAACATGTTCCAGTTTATGCAATCATGTAACCACTAACAAGCGCATACCCTGCTTCTGTCTCACAAACTCACACAAAATATCCACCTCCAGCAAAAACTACACAGTGTCAGGTGTGGCAGTGCCTAGCTTTGATCCCAGCATTCAAGAGGCAGAAGTCGGCAGCTCTCTCTGAGTCTGAGGCTGGCCTGATGGACATAAAGAGTTCCAGGCCAGTGACAGCTATACAGCAAGCCCCTGTCTCAAGAAACACAAAACCCAAACCAACCACAGAACCACTCAGACTAGGCATCCTGTTTTGAGGTCCTAGGTTTGCCAGGGGCATCAACAGCTTGCACACACATTCCCTTCACCTATGTCTTCCTTCTTCAGAGCCAAAGTCTGCTTCTGATAGCATCCCTCCTCTCCCTTGAGTGTTAGAGCCGCAGGGGGCTTTCCCAAGGGACTAAACACTGAAGGGACAGTAAGAAAAGCCAAGGCCCCAATCCCTCACTCTCTCTTGGCTCCCAGTGTCCACCCTCCCTCCTCTTCCCTTTCCTGCTCCACCCTCCTCCTCAAAGGCTGGCTGAGACCGCCGGGCATCTCCGGACAGAAGCCAAAAGAAGCTCAAGGCTGTTGTCCCAGAAACCCTGACTACAGAGGGACTGGCCAACCTGTTTGGTTTTTTTCTTAAAATCAAAATAAAATAAAGTTAAAAAAAAATCCCACTGCGGGGACCCTGTAAAGACTCTCCATAGGCCGCCTGGATGGCTTGAATCTGGGATGGTCACAGAACCCAAGAAGACAGAACCCCACTTTTGCATTACCTGGGAAGCAAAAGCAAGAGAAACTTGGGAGCACAGGCCCCTACTCCTGCCCAGTCACAAGTGGGGGCAGGGGAGAGAGAAGGAGGCCTGAACATCTGGCCTTTGGCCTTTGTAAGTGAATCTTCAGAGACCAACCCATTCCAGCCTGCCCTATTACCATGTCTAAGAAGGGGAAAAAAATGTTAAGAGAATGCAGACCAGTCTACCCAGGAGGCCAGTCTGCGTTACTCTACATACGCACAAGCCTACTGGAAAACCAGGGCCTGTGAGCTGCTCTCCTTGGTGTTCTCAGTTTACAAGTAGGTGAAACAGCTATCCATTCCAGCTCAGCTTGCACAGCTGATGCAAGGGAATACCCCCGCACACAGAACACCAACACTGGTATTAATTAATCAAGAGTGCACGATGGCCCTCACAAACACTGAGGACACAAAGCACCCACCGATGGCCACATGACGCTCACAGAAAGGCTACACTTAAAAAATAATGACATCCAAATTACTGGGTTATGCTCTGCACTCTAGGTACCAAAAAAACATGAGACTTGAGTTAGACCTGCGTAGCTCGGTGCCCTTGGGCAAAAAGAGAAAGAAAAAAAAAAATGAAGGCTTCCAGCAAATACTCCAGGAAGTACTCTGGGGTTGCCTTGATGGTTAGTGTGCATCAACAGCAAAGTTTAACACTGATACCAGTAAATATTTGCTTACTTTTAAGAATCTATCGATTCATCCAACCAGAAAGCAGAGCCAAACAGCTTAGTCACCGGAGCAGGCAGGCACAGCGCTCCATGAAGTAAACATGGTCATTTTTCCTCCCCCACCTGAGACACATTTCTGCCCGGCGCATCAGCTTGCAGATTCAGCGCCAGGGAACAGATGGGTGAATTTCTGCCACCCTGGTCTCCACTCCATCCCCTCCCCCTCTTACCTGCTATCCGAAGCACAGCCCTTTCAGCCGGGTCCAGCACTGAGCCCCCTTGAATCTTTCTTTTGGACCTCTCATGTTTGGGCAAATTCCAGGGTAAGGTGTCTCCGGGAGCAGGAGATGCTGAGCCAGATTTCTGGCTGAAATCATCCTCATCAGAAAAATCCGCAGAGGAGGACATAGAACAGCGGTAGGACACGTTCCCGGAGCTCTGAGGAGGATGACACAGGAAAAGCATTAGCGACAGAACGCTCACAAACGGGCATCGCTCACCAGCGATCATCATCATCATCGATTTCGGTCACTCTGCCCCCTCCCACCTCCAAACTGCGCTGTCCCCCCACACACAAAAATAAACGAGCCCCAGGGCTCACCATATTTTCTTGGCCAAGTCCGCTCCAACAGAAACAATAAGCAAGCAGTTCCAATGCATGAATCCCAGAAGGAAGAAGTGTGTGGCCTGCGCTCCAGCCACCAGCTCAACAAATGACTGGGCCAACAATGAAGCCAGAATCAACAGCCTTCCTGTGACAAATCTATAGTATCTGGCTCCCCCACCAGGACAGGAGAAACATTTTCCGTTACTAGCCTTCTGGTTAATTCATTAATGCAACTAACTTTAAGTTCCAAAAACAAAGCACAAATGCAGGATGTTGAGTCCCACCTCCTTCCCGTTCCAAGCCACCAGGCCACTGGAGCCTCCTTTTAGCCAGTTTTGAGCCCTGTGTCCTCTTTATTTGATTTTCTGCATGAGACGAAGCAGGTTCCCAGAAAAGGGCGAGGAGGGAGGGAGGGAGGGCTGATTCTGAGAAGAGCCTTCTCTCAAGACTGGGAGAGCACAAAAGCCTGTTTTCAAAGGCCAAAGGCAACGCCAGTAAACAAACATCTGAACTCAGTTTAGAGTTCTTGAGATAATTTAAACTTCCAGCAGGGAGCGGCTGCCAATAATGGAAATGAGAAGGACAGAGCAGGGACAGGAAGGCCTTCTCAGCTGCAGTCATCGCACAGTAAGATGAGAACACAGGCTTTTACCAAAAACACTCTGCCTGGAGGTTATTCCTCCCAGATTCGGCAAGAGCTCGGCATCCCCAGGCTCTTGGATTTCTTCCTTTTTATTGGATTCCTGTGACTGTTTAGACAGCCTGCAGCTCAGTGAGGGAAAGATACAGAATACCTGTGCTGTGGGCTGGATTTAAAATTCCAAAGGATGTGAGTTCAATTCCCAGAACCCACGTGGCACTTACAACTGCCTGTAACTCCAAGATCTGACACCTCACACTGACTTACATGCAGGCAAAACACCAATGCAAATAAAATAAACATAAATATTTTTTTATTTTTTTAATTCTAAAGACTAAGGCAGGGAAGTCTTCACTGGCCTCTGCTGAGGCTCACAGTGAAGATGCCAAACTAACTAAAGTAACCGGACTCCATGGATTCCCAAGAAGTAAGCTGCAGGCAGAATCAGCCCAGTGACGCAAGCTCCAGTTTGAAGCAAAAACAGTGAGCTACTCACACTGGTACCTGCAGCACTGGCTTGGGGCTTGGGAGACTGTAACCCAGTCGGGACCACTGATTTTGCCACTGTCCATTCAAGCCACAGCTGTGTCCTGGTCAAAGCTACTATTGTAAAAAGCCCACATAGCCCTACAAAATGAGGCATGTGAAGATTCATTTAAATTATGTTCAAACTGAGCAAACTTGGTGAGAGTGAATGAATAAATCTGAATTTCTATACTTTAGCTACAGTCCATGGAGAGCTGTGTGTGGCTTTTAACTGTTATCAACCCAGTTTATTTCCCCAAGCTTTTCTGAAAATTCAACTTATCTGAGGTTTGATGTTGGAGGAATCTGAGGGAAGGGTGATCTTTTTAAGGACTTTTAGGGGGTACGGGGTTTCTTCAGTTGCCTTGTGTTTCTCAAAATGGCTTCCTACTTGTCCTTACTTAAGGTCATCCTGTATCTTTGAGATTGTATTTCTGCACTATCCATCTGTATGGAGGCGGGGGAGGAGGGTAACTATTCCTTTCCAAAAAAAAAAAAAAAAAAGAAAAACCACTGTTATTGATCTGTGCAGGGTAAATTTTTTTAATAGCCAGAGTCTCAGCTGACCGAACGACAAAACGTGATTTATGCCATGACACCACCACTATTAATCACCCACAGCCAGATGGGAACAGTTACTACCCTGGGCCCAAGGGTGCTGAGTGGCACTGCCTCTAATCTGCTCGTGTCACCAATAACCAGATAAGAGAGAACAGCAAGAAAGAATAGTCAGGACCATGTCTTTCAACAATTTGCTACAAGAACATACAGACCACACACATTTATACCAGACAGGTTTATGAGCAGTAACGGTCCTTCGGGTCTACAGGGTCAACAATCACAGTGATACACTTTTTCCCAAACACACACACAAAATCACTTTTAAAACTGGAGATACACTCTATAAAATTAAAGCCCATTTGAAACCCGAAAATGGATACTATATTTAAACGAACCTATTTCAAAGTGGCAAGCTCATATAAATTATTATATTCCTTATTGATCTGTAATGACTTGCCAGATTGTGTCACTATCTGGGGCTGGGGACAATAGTATTTGAACACTACTGTGTTTTACTCGTTTGGAGAAAAGGAAACAGTTCTCTGACCCAAATACTACGCCTGACCTTTGCCGAGGGGCTTACAACGGTAGGACAGAGGAAAAGTGCTCCTCTAAGCAGCAGAAGCCCCAGCCCCGTTTCTTAGTCCACCGGCTGCTTACAGACTGATTCCTATCCAAATACAAGTGTCCATCCATAGGGAATTAAATATACTGTATCTATAACACAGGCTACTCTGCAGCAATTAGGCAAAATGTTGATCTACATTTAACAAAGGAAATGATTCATATATAATGATACCGTTCAAAGATCTACACACATATATGTTATCTGC
>CM053756.1:8509935-8533408 GCA_028658305.1 Pachyuromys duprasi
AGCCTCAGGAGCTCCACTGAAGGAAAAGTGAAGGGGGCCCACTGAAGCCTCTTTCCCGAACAAAATAAACAAACAACCTGGGAGAAACCACATTTGCAAATGTATGGGATTCCCTGACCTCCTGACCCTGGGGTGAGGACTCCAATTCACACTACCCTCTGTCATCACACTTGCTGATAACAAGGAAAATAGGAAGGAAATGGTTCACCAGAAAGCGAAAGGGTAACTTGGGTTGTGAAGACAAAGCTGACACTTTGTCTCACGAATGGATGTGTACTAACCTCTGTGCTGAGGCTCTGTAAGCAAGATAAATAAAAAACCCTAGGCTGTGATAAACCAAACAGCCCTGGACGCGGTCTTCCACAATCTGCTGTTAAAACAACCTTAACAATCAAATGGATGGATAAAAGATTCACTCTAACTTTTCTGACAACCAGTTCATCTACGCGGCACCAAGACAATGGAAATCTCCTAATGTCAGGATAATCGGATAATGTGACGTTTTCTGATGAACAATAACTTCTTAATTGAAGTCCCAGGATATGGCCTGGCCTGCAGAGTCTTGTCTGTGAGAAACTGACAGGAAACCATCTTGGCACTTCGTACTCTCTGAAGGCAATGGGAAACAAGTCCAAAGGTAAGGATTTTCAGAGTTCTACATCCAGAGGCCCACAGGTTGAAGAATACATTCTCACTGGCTCACCAACTACCCACATCTCTATATATGTGTGTTTCGAATTAATTTTTTAGGAAACAAGAGTTACACAAATCTTGATTATATAAGATAGCTTTCCTAGATTCTGCAAAACAGCTCATAGTATAAAACACACTTGTCAAAAAGAAGGGACAAGGGACTCTTCAGGATGTAAACATAGGAGCCACCGTAAATGTACATGCATGAGTGCCTGTGTGTGAGAGAGAGAGAGGAGGGAGGAAGGGAGGGAGAAAGAGAGAAACCTTGCTTGAACTCTGCATTTTTTAAAAAATAATTTTTAAACAAGCTAAAAGCACATCCTAGGGAGAATTTGGAAAATCTAAACACAAGCCCTGAGGGTTTATTAGATATATTAGGATTGTTAATTTTCTAAGGTGTGACAATGATTGGTGCTTATAGAAAAAGGTATACTGATTCTTAGGAGATGCACACTATATAAATTCAATGTCTGTAATTATTTTTACTTGAATTAAATGGAACTAGCTGGTGGGCTGATAGGGTAACTGAAGTATTATTTGAACTACTCTTGTTTTCAAAGGAGGGTTCCACACAAAGAATTAAGGGGATCTGTAGTAAGGTTTTTTAGTTGTTTTGTGTGGAATGGAGATTAGGGATTGAACCCAGAGTCTAACCCCTGAAAAATAAGTGTCCCAACCACTGAGCAACATCCTCAACCCTTGTTGGGTTTTTTTGTTGTTGTTATTTTGTTTTTATGTTTGTTCTTGTTTATTTGAGATAGGGTTTTACTACCTAGCTCAGTCTGGCCTTGACTTAGCCCTGTAGTCCAGGGCGCCCTCCCAACCCATGATCATCCTGCCTCAGACTCTCAAATGCTAGGGTTACAGGCAGGTGAAGCCACACCCGCCTGCTCTTTTTCACAAGCATCAAAGCTTCCTCTTGGTTTAAGGCTTAAAAATGACACCTTGTTAGTGGAGGCTACATTTTATCTGTCACTCCACTGCTGAATATTTGGGTTGGATCCATATCTTGGCTAGTATGTATAATGAGCAAGGGAGCAAAATTAACTAAAGCTTCCATTAGAAACACAGTTACAAATTCGAGACAGTCTTAGCTAGAATTAAGACTTGCTTTCTTCCAGCTTGCCAGCATATTCACCCAGATACATTGCTTAATAGGTGACTTTGATCAGGGACTAGATGAAGCATTTCACTCACTAGCCAAGCATCTGGAACAAGAATCCAAAACAGAAGATGTTTGGGGAACTTGAACTGCTCATCCACATTCTGTCAGTACAAAGTGGAGCCAAAGACCTCGACTTCAGTCCTTTTAACGGCAAAGCCTGTGTTCTTAACCATACTACTGTATTCACGCACTAGAGAAAACATAACATGCTCAAAACCCTCAGAGATGTATTTGTAGTTGAAAGAATTGGCTTTGTTTTATGTTTGATACTGGACCCAAATCATGGAAATGTCCACAACAAGAAGTATGAGTTCATAGTAAAGAAAAATGATCCAAAACTACATTAAAGCTGACTCCTGACAACAACAAAGGTTTTAATTTGGCAAGTGCACCTTTACACATGACTGTTTTAAATCTGCGACAATTTGGAAATACTTAATGATTAATAACCTAGAAATGGTGAAGAAAATTAAAATATAGGCTTGGTAAAGCTCAGAGACAGAACACTTGCCCAGCACATACCAAGCCCTTGCTTTCATCCTCAGTACTACAAAGAAAAGATGAAGAACCAGGAACACATAAAATACACAAAGATCATGATCTGTTTTTATCGCTTTCTAGCATCGAATACAAATCTATTATAGAAAGTTTTAACCTCTCAAAACTTGAATTCAAAAATAGACAATACATGGCATCATTTTGAAAGAAAGGTAAAGAAATATGAAGGCATAGTATAACTGCAGCTGCAGAAAACAAAGTGCAATACCAACTACATGGCCCTTTCACAGCCCCTGCCTCCTGAGTGCTCAGACTTAAGAAACTGCTTAAAAGGTAGGGAAGATGCTAATAGCTCCCTGCCATCTCCATGTCATCAGCTGCCCTCTCCAGCTGGTTGCTTTCACAGTAACAAATGTCTCTCTCAGCACATATATGTAAAATTTTACTATGTATTATACATGCAGTTGATTAACATACAGCTAATTAACATACAGTTAATTGACATGGCCTCCATGTGGCTTCTGGTCAACGGTAGCCTATTAAGTTTTGGAGAGGCCAGAAGTTATACATGAAGTTTTTACTATGTAACAGTAAAAAGTATATCAAGTATCAAAGTAACAAATTTTTAAAGTGGAAAAAAACAACATGAAGGGCTAGTTTGTATTTAAGTATCTACACATAGACTTCAGTGGAAGAATATTTTAGATAGTTTACCAAAGAGAAAAGCAAACATCTCTGAAAATAGCCCCACAAAACAGAACATATCGAGACCACAAACCAATACCTACATTTTTTTGTTTGATTTGGTTTTTGTTTGTTTGTTTGTTTTGTTTGAGAAAGGGTTTCTCTGTGCAGCCCTGCCTACCAAGGAACTCACTCTGTAGTTCCTTGACTGGTCTTGAACTCACAGAGATCCACCTGCCTCTACCTCCGAGTTCTGGGATTAAAGGTGCATCCCATCACTACCCAACTAACCAGACAATACTTAATCTTACATTTTATGCTGATGTTTATTTATGTCAGTCATTTAAGAATGCCTTAACATCTATGGGCTCCTTCCTTGAAAGAATCTGAAATCTGCTGGAAATACAAGTGTACATCCTTACAAACTTAGCTTAAAATGTATCTTCTGGGAATACTATAGAAACCCTCATAAAAATAAGTCAAGTACATCTAACACCAGGAAGACTTCACATGAAAATTCGGGTGTGGATGGAACACATGCACTTTTCATCCCGGCACAGCCTTCACCTGGCCCCTTTCCTTTTCTTGTGAGTATGAGAGTCCTGTCATTAACTCAGGGATGCCAATACCGCTGCATTCAGAGAGTAAAGTTAACAGAGAGAGACAATGCTAAACAACAGCATGGGAGTGAAAGTGGGTTTGTTTGCTATGTAGCCCTGGCTGTCTTGGACTCACTGTGTAGACCAGGCTGGCCTCAAACTCACAGTGATGCACCTGCCTCTGCCGCCTGAGTGCTGGGATCACAGGTGTGCGCCACCCCCCCCAGCTGAAAGAGTCTTTAATAAGAAGAGAACTATAGAGGGCAGACAGAATAAGACAAAAAAGGAGGCAGCTATTGAATATTACTTAGTTAACAGATTACAGACTATTACAGATATATATAATAATAGAATTTAGTTAAATGGGTATCCAGTGAACACCAGGTGACATCAAGTTTCTCTAAATGCTGAGTTAATCTCTTCCATTATGGTAAGTATCTTTAATTCCCAGAAAATGTTATGACACTACATGCTGGCTCATGGCTTCCAGGAATCTTGCTGGACAACTACTGGCTTCCTGCTGGTTTGATTTTACCTGCATTTACCCACCTACTCATGCCATGAGAGAGACTTTGAGTCTAAGTACTTCATAACCAGGATATGACCACGGTTCCTGTTAGAAAGAAGATACTGAGTATGGCCTTATCTTGTGTAGACCCTGAGGCATAAAAACACAGCCTTTATAGAGCCCATACGCCATCTACTCTCTCCTCTGTTTTGTAGAAATATGAAGCCACATACATTACAGCAGAGTGAACACTGAGTAACAGCCATGAGGCCTTGAGAAGACTGTCTGGCTCCAGAGGACTCTTGCTGCTTCATCTGAGAAACACAGCGGCACTAATGTGTACGGTGTGTTGGCGGGCAAAATAAACATCCTCTGAATCTTAGGTAATAGGTGATGCCACCCATTACCTAAAATGGACGGCAGAGGACTGTCCCACCAGTAACAGCCCTCAAAAGACAAAGTGCATCAAATTCTTTTATCTGTCCTTTCCAAACTTTCCAAACAACATTCTGTTGTTTGGGGGGTGCACTTGTGTCTTTCCAACACATTCCTTCCTCTTTTACGCTTCCATTTTCATTACCTGTTTTCCTTAATGACGTTAAGAAAATTGCTTTTGCTAATAGTGTTCACAAGCTTACACTCTGCTTCAAGTTATTAAGCCAAGAATTACTTCTTCATTAAAACACATCCACACAACGAACTTTTGTTACTGCTTTGAAACAAAGCCTGAGACTTCACTTCCCACCCAGAAGAAAGACCCGAGGTGTGCGCATGAAGAGAAGTCCTGCCACTTCAAGCCACACTTGGTAATGAGGGGTGGGCACCAGGACGCCTGCTGCCTCTGTGCTGGTGTGGTGAAAAACAACCTAGCCGGGGTGCTGAACCCTGGCCCCCGCCCCGCCCCCACCTTACCAGGGGATTCCTGTTAAGTGCACTCTGAATCCCTTCACTGAGATTTGCCAGTACGACAACAGAGAGATCCAGCCACGGCTGCCTCAAAGTCCCTCCGTCTAAAAGGCTGCCTCAAGTTTCTTCATGTCCTCGAGATAGATCTTTCTCTCGTAAATTGCTCTCTATTCCTTCCTTCCTGCTTCTCCCTACAGAAAGCATATGGCAGAACAGAAAGCAAAATCATCCCGCAAGAGGGCAACGAACTTCTAATTTTTTCACTAACCTTGATCTATTAAGACTAAAACTGTACAAAGCAGCACATGTCTCTGGATGAAAACAGATTCCCCAGCCTTCAAACAGCCATAAAGGCACCCTCGGGCTGGGGAAGCGTCTGTGGGCCTCAAAACGGATCCACAGAGAAAGGGCTAATGAGTGGTATGGCTCTCAGAGTCAAATTTTCAAAGGACGCAGGTGTCCGACCACAACAGAGGCGGCCTGAAGGCTGCATGGGCGCAGTTCTGGGGAGTGAGGCAGGGGCAGCAGGCACAACCTGAAGCCACGAATGTTCCCTCCCATTCCTTGACACTTTGGCATACATCTGAGAGGACCTCACAGAGGACGAAGTGCACAAGGCATCTGTGCATTGTCACCTTTCTCTTGGATCATGTGTATCTGCATCACGTGGACCATAAAAGATGCTATGATATTATTAGTCTTGCAGCAGCCTATGTGCCATGATGCTACTATGCTCAAAACCACAAAAATAACAATATGCATATTCCTTCTGACCTCTTATAGTCTATAAACACTAGATGAAATGACCCTATTGTACTTATAAAGCAAAGTCACTCATTCATTCACCGTGTCCAAGCCCTAGCCCTGCTCACTTATGGTTCTCTGCTCTAGCTAGCAACCCCTTAGCCCCCTGCCTGCCCATAATCTGCATGGATGAGCTGCCTGAATTCCAATCCCCTGGCCTTCCTCCCTTCCCGGCTGTCCCCTGACCCTGAGATATTGCCCGTTTTGCTTGTATCCTCCTGTTCCCATCAAGGGCTTCCCTGCTGCTGCAACATAAGCAAAGAGTGTGCTAAAACACATCAGGACTGATGCACTCGTGAACTCACAGAAACCGTGGCAACACGCACAAGTTCAAGCGAGATGGAGTCCTAGTGCTGAGAGAAGTGGAAGGAACAATTTCCACTGTCACGCTCTAACAGAGAAGAAAACAGTCTTCTCCAGTGGAATCTCCCGGGATATACAGCCCACACTTGCGGGCAGGCCCATGGCCAGCAGGAGATGCCCAACACAAAATGAAGTCGATGGCATTTTTGTCGACTTTTTGTCTCCTATCACTTTGCTTGGGCCTGTTTTTGTCTTACTGGTCCTTTGCTTGTATGTTATGGTTGTCGATTTTGTATTTTTATGGGTTTTGTTTATGTGTGTGCTTCTTGTGCTTTTTCTTTGTTTTGTTTTTACTCTGATTGTTTAAGTTGTCTTCTAGAGAGAGAGAGGTATGAGAGGTGGGTGGGTGAGAGGTGAAGAGGGTCTAGGAGGAGTTGGAGGAGGGGAAACTGTGATCAGAATGCATTACATGAAAAAAAAAAAGCACCGAAATGTGTGGCAGCATGCAAAAAAACATGAATTTTATCACAAAGACAAACGCTGTACAGAATGAATGAAAAGCTGTTCACGTGTGCCCCTCTCCATTCTCTCTGCTGAAGTAGCCTTGTGATTTGGTACAGTACCCAGATGTCTGTAAAACATCAGCACAGAAGTTGCTCTCGTATCATTTAAAGCAGCAGACATCAAGAAAAGCAAATGACTTTCCACGGTGCTGTGGGCCTCAGCCAATCAATCAGAAGGATCTCCAGAATTTTCCTGAGGACTGCCCTGCCTATGTGCCTACTGTGATTCTAACAGAAACTGGGCTCACAACTGTTAAATCAGTTCTTACTTGAATTTCTGGGCTGCCGCTCTGCCCTACAAATTTCAGATCTGCCATTCCCACAATCCCCTGAGCCAACTAGTTAAAACAATGTCTGCATGCACACGCATGCGTATCCCATAGCCAGTGTGACTGGCCCAGTTTCTCTGGAAAGCCTCACCTGGACAACTGACTACCCCATGACATCATTTATACCTCGCTCCAACTACATTTCAGGGAAGCATGAATAATTGCCCCAGGTCCTATTTTTCAATTTTAGACAGTCTTTAGGGGCTTCTACTAGCCTGGGTTAAGAAGTCATGGTGCCTCATATCCTCAGTTAACTCCCAAAATTTACTCTCTCCTGACTTGCTCATGTTCTGAATAAGGACAGTCACGATCTTCGCTGGACAGTAGTCGGCATGAAAGTGGTACAGTAGTATTAGACGATGTCAAAGTGCTATGATCAGCCTCTAATAAAGCACAGTACAATGTTTCACAGTATTTCATTTTAAGACTGAAAAGATAATATAAAGCCCAGGCATAAAGTACTTTAAATATAAATGATTATCAAAAAGGCACCTTCAAGGCAACATCAACACTGATGTTTTACCAAAGCCTACATGCTATGACCTAGCCAAACAAACGCATACTTTCATTCCACAAAATAATGATTTTCTCTTTTTTCTTTATATTTTTATTAAGTACAGTTTATTCACTTTGTTTCCCACCTGTAGCCCCCTCCCTCAACCCTCCCATTCTCACCCTCCCTCCCTCATCTCCTCCCATGCCCCTCCCCAAGCCTACTGATAGAGGAGATCCTCCTCCCCTTCCATCTGACCCTAACCTATCAGGTCTTATCAGGACTGGCTGCATTGTCTTCCTCTGTGGCCTGGTAAGGCTGCTGCCCCCTCAGGGGGAGGTGATCAAAGAGCAGGCCAATCAGTTCATGTCAGAAGCAGTCCCTGTCCCCATTACTATGGGACCCACTTGGACACTGAGCTGCCATGGGCTACATTTGTGCAGGGGTTCTAGGTTATCTCCATGCATGGTACTTGGTTGGAGGATCAGTCTCAGAAAAGACCCCTGTGTCCAGAATTTTTGTTCTCTTGCTCTCCTTGTGGAGCTCCTGCCCTCTCCAGGTCTTATCCACTTCTTTCATAAGATTCCCTGCACTCTGTCAAAATAGTGATTTTCAATGCAGATTTTTATCTAAACAATTTTTTTAAAAAAACTATCATCTCCCTTCGTATCACATTGCATAGTATGGCCTTTATTCCAGCAATAAAAGATTCATTCTTTATATGTAAAGCTTCTACTTCTAATCAAGCATTAAGAAATATGAGTCACTCACAGTTGAGTGCGAGGTCATCAGACAACATCCTGGAGAAACATCTCGATAAAAAACTGAACGGAGGCCCATAGACGTAAAGGAAGAAAAGGTCGCCTGTTTCACAATTTTCCCTAGAGACATTTTTCACTGACACAAAGGCAGAATTTAGAAGAACCAAGTACATCCCTTCCTAACAGAAGCCCAGGCTGGTCCACGTCAGAAGGTACAGAAGAGTTCTGCTGCCTGCAGCAGCAGCCTTGATTCCCTGAGTGGATGCCCGGCCTGTCAGCCTCTCCTGCAGGAGTGCTTCGCCACCACTGCTCAGGAACTGCAGCCTGCCGTCTCACCAACCTCTCCATTCCTCCAGGGAGGGAATGATCCCTGATGTAATCTGACAGAGTCAGAAGATCTGCCTCCACACAGCGGTGCCACCACGTCTCAACTGTAGAGTTATCTTTCCATGCTCTCCGGCCTATGACAGGCTTGTAGAGTCCACACGCTGATACCAAGAATAAATAAACCATGGAGACGAAGCTTAGGTAACTAGTAACTTGTCAGCAATCCCCCCCTCCCCCCAGGAGGCGGTGTGAACCACCTGAAAGCAATTAAAGGAAGAAAGGGCAGGGAAAGTCTAATTTCTCACCACTTTACAGATTCTTTGTCTTCTCATTAAGTAAGGAGGCCACGGTGAAAATTCTTCCTGCCAGAACGGAAACCACGGGAAGAATTCTTGAAAGTGTTAACAGGAAGAAGAAAGGCTTGACTCCGGGGCGTTTGCAGGATCTCCACTCCCAATTCTGTCTCATACTGTGTGACTTTTCATACACGTCATAACTCACAAAGTGTGTGTGAACCCTGGATTGCTCATCTGAAAATGAGACTGACGTCTCCCATCAGAGCGGTGGGGCAGGTCAGGGTAACACGCTCAAGGGTTCAGTCTAAATCTAGCATGCACTGGGACACTGTGATGAGAACTCCTACAGGCTCGGCCGTCCAGCCTTACACCACGCTCTAAGCCACCGGGGGCTGTCGGTCCCTGTATGTGCTACACAGGGACGCATGGACCACCTGAAACCAACGAAAGGGACGTGCCTAACGTGCACGGTGGACAGTCACCAAGTGAGAGCCACAATCTTCCTATTCCAACTCATGCCTAAATTCCAGCTGGTCTCTTCACTTCTCTCCTGCTCCCCAACAGTCATTCTCGAGGATGCTAGACTGGGTCTTTAAAATACAATTAAAAGAAATTCATAATCATCCATGTGCTAAAAACCCTCCTTTGACTTCCACTTCACTGAGCAAAATCCAAAACCTGTTCTTCCACCAACAGGCCTCAGGACTGATCCTGAAAGATCTGCTCAAGAGTTAATCCTAAGGAAAGTCTGCTGAAACTCACCCCTCACCCTACCTCACCTCTTCCCTTATGGGCTTCACTTTCCCCTGCTGCTTTACCCTACCTGTCACCTTCCACGTTTTCCTCTTAATTTCTGTTATCTATATCCCTCATTCAAGATAAGCTCCACAGCTACTGGGCTTCATTGTGTTTGCCACTGGGGCTCCCACCACCCAGAGGGTACCTGTGAAATAGGATGAAATAGGAGCGGAGCGGAGGATTGATTCTTCCAAAGCACCTGGGCCACTGGAACAAGATGAACGCCCTACAAACGCTGGCTTCATCTACAGAGCTCGGTTTCCTCCAGTTTGTCTTTCTTCTCCTCCTCCCATTTCACATCCGCCCCAAGACTGTCCTGAGCAGGAAGGTTAAAGTGAACGGCACACTGGCTCCCAATTCACAGCTGGGGGCCCCTCCGGCACGCTTCGGGTGAGCTTCCATGCACACAGGAAAACTCAGGTCAAACAGTCCGGCAGAGCTGCCTGCTGCCCGGTCAGACTCACCACCTACTGGTAAAGCAACTTTGAATGAGCTACTTAGGGTTTTTGCATTTTGGCTTTCTAATGTAGACAGCAGTCCACCTGTTAAGAGTAGCCAAGCTAACCCAGGTCCAGCTGCCATTATTATGGCAAACGTCAAGTAAAAATGCTGTTGATAATGATATGCTGTGTCTGATGACTCCATTTCTTTCACAGTTTTATTTCTGGTTATCAGGGAGCTAAAAAGGAACAACGGCAGTCACCTGCTTCTGAAACGCAGTGCTCTCACTTAAGAAAAGGCTGGTATTCACTTCCCTTGTATCCAGAGCTGCCTCCATCTCAGACTTCCTGACTTCTTAGCTCTGAACACAAGAGTTTGCCTGGAGTCACAGTGATTACTACAAATAAATTTCAGGTAACTGCGTTGCCTGCTCAGTAGGCCTATAAATGCCAAAGAGTATTAGGTAACTTTCTAATATAAAATGTCTGAGTTTTATAAATTAATTTTGAATATGGCAAGAACATTTCTTTTTAGGAAGCCTATAAGTAGAATATATATATATATATATATATATTTAATTTATATATATAAGAAAACTAGGAATGTTTTACTAAGCACAGTATGCAAACAGGAAAGTGACACGAGCAGAGGAGAGCGTCCAGCCAGCTGGCCCTGTCACTGTCTGTGTGGCGTCACTGTTCCTGTTTTTGTTCCCTCACAGTGACCACCAAGAAACCATGTTTTTTTAGGGCTCCTGAAATATTCCCAAAGCCATCGCAGTGAAAGGCCTTTTGATGTCCAGATTTCATATCATTAATAGCTCCTCTTCAAAATAATAAAAGGTCAATTTACATATTGATTTTGAGCTGTTTACATGCTTAATAAACTGAAAAGATAAAAATAAAGACATGTACTGAGTAGTATGGGTATAGAGGAAACAGGAAATATCCTCCTGATCCCAGAACTCAGCACTCAAAAAAAGAGGAAGGTATTTTCCGGATGATCCCACTTTTTACAAAGTTGTTTATTGCCAAAAGCAAATAAAAATCAATGAATAAGCTGAGCATGGTGGTGTACACCTTTAATCCCAGCACTGGGGAAGCAGAGGCAGGTGGGTGAGGCCAGCCTGGTCTTCAGAGTGAGTTAGTTCTAGGTCAACCAGGGTTTCTGTTACACACAGAAACCCTGCCCCCCCAACCTAAAAAAAAAAAAAAGACAAAACAAAACAAATGAAAATCAATGAATACAATGAATAAAATAAAGATAAAATAATCTGATGGCCATGATTACTACTTCTTAATTATCTCACTTTTATCATAAAATACTACATGAAAGTTTTCTCTGTTTAGGGTGGTTTTATGTTTAAATTACAAACCCCTGCGATTGGAAGGCTGATCTGGCTTAATTTATGGATGGCAAATGCTGGAAGTTGACTTGAAAATAAGCAGCCACAGGCCTTCCCCATCCCTGGAGCAGGCGTGCACTCCACTCAGCATGGGCAACCGAGGTGCTGTGCCATCTGTTTTAAGATGAGCAGCTGGCCAAACAGACTGCCCAGCCCCCATGGAAATAAGGCACACAGGGACCAAAAGTAACATCTTGGCAGACATGGGCTAGTGTACTTTGACATAATGGCCTAAAAAAAAAAAGAGTAGTTCCAGGAATGGAAGCTAGAATTTGGGGTTACACATAGTTTTACCTGAGCTACCCATTTGGGAAATGTCCTTAGACACATGAACACAAGATAAGGATTTTTCAGATACATTAGACTTGGAATCCTAAGCAGCCCTCCTATTGCACAATAACAAAAATGATGGCTACAATAACAATCTGTTTTTAAATGCATGAGCAAAGTGATGAGAAGGTACAAAGAATCTATAGGCTAGAAAGAGAAAGATACACAGAGATGCCATGCTGACCCTTGGCTTACTTTGAGCCTAAAGCTTCACCTGACATACAAGCACCTGCTCGGATGAAGACATAAGACAAAGCCAAAACTGTCTAACGTTAAAAGCCCAGACAAGTTAACCAGTACCACCTTCAACTGTACATATACATGCCAGTGAACGACTTCTGTCTAACAATCTACCTGGGAGAGGCTTTCAGATGCTCACAGGGCCCCGAGCACTCTTACAGGCTCCCTCTCGTCACAGCAGACATGTGATGACACGTACTCAGCACCTTTTCTCACTAAAAGATGAAGAGGGCTTTTATATCTTAATTTTAACTGTTAAAGTTATTCTTGTATAATCTTTAGATTTCACTCATGTGCAATCACGTAAAAATTTAACTGTAACTTCTCACCTAGAATAATGAAATACTTTGTAGTCATTTAATTATAGATCATTTTTAAAGTGTAAATTCCATACTTCTCTTGAAACATGTTTGTCTAAGTCCCAATCAACCCGAGAGGCTGTTGGGGAGCTCGTGGGTTCTAATACGAGCCTGGGTGTCTAGTGGATGCAGCACCTAGCCAGAAGTGGAACCATGGCTGCCGCAATCCTTGGGGTCTACCCCTGGGCTCCCTAGGATGTTCAAGCCAAGGAAGACACTGCATATCCTGCTATACTGCAACTCTTGAACTCTCTTCCCAACCATTTCAACCTGCTGCTCTGGCCCCTGCTGTGCTCTCTGCCTCTCTCCTCTCACAGTGAACAGGCCTGAGTTCCCTGCAGGAAACTCCATCTTGACCTCCCGACTTATAGTAACCATTCCACACTTATGCATGCCTGTTCTCCAAAACCTCAGCATCCCTCCCTCAAAGACTGGGCATTGCACTAAAGGACTGCTCAGTGCTTCCTCCTTCTTCCCTGCATGGTTGCTGGCTGACCACCCAGCAACAGGCTGGGATGTTTTGTCTCTGAGTCATTGCGTTTTCTCCATTTTGCACGCTGTCGCAATCTACTATCTTCATCTTCAGTCAGCCACTCCAGGCTTCATTCCTGACCATGACATCACCTGGATCTGGTAAACCACTCTACCTGTCCAAGAGGGTGACCACCGATCTCTGGCTCCCTGGTTCTCTCCTTTTCAAGCTAATCCTGGCCTCCAATCCTTTATTCCTCGTCAGACCCACCACTACCGTTAAGATTTCCTATCCTTATCCTCATCCACCCTCATGCTGCTTTATTTCAGGCATTCTCTTGACATCAATACCCAGAAGAAGCTGTCAATTCCACCCTCCACCTGGTACCAGCTGAGACAGCCACCTTAACTTTTACTCCTAAACTGCTGGTCTCTGCTTTACAAGTATCACCGGCTACTCAGCTTGGCCCCCAACAAATGCGCACGTACCTGCCAAGGACAAGACCTTAGCCACTCCTACTCCCAGTACGGCCATCTCGAAACCCTTTACTATCCACTCTGACATTACCTTCATTTTGTCTAGGTTCCGGAAAGGCCCCCTTTGTTCTGACTGAAACATCTCATGTCTCTCTGAATCCCGAGTCCTCTTTAGCTTCGTAACTAAGCTCCCTGAACAATCTTTTCAAAGTGGGAGGTGGGGTTGGGGGGAGACAGACAGACAGAGAGGGGATGGGGGCTATGTGTACCCTGTGGGTGCCATGTGATGCACGTGACCGTTTGTGGCGTTGGTCCGCTCCTTCCGAGAACTGAACTCAGGTTTTCAGGTTAAGCAAATTTTTTTTTAAAGAATAATTTCACAAATGTTTTCTCCATGTCATCTCCCATTGATTCTTTCCCATATATTTTATTTCCTATCAAAAGAAGCCAAGCCTATAAATTAAGAGGGGGAAAAAAAGAATTATTGAGCCTGGTGTCATGGTGCACACCTTTAATCCTAGCACTGGGAGGCTGAGGTAGGGCAGATCTCTGTGAGTTAGAGGCCAGCCTGGTCTACAACGTTCCAGGATTCCAGGACAGCCAGGCTCTGACACAGAGAAACCCTGTCTAGAGAGAGAGGGAGAGGATTGAAAAAGCCATTTGAACTGGTTCTGGTGAGATGGCTCAGGGCTGAGAGCACTGGCTGCTGCTCCAGAGGACCTGAGTTGCTAGCACTCACACAGTGACTCTTAACTGCTTGGAACTGTAGTTCCAAGGGATCCAATGTCCTCTCCTGACCAGGCACACCTATGGTACACAGATACACAGGAAGAGGACACACTCGTACACATGAAAACGAAATAAGGTAAGAAAGCATTTGACCTGAAACGCTCTCACACATATCTACGGCGCCATCAGGTCTCTAATCAAATGTCACCTGGTTAGAAAAAGCTCCCTGACCAGAAAAACCACAGCCGCCATTCCACCTCCACAGACTCACCCTCACCTCATGTACTTCACTTCGTATCAGTTACTACCCAACACAACATGGTTATTTGTTCATCGCTCTCCCTTTCCAGCACAGAACTATTTTCATAGGATCTTTGCACAAAGAACAGACATACCATATATACAAGGAATATATATATGGAATATATACAAGGAATATATATATATATGGAATTAGAAAAAACATTCTAATTACTACACTATTTTTAAAACCTTGCAGTAGATTTCAATGGATATTCTAATAGTCAGGAACGATGCAATCAACACCTTGTCCCCTAACCATAAAGAAAAGTTCTAGAACATACTTAAAATATGCACATGGACGGATTCCAATCCAAGAGCCGGTTTTTAGAAATTGGTAGTATTTTGAAATTTTAGCATAAGTAACTCTGTTTTCCCAGCAAGCCTGCCCCTCAGGCTCATTCCTAGGGCGGCAACAGAAGGCAAGCTGCAGTCTCCCCTCACACTGCTCCTGCCTCGCCTTGTTGGTATCATTATTTGCAGATGATATGACAGTACACATACGTGACCCCAAAAATTCCAACAGGGGCCCCCCTATAGCTGACAGACATTTTCAGCAAGTGGCCGGATAAGAGATTGCCTCACAAAAATCAGATAGATGGACTGAGAAAGAAATAGGGGAACTACACTTTTCATAATAGCCTCAAATAATATAAAATATCTTGGTGTAACTCTACCCAAGCAAGTGTGAAAGATCTATACAGTAAAAACTTCAAGTCTTTGAAGAAAGAAATTGAAGATATCAGAAGATGGAAAGATCTCCCATGCTCATGGATCAGTAGGATCAACATAGTAAAAATGTCAGTCTTACCAAAAGCAATCCACAGACTCAATGCAACCTCCTTCAAAATTCCAACACAATTCTTTACAGACCTTGAAAGGACAATTTTCAACTTCAACTTCACATAGAAAAAAACACAAACAAACAAACAATCCTAGGGTAGAGCCAAACATGGCTGGTCTAAACAAAACAAAGATCAGAGATTGATGCCTTGTCCGGTCGTCATCACAGAGGAGTCCTCTGACAGCAGATGTGAACAGATGCAGAGACCCAAAGCCAGACATTATATGAAGAAAGTCTAAATTGGAGGTGTCCACTGGGTCCCTCCTCTTGAAGCTCAGGGAACACCACAGAAAAGGGGGTGGAAAGGTTGTAAGAGTCAGAGGGAATGGAGGATCCCAGGAGAACACGGCCCACTGAATCAACTAAGCAGGGGTTGGTATGGGCTCACAGAGACAGAAGCATCAAGTTGGGGCCTGGATGGGTCTGCACCAGGTTTTCTGCATGTATGTTACGGTTTGGGGGGTTTTTTAGTTTTGGTTTTTCTGTGGGATTCCTACAGTGGGAGCAGGTGTGTCTCTGACTCATTTGCTTGCCCTTGGGACCCTTTTCCTCCTGTTGGGTTGCCTTGTCCAGTGGTGGTGGGAGAGTTACCTTATGTTACTGTATTTCGCTTTGTCCTGTTTGGTTACTGTCTTTTGGAGGCCTGCTCTCTTCTGAAAGGAGCCAGGATGGGAGTGGGGTAGGGTGGAGAGGAAGGAGTGAAGAGGGGAAACTGTCATCCAGATGCACTGTAGAACAGAAAGATCTATTTTTAATTTTTTTTAACAAAAGAGTAACTGGATTATTATCCTAGAAACAGCCCGTTGGTTTACTTGCCTTACCGAAGAGACTGTTGCAGGTGGTGCTGGATTCATGAGTCACACAGGAAAGAGCTTGTAGTAGAGCGGAAATTTAAGGAAATCTTTTCCACCACAGTGTGAGGAAGCACTATGCTAAGCCAACTGTGAAGACCCGGTTAAGTGAGTGTGGCACCAAGAGGAGCAAGGACATCACCCACTGTTAGGAAGGAAAAGCAAAGGCAGAAGAAGCCAGAGAAGTCACTGTTCCGGCCACTAATGCTTCTGGCACCTCCCCCTGTAAGACGGTCTGGCTTACTCTGTCTGTCCCTTGAAGCAATGGAGGGAGCACCCGGAGACTTCTTGAAGAGCAAAGCTCACCTCCTCTGCAGTTTAGAAGCCACAAGGCTGGACCGTGACTCTCATCAGAGGAACCTAAATGTAAAGATTGTTTGGAGAAAAAGCCTCCCTGGAGCCGACACACCCTCCCAGGGTGGGCGAAGGACATGTCTCAGGGGGGCCCCAATTTGAATCTTAAGAAAGAGGAGTCTAGTGTCGGCATCTTTACAAGCGGCTACGACTCAAGAAGACTTCACAATGGCAGGACTGAACAAAGGAGGTGAGTCACCAGAAAAACAAGAGCCAGGGCACCTTCCCACAGGAAGGACACAGCACCAGCGTAGGAGGCTCAGGCCAGGTCCTCACCAACACCACAGTAAGAGCTGCGGAAAACCAGCCTCACCTCACCTAATGCCCCGCCTCTCCTTGAGCCTGACTGGTCAAAAGCAACAACAGGAGCACACAGGAGGAAACAGGAATGTCTTCTGCACTGACTCCAGCTCAGGGAAGGGAAATGCTGATTCTAAATACAGAGCTCCAGCAACAGCCAGGCCAAGGGAGCAATATTACACCAGGCTGAAGACTTAACACCTGAAAGTAATCCTAAGAGTTTCTACACCTAAGGTTAATAGTAAGGGCCCTTCCTTGAGGTCAGTGAGTGAGTTAGATGACAACTGACGAGAAAGAATAAAACTGACTTCTCCTTGCTCCCTAAATCAAAACAAAGGATTACACAAGAAAGGATGGTCTCCTAACACTTCTCATCACTCAAATTCAACTATGTTCAGCCCTATCTCTGAAGAAACTTGTCTTTATATCGTAAGTAAAGTGTACTCTAGAGAGTCTATAGAGTTCCTAGTATAGTACAGATTGTGTTCTCTACGTGCCTTTTGCTTATACCCATGTTCTGTGACTTCAAAATGCCATCTGTGATTCAGTGATGCGCTGAATTCTCTAGCTTATGAAAATATACAAATGGACTAGTCAACACTGTAACATTAGAAGCTATGGCCACATTCCTATAGCAGAGGAAGTTAAGCCATAGACAGGCCAGTAACACCTTCCCCAAAGCACTGAGGCTGGAGTCACAACCACTCCAGGCGGGCTCTCTGGACGCAAACCCAGCCACCGCTGAATGGACACCCCAGTGCTCACCTTTGCTAACTGGTTTGGCTTAGCTCACTGGGCCCACCAGTCGAATAAAATAGTCATTGCATCATATGTGAACACAATTTAACTTCCAATGTCATGTTAACTACTCAACACTCAGAAGAATACCAAGGAAGGTATTTGGGGTACACAGAATACGCCTGAACTTGGCAATGACCTTGACAACCTTTCCCCACAGCTGAGCCTATAATCTTCCTTTCTGCTCATCCTCACTCTGACTTCTCACCTTACAACTTCCCCTAGCTTCAATAAAGCTAGGCAGTAGCTGCTCAGAAGAATGAAGAGATTCGTGATGATTAAATATTTATTAAAATCCTCCAAGTCCTTGGGAGCTGATGTTTAGAAATGAAGTACTATCTCTCCTGTAAGGTAAGAGTCAGAACAAAAGACAGAATTATGATGGAGAAATTACTTTAAAGACAGAATTATGATGAAGAAATTAAAGAAACAACTTCAGTGTGTTTCCAAGACAGTCATGCTGTTCTGCTGTTAATTCACTTGGCTCTGTAACCTACACAAAAGATAATGGAAAGCATCGATTAATGACATATTTACTCAATGCAACATACTATCCTACACTCAAGGAAATGAAAAGGAAATGAAAGAGCAGGTTAAAAAAAAAAAAAAAAGCCACCAAGGCTACAGAGCAAAGTGAGCAACTTCCAGAGCATTCAGAGAATGCCTGGCATCCGAACGACTCAGCTTCCCACTTCCCTTCCCACTTGCAAACCCAGCAGCTAAATTTTAAACGCAATCTAGGTGTGGGCCGTTTGTTTTGGTTATTTTGAGACAGTACTCATCATATAGCCCGGGCTGGCCTCAAACTCTTTAATCTTCCTGCCTCAGCCTCCAAAGTGGTGGGATTACAGATTTGTACCTTCCAGACCCAAGCACACACAGTTTTTTGTTTTGTTTTGTTTTTTAAACCATAGGATTCAAAATTCTACTCAATCACACTCAAGATTTCACTCCTAAGAAGAAACAATACGGCCAGTATATAACCCAGTGGCCTCTCTTTGGAAGGAACACTTTCTATAACTTGTCACCAGGGGAAGAAACCAAGCCTAACTCTAACCAGACTGATTTGGTTGATTGATTTTGGATGATTTGGTTGATTTTCATGTCACGGAGGGTCCCAAGAGAAGGAGAGTGAAGGAAAAAAGACGCTAGAGTATCAACTGATTTTTCAACATCTTTTCCACACACAGACATGAAAGGAGCAGAGAAATCCACTTTGAGGTGTGTATTTAGGTGGATTTTTTAGCTTTGGAGCTTCTGGAATGAAATTTACATTTAATACTTTTAATCTCCTTGGAATACAGAATAAGGACAAAAAGCTGAAAAATATGTCACAGAAACTATTATCACAGTGAAAGGGAAATGGGCTACAAACAAACAAACAACAAAAAAACACCAACTTGTTTTCAACACTCAGACTGTCCATTTAAAAATGATTTTTTTTTTTTTTTTTGGCTGGGCCATCGTGGTGAACTTTACTGCTAGTAGTTGGGATGCAGAGGCCGGGAGATCTCTGAGTTTGAGGCCAGCCCAGACTATAGCGTGAGTTCCAGGACAGCCAGAGCTACACAGAAAAACCTTGTCTCGAAAAAGAAAACAAAAAGAAGAAAGTTCCAGGTCAGCCAGGGATATACATAGTGAAACTCTGCGGCTGCAAGTCATGAGAATTATAAAAACCCATATATCCTGAAAGCAACTCGCTGTTTCTTAAATACCAGCACACAACTATTCTGTTTTAGAGTGGGTAAAGCCAACTGGAGAAACAGCTCAAAAAACAAAACAAACAAACAAAAATACACCCAGCTATCCATGCCATTTCTAATAAACCTAAATAATTCAAATAAAATTCTCAGGCAAGGATTGTAACTTTAACTATGCTTTAAATAGAGCCAAAAAAAAAAATGTGTGCCTCAGTGTCTGGCCCACTGATTAGCAAAGGACACATAGAAACACGAGCAGTGAAATGGAAGGAAATAGTCTACACTGTGAAATGTTCTCCGGACAAGAGCCGCATAATGGATGCAACGCCAATATTCAAGATGGACTCAGATTGATCAGGCAACTCAATAGCTTGCATTTTAGGCGTCATTAAAGTTTCATGAGTTCTGGGAGGAGAGAGAAGTGTACACTCTGGGAAGACACAGTAGTATGGAAATAGAATAATTCTACTCACTAGAAAAAAATCTCTAAAACAGGTACCATCTGCCTTTTTAGTAAACTATATCAAGCCACATGCCAACAGCTTTCTTCCAACTTTGTTTGTTTTAATACCATTCTTATTTTTGTATTAGTAAATGTGCCAAAAATTAAATTTCTTTTTAAAGAAGAATTCCTTTTTAGATATTAAAATTGAAATGCCATGCTTGTATAACTCCTCATTTATTTACAGTATTTAAATTTTAATTAATACACACAATCTATATTTGCTAACGTGTTTAGCTTTTTTCTAAAAAAAAAAAAAAAAAAAAAGGACAAATGAGCAAAGAGTTCTTTGTTAGAAGAAAACAAAACTTTTTGATGCCAAAAGACGGCAGTGAGAATATTGTCCTCTCTCCCTTTCTAAAAACCTCCTAATAAGAATCTGACCTCTGGCCAGGAGGTGGTGGCACACACCTTTGACCCCAGCACCCAGGAGGCAGAGGGAGCATCTACAGAGTTCTAAGACAGGCAGGACTTCACAGAGAAACTGTCTCAAACAATAAAAACAAAGCAAACAACAAAGAATCTGGAATCTGGAATGTTCTTCAGAGATTCAGGCTGACTTCAATAAAAATTAAAAAAAAAAGAACTCTACGAAACAAAGAACACATACTATAAACGTCAAATAAAGGTCTGTTTTTTGTAGTTTTATTTCATCTTACTTATGTTCTGAGACATAAGTAATCTTGAGACGTTAAGACATCCTGGCCTAAAACTCACTTTGTAGACTGGGCCAGTCTTCAACTCCCAGAAATCTCCCCGGCTTCAGATCCTCTTGCTGGGGTTACAGGCATGAACAGCCACAAAAAGTTTGAAGTTTTCCATATGGAAAGGTTTAAGACACTAGAAACCAGGGAACTTTTGTTTGAAGCCAGATACAGACTGTTCTAAAGACCACCTCAGGGGTGTTGTTTCTTTAGTGAGTACATTAGTAAGCATCTCTAAAACATGGGGTGGGGGCATTTTTTCCTCCAAAATCTCAATATTATGGTTAGCAAAACATCTTATTTCAAATGTATAAATGTCTTGTATTTGCCTAGTCCTCTCAAGAACTCCTTCCTCTGTGTCACTGGCGTGTTCGCACAGTGCATGCTCACCACGTTTGGTTGGCAGATCTCAGAAATCTCCTTTTCTTCTGGTTAATAATTTATTGGTTGAAGGAACTAGGGATTTTGTCCTAGAACTTTCGGCAGTATGGTTTTGGTCAACTGTATTTTCAACGGTAACAAATAACAAGTGTTTCTGTCCCTGGATTTTGCGTATTGAAACTACCAGTTTAAATCAGGCTGACACCTGCCCAGTGTATTCTTTTTATTCGGGATTATTTTGAATATTCTTTGCTTTCTCTGTTTCCACATACATTTTAAGATTTTTTTTCTCCATCTGTGAGGAAACCCTGGAATTTTTCTTGGGATTGCATTAAATTTTAGATTGCTTGGTGGGATGGTAATTTTCACATTACTTCTTCCAAAGTTTGAGTATGAAAAAAAAATCTTTCCATCTCCTAGTGTCCTCCTCAGTTTCTGTCTTCGGTGTCTAAAAGTTTTGATTACAAAGGGCTTACTATTGCTATAGCGGCTGTTATAGCGGAATTCACTACTTTCTGGATTAAGGACTTGTTCCACAAGAGGGAATTAATGCCTGGTGTTGTAAATCCAATCAAAAACTCAACAAAAGATGTCTTAGGGGAAAACTTTCCAGAGCTCTTTAGCAAAATTTACCCAGCAACAATTTGTAAAAATAGTTATATTTACCCTCAGACAAATGCTACTTGAGGCCTTAATTAGAGAAATTTCCTTTCACAATGAGTGGCAGTAAACGCAGAAGATGCTAACAATAAATGATGGTCAAGGACTTTAGCAACCCAGAAAACATCACAGAAGAAGGGGGAGACAGAATGTAAGAGCTGGAAGACCTTAAGAAGGGCTGTAAAATGAAGACATCCAGGCAGGGCACAGCCAATGACGTTATGGTCTCACGGAAGCTACAGCTGCCTGTAACGATCCGGCACAAGACTGGGCCTGTCAACAATCAAGCACTGATGAAGAAAGGGCTCAGAGGGCCCTGCCATTCCCTGCTGACCCATGGGCCACTGATGGACTCTGGGAAAGGGGCAGTCATTGTCCTCAGCTGTGTGTGTTGATAAGCAGGCTTCAGTGGGCAGCGCCTGGCATTTCAATCCAAAACAAAAGCAAACAATAAGACAGTTACCTGTTCAACTAAGTCTAAATCTCGTGGCTCTCCAGGTACGAATGCTCTGATTCTGAGTAAAAAGAGAGCTGGGGAGATAGTTCAACTGGTAACATGCCTACCATGGAGCATGAGGGCCTAAGTTTGGATCCCTGGTCCCCACATAAAAGCTAGGTACGTGAAAGTCCATAACCTCAGTGCGGAGAGAAGTAGAGACAGGAAGATCTCTGGGAGTCACGAGCTAGCCAGTCTAGGCCAGTCAATGAGGCCCAGGGTCAGTGGGAAATGCTGGCTGAAAAAAAAAAAAAAAGAACAGATGAAGAAACAATCAAGAAAGACACTCTACAGCAACTTGTAGCCTCCACATGCAAGCATGTGCACACACCTACTCACATGCACGCATACACACATGTACATACATACATGTATACACATCCACTCTCATGCATGCATATACACACATGTACATACCCACAGAGATTTTATAGGCTATCACAATGTAGGCATGTTAGTGAATTATTCATTGTTTTCACATTTCAATGAGCATTTTTTAAACAAATTCATTCTATTTTGAAGTTGTGATTTACAATTCAATCTTAGAATTACAGAGCTATTCTTTTTTTTAAAAGATTTATTTATTCTGTATAAATGTTCTGTCTGCATGGACACCTGCATGCCAGAAGAGAACGTCAGATCTCATTATAGATGGTTGTGAGCCACCATGTGGTTGCTGGGAACTGAACTCAGGATGTCTGGAAGAACAGCCAGTGCTCTTAACCTCTGAGCCATCTCTCCAGCCCCTACAGAGATTTTCAAAAAGTTCTCTTTTCATATGTGGTTCTTTTAACAAGAATAGTCCCCATAGGTTCATATATTTGAATACTTAGTACCTAGATGGTGGGACTGTTTAGGAAGGATTAGAAGGCGTGGAGTGTTGGGGGTGTGTCACTGGAATGGGATCTGAGGTTTCAAAAGCCCACTCCATTCCTAGTTAGCTCTCTCTGTCTTGTACCTGTGGACGGAGAGGTGAGCTCTCAGCTACTGCACCACTGACGTGTCTACCTGCAGACACACTCTCCCACATGACGATCACGGACTCACACCCTCCGAAACTGAAAACCTAATAAACTCTTCCTTCTAAAAGTAACCCTGGTCATGGTATCAGCCCTCTGGAATGGTTTAGAGGCATTGAAGAAGGTAACATTTGAAAAGTTAAGAATTAGACATGAGAAAAAAGGCTGAGAGAGATAAAATTGTGAACGCAGTAAAGAAAACTGCTGGTTATGGAACACGGGCCCCACACAGCTCTAACAGCAGGACCGCCTGTGCCTCAGCATCCTGGGAGGAGAACCCAGCAACGGGCGACGGTGAATGAAGACCCCTCACATTCCCGCAAGCTCTGCAGCCCCTGGCCCATGTGTCCAAGCGTGATACAGGTGAGCTATACTTCCACTTTAC
>CM053756.1:8533908-8559651 GCA_028658305.1 Pachyuromys duprasi
AGGACAACAAGGACATTTGCTCAACTATGTTCGTAGTTGTAATAGCCAGAACCTGGAAACAACCCAGTTGTCCCTCAGTTGAGGAATGGATACAGAAATTATGGTACTTTTACACAATGGAATACTACTCAGCAATTAAAAACGAGGAAATCATGAAATTTGCAGGCAAATGGTGGGACCTGGAAACGATCATCCTGAGTGAGGTATCCCAAAAGCAGAAAGAAACATATGGTATATACTCACTTATATAGACCTATAGTATAGGAAGGTCATGCTGAAATCTATACACCTAGGGAAGATGTACAAGAAGGAGGACCCAGGTTGGGACAATCAATGCTCGCTTAGATGGACAAATGGGATGGACATTGAATGTAGGAGAAAACAAGCAACAGGACAGAAGCCTACCACAGAGGGCCTCTGAAAGACTCTATATAGCAATGTATCAAAGCAGATATTAAGACTCACAACCATGCCTTCGGCAGAGGGCAGGGAATAATATGAAAATAGGGGGAGTTAGTAAGACTTGGGGAGAAAAAGAGCTCCATAAAGACCAAATATATCAGGTCACAGGGGTCTTTTACTGTTTCTCCAACCAAGGACCATGTATGGATATAACCTAGAACCCCTGCTCAGATGTGGCCCATGGTAGCTCAGTATCCAACTGGAGACCCTAGTAAGGGGAACAGGGACTATTTCTTTCATGAACTCAATGGCTGGCTCTTCGACCCTCCCACACACACACCCGGGAGGAGCAGCCTAGCTAGATCCCAGAAGAGGACATTGCAGCCAGCCCTGAAGAGACAAGATAAGCTAGGGTCAGATGGAAGGGGATGAGGTCCTCCCCCATCAGTGGACTTGGAGGGGGGCAGGGAAGAGATGAGGGAGGGATGGGAAGAGTGGGAGGGAATGAGGGAGGAGGCTATGCCTGGGATACAAAGTGCCTAACCTGTGATTAATATAAAATTAAATAAATTACATTAAAAAATAGGTTTTGACTGATGTAATTTTTTTGGTTTTTGACGGTTTTTTGTTATTGTTTTAATGTTGTTGTTGCTGTTTGTTTTGTTTTCCTGAGACAGGGTTTCTCTTTCCTGGCTCTGCAGGACTAAGCTGGCCATGAACTCACAGAGATCCACCTGCTTCTGTCAGCTGAGTGCTAGGATTAAAGGCAGGCCACTACTGCCCAGCTGACAGATGTTGCTGTTTAAAACCCAAAGACTTCGTGTCCAGAGTGTCTGTCACCTGTGCAAGTAGGGCCGTTGTGGTTAAAATATTCAGGGAGTAAATCAGAAACGAGAACATGCAGAATTCCCCATTTTCCCCTCAACACTTTCAAGTCCAGAGGACCTGGGTTTACATGCCTGCCCTGCTTTCTACCAGGTACAAGTTTCCTCCCCTGGAAATGGAGGACTAGCCCCAAGAACTGCTAGAGGAATTAAATGAGAAGCAAAACAAGAAGTGGCAGGCAAATACGGAAGGATACAAGTCTCCTCATCACGGCAATGAAATCCTCTGTGGCCCTAAAGGGGAAAGCCGCCATGCTCTCCTAGGTTAGAAGCGCAGCGCCTGCCTGTGGCACCAGCATCTGAAGGCTGTGAAGGCGGCAGAGCTTGGCTGGAGGACAGGGCTCACAGGTGATCTCTGCTGCCTGCTTTGCCTTTCTTAGTAACAGAGTGCAACCTGAAACCAGGAGACAAAATACAGCCTTCCCCTCTTGTTTCTGTGTTGGTTCATAGCAATGAAAAAGTGATTAATGCAGTATTTAAGGGTTCTAGGATTCGGAAACCAGAGAGTGTTTTGTCAATAATATGAAAGCACAAGGGAGAAGCTGGATCGGATTGTCTTTCCTGCTCCAGTGTGGTTCAGGATATCTAAGCATGTCAGTGACAGGCCCTAAAATAGACATTAAATCTTAAGACACATTTATTGAGAGAAAATCAGGATAAACCGGCTGACTACCGACTCAGCTTCAGAGACATCTAATTCCCCAAAGGAGTGACATATGAAGCACATGTATTATTAATTAAGCCTCTATTAGTGATCCCCATTACACATCCTATAGACACACTTAAGCATAAATTATGAATCCAGCAGCCAAAGGCCCTGAATGCACCCCACATGACGCATCATCAAGAATGTAGTCCTACTGTACGCTGGCTAAAATGGCACGGTCACGTTGTCCTTCCGTGCTGCGGATCAAACCCACAGCTGTGTGCCAGCTGGGTGAGCGCTTTACCACCAAGCTACAATGGCCTCAGCCACTTCCCTATTTTCTGACTCTTCCCTGCAGTTACTCTGCCAGTCTGTCTTATTCACGAGTCTTATTAAAACGGCTACTGGAAATGCCCGTAAGTGGTTCGCGGAAGGCCATCCAAATAACCCTGGGTCACTGCGCTTGATGTGACATCATCCCACCTCCAAGCCAAGGCTAGAGGCCATTTCTGCAGCAGTGTATGGCAGCACTGACTTTACCCAAATGCAGAGGTGAGAAAAGGGACCGGTTTGGCCCCGTGTTGAACGGAGCACTGCAGCAGGTCCTAGGGCAGCAGCTAACTAAATCCATCGGAGGACGTAGACGTTCGGTCCACACGCCACATAAAAACGGGGGGAATGTTAGCAGTGAGTGGCCAGACTACTTCAAAAGTTTGCACGGGAATCATATGAAACAGGCTGTCAACTGTCTCCTCGCTGCTGACTGACAACTTCCGGCCTCCCGGAACACGTATCAGAGGGACAATCAGAAGGGGAAGTGCGCGCCACCTGCCCCAGAGAATGCATGCCAGGATTTGGGTTGCCTCTACTACCCTTCCCTCCTGTAATCTCGCCCCACACCCCAGCGGCTCCTTCAGAAGGAAGCGGAGTGAAAGCCATCCTCCCGTTCCCAAGCACTAGGAACAGATGTCGGAGCTGAGGTATGACACCTGGAAGACTGCAGTGGTCGCTGACCTGCCCCGGCCTGCCTTGCTGCCCATGCTCCACATTTCAGCTCCCTAAAGCCGGCGTGCTCACCTGGCCCTGAGCCTGTGTGAGGCACAGGAAGTGAAGTCCAAACCAGTGGGCCCGTGGCACTGCTTTGGCCTCAGTCAGCTTCTGCAGGTGTCTTTGGTATGTATTTCTCTTATGCAAACGGTTCTCCACACTCCCTCTGCCTAAACACACCAGCCCGGCCCAGCAATGCCTGCCTGTGTCGCAAACACCGATAACAGGTCCTTGTCATTAGCAGCTCTGTCACAAATGATTCATCATCAACAGGACCCTTCTGCTGGCCTCGTCACTAAGCCTGTTCCCACGGGTGCCTGCCACCCAGGGACCCCAGTGAAGTGGCATCGGCGGCTTTACGGCTTGCAGGGGCATTATCAAGTCCAACCTTGGCAGTTCCCTGAGGGTGTCAGCACAGGAAAAGGCCATAGCCGGCTCAACAGAGCATGAGGAAGAGCCAGGTGAACGTATCTTTTAATCCTAACAATACAGACTCATTGCAGGTCCAGAAACATTATTATTAAAGCTTTCAAATAGCATTTGAATCCTTAATTGTCAGTGTTGGTTAGAAAACCCATGTGCCAGTTCCAACCAGGACAAAAGCATCAGAGCACCTAGGTTACTGTGCTCAGAAAAGGAGGGTATCATGGCCCAGCTGAGCTCCAGAACCCCGTGGAAAGCAGTGCTGCTGTCAGCAGTCATATGGGACACTTGGTTAGTGTCTCAGTCACGGTTATATTACTGTGACAAACCATGACCAAGGGAACCTATAGAAGAAAATATCTAATTTAGGGCTCACGGCTCCAGGGGGTAGAGGCTATGGTCCTTGCAGGGAGCACAGCAGCAGGCAGCCAGCCATGACCCTGAAGCCGAAGCCGAGAGCTTTTGCCTTGAAACAACAGCCGCCATGCTGAGAGAGAGCTAACTGGGAATGGCTTAGGCTTTTGGAACCTCAAAATCCATACCGAGTGACACACCTTTTCCAACAAGGCCACACCTCCCAATCCTTCCCAAACAGTTCCACCATCAGGGGTAGGGGGGAGCATTCAAATATATGAGCCAATGGGGGCCACTCTTATTCAAACCCACATGGTTAGAGAGGCAGAGTTCCCGCCTCCCTACAGTTGAAAGGCCACAGTTGGAAGGTCTCCCAGAGTTACCGTGAGCTGGCTTTACCAGGAAGCTAAGGCTTCCCAGCCCTAGAAAAGGGGACCATCGGCTACCAGAACAAATTCCAGTTCTCTTTAGTGCTTTTCCTGTCCTGACATTGGCTCTACTGTGGCTGTGATGAACTGACAAGCCTCAGCCTGCTAACTCTAGAGCCCCCAACCTCATTCTAGACCACAGCTTCAAAGACACCAGGAATTCCCCAGATATTGGATCAGTCTGTGTGACACTGACCTGCTCTTGCCTCTGGCAAGGACCTACCCAACACCGTCTTAGAAACCACAACCCTTCCTTGATGTGACCACAGTGTCACTCTGTGGGGGGGGGGGGGGCCAACACGACAGCCCAATGATCTGATCCAAACTTATCTAAGAGAATGATTGCACCATTTTCAACTTGACACGACCTAAAAATGACTGTATTCAACACTTATACAAAAGACAGCTCTCTACTCACAGGCCTTCTGGCTGGAGCACCTTGGACAGAGTGATAAAATTCTGGCTGCACTCGGCTACTTTTCTTGATTCTTCGCTTTCTCGCTGATGACTCTTGCTCGCTCTGATGGTGAGCTTCCACCACAGGCTTTGACTCTTCTAGCCGGGCAGCTGCAGCCGCTGCAACTCGTCTCCTGATGTGGCGAGGGCTTGCTCGGAAACCCTGTGGCAGGAAATACACACACACATAGGAATTCAGGTTTTCACTGACTTTGCATAAATATTTTCTGGACTTAGTTATACTAAGTGCTCCCCAAGTTCCCCTAGTCAATGAAATCATGCACAGTCCCAATGTGAGTCTGAGAGATTGAGCATGTGTGAAACATTATCCCCGGGACTCAGTGTACTTCTACCTGAGAAGATGGTCCTAAGATCCAGCAAATATATGGAGGAATGCAGAAGGACAGATGGGGACCCTGCCCTACTCCTGCATTGCTCAGAAAAGTTACAAATACTTCTGCTTACACATGAAACAGAGGATAAGGTAGGAGATAGAACACCAGGCCAGGTGGATGCTTAGTTGTAAATGCCAACTTGACACAATCTAAAAATCACTGGGAATCGAGTCTCAACGAGGAACTGTCTAGATCAGGCCTACAGGCATGCACGTGCGGAACTGTCTCAAATGCGTTAATCAAGGTGGGAAGATTTGTCCACTGTGGGCAGCATCATTCCTTATGCCTGGATCCTGGAGTACACAGTATACAAAAGAGCCTGAGCACAAGTAACTGTGCACACTCCTGTGTTCTCTCTGCTCCTGACTGTGGGTGTACCTTGACTGTTCAGCTTAGTGCCTTGACATTTTTGACACAGACTGTAACCCAGAACTGTAAGCCATATAAGCCCTTCCTCCCTTAAAATTACTTTTGTTTGGGTGCTTAATTCACTACATCAACAAAAATGATGGGTAGAGAGCCCCTCTGCACTCTTGGGAGCAGAATCTTTTTGGAGGGAAAGTAGGCTGCACAGGATCATGATAGCATACACAAAGGGAAGACCCAGGGCTAGATGCGAGATGGGAGTGATAGGCCTGCGACCAAATACCAGCGTGTTAACTAAAGCCACACAATTTACTCAACATGTCCTGAGTAAACTGCCCTAATCCATGAAATGTTTACATTCTATTCGTAAGACTTTCAGGTTCCAAATAAAGGGTATACGTGAAATTCCCAGTGGCATATCTAGAAAAAAGCAGGTGCTTGATAAAATGGTCCTGGGTGCTTTTTCTCTCTTAAGGTGAGGTAAGCATAGCTCTTCAGGCAAGGAAGCAAGTTCAGATAGGCCACAGTGTGAAAACAATTTCAGAAGGTATCAAAGATGGCCTCAGCCCTCTTGTGGCAGAAACAAGAAGTACTTTACCAGAAAACAAATAATTTACACTGAGTTTCACAAACACACAGGCAAAACAGGGCAGGCAGTTCAGCACTCTCAGTGGTAGCGGATCTTAGGGAAAGGAGTCGGCTGCACAGGATCATGATAGCATACACAAAGGGCTAGACCCAGGGCTAGATGCGAGATGGGAGTGATAGGCCTGCGAACGAAGTGAACGAAGCCGAGAATATTCTCTATTTGGCTTGGTGTAGTGGGTGGCAGCACTTGAAGACTGAATAGTACTTATGTTCCAGGTCCAGGCCAGGGGCAGAACTTAGGAATGAATGACTAAGCTACAGGGCAGGTACATGAACGAAGTATTCACAAGCAGTGGAGACAGCATTTGATGATGTGCCAGCAGGAGAGTGTAACTCAAGTATGGATGAAATTAAAGAGGTAAGCAACAGGTGTCCAAGGGGAGCCTCTGTGTTCGCGGTTTGTCCGATTGTTAGAAGAGACATAAAAGAGTGAAAGGCTGCAGTGAGGTAGGAAGAGTGGAGAGTAACAACACCAGAAAAAGAAGCATGTTTCAAGGAAGGTCGCATCGTGTGCGTGTGCATGCATGCGCGCGCTCGCCCGAGCATGGTTCAGAAAGGCTAGTGTGTGCAGGGACTTCTCACTGAAGAGCCTGGAGATGCGCTGGCATCTGACTGAAGGATATGAAGAAGAGGAGGCTGAGTGGAGGAGGACTCCCAGTGTAGCACCAAGGTCAAGGAAAGGACTGAGGAGGAAATGCAAGCGGCTTTTCAGAATGACATCATCGTCTGGACCCGCTCCTCTCCCAGCGGCCCATTCCCATCCCGCCCCCAGTGAGAACTCAGCTGGCCCTCTTCAACTCAAAATAGTCCCAGAAGATCTCTGCAGCCCCCACACAGCCCAGGAGGTATTACAGCAGCTGCCGGGGAAGAAGATTAGGGACAGGGAGCTGGGGTCAACCGCAAACCATGCTGGAAGCAGAAGCCAGGCCGCTCAGAAGAACTGGCAGCCACACACTTGTCTAGAAGTCAAGTACACTTTCACTCTTCCTCTTCTGAATTAGACTCACTGAGGATAATTTCTGTAGTTTGAAGACCGAGAATCTCAGGTACCATGGCTTATTCTAACCACTAGGTGGCATTAAATATCCCTGCTAACTTTTGTCATAATGGAGTGATTCAAATGTTTGTTTGATAAAATGGAGATTCTCTTCTTATGAGTAATAAGCAGCTGTCTTTTGCTGGGTTCCCATTATTACTGACAGTCCTCAGTGGTGTACAAATCCGAGAAACACGTAGGGGGTGAACACTGACTAAAACTCTCTTAAAGTCACACACAGATACACGATTTACTTAAATTGTTTTTTAAATTATATTTGTGTATGTGTGTGTGTAAGCATGTGTGTCTGTGCTGAAGTGCGTCGGTGTGTGTATGTGGATTTGTGTCAGGTGTGTGTGTGTGTGTCCACACCATGGTGCACCTGTAGAGGTCAAAGGACAGTGTGGAAGCTTGCTCTCCTTCCGCCACGTGAGTTCGGGATTGAACTCTGGCTGTTAGGTTAGTGGCAAACACCTTTATCTCCTGAACCAGCTCACAGGATTGCTTATGATACCAAAAGCGGAAATCAACAAAAATCTTCTGTTCCCAAGCTTTCATCCAACCTGCACCGTTTTCCCCCTTGATCCTACAGCTGCCATGCAGATCTCTGTAACTTCCATTCTGTATGGATATAATTGGGTTACTTTAGAATGAAATTTTCTAAGCATTAGAGTGTAGCACACAGATTTTATATCCAGACTATTCAGGCCCATTACATGGCCTCCATTATTTCCTAGCTGTGTGCTCTTGGCTAGTCACTTAATTCCCTCACCTATAAAACGAGCACTCAACCAATTTCACCATAGGTTTGCAGAGGATAATAATGATTTCACTTATGCAAAGCATTTAGAAGAGTGCTTGGCACACAACAGGATGGAAGTGTCAGCTGTGATGACCACACATCATGTGTATAGTTAAAACATATTCTTGAAGACAACCAGATGTGAAAGGAAAACAAGTCTTGCTGAAGACACGGGAGGCACCGATCACTGGGGCAAGTCTTGGCCCTCGAGACTCCCAGGCAAACATGCTAAAGTGATTCTAACCACTGCGCTCAACTGCCAATCGGGTCACTCGGCATGTGGTCCTGGCCGTGGTGTTTCTGTGTCATGATGAGCCATTATGACTGTATAGCTTACTTTCTGGCTTCTGCACCAACAAATCTCATGCAGGTCAGAGCTGTGATGGCCAATACTTTAAAGACGAAACCATCACCGGGCAGTCAGCTCTATTTCACTGAGTCACTGCATAGTTTCAGTCCTTACTTTATGATCCTAAACACTATAAAACACAAGCAGTGACCTAGCTGAAGGAAATGTTATTTTAAGACAGCAGGTGGTGCTGTAAGCTCTTTTTGGTGATAGGATTTAAAAGGACATGGTACTTGTCTCTCCATTCATTTGACCTTGCCAGGATACCACTGGGTGAGCAAAGTTAGGGAACCGGGAGGGGTGGCAGATTCCCCAGAGGATGCTGGGTGCTTTGTCAGGCTAACATTTCATCACGGAATCCTTAAACCGCCTATCACCCCTGACTCAAATGGACCACGAGAGCAGCTTCGGCCTTAACCTGGCCACAAGGAGAAAGGGTGGTGATGGCTGCCATTAGCCATCCCTTCCTGGCCCCAAACTAACAAAAGGCACGCAGCTAGGGGATGAGGAAAGTACAGTAGGCGGTGCAGCTATACCACAAGGCTAAGAACGTCAGAAGGTAAAACTCCCCATCAGAAGTATGAACGCCCAAATCAGACTCCACGGGAGTGTGTTTCTGTGGGCACGAACACCTGCGCTTGTTTTAACAGGGAGAAAGAACATGAAGTTGTGTGGGCAGGGAGGTGAGGGAGGGATGAGCTGGAGTTGTTGAGGGAGGGGAAGGAATATGATAAAAACATATTGTATGAAACACTAAAAATAAATAAATAAATCTACAATTGTCTCTCTCCTACCTAAAAACCCATCCTGAGTTTGGGACTCACAGAACATCCCCTCAGCGGACAGGAGAGAAGGGACAGTAACAGAATGCAGTTAGTGATTGCTTCCTCAGCTGGCCTGAGGAGAGCGCATTTTACACTAGCTGCTCTTGCATCCTGGGCAGACTTCAAGACCAGCTCAACAAAAACCTTCAGAAATAAAGCCACGTGGGGCTGGGTCTTGGTTTCCCGGGTCTTGGTTTCCGGCTCACCCACTTTACCTCCCTGCTCTGTGTCCTGCTCTTCCCTCAACTCCAGTTTTATTGTTCCCTTCAGCTTTGCATCCACGTTTGGTTCTCTAGGAAAGGTGTTTTAGGAGAGGCTCCCTAGCCTTAGGTCACCTCACGCAAGCATGGAGGTGATTTCCTGCTCTCTGGTAGCAACACCTGTGTGGGGTGTTCTTGTCAACTTGACACAATGTGGAAAAGGGGGATCTCAATTGAGAAACTGTCTCAGTAACACTGGTCTGTGGGCACGTCTGGTGGGGAATTTTCTGGATTGCTGACTGATGTGGTAGGGCACACCCTGGGCAGGTGGTCCTGGGCTGTTTAAGAAAGCAAGCCCGAAGTCAGTGTCCTCCGTCCCCTCTGCTTCAGTCCTTGCCTAGAGCTCCGGCCCTGGCTTCCCTTCACAATGGACAATAACCTGTAAGCCAACTTCCCCCAAGTTGCTTCTGGTCAGCATTTTGTCGAGCATACTAGACCAGTAGCAAACCCTTTAACTAGGTGGTGGCCGTCTATTAAGTCTCTGCAGGAGTCTTCTGCCATCCTTAAGGCCATTACAGTCTACTGCCACTTTCTGGGTATTAACTTCTCAAGACGCAATCTTCAGTGTGTGTGCTTGGGGGGTGTTCTGGGAAAAACACTGAACTCGAGATAAACGCCCTCAGACTTTAAAGTGCATCATAGAGTATTGTTAAATGTGGGGCAACACTGGACAGAAGGTCTCTACTCTATGTCCAGCGTCTTTGGGTTCTGTTAGCCATCAGATCATCCTCTGACGCCAGAGATGTCAATCTTTCCAGTACTTCACGAATAAGAGGACGGTGCAGCGCTTATCTTTTTGTGGCTTCGGTAGTACAGTTAGCATAGTGTCACTAACCTCCACCCACACTGGATACACCATGTGGGTTTCTACCTGTTCAGCTGATAATAGTCACTGTATCTGTGTGCCGTGCGTGTTTTCTTCATTCGCTAATCGGGTGATTGACATTAGCTTATGGCCATATCTTAGCCATTTTAAGAGACATGTAATAAATATGAGAGTGCATATATCTCCCTAAGATCTTGATTCAATTCTTTTGGATAAATCACCAGATCATGATGATTCTACGATCATGATGATTCTATTCAACGGTGGAGAATCCTCTGTTCCATACTGTTTGCCATGGTTACTTTACTATTTTCAACACCCCAAAACAATACAGAAGGGCCGCAATTTCTCTCTATCCTTGATGCCTTTTAAAACAAAGATGCTGCTGCTGATAACGATGATGAAGATGATGACTGATGTATGTGTGTATTTGTGCATGTGAATGTAGAGCCTGTGGAGGCCAGGAGAGGGCATCATGCCCCCAGGCATAGATGTTACAGGTGATTTTGAGCCACCTGACTTAGGTGCTGGGAACCTACTGAGGTCCTCTGGAAGAGCAGTACACGATTTTAGCCCATAAGCCATCCCTTGAGCTCCTGACGACGGGTTGTTTCTAGGATAGTCATTTAACAGGTAATACCTAACTGCGCTGTCTTGATCATTACTGGCGTCTCAATACATAATTACATTAAGGCACCCACAGTATCTACAGCTGGCCTGTTCATGACCCTATATAGCTCCCTGGCTGGCTCATGGTGAGCCTCAATGAATTAAAGCCTTGGAATATTAAGCAGGGGCACATAAAGACTGAAAATAATTAAGAGGAATTCAGTAGTCCAGTATTTAAAGAGCTGCTGAGGCAGCCTAGTTTTTGTCTGTTTTAAGCAGTAGATGTCACTATGAATTCTACCACATATTTGTAATTGCTTTTGGTTCAAGTCAGGTATGCTATCTGTAACCAGGAACCTTCACTGAAGGTCTTCAGGAGACTGTCTTCATCAGGTTAACTGAGGTGGGAAGTCTCACCCACCAGCAGTGACACCATCTCTGGGCAGGGGATTCTGGGTTGTACAAGCATGGAGGAGACAAGCTGAGTACTACCACGCATGCACTAACTCATCCCTCTCTGCTCTTAATTGTGCATGTCATGTGACAATGGTTCCAAGCTCCGGCCACCTTGATCACCACAATGATGACCTATAATCCCAAACTGTGAGACAAACCCTTTCTTCTTAAGTCGCTTCTGTGACGGAATTTTATTACAGTGACAAGAAATAAAACTAAGACACCCATCAAAGTCCTTCCTTTGGGAGTCTGACGGAGAACTATTGGGGCCTGGGAGTCTGAATTTCTAAGAAGCTGCCAGCAGAATCTAATCCTGTATGTCTCCAGATCAAGCTCACAGGAACAGCAACACGGGAGTGACAGAGGTTGACTGCGCAGCCTTACACAGGTGAAGCACAGCAGCACAGAGGCTGTGAGGAGGGCAGCAGCAGCTGGTCCAGGTGGACGGGTCCTGCCCATGGCCGCTCATGACTCCAGTGTGGGCCGTGAACTTATAGCCAGCTCCTCTTCCTAAGAGCTCCGTCAAAGTACTCACACAAAAGACCCCGAAATACAGTATGTATCATTCTGTACCCCCATATCACCCAATACAAAAAGCACAGATTACACTGCTGAAGATATAAAAACCAGAATGCTAAAAGGAGGCTCTTGAGTTTGGAATTACTTGAGATATTGCATCATCTTCTCTAGAGACATGAAGTGCTTTGGACTTGTAAGATGTGTTGCAGCAGGGACCACAGTGTGCCCAGAGAACCGCCCCATTCTCCTGCCTGACCTTTCTAGACCTGCTGAGGGTTTAGTTTACTCCCAGAACCTTGTGCAAATTCTGTAATTTTTTCTAGCCATTATCACGCAACTGAAAGTTCTCTGTTTCTATTTACAAAAACAGCATTGTTATAAGAGTGAGGACACATCACCCTTTGGTTTTCCAAAAAAAAAATCCACAATGAATACTCACACGTCTTTTGCGCCAATGAATTCTAAATCAAACCGTTCACAGTACAACCACTCCTCCTCAGACTACTTTTAAAACAACTGATCTGCCTGTCGCTGTCTTCTGAATTCTCACACATGATCTGGCGCCAACTTTGCTGCAGGCTGCATGGACACACGCCAAGTTTTCTCAGTGGTCTCCCTAAAGTTGCTCTCAGAAAGCTTAGGATGGGGCTCAGTGCACTGTGAGAAAGTTTCCTCATCTCTTACTGGGAGCTACCCAAGACTATAGCTATTAATCGTGTGTGGTTATTTTCATTCAAGTTTTATTTTACTTTGTTTTTAATTTTTTTTTCTAGAATGTTATACATGAGTACTGTGTTTACATCGTTTCCAATCCTCTTCTCCTTCCTCCGGTTCTTCCAGTAGCCCCCTCCTAAATTCATGACTTCTTTAATTATTGTTGTATATACGTGTGGATAAACACAACCTGCTGAGCCCTCTTGGTGATTATCATGTGGGTGTTTGTTTAGGGATGACCTCTTGGGGATGTATAACCTATCTGGGGCTCTCCCCTGGAGAAGGCTGATTGTCAGGAGGCAATGACCATCTGCATCTCTTCATCTGACGGTGGAGCCAAGTGGAATTTTCCCCACCTATGGCATGTCAACTAGCGCTGCCATTATTCTGGTCTTCTTCAGGCAACCATACCGTTGCCAGTTCAGGGGTGGGGCTTCCTTGTCATACAGGAAACACTCTCTCTCAGCACATGTCCTCACCCTCTGGCTCTCATCCTCTCTCCTCCCCTCCTCCTCCACATTCCCTGAGCCTCAGGCACCAGGGCTGGGTTGTAGATATATCAGTTGAGGCTGGGCACCATACACTTAGTTGTTTCCTGCATTTTGGACAGTTGTGAATCTCTGGGATGGTCTCTCCTGCTTTACAAGGAAGCTTTCTTGAGGAGAAGTGACAGTTACACCCATCTGTGGGTGTAAGGATAAGTATTAGGACTGTTGTTAACGATTTTACAGGTTTAGGGGAATGGCTGAACAAGGTTCTCCTCTATGGTCCATGACCTCAGCTTCCACGGGTAGTTAGCTGGGTTTAGAGGACTAGGCGTGAATTCCCTCGTATTGAGAGTGCCAGAGTGCTGTCCAATTAGACAAGCTGACGGTCACTCCCAAAAAAATGCCATTAATGCACCCTTGGAGGCATCTCACCACGCTGGCTATTGCTCTGGCTCACGGGCATCACAGCTGGGTAGGACCACTGATCGCTGTTCTGCTTGGCAACTTGCAAAGGACTTTCTAGCACTAGTCCTAAGGGGGCTTTCATTTCCAACTTGATTCCTCCAAGGGCTGTGTACAAAGTGTGTGGTGTCTTCAGCAAGAGCCTTGCCTTCAAGTTCTGGAAGACAGCAAAGAGCAAGAAGAGCAGGAAGTGTCTTAAGCTCCCCTGTTCGGTAGGTCAGAGGCCTGGCACCAGGGCAAGTTCAATAGTTTATGGCTCTAAGGGAAAGCACTGTCACCCCAACTGGACTAGTTTCATTCACTCCCACATACATTATGTGCATTTTTAAGTAAACATGAAACAGCATGTTTCCATGCAGCCTTTTCAAACATCCTTGGTGTTATGGATCCCAACCCCTTCCCTCTCTGCATTGCACTTCCTCTTCCCTCTCTGCATTGCACTTCCTCTTCCCTCTCTGCATTGCACTTCCTCTCCTCTTTGATTTAAATCGCTGCTGCTGTTCCTCCCACTCCTCCCTTCACAGAACTTGTCACTGCTGTGCCCTTCTCTGCAGCTTCTCTCACCCACTGACCCTCCTCATTGCCTAGGTGTCTTCAGTTACGCCAGATTACATATTCACATCTAAATACCCAGGGCTAGAGCCCACAAGTAAGAGAGAATGCTTTACGAATACGCCACGGACAGGTGTAGCTGGATGGCGTGGTATTCCAACTTTTAGCTTTTTGAGAATTCTCTACAACCATTTCCAGAATGGCTGAACGCACCAACGGTGAATTAGGGCTCCCCTTTCCCATGCATTTCCCCATGCATTTGTAATCAGTTGTTTTCTTGGTCCTAACTATTCTGGTTGGGGTACAATGAAACTGCACAGTAGTTTTATTTCTGTGATTGCTAAGGATGCTGAACACTTAAAAGATATTTCTCAGCCATTTCTTTCCCACTGAGAACTCACTGTTCAGATCAACACCCCATTTATTCATTGTTTTTTGAGTTCTTTCTATATTCTGGATACTAACCCTCTATTAGATGTGAGCTAGTGGAAGATTTTTTCCCACTCAGTGGGGTTTTTCTTCACTGAACTGATTATTTCAACCTTCTTGGCTTTATGAGGTCAGTCCCATTTGTCACAGTTTGGGCTTAAATACTGAGCCAACGCTGCCATCGCTGGCCTCAGTGGGAGAAGATGCACACACCTAGTCCTGCAGTGACTTAGTATACCAGCAGGTTGGTACCACGGGGGACAGCCCCCTTCTGTAAGGAGGAGAAGAAGAGAGGAGACTGGGGGAAGAGGTGGGAGGGGTGGACTGGTAGGACAGGAGTGAGGGCCGCAGTCAGGATGTAAAGTGACTAAGCAAAGTTTTAAAAGTTGCTAAGGCCATGGAGTCCTATTCAGGAAGTTCCTCCCTCCACCGATTTCCTATGCCTTCCCCTAATAGCTTCAGTACTTCAGATTTCACACTGAGGTCTTAGATCCATTTAGAGCTGATTTTTGTGCATGCTGATAACCATGGGTCTAATTTAACCTTCTGAGAGAGTAGGATACTCAGCTTCCCCAGAACCATCTGTTGAAGATGCTGCCTTTTATCCAGTGCATAATTTTGACATCTCTGTCATATGTCAAATGCATGTAACTACATACAGTCATGCTTGGGTCTTCTTCACTTTGAGGTGGTGCCTGTCCTTGAAGGAAAGGTGACTCTCTTTTACACAAGCGGAAAGGTAGATTTTGTTTCTGAACCCATTAGATGAACTTGCCTCTTTTGAAAAGCATGTGTTTACTGTTGTTATTGTCTTTTGTGTAAAGGGTTGTCTGGCTTCTGTTGTGCTGTCTTGCTGCCTGTGTACTTAGTCCTGTTTTGTATTTTAGTAAGCGTAGCTTTGTTTTCTTCCTCTAACCACTTCTTGTCAGTTAAAAGTATTGCTTCTGGTATTCTCTATAGGGGTGGCTTGGAGAACATGGGTTCTTTTGTTTATGTATCATGTATTATTATTGCTTTCTCTTTCGACTATGGGAGACAGTTGTGCTGTGCACAGAAGTCTGGTTGGCATCCACTGTTACAGGTTCTTCTGCGTCAGTGCAGGAGCTGTGTGGCCAGAGCTAATTATGGAGAGTATGGAGATGGAATAGGGGACAGGTTCTGGGGAGGAGAAGGAGGGCTCACTAAGAAATGCTGGTGCTTAAGCAAAGCCAGCACCTGAATTGTGCATCCACAGATAGGCCTGGGAACATAAGATTGGTAGGGTGAGGAAAGGCTTGTTTCTGGGCGAACTCACCTAGGAGCTAACCCTGAGAGTCTCATTTAAATTTTAATTAATTTATATTTAACTGCACATTCATCAGTCATCTCCCATCTGTGACTCCTTAGGTCCTCACTGTCCTCTCCAGCTTTCTGATTTGTGAAAAAAAAAAAAAAAAAAAGAGCTAGGATTATGGACGGATGGTTTGGGGGGACAAGATTACAAATGATATAATCATTTCTCACATTTACCTAGTTGAGCTCAGTTACTCAGCCATCACCTAAACTTGCAAATAAAGAAAAAGAAAACAACTGAGGCTGTACATCAAGGATGGAGGAGGAGTTACACAGAAGCAGAGCACTGATGGGCTCTGTCTGAGAGGAGCCCCATGGAGGAGCTCCCCTCCCCAGCAAGCTGGGCCTTCTGACCACACTCTTAGGGTCTCGGACAAAGCTGAGACGAAGCAAACGGCACTCATGCAGCTCGTCACCCGGCCGGTGTAATGGAGTTGCATGTCTTTCACGTTTCTCTAGCACTGCTGAGCTATTTCACCCAGCTCTCTCTCCACTAACAAAAACAGTGCAATGTCTAGTTAAAAAACGACTCCAAAGGGACAAACACTGTGCTTGAGTTATCTCAGCACTTCCTGTAGCCATCCTTACCTAAGAGGCGAATGGTATTTTGATGCCCATTTTACAGGTAGGGAACACTTCATGAGTATCTGACTCAGTACTGAAGCTCAGGCAACCTGACCTAGGCTCCCCAGCAGAGGTCAACAGGCTCTGGTTCTCCAGCTACATCTTACAGTTGTGAAGTTTCACGGGGAATGCAGCCATGTCTATTCATTCGCACATTAGCCATGGCTTCTGTGCTCAAAAGCAATGCTGAGTAAATGCAATAGAGATGACTTGGCCTGTAAGGTCAGACATACCTGCTATCCGGCCCTTTCCAGGGACATGTTGCTAATCCCTGCTCTCCGTCATCCTGAAGGGCCTTGAGCACTTCTACCATAAACTAAAAAGTAAGTCTGTCTTGGTGTTTTGGTCTGCTAATCTGCACTCTCATCAACAATCCAGTCTATGAAATATAGGGTCAGTGAAATTTCCCTTTGGCAGCCATGTCTGCTCCATCTGTTTGTAGTTTCAAAGGCAGATTAAACAGCATCTGTTATGATGGTTTTTTTTCCCCAGACACATAGATGACACTACCAAAAAATGCATTTGCATTGTTTTTCTAAAAATGTTTACACCTATTCCCTGGTGAAATCTTATACTTAGGCTGTTACCGAGAAAAATAAAGCTTGCTCAAATTTGTTAACACTACCACATTTAAAAGGTTTTAATAACTGACCTTTCCCATCCTGGCTTTTTTTGGTCAAAAATCATCAGCCACTCAAAGACAGAGGATTTTTCTGGGTTGAACTTCTCTAGTGCGGCTTACTGTGCTGATGCTGACCTATACTATTTTTATCTTAAATTCATCAATTCCATGTTTTTTAATTAAAATAAGCCAAAATAATAAACAAACAAACAAACATGCTTGGCCTTTAAAAAGACTCTTGAGCAGGGCACTAATGTTGCCTTGCTCCTAAAGTTAAAAGCTGAGTAGAAAATACGCAGCATGATGAAGTAGACAGGATGCTGGGGGGCTCCACCCAGATTCCTCACACACTCTACCTGGAAAATCCCTTCAGCCCACTACACTAGCTGGCTGCTGGTCTGATATCACACCCTTCACCCCAGCCAGGCCAGACCAATGCGGGTCAGTGGGGAGAAGGAGGGCGTGCTTCCAACAGGACAATCTGCTACATTCCATGAGATTGGGGGATGTTCTTGCAAGTGGACTTCTCTCTTCTAACTCAGCACCTCTCTCACTCTCAGGGTACTGCTCCTCAGGGGCACTCTCCAGTCAGTCTGCACACAGCCTCCAGCTCAGGTCTGTGTCCTCTGGAAGATGCCCAGAGACACATGAAGCCTGACTTCCCAAACAGTGCCAGAAGTAACTCTTAGGAACCTTATTTAGTAGCTGATGACACAAAAGTCAGCGACAAAAAGCTCCTGCAAGGACAGCAAACCCACTAACACAAAGAATAAGAACAGCGCCAGGTGGCGGCAGCCCATGCCTCTAATCCCAGCATTCAGGAGGCAGAGGCAGGCACAGCTCTGGGATTGAGGTCAGCCTGGCCTACAGAGTGAGTTCTAAGACAGCCAGCACTACACAGAGAAAACCTATCTGGAAAAAAAAAAAGAAAGAAAAAAGAAAAGAAAAAAGAAAAAGAAATTAACAAGCTGAATGTGGTGGCACACACCACTTGGGAATCTGAGCCAGGAAGATTGTGAGTTCAATGCCATCCAGGACTACATTTTTAGAAAGACCCTATTAAAAAAAAAAAAAAAAGGAAAGAAAAGAGAGAGAAAATAACTACACAACTTTGGCCAAAATATACATCTCAAAGCAGGTCCCAATATGCCGCAGAAACAGTGGCCATATGGAATAGCAAAGTGGGTCACAGATGAGAATTCTAGAAGCACGCCAAGACGCCGCGCACAGCTAAGACAGTGAGGAAGAAAGCTCGCCCGCAGAGCGGGAGCAGAGTCAGTGCAGTCTGCTCTGCCAGCAGCTGGGTCTCACAGCCTTGGGCCCAGACACTCACGCGCAATGACAGGCTCTATAAATAGCCCTGCCACAAGCAAATCATAACCCAGCCTTTGTAATTACAGATGAACGTGAGTGCAATCTGTCTGCGCGAGACCCACTGCAGATCTAAACAGTCACAGACAATAATCCCTGCTCTACAAATAAAAAGTCACAATCGTAAAGCGTGTACATGAAAAATGCTTTCCAGGACAAGAAACCAGGAAATATGAATGAAATGAGCCCATTTTATGCAGTCCTTACAATGTCCCAATGCCAAACTCCAAGGAGCCAAAAGCAAGATTTCCCAGGTAAGATGTGGCTATATATGATAGGTGACATCAGAAAAGGGCACACGACCTGTCATAGAGAGAAGGTGGTGCAGAAAGGTATGAGAAACCAAGAGGATCATGGGAGAAAAGTAAGCATAGAAGCAGGCATGGAACACACTGGAAGAGAAAGACAGAAGAGTGGGAGGGGGCTTTGAAAATTTAAGCCATAGTAAAGTCCTGCATGCTTCTTGAGTAACTCAGTTGCAATCCTTGGAGCTTTTCCAATGGCCACTACAAATCCACAGTTTTTAAAACACAAAAGTTTATAAGGCAGTGCGTAAGAAACTACCCAAAATATAGAAGAGGACAATGGGTTAAGGGATGGAGTACGGGTGGTGGTGTACCCTCCTTTAATCCCAGCGCTCTAATCCCAGCGCTCGGGAGACAGGTGGATCTCTGTGAGTTCGAGGCCAGCCTGGTCTACAGAACGAGTTCCACAACTGAACTGCTAACCTCTCTTGGGGGTGGGGGCTGTGAGGGTAAACACACAAGCACAGCTGTTACCAACAGCGTCCTCCAGAATCTGTTCTCACGGACCAGCTTCATCTTGGTGCCCACCTGTTCCTGCTCCAAAGCAGTATTTCTGTAACAAGTTCCTGAGGTGAGGTCAGCCCGATCCTAACGTGGGCAGGTTCAGCCCCATGGTGGATGGTCCAGCAGCAGCTTGGGCTGTAACCAGGTGAGAGGGAGAGGCCTCGGGAAGACAAATCTGTTGCATGCAGGGGCCCCTGGATCTGCACTAGGAGCAGTGCCACATCAAACACAGGAAGTGGACAGTAATGTGGGATTAAAGTCCCAAGACCCCTGCACACCCCCTGCGGCACCCTGTTGCTCAGTGCTCCAGCCCTAGCAACTAAGAAGAATCACTCGGATCAACAGCTCCGGGTCGGGTTGTTAAATGTCTTAAACATCGGCGTCTCTACCAATGAATGAACTTAACCAGTGCCTCTGGAGTCTGGTGCTGGTGCTCCAAGCAGGACTTCAAATCCCAGACACAACCAACTGTAGTAATGCAAGAAGGTGAGTGAGGCAGCAGGAATCAGGGGTAGATGTTAGCCAAGACTCTCCAAAGAGCAGAGGTCCCGGCATACACTGCAGAGAACAGAAATGCCTGCAAACAGCAGCAGCCTCCACCCCGCGCCCAGAACAGGAAGGACTGCCGCTTCTGACCATATTATGGGAGTGAGCTTTGGCCCCTGCTAAGATGAAGTGTATATTTGGTCTGAGTTCAAGACTTAAATGCTTTTCTGGCAGTACATTCTCTTTCAAAATCTGCTTACTCTGGATGTGTACTTACCAGAAAGCAGCTGGGTTTGGGGGTGGTGGGTGGGGGAAGGCTTCTATGACCTAAAAGCCTCTGATAATGTATGCTGAGTAAAGAAGGGAAAGGGGAAGAGGACCCAGGCTCTGGGGAGCCAGAGGTCAAAGAGGTTAGTGAGAAATGCTATGTAGCAAGTTTGTGATCACAGTTCTCTCTCCATTCCCTGGGCCCCTCCTCAAGCTGAGGTGCATAAACTGCACCAGGGGTCACTCACTTCCAGCAGCCAGCTAAAGCTCTGGTGAGGCCTTGTTACTTTCCTTCCCTCTCCCTGGTATTCAGACAAGAACAATGAACTTTCCAGCCTCCGTCCCTCTATGCTGGCTTCTCCAGCAGGTGAACTTGACTGGAGCTTATTTCAATGTGACTTTTTGTAGCATCTGTCAGCCTGACTTACACAAAAGGCACTCCTGGCCATGAGGACTCCCCCGCCCCCCGGCCCCCGGTCCCCCACTGTTCGGTCCGTTTCTCCTATCTGTGCTTTTCAGACTCTCCACAGGTTTTTTACTTTGGTTCTTATTAAGTTCTTCCCTACCTGAAACGTTCAGAAAATACTGATGGGAAACATAAGTGCCCCTATGAATGTGATGCTTCTGTCTGAACAAAAAAAATCTGTCTGAATGCCCTTGCTTTGTCCTTCTGGAAACATCCTTCCAGATCAGTCACTCGAAGTAATACAGCTCACACTAATCTTCCTGTATTTACAGAGATGTAGCAAGAATTCAGACAGTATATCAAACTGAATAATTTTCTAACATATGACGGCTCCACACTTTATTCTATCACTAACTGAAACTGAAGTATATTTTCATTCTTTATTGTATGAAGCACTAGTCGTGTGTGTGTGTGTGTGTGTTTACCCATGCTAGTTAGCTGCTCATTTGTTTGTTTATTTCTTTATCAACTGGGTGCAGGCTAAAGTCATTGGGAAGAGGCATCCATCATATTGGCTTATAGGCCAAGTCTACAGAGACATTTTCTTGGTTGATAATTGATGTGGGAGGGCCCAGCCCACTGTGGGCCGTGCCATCCCTAGACAAGCAGACCTGGAGGCATGAGAAAGGTGGCCAACCATGAACGTGATGAGCAGATCAGTAAGCAGCACTCCTCCATGTTCTCTGCTTCAGCTCCTGCCTCCCAGCTCGTGTCCTGCTTGAGTTTTCCCCTTGACTTCCCTTCATGATAGACTGTTATTTGTAACACGTAAGCCAAATAAACCCTTTCCTCCCAAGTTGCTTCTGATCATGGTCTTTATCTTTATCGTGACAATAGAAAGCAAACCAGGATATTACCCAAATCTTTTTATTTAGAGGTTGAGTTAGCATGCAATTAAAAGTTTGGTGGTAAGATGGTCAGCAGGATCTACAAGGTGAAACCGACTCCCATACATTTTCATCTGACGTCCACAAATGTGCGTGACATGCATGCACTCACACACACACACACACACACACTAAATAAATGGATAGAAAAATAAATAAAACAAAAATTGCAAATTACATTTCTAGCACCATTGTAAAAGCCTCCTTTAATTCATCCCATCAACACGAACAGTATGAATCTTTACCATTCTAGAAAGAAAAATACTACCCTTAACTGGCAATTTGCTTACCAGTAAACATAAAGCCTTTCATATTTATGTAAGCCATTTTGTTTTAATTATCTGCTCATAACCTCTTTGCTCATTTGTCTGCAATTTATACATAAATTATACATCATTTACTTTCTAGAAGAAAAAAAGTATTTGTCACATGTGCAGCAAGTACTTTCATTCCGGCAATCTGTGTTTTCATTTTCCTATACAGCAATTTAGAATTCTTCAGTTCAAACTGACACTCTTTTTCCTTTCTGGCTCCCAACTGCTTTTTCCCCTAAAACCTTTCTTTCAATTTATAGGTTTACAATGCTCTCCCCATATCTTCTTCCATTCCTCTTCTAAATGCCACTTGACATTGCAAGGCAGTGAGGCAGAGAATTCTCTCTCATGTGTAGGGACAGAGAGTGAAGGAGGGGATGGCCTGATGGCTGATCTTAACTGTCAACTTGGAAACAAACCTCTGGGCATGTCTGGATTTCTAGAATAGGCTGAGGTGGGAAGACACTGCTGAAGTCCGGAGCCGAATACAAAGGGAAGGTAGCTGGACAGCAGCCTTCATCTCTCTCTGCTTCCTGACAAGACGAGAGTACACGCATGGTTGAGATGTATTATATGTGGGTGACATCCGTGGAACAGTCAGAGCAGACAGTAAGGGTCAAATAATGCTGGTAGCAGGTGTAGGGACTCTGAATTCCTCCTTTGTCATCCAAACAGAGACTGCCAGCTAATTTTTTTATTTTTTTGCACAGCTCAAGACAGGAAAATATGCAAGCAAAATATAATCGCAGGTATTAGCAGGGTTCATAATTTGCAGGGAGGAGCTTGGAAACAGCCTTTCCTCCCTAAAACCTCTCATTTAATCCTCTGGTTTCAGACCATCTGACCTCAAGCCAGCAGATCTAATTTTAGCATCCTTTATGAAACCCTTTGATTCCCTTACTTTTGCTCTCATCATTTCCTGAGGCAGGAAGAAGGATGAGCACAAACTCCCCCAATACAAAAGCTGAATTATTATGAATCTACTGGAGTGCTGCAGACTTCCACAGCTTTGGAGATGGTGTGTTTGAGTTATTCTGAGACGTGTCTTTGATGAAGCACACTTAGAAAATGTATTGGCAGAAAAGGATCCACAACATGAACATATACCAAATGTAAATTCGAATACGCTGAACCCATCGTGCTTATTTTTCACACAGCAAGATTTTCAACCTGTTCTCTGTAGGTGGGGTGCTCTAAGATCCCTTGAAAATCTACTTATCCATTGTGTATTCATCTTTGTTATTCCCCAATATTTGGCTTGTTGTTGTTGTTGTTGTTGTTGTTGTTGTGGGGGAGGAAAGGTTGCTGGCTTGGAACTTGTGGTGATCCCCCTGCCTCAGTTTCTCAGGTACTAAAATTACAGGCATGAGACTCCATGCCCCGTTTCTGTTGCTCCGTGTTCACAAAGGTTTCATTTATTAAGTAATACAGGTTTTGTTCTTGAGAACATGTGGCACTTTGGTAAGTACCAGAAACAGGACAGAACAAAATGGAATTCATACCTTGAAGGAGTCAGACAAGTGAGGGTCCTAGACCTATACCAAATGATGTAGTTATGATAATCTGAAGGAAGCCAGCTCAGGGCACATCACAGAGATGCCAAGGAGGTGATAGGCTTGTTGGGAGACAGGGAAACAACCGTGTGAGGGAAGCCAAGGTCAGCGCTTAAAAACCCAGCCAGGAGTCAGCAAGCTTAAAGACAGCTGTCATGCCAAGTGAAGAGGCTGCTTCAGGGCAGGAGCTCAAAGTCCATGGCAAGTCAGGAGGCTGGAGAGATGAGAAGAGCAAGGTGCTAGCCTTTCTCTGTGCTGTAAACTAAGTAGGGGCACTGGATTTTCCCCAAGGGCTTATAAGTGGAATGTTTATTTATCTGAGGCCCTGAGCCTTGCACTGGAGTGCTTACCATACCTCACTTGGAGATCCCAAAAGGCAAGACTGAGGGGGAACAAAGCACAAAGAACTGAGACCCAAGACTCTTCCAAGACGGTAACCATGGCCCTGGGAAGAAATGAATCACTTCTTTTGGAAAAAACAAATTGACTTACGTTATTCTTACTTCTGTATTACATGTGTGTTAATGAATGTCACATGTGTGTAGGATGTGAGTAAATGTCGTGCACATGTGTGGGGAGGGGGTACTGAGAGAGACCAGAATTGTATGTCAAATCCCTTGGAGCTGGAGTTACAGGTGGTTGTGAGCCACTCAACATGGATGCCAGGACTGATCTTGAGTCCTTTGCAAAAGCAGTAAGTGCTCTTAGGCCTTGAGTCACCTCTCCAACCTCCAAGAGACAACCTCAGCGGAGACAGACAGCAGAAAAAGTGGGCAGGCGTGAGGGGGTTAACTGGAGACATAGGCTTACATCACTGGTTAAAGGGGCACCAGATGCACCTGCTTGCTGAGGTGGGGCAGCACCTGCAGAACCACAAAGGCCACTTTCAATCAGCTCTGCACTCCCGACTAGAGGAGCATTTGTGTTTGGCATTTAATGAAACAGGTTCATAACAAAACTGCCTCAGAAAAACAAAAATCGAACAAACAAGAGACTCAGTCTCTCTCTCTCTCTCCCTCCCTCCTCCTCCCTCTCCCCTCTCCCTCTCTGTCTGTGTCTATGAGTGTGTGTGTGTGTGGTATATAGCAGCAAGAATAATCAGCAGCCTACCCAACCTGTACAACATAAGAAGGAAGATCTGTTTTAAGAATTCAAAAGAACCTCTGAAGGAAGCAGTAGAGACATTCCTAATAAAGTCAGCAAAAGGGATGCATGCCTGACAGACCAGGAGATGGAAGACAGGAGGATTACGGGAATGAGACATATGACACAGAACATGTGATGCACCCACTTTTAGTCGTCATCAAGAAGGTACTTGAAACCAGACGCAGCGGCACAAGCCTGTAGTTCCAGCACGAAAGCAGGGACAGATGGATCTCTGTGAGTTGGAGGCCAGCCTCATCTACAAAGCAAGTCCAGGACAGCCAAGGCTACACAGAGAAACCCTGTCTTGAAAAACTGAAGAAGAAGGAGGAAGAGTGCGGAGAATGAGGAAGAGGAAGAGCAGGAGAATGAGGCTGAAGAAGAGGAGAAGGAGGAGGAGGAAACAACTAGTAATAATCATTACAAGTTATGGAAGGACCACATGAAAAGGCTTCCACAAAAGACAAACTGAACTGAACAAGGAGAATGCATTTCCATAATCTGACAGGAAAACTAAATTAAACATTCAATTCTCATTTAGCACATTCAATAAAAAAAACACTAATTTTTTTCCCTTTGCATTAGAAGCACAATTGAAATATTGGTATCAAAACCAAAGAGACAAACAATAGCAAAGCTAAAGAATAATTTAACAGAAGAAAACTATGGCCTCAATCTCCAAAACACCCCATTACAGAGGGTCATGTGACAACATTTACCCAAGTGAGGAAATGTAAGCCCTGGGTCTTATGGTTCTATCTCCGGAAGTTGATCTCAGACTTGATATTTGCACAATTGTGAAGTGACTAAGATCTCACATCACTGCATTTTTATTATTGTGATAATAAAAATTGGGAACTCCTAAGTGCATTAATAGTCAGTACTTAGTTCATTCGTGCATGAAATGCTACGAGGTATAAGCAGAAAACTCTCCATAGAAAGTATTCTACTACACAATGGAATACTACTCAGCAATTAAAAAGGAGGAAATCATGAAATTCACAGGCAAATGGTGGGACCTGGAAACGATCATCCTAAGTGAGGTATCCCAAAAGCAGAAAGAAACATATGATATATACTCACTTATAGGACCTATAGGATAGGAAGGTCATGCTGAAATTTACACGCCTAGGGAAGATATACAAGAAGGAGGACCCAGGTTGGTATGATCAATGCTCGTTTAGATGAACAAATAGGATGGACATTGAGTGGAGGAGAAAACAAGCAACAGGACAGGAGCATACCAAAGCGGACCTCTGAAAGAATCAATACAGCAATGTATCAAAGCAGATATTAAGACTCACAATCAAGCCTCTGGCAGAGGGTGGGAAGTAATAATAAAAATAGGGGAAGTTAGTAAGACTTGGGGAGAACAAGAGCTCCACAAAGACCAAACTGAGCAGAGCACAGGGGTCTTATATGAGACAGTTTCTCCAACCAAGGACCATATATGGATATGGCCTAGAACCCCCGCTCAGATGTGGCCCATGATAG
>CM053756.1:8559751-8635094 GCA_028658305.1 Pachyuromys duprasi
ACTGAGAATACTGACTCTCGGCTGACACCGTCTAAGATGGAGACCGAGAACTGGAAAGTACCCCCACTGGAGTACTTTCATGTGCATGCTTTAATCAACAAGATGCTTTTTTGTCTTTTGAAAAAAATAATTGTCTGTAAGCAGTGCTGGAAGATGCTCCCAGTGACGCCTTCAACTCCTTGAGGAAACAGGTGTCAGCACACTGTAAAGTGTTTCATTCTCATTCCCCACGGTTCCATTACTAAAACCTCACGTACAGATACTATGAAAAATTAAGTTGGAAGATTAAAGGACTGAGGTAATAAAACTGACTTCAGAGCCAAGAGAAAGCAAAACAAAACATTAACAAACCAAATTTATCCTATGTTCTTGAAAACAGGTACGGAAAACTCTCAGGAAAAACTGCAAGCTTACCACACATTGATGTAAGCAACAGGGAGGGGAAGCAAAGATTATTTAATTTGGCTCTGTTCCATCTACACAGCTGACAGGCCTTGTGTCAATTGGGTTTACAAGACAAGCCTTCATGACAAAGGCCCAGAGTGAGCTGTCTCTGGTTGGGAAGACCCCAGCAGTCAAAGATGGTCACTGGGGGTCATATGACAGTAGCTGCCCAAGCTGGAGCACATGAGCACTTACGAGTCTCTTATTACCTTACAGGTGAGGGAAGTTTGCAGAGCAGCTGGCCTCAGCTAGTAGGTCCTAGTGTCCCTCCCAGTGTCCAGGCTGCTCCTAGTTTATCAGGCCCTTGACCTGGAATCGAATTTGCACTGGAGATCTCGGCTCCCTGCCAACTGCTAGAAGACTCCAAAATGAAGGCACAGAAACACCAGGGCAGCACCTTGATGTATTCTCTATACAAAACAACAGGAAATGCAAAATTCACACTGGAACCTGAGTTTCAGGGCCCAGAAACAGAAGTACAGGGTGTCTCCCCCACAGCACACAGGGTAGGGCTAAAAGTTTCAGAGTGTGATGCGTGTCCCCTGCTTCTGGCTTTCCAGGTGAGTTTAACTTCAGTGAGCATCTGCTTAAGACTAAGGATCGCTCCCATTCTCTCACCCAATCTGTTAATATATTTATCTCAGGTGAGCTGCTGTATCACACTTATTTTTAGCATCACCACCATCAGCAGTCATCTTTCCAATAATCACTCAATTATGTAAGATACAATGAAGCAACAAAATATTCAAATGATTTTAAGAACGTAAAGCAATGGTGCTAAAAAAGGCTGGCTACAGACACAGTTCTCCAAATATTCCCTTGACAAGACTATATGACATAACCTAAAATCTTGGCATAAGAGCTGATTTAAGATGGCATTAACATGTAGTATGTTAATGGAAGAAAAACTTCAGGGTCAAAAACAAAACAAAACAAAACCCTGAAAACCAAAACATCTCTTTTTTCTTGCAGAATTCAAAGTTTAAGGATTTCTTCCTGTCTCCCTGTTACGGGTCTGCAACTTGCCCAAATTAGTCTAGAATGTTCATTCTCCAGTAACAGTCATCCCTGGAGGGGCTGGTCTCTCAAAGCCACTAGTACCCCTTGGGTACCAAAAGCCTAGTGCCCAAGTAACACTGTTCAGGATCAATGACATGGAGAAAAAGTTCACATATGTTCATATAGACCCGAGTTCTTTGGTGGGACCCTGTAGATCTGGACCCACAGATACCAAAAGGTACTTGCAGACAGGATAGCACTGCTCTGTTGGAAATAGCAGTTTAAATCTGGAGTTGGAGACAGAACTTGGGAGAAGGAAAGCACAGCATTTTAGGAGCTCAGAAGCACTTAGGGATGAAGAAAGGATAAGGGCTTCGGAAGGTGTTCGGCGAACAGAGGAGGAGGTGTGGGGGCAACGCACACCCAGCAGAGCAGGAGAAGATCAAGAGGGGGGAGAGCCAACAGCAGAGCCGCATGCCAGCCAATTTGTGTTTTCTCAACTGTGCCCGGTGACTGCAGTTACCTCACCTGCTTAGTAACACTGATGCATTCATCAAGTGTTTGCCCAGCATCAAACACCCAGCAAATGCCATGCCACGTGGCACAGAAGGTTATGGAAATGTGACAAAAATTATCAAGTACCTGCCTTGGGAAGACAGAGAACGTTTCTACGCCCCTACCCCGGTGCAGGGACACTGACACACTCATCCCTTAGATAAGAAGTGGGAGAGCCGACCTGGTCACCCACAGCGAGCTCTGTCAGCAGCACGTTGAAGAGGGAAGTGCAGGCACGCCAAGGAGACAGCAACAGGGCGTCTGCGGTCGGCCTGTGCTATCTCGGGCTTAGGAGCCTTTACATTTATCCCTTTCATCTATTTCTTTATTTCTTCTTCTTTTTTTGTTGTTGTTGTCTTTGTTTTTCTAGACAAGGTTTCTGTGTAGCCTTGGCTGTCCTAGAACTTGCTCTGTAGACCAGGCTAGCCTCAAACTCAGAGAATCACCTGCCTCTGCTTCCTGAGTGCTGGGATTAAAGACATGTGCCACCACCGACAGATGTCACCTTACATTTAATTAGCAGATACTTGACTTTCTATTTGCTACCCTTACCAGGTGGCTATGCATTTATACCCCAAACTGAGGCTTTTCTGAAGATTAAACAGAAGCAGAAGTCAGATGGGATACTAAAACAACATCTCAAATTCTTCTCTGCAAAAAAGAACAATAAAATCTGCCCAAGACTGGGGGTGGCAGACAGAAAGCATACACACTAGTGCACATGCGTGCGCATACACACACACACTGAACAATTCTTGTTTTTCCATTTTGATTTTATTTTTTAACCGGAGAAGCTGTGCTGGCTGGTTTTGTGTGTCAACACTGACACAAGTTAGTAACACTTGTGTCAGAGAGGAAGGGGCCTCAGCTGAGGAAATGCCTCCATGATATAGGGCATTTTCTCAGTGATCAGTGAAGGAGGGCCCCGCCCACTGTGGGTGGTGCCATTCCTGGGCTGGTGGTCCTGGGTTCTATAAGAAAGCAGGCTGAGCAAGCCATGGGGAGCAAGCCAGTAAGCAGCACGTCTCCGTGATTCCTGCATCAGCTCCTGCCTCTAGGTTCCTGCCCTAACTTCATTCAGTAATGAGCGGCAATATGGACAGGTAAGCCAAATAAACCCTTACCTCCCCCTCAAAAAAAGTGGTCATGTGTTTCATCAAAGCAGTTAGGAAACCCTAACTAAGACAAGTTGGTACCAGCATAGTGGGGTATTGCTGTCACAATGTTTTGGGGAGGGCTGTGGAAGGACTTCGGAACTTCAGGCTATAAGAGCCATTGAGTGTTGACACCTCCGTGGGATGTTCTGTGGGAGCTTGGAAGATAAGAATGTTCAGGGCAGTGCAGACCATGGAGGCCCGGCTTGTGAAGTTTCAGAGGGAAGACTAAAGACTCTAAAAGGGCTGTTTGCTCTCCTGAATTAAGAGTCTGTTTCTGCCTAGCTGGGGCTGAAGAATCAGCTGTGATCAACAAGATACCAAAACTACTAAAGACAAATCTTTGCTGAGATACTCGATACTGGTCAGCGGGAGCTGAGAATTTAGTGGTGAAGAGACCAGCATCATTGAGGTGAAATCTTCTCGGAAGTGTTTCCTGAGAACACAGGGAAGCTGTGTTCCAGAGGGGGCATGGTTGTACATGTTGTAATGAGTAAGGGTCACACAGGTGGTTCTGGGATTTAAGGCCTGGAGGGGGTCATGGAGAGCAGCTGAGGTTTGGCACTGTGAGAGGCCTGGAGAGGCCACTGGTGAGGGTGCTACCTCACTGGCAGCTGAAGGCCCAGGACTAAAGGGGCCATGCAAAGATCCTGAGGCTTGGCACCAGAAAGAGACCTATGAGAGGCCACTGGGGAACGCACAGCCCAGTTGCAGCAAGCTCCCCCCACCCCCATCAGTTTGCATGCGCCATGGGATGACTACCAAGAACAGCCGCAGCAGTGGAGAAGAGCCAGCCAGAGCCTGGGACACAAGTTGTGTGTGATACAGAAGACAGAGCTGAAGGAGTGACCCCAGCCCTTGGAGTCCAGAAGCTCATGAAGTGGATCCCTGACACTGGACAGTTAGAGTTTGGTTTTGCTTTGATTCAATTGTGACTGCGCTGATTTTTCCCCCTTTTGAAGTAAAGTACTTGGTTTATTTTTTTATTTTACTTGAGCCCACAACTGAAAGACTGAACTTTAAAAGATTGGATTTTTAGAAGAAATTGGCTGGGTTTTTTGTTTTTGTTTTTCAAGTGAAGACCTATCTTAATTGCACAGCAAGTTTTTTATACAGCCTTTGGACCAGCGGGGAGTAGACAGGAGCTCTGGGGCAGCCACCCACCCCACTGTCACTGTGGGGAGGTGCCAGGCCTGATGCACCTGAGGGGCCCTCCTTGAAGATGAGGAAAGCAGCCACCACCTTATTCAGGCCCTTTCTGAGGCTCTACTAGTTTCCTAGCACCCTCATTTGTCAGGCAGTGTGCCAGCAGACATGGGAACTCCTACTGTAAAGCGGAATGGATGGCCCCCTCACTGTCCACCAGGCCCCTAGGGGCCTCAGCACCCACAGGCCCACACTGGGTCTGTGCTAAATCTCTGCTGATAAATTATCACTACTAGCTTGGTGGTTTTCTGGGGCTCCTAACAGTGGGAGCAGGTGCAGAGGCTCGGCCTCTGCCCGTTCACCGCATGGAGCAACAGAACTAGAGTCTGGTTCATGGTCCATTTCAGTCTCAGCAGACTAGATTGTGGTAACTCGGCCAACATGCTTTTCTTGGTCTGGGGACAACAGTTCCCATGGCCACCATGGTATGGGCTGAGGTCTTCTTCACTGTTCCCTACAGCTGTATCAAAGGAAAATCTTCGAAAGAACTCGAAGGTTGTCTCTTAGTAGTGCTCCTGATTGCTAGGCCTTCCTAGGGTCATTATTAGCTAAGGCCACACAGCTGGGCTTCAGATTAGTAACAGTTCCCCTCCTGGGCAAGCAGTGATCAAATGAGTCAGACAGCACAGGCCTTCCCAGCTCACTTGCATCCCAGGGGCAGATGCGGGCCCTAGTCTAGGAGACTGGTAGTTTCGAAGAAAATTTTCCAGTCTCCCAGAGAACTTCTTTCTCTTCCCAGGGTACAGGGTCCTTCGTGTGCACATTTTACTACACACCAAATGTCCAGTGCAGCCAACTCTTTGTTTCATAGCTCAGAAGTCCAGTCGAGGTCCAGCCTGGAAGGAGTTCTGAGACTGTTTCCCAGGGCTGGGCAGCAAAGGCAGAACTGGGTGTTCAAAGCAATCATCAGTTACATAGCATGAGGCAAGACTAGGGTATAGGAGACATTGCTCTATAATACAGGCATACTGGAGGCAAGGTAGGCAGATATAGTCTGTGTGTGTGTGTGTGTGTATATATATATATATAAATATATATGTATTTATTTCCAGGTCAGCCAGGGAGTCATTCTTCCATGTCTTCTAGAACTTTGACGAGGTTCTTCAGTATTATGTCTTCCCAATTGTAATAGTAGTGAGGTTCCTACAGGTCTTCAGCATCACATCTTTGTATAGACTCTTCTGGTAAGGATCCAGCAAAGCCCATTCTTGTGTGAAGTTCACATCCACATCACAGTCATTGCATCTTCTACTCACCATATGCAGCTCTCCATGGCAGGTGTCTTACGGCTTAGGATTCTCAACATCTTGTGGTCTCTCAATGCAACTCCGGCTTCATCCTCACAGCTTCACGAAATGTACTCTCAAGCAGTCTCACTGATTCATGATGTGACTTTGGAGCTCGCCTGAAATCCCTTCACAGCACACAGCTGCCGTGCTCAGACCACACCACACCAACCACTCAAGCCTGCTCAGCGACAGAGCTGAACATGGAGCATGAAACTGGCTATTTGAAAAGAGCTGAAATTTTAATGTGTTGAATTTGTAAAGACTGTGGTTCCTTTAAAGTTATTTATGCTTTTAATGTGATACTTGGGATGAATAAGAAAGGACTGGTTGTGGATTAATAGTGATGTGTTTGTGTGGCAAGTTAACAAGGAGTCAATTGCACTGGCTGGTTTTGTGTCAACTTGACACAATCTGGAGTCGTCAGAGAGGAAGGGAGCCTCCGCTGAGAAAATGCCTCCATGAGATCCAGCTGTAAGGCGTTTTCTCAGGGATCAATGGGGGAAGGTCCAGCCCACAGTGAGTGGTGCCATCCCTGGGCTCGGAACCCTGGGTTCTATAAGAAAGCAGGCTGAGCAAGCTATGGAAATAAGCCAGTAAGCAGCTCCCCACCATGGCCTCTGCATCAGCTCCTGTCTCTAGGTTCCTGCCTTAGTTGAGTTCTGTCCTGACTTCCTTCAATAATGAACAGCAAAATGAAAGTGTAAGCCAAATACACCCTTTCCTACCCAACTTGCTTTTTGGTCATGGTGTTTCATCAAAGCAATAGAAACCCTAAGACGGAAGGAAGCTTAACATAATAAATTGTTTACATGATAATATATTAAATTGCTTTAAAAATAAATTCTAGCACGCTGGTTGTAAATGCTGCACCTCAAGACAGGACTAGTTTACTAATTTATCAGTCATCAGTAGGTGTGTGGCAGACCAGCTGACAGATGTTAGACAGATGGGTAGACGAAACACACATACATGCACGGTCATCCTTTTGAGCATCCGCCTACTCTGGCTGCCTTCTGCAACTGAGTGCCTCTGGGTTAACCCTTAGAATTACCAGCTAACACATTTTAATATCGACCTTTAAAAACTAAGGGCCTATATAACACATCCCAAAGCCAAATGGCAATATCCACTAAAAAGTTCACTGTTTCTTTTAAAAATGTAACAGATCAAATATATCTAAAAATGAACTTTTTATGTTTCTGGATTATTTTCACATACTCGCCCTGTCAGTTGGCAGTCTGTTTCTCTAAGCTACGCGCACTACTTCAGCTTTAATTAAAAGGCTTGTTGCCATAGTTTCTCAGAACAGCTAGAGGCATGCTTGAGTCTGTTATTTTCTTGAGGTTTCTAGAGAATCTGTTATGGATATAGCAGTAGCTAACCAACACAGCCCAATCATATTTACCATTTACCATAGCTGGGCATACCGTAAGGTGTTTAGGGTAATTTAAAGGAGTCTGACAACCAGGAATATAACTTAAAATTCAGCATTTGATTCTTCTGTTCTGCCACACTGGTGATGTATCCAGCAGACAGTGGTTCAGACAGCTTTACACACACACACACTGACTGCAGCTATAGAGAATGCCAGCGAACTCTGATACAATGGAGATACATTGTATTTCCGTATAATACATGACGCATGGTATTATGACACAATAACCATCTGCCTCATAAGACCTGACTCAAAAATGTGAATGCTAGAAAACATTTGAAAAGGGAATACTGGGAGGGGGGAGGGTATAAACAGGAAATTAATTTCTTTGAGGAGTTCAAAAACCGTTGAGTGATACACAAAGAACCTTATTTCTCAGGACTAAGACTCCATTCCATGGAGTCCCACCTGGCTTTCAGGTGACAATCACCACCACCTTCCAGGTTCAAAGAGCAAGCTCAAATTCTGAGTTCACAACCTTAAAAAACACTGATCCCTACCTATTAAGCTTAGAAAAGCAAATGCCAGTTCAGCTGGTTGCACCTCAGCCCCTTCTCTGTTCTTAAGTGTCCACAAGCACAGGCTGTACCAAATAGGAAGACCAGGTTTTGTCCATGTGATGATTAGGTGACGTGGGCCATAAAGAAAGACACCTGACAAAAAGAGGTGCTCCAACAAATGGCAGCCAGTATAGCTTCCCTGTAACTAGGCCATCTCAGGACAGGATGTAGAGCAGGGCAGTATCTCACAGCTCTCAGAGCGGCCGAAAGCTTCCTGCTATCCCCGACTCTTAAGAACTAACACAAAAACACTCCATTCCTAATTTTTCCAACTTGAATGTTGCACAAACCTGACTTCTTTGTATTCTGTAGGACTCAATTCTCTCTTGCCCTTTTTGTAGAGGAGATAAAGCAATTCTAAGGAGTTTGAGATAGAGAAGGACCGTATTTCTGGCCAGCCAGAGGGTAGGTAGACAAGGAGCACAGGGAATGTGAGATGCCATGAGCCTGTCAGATTTGAATTATTCACTGGGGAATGAAAGCGTGATGTATAAATAGGTTCTGTTTTGTCTTGGCTGTTATGCTACAGATACCCTATTATATTCTAACTTGAGCTGTTCACGGAGGTAAAAAGACCTTTATTATTCCACCTGATACTCAAAGGGGCCTGTGACAAGAAATGTTGCAATTTCTAGTGTATCAAAAGAGAACGATCAACATTAAGTGATTTACCCAAAGTCAGCTAAGGACCTACCCTAAGCTGGGATCTGCCTCACATCTCACATGGTCCCATCACTGGGCATGGAGAAGGGAGGGGGAGAAAGGTGGCACAAGACTGTTTCTGCAGTCCCATGGAGTTCCTGAGCATACAATTCACTACTAGGACAAAGCGCCTCTGGGCCGAAACACTCCCACCCCTCCCCTGTCCCCCTTATGCAGCAGAAAGAAGATCTGAGCTGGGATTTTGAGCTAGAGACTAAATCAGGGAGACTACGACTTACTATGTCTCCAAATATACCAGGAGATGCAGATACAATTATCTACAATGTCACACACCTCAAGGGGAATAGCAACCGAGGCTGGAACTGACCTACCCAAAGCATTTTCCAGGACAATTTTTTTTTTTACCTAGTAGAGATATCTTTTCAAGTAAGTAAATGTGTGCATGTGTTGGTATGACACAGTGTCCATGTGTAAGTCAAAGGTCAACTTGCAGGAGTTGCATCTCTCCTTGTATCACCCGTGCAATCTGGGAACTGAACGCAAGATGTCAGGTTTGGCAACAAACGCCATCACTTGCTGAGCCACTCACCAGTCCCAGGTGGAGACTTTAAAGCTCACACCAGGGCCGGGTCTAGACAGTGGCTTTATGATGATTCCATGCATCAGGCTCTGGGTTCCATCTCAACACCCCAAAAGAAAAAGGAGGCCCTTAATCTGTTTTGAGGGCTTACACAGATCTGCCTTTCCTGGACACTGAAATGAGAGGAGTCATATGGATGGAGTCTTTTGCACTGAGGCTTTTTGTTTTGTTTGGGATCTCCTGGACTTGGTTTGTAGGCCTGGCTGGCCTTGAACTCACAGAGATCCACATGCCTTTGCCTCCCAGAGTGCTGGGATTGCAGGCATGTGCCACTGACCATGGCAGGACCTCTTTCATGCAGCTTCATGGTTTTTTCATGTGGAAATGTATGTATTTGTCAACACCTATGTTTGGAGGCCAAAGTTTGGCCTTAAGTATCTACGTTGCTTGCTCTCCATTTTTCTTACTGAGGCAAATGTTTTAGCTGAAGAAAACCTTTCCAGTTTGGCTAGTCTAGCTAGCTTGTCCCTGGGATCCAGTGTCCATATCCTGAGCACTAGCATATATCAGGCAGCTGCCATGGCTACTCTGGACCTTATACCTAAGTGGTTTTATCTACTGAGCCCGGCCCCCACCTCAGGTCTTTGAAGCCCAAGCCTGTTGTGACATCGCCAGCTGTTTCCTGTGGAGAATATTTTCGTCTATGAATGCACCGCTCTTCACTGTCACCACATGGCTAGCATTTCCCCACAGCTGAGCCTTTCTGCCAGCCCAGACGCTGAACACCCTTCATGCACTTCGCTAGCTGTTCACAGACCACCAAAGGTTTGCCCATTTTCAGATTCGTTTCGTTTCTTCTTGAAGGGTTTTGTGAGCTTTTAACCACTGGATACAGGTCTCTTGTAAATACATAATTCTCAAACATTTTCATAATGCTCTGTTATTTATCCTTTCCACTTATTTAAAGATGGGTCTTCTCATGTGTGTGTGTGTTGTTGTTGTTTGAGATACTTGGGATCAAACCCAGTGCTTATATGTACTGGGCAAGCCCTTTGTCCCCAACCTAATAGTGTTTTTAAATGGCAAAAGTTGACAATTTTTAACTAGTCCAATTTATGCTTTTGTAGTGTGGATGTGCTTTCTGAGAGCTAAGAAGTCATGGCCTTGCCCAAGATCATAAAATTTCTTTCCTCAAAATTTTAGTATGGGTTTACATTTAGTCTACGACTCATTTTCAGTTTTCCTTTTCCAATGTTGTGAGTTACTGATATTAAGTCTTTTTATATATTTGATAGAGTTCTCCAGTGAAGCCATTTAAAGCTACGGTTTTCAGGGGGATGAGTGATCAGCTCAGCTGCTGTACTCACTGGGTATCTCTTCAGATTCCTTCTGGATTTGCTTTGGTGATTCATGTCTCTCTAGAAATTTGTTTCTTTTAACTGAGCTGTTCATTCCTTCAGTTTAAAATTGCTTATAACATTCCTTTTTGCTCCTTTTGGTTTCTGTGGGGCTGACAGTACTTTCAGGTTCCACTTCTGTTTGTGTATCCATCAGGTTTGGTCTTTCGTTTTCCTTTATGTAGTTCTGTGATATGACTATGTTTGCATAAGGGTTAAGTGGCAGCATTCAGAAGCAAAAAAAAAACAAAAAAACAAAACACAACAGTAATGGAAGTTTTCCCTGCTCTCTTGGGATAGAAAGAAAAAAAGAAGGCAAATCTTGGAGTTTTTGTTCATTTGTTTGTTGTTTGTTTGGGCCTCTTTTAAGGATCTGCCTGTGGCATTACTTGAGGTTCAGGCATTATGGCAGAAAAAAAAATGAGGTTCCTGCATGTTCTGAGTCTTATAAATACCTTTTCCCCCTCAAGAATCAAGGTGCTTCTCTTGGAGTTCAGTACCCACCCCTGGGATTCAGGCCACCTTGCTGAACACTGCCTTGGGTCTGGGGATGCTGTGGGCCAAAATGGCAAGTTCATAGACAAGGTATGGCATTTAACTTATTAACTTCTTAACTATTTAACTTATTAACTTCAAGCTATTACTGTGAACTTTTTAAAAGAATTCTCCAGTGGATGTTCATCCAGTGCATATCCCGTTTTGAGCCTGTGTCAGTAGGAGGAGTGCTTATTTTACCTTATTATAACCCGGCCCATCTTCCTACCAGTAGCTCATGGGACACAGAGACCCCACACTACAGCACAGACCCTGAGATGCTACAGAGTCGTATTCATCATTACACAGAGTACTTGGGAGTCTCGCCTCAGTGTTTCTCATTCAGAAAGTTTCTTTGACTTCTGAAATCACTCTGATTGGGATTTAAAAAAAAAAAAACTACTGCAGGTTTTGGAGAAAACAATGTATGGTTCATCGTGATTACTGGTGACATCTCAGCACTCAGAAGGCAGAGGTAGAAGAATCAGAAGTTCAAGGTAGGTCATGGCTACATGGGCAGTTTAAGGACAGCTTAGGCTATATGACAGACTATTTCAAATAATAATAATAATTTTTAAAAGCAGTAGACCAATAAAAATTTCAAGTTTTAAGTAAGTTACTGAACAACTCCAGACAGTAATTTCAAAAGCATTCAATGAGTGAGCTCTTCGGTTCCTACTGTGCAGGAGGCACAGGTATTTGCAAGCTTTGCCATGACTCTCTCTGTTGGAAGGCTTTCCAAAGTGAAGCAAGTAAGTCCTCCAAATTGGTAAAATGTCAATCTTTTTTAAAAAAATTATCTATTTTTAATGAGTTAATCATGTTTAAATGAGCAAATAATGTGTTAGTGAACACGATGCCATTTTTGGACAAAGTGTGTTGTTTCCCCAAGTCTTCTCTCTCCCATCTCATGCTCCCTCTTCCCTCCCCCTCCTCCCTCGCCCTCGTCCCATCTCCTCATTCCCCTTCTCCCCTCCCTCCTGTGCACCTGTTCCCCAGGTTCTTTCCTCTTTCATGCCCTGTGTCCTTTTCCCCACCCTCTATCCTTCCTCATCATCTTCTCTTGGTCTCCTTTCTGAATATTTATATTTTATCCATATTTACACCTGTTTATTTATGCTTTTTTTTAAAAAAATGATACAGTCACAAAAAGAAACTTAAAATTGTTAAATTGAGAAACAATGAGACCAGATTCTCCTACTCTGAAGTCCTCTGTGGAATGTTAACTTTGAGAGTTTTCAGAGACTCTCATGGTTCACACTTCTGGGAAAATATAGCAATGAGCCTCTGCATGTAGTCAAGTCCTGCAGAGTCTTCACGACACTCATCTGTTGGCACTCAGCACAGACAGACCCAAATTAAGGACGCTTCCAATAAGATGACGTACAATTCTCTCTAGCCATGTGATTCTACTTATGCTAGTGTCTGGGAAAGACTTATCTATAGACACTGAAGGCAGATTAGGAATTTCAAGGTGAGAACAAAGGAGAGTGACTGCAAACAGGCATGAATAATCTTCCTGGGGTTCTGGAAAATATTATAAAATTGGATATTGCATCTCAAAAAAATTGGATGTAGGATAAGATAAGCATTCACTTTTATTAAATTTTAGTGTGCAAAGTAATGGATTTTATTACCTAAAACAAAATTTTAAATTCTTAGATCTAAAAACTTAGTGAGAAGTAATTTCCTTGTATGTAGAAAACCGGAAATTAGAAACCACTACGTTAGGGGAAAGTAGGAAAAGTTTGTTCGTGACAAGCCTGTATCTCAAGAGGTCTCCTGTATTTCACTCTTGCTGCTTTTTGCACCCAAATTTAACCACATATGAACCAAACTGTGTCAGATTGCCAGCAAATGAGGGGCTGTGTGGAAGAAATCTGAGTGAGTCAGAAATAGCTTAAAAATATGAGTGAGAACATGATAGCCAAGACCAATCCAGAGAAGCACAACTGCCTAGCTCAGCAGTGCCCAGAGCAGAGGTTAGGAGCCAAATGGCTAATTTCTGAAGCCACTGCTTTAGGTGGCTTGTTCCATCAAGGTACTTGCCACAGTGTGAGTGTGGCAGTGGCTGCTGGGTAACACACTGAATCAACAAATGGGTCTTGTGCTATTGTCCAGTAGCTTACGCCTCCTGAGCACAGCATAGAAAAGGAATCAATGAGGCTGACCCAAGTCTAGCAACGTCTCTGTCACAAGTCAGAGGAACTGGATTTAGGAGAGGTTTAAGAATACGGAAGTTTCTTTTCAAGAGCAACATAAGGATCCCTGAGAAAGACAGGGGAGTTTGGATCTTAACAAGGTTCTGTGGTAAAGGCTTGGCACCCAGATGGCAGTGCTGGAAAGTAGTGAAAACTTCAGCTTGGGGCTCTGAGACTTGCCCTCCCCTTGGCTCCCCTCTCTCATGATTTGAGGGGAGCTCTTGTCCTTTGTCACACGCCATTTCTAAGATGAGCTTCAAGGGCCCAAAGCCGCACAGCCAACTAAAAAGGATCTGGCCTCTAAAGCTGTGTGCCAGAGGAAATGCTCTTCCTTTGTGAGCTGATATATTAGTTGTTCTTTTTGTTGGGACAACACACCTGATAGCAGCAACTTCAGGGAGGAAGGGCTTGTTCTGACTCAAAGGAACACACAGCAGTATGGCAGGGGATGGGGGACAGGAGCATCTCCGTCCAAGGTACCAATGAGGAAACAGAAAAGGGAATGCCAGAGTTCAGCTGACTTTCTCCCCGTGCTTCATCCAGAAACCCAAGTTTATAGGCTGCCACATCAGGGTTGATCTCGCTCCTTGTTAATCCTGGAAAGAGCCTCAAGTTCACACCAAAGGTTTGTCTCTTTCGTGGCCTAAGTGTTTACTAATCTAATCAAGTTTGAAAGAAAAATCAACCACCACAGCCAGGTGTGCTGGTACACACCTGTAATCCCAGCCCTCAGGGAGGCAGAGGCAGGTGGACTTCTGTGAGTTCGAGGCCAGCCTGGTCTACAAAGCGAGTCCAGGACAGCCAAGGCTACATAAAAAGACCCTGTCCTGAAAAACCAAACAAAACAAAAACAATAACAACAAATCGTAACTGGCTTTCTCGAGCATTTGTTGTCAGAAAAAAACCTAAACAATATATTATTTAAAAACCTATGATGTCTCAGAATCAGGAGAGTATATAGTCAGAGAAAGGTCAAATCAAAATTGGAAGAGTTGGAGCAGTTCTGAGTCATGAGGAGATGCACACAAGAGAGGGAGGGATACAGAATCAAGGACAGATACAACCCTAAATTACTGATGAGGAAACCCCTCCCTCTTACAGACACACTTTGTCACGGTGTTTCCAAAGAAGCTGAGCCGTTTTTGGTAACTCTTGCACTTTGTTTGCATTTAATTTTGTTGTATAGCTATTTCCTCCAAATTTAAACATTCCATCCTAGATTGGGGAGGGAGCTTAGAAGACTCGGGATGTGAGCAAAACTTACAAAGCTCAGGAAGTTCCCTCAACTTACATGACTTACAAGTCTCCTCTTTCTCCTCCTCCCCAGTATTATATAAGCAGTAAACAGTTCCTGCGGGGGAAACGCTGCCAGAAGCTGCCAGCAGGTCACCCATGAGTCATCATCTCACTGAGATGCTCTTAGGTGATGAAGCTGCCCTTGAGTTACCCATGCTCCTATGAGTAGCTTGAATAAAGGCGCTGGCAATGTGAAGTCATTGCTTTAGCCTGTCCTCGGTGCCCCACATGAGTGAATAGACATTTGTTCACATCTCCCGTGGAAAGTCACACAACAGTTTTGTACACTTATTTTTATAGATGTGCTCAGATCTTCAAAAAAAAATATGTAAGACTAATAGAAATTGGGTCTGAAGGCATGGCTCAACAATTAAGAGTGCTGGAAGCTCTTACAGGACACAGGTTCTGTTCCCGGCACCCACACAGTGGCTCACAACCATCATAATTCAGATTCTAGGGGATCCAATACACCCTTCTGACCTCTGCTGGCACCAGGGTTGTGCATACACATACATGCAGGAAAAACATTCATACCCATAAAATAAATACATCTGGGAAACTAAAAAGACAAACAAACAAAAAAACCGAAAAGGAATATAACTAAAGTTTTCAATCACAATGTCAAAAATGCCAGTCCTTTCCCCCTCCTCCTACATAAAGATTCACTGTGTAGTCTAAGGTCTCCTGGAACTCACTTTGTAGACCAGACTGGCCTCGAACTCAGAGATCTGCCTGCCTCTGCCTCCCGAGTACTAAGAGTAAAGTCATGTACCACAGCTACACCCCACTAAAGGTGCCATAGTCTCCTGGAAGAAATACAATCAGACCATGTTTTTCACACTTAGATAGAAACCTTTTAAAGGAAAAAAGAATGTTATGGTCATACATATATATGAACATCAATATTGAATATCACATTTGATCAGAGACAAAGGCACATAAATTACATTTATCTAAAGTGGCAATTCTAAAAGCGTGGTCCCTGAACTTGTGGCTAAAGGATTCTTAGGGGAAAGGCCAGGTTTCACACACAAACACATAATAATGCACACTACCTTAGTATTGTCCTTTTTTTTTTTAAATCAGTTTGTTGTCAAAGAATTTTTTTTAAGAATGTCATCACAGCTAAGTTACCAAATCTTTGGCATGAATGAACATAGTATATTAGCTCTGTCATATATGTGTGGGTGCTATAACTACAAAGGGAAAATCCCCCTTCCCTGAACTGAGGCCCTTCACCGGACTCAAAGGTCCCAGAAGTCAGCCATCTGTACGATTCCCAGAGGCTGCAAAAGCAAAGCAGCTGACCCCCTCCCTAGACACCTGGCATCTGTGCATCTGCCCCTTTCCCTGCAGTTCCAAAATCAGATTAGCCAAAGGAAACAGCTAATTTCCCAATACTGCTCCTAACAAGTCCCCTTCCCCCTTCTCAACCCTCAGGTACAGTGGCCCTTCCCCAGCATGCCTGCTTCCTGCTCACTAACCCTGCAATCTGCAGCCTCACACACTGACCACATTAACAGAGTCTGCGCCCTGCTCACAGTGTTACTGACAGACTTCTGGGCACCCTCCACAGGCAAAATAAAGTCGGTTCCTGCTGTTGGGTTGGCCTAAATTTTCTTTCTTTTTTAAAATTTATTTTTAAGTTTTCATTCTTATTTCCTCCTACAAACCTAATTCTTAGAACCACAGCCCTAAGCGATTTTATCAGCATAGCTGAACATTTCGTTTGATCTTTCCTTTTTCTTTCTTTTTTTTTCTTTTTGTTGCTGTTGTTGTTTTTTCAAGGCAGGCTCTCTCTGTGTGGCCTTGGCTATATCCTGGAGCTCTACACCAGGCTGGTATCGAACTCAGAGCTCCATCTGCCTCTGCCTCCAGAGTGCCACCACTGCCTAGCCATAAATTTGATCTCTTCAAAGAACCAACTTCACCTTTGCTGTTTTTACTGTGTGTCTTTTCTCTCCTATCCGCGTTGGCTCTTTCTTTTCTTTGTATTTGCTTTGCTCCCCCAACTGCTCCCCCCACTCCTCCCATGTCATGCTATTGGGCATCGATGAACTGATCTTAAACCTTTCTTGCTTTCTAGCATAAGCAATTGAAATTGCACGTCTCCCTCTAAACGCTGCTTTGGCCATACCCCACAATTAAGATACTGTGTTTTCATTTTCATTCAGCTCAAATGTCCTCTCATCTCCTCTACGATTTCTATTTTAACACACAAATTGTACAGAAGCCCGCTACTTATTTTAAAAATACACAACATTTTTCTAGAAATCCTGTTACTGATATGAACTAGTTATGAACAAAAATTACCCTGTAAGATTTCTTAAAATTATTACACTTTAACTGGGCTTGGTGGCACACATCTTTAATCCCGCACTTAGGCAGATCTCTGGACTCTGAAGCCAGCCTGGTCTACAAATCAAGTTCCAGGACAGCCAGGGCTGGTACACAGAAAGAAATCCCATCTCAGTAACAATGTCCCCCAATACAGTCTATCCCCCAAATACAGCCTCTGTGTGTGAACATGCCCGTGACTGAGGCAAACTCGGCCATCCTCTCTGTGGATGGTCTACCCATTTGTGGCTGATGTCAGCTTATTAAGCTGTTGATGAGCTCCTATTACACACCCTCAACTACTTCTCCATTGTTTATGTTCACACCATACCTGTAGAGATTGTTATTGGTTATATACACATTTAGGATTATGTCTTCCTATTAAACCTTTCACCCTTACAGGACATTCCTTTAGTTCTATTAACATTATTTGTCTTGATAAAGCTATCTACTCTAACACTATTAGAGCCACACCAATCTTGTGTTTATGCACTTTCAATGTGTCTTTTTTTCTTTTCCTTTTTCCCTTTTTCTTTCAGACAGGGTCTCATGTAGCCTCCAACTTGCTTTGTGACTGAGGAGCCATGTTTCTGTTTCATGATCACTGGGATTACAGGTAAGCACCACCACAACCAGCTTACACAGGGATCCATGCATGCTAGGCAAGTTGACAACTACCTGGGCAACATCAGTAGGCCATCTGTATTCATTATATTTTCACTTATATGGTGTGTGAACAACCAGCTTACACAGGGATCCATGCATGCTAGGCAAGTTGACAACTACCTGGGCAACATCAGTAGGCCATCTGTATTCATTATATTTTCACTTATATGGTGTGTGAGTGTGTGTGTGTTCACAGCTGGCATGAGGAGGTCAGAGAAAATCTACTCTGTCCTCCCAATATCTGGGGCCCAAGAACTGGACTCGGGTCTGATGACAGGTGTCTTTACCAGCTGAGCCATCTCCCAGCCCCTGTCTTTACTCTTAAAGTCTCTTCCTTGTAAATAGTGAATAGTCAGGCCTTGCTGTCTATCTGTTACAATAATCTCTGTCACAGAATATTTAGTTCACTAATACTGTAGTCAAAAGACCTGCTGGGTTGATGTCTGTCCCTTCACAATTTTCAGTGTATCCTCTCTTGAGTCCTGTTGGCGGGTGGGTAATGTTGGTTATTTGGGGCGGTTGGCTTCACTCTGTTGCCCAGTGGGCCTCTACCTCACGGGCTGTAGCCTCTCTCCCACCTCAGCCGTCCGAGCAGCTGGCCTGTGTGCATGCACTGCCATGTGCATCTCTCCTCTGCTCTTTTATTTAGGGTTTTCCCTTTCCCAACTTCCTCTGATCACTTACGGATGTTGTAGAATTCCATTTGGATTTACCTACTGGCTTCACTTTATTTTCTTTGGTTTTTCTTGGGTTGAAATCTGCATCCTTAACTTTATTGTACTTTGTAAAATAAAATCTTTCCAACCATAGAGGGAGCACATTTAACTTATTTTCCCTTTTAGTCATTATATGCCATACACATCATTAAACTGTAAGGTGGATTCATGATTTTTTTTTATTTCAACAATTATGTGTAAGAGTGGTAAAGTGGACATGTTAAATTTATGATATTTTCCATTTCTGGTGTTCTTCCTTCAAGTATATCAACATATCTCTTAAAACGACTTGAACAGATTACCAAAGCACAGCACTGGGCCCTCTTGCATGGATGGATTAATATGTATTTAAATTGTCCCTGGTCCCTTCTCTTGAGATCATCACATAACACCCCTTGCATGAACGTGACTATAAACAAAACATGAATCCAGGCATTGGACCTGAATGACAGTATCAGCTGAAAGAAAAAATTCTTTAGAAGGTAAACCAAGATATAATACAATATATACTTAACGGGGTGTTTTTGAGATTACAGTTTAAAATAAAAGTATTACACACTAAACTTTCTTTCAAAATTCCTACAGTATATTAAAAAAAATCCCTTCAATTAAAACTGAGTAGTTTGTTACATCAGATCTAGCTGTGTCAATGGATTATACAACAACATGGAAGTCTACAGGGCACAGAGGAGCCATCAGAATGAGATAAGTCCTAAGTGTGAAGGAGTCAGGGCCTCTGTATGGAATAACTTCACATGAGCTGTGTGGTCCAGGGCTGGCCACCACATCTTGTAGCACCTTCCTCAATTTCTTTCTTCAGTGTTTCGGCGTTTTCCTTGTAGAGGTCCTTTGCCTCTTTGGTTAGGTTCAAACCAAGGGACTTTCTTTTAGTTTTAAGGTATTGTGAATGGGCTTGTTTTCCTAATTCCTTTCCTGGTATATTTGATATTGGTAAATAGGAAAGCTACTGATCTAAGTTAACTTTGTATCTGGCCACCTTAGTGTAATACCCAATCTGAGGGATTTCAGGTGGAATCCTTAGGGTCTCGTATGTTTAGAATCATGACACCTTCCAGCAAGGATACACTGACATCTCTCTTTCCTTGTCTGTATCCTTTTTATTTGGGTCTCTCATCTTACTGGTCTAGGTAAGAACTCTAGTATTATACTGAGGAGGAGCCAAGAGGTAGGCATGCTTGAGTTGTTCCTGATTTTAGTGGAAGTGCTTTGAGTTGTCTCCTATTCAGTATAACATTAACTATAGGATTTTCCTATGTAACCTTTACAATAATGAAATATGTCCCTTCTAAAATTTTGAGTTTCCTCGGGGAAATCCCTTCCTCAGGAAGGGATGCTTGATCTTGTCAAAACCTTTTCTGTGCTTATTTAGATGTTATTTCTTTCCTTGAGTGCATTTTTTCATTCATTACATTTATTGATTTATATATATTAGACCATCCTTACATCGTGGTGAATGGTCTTTCGTATATTTTCTTGAAATTTTTTTGTGTCTATATTCAACAGGGAAATTGATCCTTGCTTTTCTTTTGTGTTGTGTCTTTATTTGGTTTTGGTATCAGTATAAACTCTACTTCATAAACAGTTTGGTATAATTCCTTCCCTTTCTGCATTATAAAATCTTTGAGAAGTATGGGTAATGTTCTTTGATAATAAAATCTTTGAGAAGTATGGGTAATGTTCTTTGATAATTTACCATAAACCAATCTGGGCCTGTGTTTTAGTCAGGTTGTCTTATCCATCTATCTATCTATCTATCTATCTATCTATCTATCTATCTATCTATCTATCTATCTATCTACCTACCTACCTACCTACCTACCTACCTACCTACCTACCTACCTACCTACCTGTTTTTCTGTGGAGTATCAGTCCTTCTTGGCCATGCCCTTCCTCAGGGATGCCAGCACATTGCCAGCTCCTCCCTCTTCCTCTTAGCGTGAATGTACATGTCCAGCCTCTTCTTGATATGAACTTGACAACAGGCTTGTACTTGGACACCCTGCGAAGCTCCATGACACACCACTGGTAGGACACAAAGCTGCAAACCTCCTGGACCTCACCTCTGCTGTGCTTGGTGAGGTGCCTGCGGGGCTGGCTGTGCCTTAGATTGCTGATGTTCTTCTGTCACCTTGTGATCCTGTTCATGAGCTAGCACAAGACCGTAGCTGCTGCTCTCCAATGCCAGTCTCCACTGACAGGAAGCAGTTAGGACATTTTTAATTACTGTTTTAACCTCACTGTTTATTATACATTCTTAAGAGTTGTTTCTCTGGCTTTAGTTAATTTTGGTACATCCCATGTACCTAGTAATGCATTCATTTCTTTAGTTGTGCAATTTAGTGGAATAGATGTTTTTAACATATCACTATTAGTATCAGTGGTAATGACTCCCTTTTCATAATTAGTTTTATTAACTTAGCTCTTCCCTTTTGTCCTATTTTCATTTCTGATGTTGTGATGAAATACCCTGTTGAAGGAGCTCCACAAGGAGATCAACAGAACCAAAAAACCTGGGCCCAGAAGTCTTTTCTGAGGCTGATACTTCAACCAAGGACCATACATAGAGATAACCTAGAACCCCTGCTCAGATGTAGCCCATGGCAGCTCAGTCTCCAAGTGGGTTCCCTTGTAATAGGAACAGGTGCCGTCTCTGGCATGAACTCAGTGGCTAGCTCTTTGATCACTTACCCCTGAGGGGGGAGCAGCCTTACCAGGCCACAGAGGAAGACAATACAGCCAGTCCTGATGAGACCTCATAGGCTGGGGTCAGGTGGAGGAGGAGAAGCCTCCCCTATCAGTGAACTAGGGGAGGGGAATGGGAGGAGAAGAGGGAGGGAAGATAGGAATGGGAGGGGACTGGAGAGGGGACTACAGACAGCTAGGATACAAAGTGAATAAATTGAAATAATAAAAAAATAAATTTAAAAAAGTTATGTAAGACTTTTCAGCTAAGATCAAGGTTTTTAAAGGCTATGTTTCCTTTATAATAAACATACTTTGATATATATATACATATATATATACATATATGTATATATAGCCTTTGAAAAGCACCTTGAGCGAAATGGTTTATTTTAGCTCACAAATCCATATTACAGTCCATCATGGCAGGAAAATCAACTTGCTTGTACTCAGTTCAGGACCTCCTGCCTACAGAATGGTACACCTCACAATGGGATGGGTCTTTCTGCATCAATTAACTCAATTAAGATGCTGTCCCAGAGACAAAGCCAACACACTGTAATCCCTCACTAATCTCTCTTCCCAGGTGACTCAAGGTTGCACTCAACTGGTAACTAAAATTACATTTGTTTTGGTTAATTCAGCTAAGGGTTTGACTTTTTTTTTTCAGTGACCAATTTGTTATTTTGCCAGTTCAACTGTCTTGTTTATTTCCATTTTAATTGATCTCTGCCTGACTGTCATGATTTCTGTCTACTGATGGAGTTGGGGACTTGTTCCTCTTTTTTTCTAGGGACCTAAGGTGTACCATTAAGTTATTTATTTGCCATCTCTGATTTCTTCAGTCCTTCTTAGGACTGCCTTTCTTATATCCCATAGGTCTAGATGTATTGTATTTTAATTTTCAATTCATTGTTTAAAAAAAATGTATTCCCTTCTTGGTTTCTTCATTACTCAGTAGAGATAGGTTTAATCTCCATGTGTTTGTTCGCTCAAACGTTTCTCTGGCTGTTGATTTATTATTTCACTATAATCAGAAAGGATACAAATCATCTTAGAGCCAGGTGTAGTATCTTTATTCCCAACACTAGAGAGATAGAGGCAGGTAGATCTCTGTGAGTTTCAGGTTAGCCTGGTCTAACACAGTTCCAGAATATGTAGAGCCACACTATGAAATCTTGTCTTGAAAAACAAAAACAAAACAAAACAGACAGAGAGGCGAGAAATTATTTTCCATTTTCTTGCATTTGTTGATACTTACTTTATGTTCTTAGATATGGCCTATTTTAGATAAAGCTTCATGGACTGCTAAGAAGAATGTGTATTCCCTAGTGTTTGGATGTAAGATGTCTGTTAAGTCCAACTGATCAAAAACATCATTTAATTCAAATATTTCTCTATTTGCTTTTTGTTGTGATGGCTTGTCAACTGGTAATAGCAGGTTTTTTAAAATTGTCCACTCGTATTATGCTAGGGGTTAATCTGCTCTTAAATATTTGGTTTTCTAAAATACCTCTTGCAGCTGGGCTGGAATTTCTTTCTCTACCTCTGGAACGCTTTCTATTAGGTTCTTTTGAAAACATTTTCTTTCCTTTAGAACCATATTCTTCTAATCTTTCTATGCCTTTACTTATAGAGTTGGTCTTTCTATAGTGTTGTGTATGTCTTTGGAATTACCACATGTACAATCTTACAATTCTGTTTTCATCCTTGATGAATATTTCTAATTATTCACATAATCAGACCCAGAGACTCCATCTTCTCCTTGATCCATTCTCTTGGTGAGACTTTTCAACAGCTTTTTATTTGACCGATTGTTAACTAAGGCCCAAATGTATGTCTAAAAATTTTTTTACAGGGTAAACATTTTTCTCTTATCCTTTAAGAAAAAGAGGATGCAGGGTATTCAGAAAAACAAAACTCTGTGAGAACTAAGAATTTTAAGTGACTTACAGGAAACCTCACATAGTCATTCATTTACATTCAGTGAACTTCACTATGTCCTGGACAGAGCTATGAAGTGGAATTTAGACTGCCTTGGAGACCCTTGGAGTACTGTTAGGAGAAACAAAAAAGCTCAGCAAAAAGCTTAGCAATTACTGAGGAGGAAGACAAGAAAGTTTCCTTAAAAGATGATCCGTGTTTTGAGGAGTTATGAACTGGGCTTGAGGAGTGGGCAGTGTTTTGACTGAATGTCTGTGTTTCTGTAGGAATTACAGAACAGAGAAAATGGAAAGGTTTTTCTCAACTGGAAGTAACAGGAGCAATAACTATAATTTTAAAAGGATATTGCAGGAAGTGTAGACACTGGAAGACTAGACCTTAAAGAAAATAGATTTAGATAGGGAAGAGTGATGGTTTACTGTCAACAGATGCTACGAAGAAATTAAATTTCACACCCAAGCATCTTTTGCAGAGAAAGGTTGCTTTGTGAGAGTCTGGCCTGTGAAAAGCAAGCAGCATGCTAACTGAAGAGGGTCAAGCAAATACCTATTTCCAGATGTACACTGTTGGTTGGCTCTGTCTGTTTCCTCCTTTCTTTCTTCCTTCCTTCCAGCCTTTCTTGCACATTTGGAACTCTGCTACCACAGTGCAATTCTGAGGAAAGACAAGTTTGTCCCAAAGACCAGCAAACACAAAACAGAACTGAAGCAAGCTGACAGCCCCCTCTAATCCTCTTGCTAAGATTACAAATACGTTCATCAATACTTCACTTTGTGTGGGCTTTTTATTATTGACTCAATTGCCTCCAAGACAGGTTAAGAGTCATAAGAACTATTTTTTTTTTTAGAATGAGCCTTATTAAATTAGTATAAACGGACTGTGAAGGGTACCAAGATTTTTTCAGAGGCTTATGACAGGACTCAACAATCCAAGGAATTGGCAATGGTGAGAGTAAGAAAGGCAGAGTCTACAGTAGAATGGGGTAGAATGGATGAGGGAGCATCGGAGCAGCGGTGAGAAAGTACATGTAGATACAGTGGTGAATTAAGACATCCAGTTTCGTACATACTTAGTTTCAACCACCTATGGGACATTCACATGAAAACAAGCAAAAACACAGTTGACTCTGGGTCTGGAAGCCAGATATGAGACCGATGAAACACCAATTTCCAAGTGATCATTACATGAAGATAAAGTCAAACAGTACCTATGAAGAAAGTCCACAAAGAAAATGTGAATAGAAGAAAAGAAATGAGGCCCAGCAAATCTAAGATAGAAAGTCGATGGATGGCCCCTAAGGCTGAAAGGAGGAAGAAGCCAAGGGTATGAACTAAAGGGAGGTAACTGCCAACAGGCATTGGCTTCCCTTTGGGGTTGATGAACCATGAAAGTTTTAATTGTGAATAACTGTTCAACCTTATGAATTCAATGAAAACAATCACACTTTGAATAGGTGAACTAAACAGGTGTGTAAGTTGGGGCTCAACAAATCAGTTTTTTAAAAAGCAAGACATGTAAATTGGAAGAGGATCAGTGCACAGAGGGAATAAGATCAAGGAAAGATGACAGAATCATTAAAAGGATTGTCCAAAAACCAGGGAAGAAGTTGTAAGGAGGAATAAGTAGCCTGCAGTGTCAAGGACTAGATCCACCAATTAAACCCAAACCTGATACATCTGACTTAGTGAGTTAGCAGTCCATGTTAAGTGTGTGTGTGTGCGCACGCGCTCGAGTGCGGGCACGCGTGTATATGTGTGATTTTAAGGAGTAGCAGTAGCAGGCTATACTGAGGAGTGAGATTAATGAGAAGTGAGAAACAGGCGGTAATGCACACAGGGCCTGTGATTACTAGAACGAGAACACTCCCTGTAGGCTCATGTGTTTGCCTGTTTAGTCCCCAGTTGTGGAACTGTTCAGGAAGATTGTAATATGGCTTTGTCACCAGGGGTGTGCTTCGAGGCTTCAAAATACTATGCACTCCTGGTGTACTCTTTCTGCCTCCTGCTCGTAGGGGGCACAGACGTAAGCTCTCTGCTCTTGCCCCAGCCCCATGCCTCCCTGGCGCCATGTTCCCCACCGTGCTGATCATGGACTAACCCTCTGAAACTGTAAGCAAGTCCCCCATCCAACACCTTGGTCATGGTGTCTCCTCACAGCAACAGAAAAGCGACAAACACATTCCGTATAGTGAAAAGAGCAGCAATGAGCATGAGCGTGCAAATCTGTCTGTGGTGGGTGGGGCTGGTGTCCCTTTGGGCATTTGCTCAGGAATGGTGTAGCTGTGTCATTCTGCTTTTCATTTTGGGAGACGCTTTCACGCTTGTTCCTCTACTGTTTGCGTTTTCACCTCTGACAACAGTAGATAAAGATTCGTCTCTCCTCACAGCCTTACTAGCATTTGTTATTGTTTGGTTTTCTTGATGGTGCTCAGCCTACCTGAAGCAGGATGGAATTTCAAGGTGGTTTCAGTTTATATGATAGCTGGCAATGCTGAATACTCTTTAAAGTACCAGTGGCCATTTGAACTTCTGCTCTTGCAAACTGTCACTACCCACTCGGCACATTTATTAGATGGCAATTTGGGGTTTGGGAAGTATTTAATTTTTGCAGTTCTTTATATACTCTTGATAGTAATTCCCTCTCTGAAGTATAACTGACAAAAACTTTGAGAGGAACTTTCAAGAAAGAAATTGAAAAGCTGACACACAGATTTCAGGTACTTAAAAAAACAAAACAAAACAAAAAACAACCTGTAATCCAAGGGGCGCAGGGCAGTGCAGTGGAGGAAAGACATATCAGAACCAAGTGTAAGGATAAGTACATATAAAAATGCATAGTGAAACGAACTTTTATGCTAACTTAAAAATGAAAAAAAAAACTGGAACGCACTTGTTAGCCAATAAAAATGTTCTTGTAGGTAAATACCTGCCATTTTATACACTCTGCATTAGAATCTGTAATGGCACACCAAACATATGATAATCCAACTGCATGTATGAGGTCCAGGTCCACATTCCAGCACTACCATGACCAAGATCTCACACACACACAAACACTCACTCACTCTCACACACACTCTCTCTCTCAAGAACCTCTTAGACAGATGATATCTGCACGCAGGACATAATCCAATGATACCTGATCCCTGGACCACAAAGCATGATACCCTTCCAAATCTCAGCTTCCTAGTAAGCAGAAAGGCCCCACCCCCTATATTTGTTTGAGCACTCTGCAGCATAGACTGTGACTTTCACTCTCCCTGAGGATGAAAAGGAATGGCCAGACTACTTTTTATAGTTGCTCAAAAAGAAATTAAAAAGTGATTCTTTTTTTTTCTTCCCTGAAAGGCTCAGGGCAGGCACCCTCCTAAGTGCAAATCAAATCATTTCGCCAATGCTGTAAAGTAGTATACAAAACTAATTTTCATTGTAGTTGGCACTCACCCACTCACATGCCCAGTCCTTTAGTAAATCTCAAGAGCCCTTTTCTCTAGTCAGGCCCTGAGAGGTGGATGCAGGGGTGTGCTGGGCCTGCTCTTCCTCCCGCTGCGTAATGGCTACTAGCTCACCGCCGCACTTCAGCATAAATATCACCCCTCGAGGACACCTCCAGCCATTTCAACGCAACTAGTCTAATTCTTCTTTCTCTGCACAATTTTTTTTTTTTTGTCCTTTCCCTCATCACCTGGCCCAATCCAGCAGGCAAGCCGCTTTGGGTGATGCGTTCGCATGCTGCCTGCAACCGGACTATGCTGCCAGTGAGAAGCTAAGAGACGGATAGCCTGATCAGGGTGACACAGCGAGGCAGTGGAGGAGCTTGTAAGCTCTGTAGGGCTGTGAACTTCTGTACACACACCCCTTCCAATACACCGGCACTTACTGTTCTGTTCCATCATCCACACCATGGCCAAATTCGAACTTTGGATATGCTTTCGCTTAGATACGTGAAGAAGTGGGCGTTATCTTACTCTAATCTTCTGGGGTGCGGGTTTTTGTTTTCATACGCAGCAGCTGTATCACTGCTCTGTAAGGGAAGAGCTGAGTAAACACCTGGGCTGACCTGGTACAATAAGCTCCGCGGACAGGACCAGTCTGTTACCTTTACACATGCGTTAGCTGAACATTTGCGTGCCACAGTCTCCCGTGCTTTCGCTACAGCTGTGACTCACAGCTGGAAACAGCCGAGCAGTTCAGGCACCGTAACAGAAGCTACGGTAACTCTAAGATTTCAGCACTGACTCAGGAGCGACTTAGACTACCACGGGCATGGCTACACCTCAGCTTCTCCGTCAGCCCCTCTGTCTACCTAACAGGGTACTTCATAAAGGAAAGATTAATGTGTTTACTTTGAAAATAACTGGGTCACACTAAATGAACACCATATCATGTGTACAGTCACTACTCGTGGCTGATTTAATTAGTATAAATTAATCTGGACCTAGGATGACGCTACACAAAAATTTATTTATAACAATAACCTAATTATGATGCATAGCTCAATAATAAAGCATTGTTTTCCCCAACCTAGAAAACTGGGCAATTCTTTTTTCACAGTTTTTAAAAAATGTAAACTTATTTTTAAACTGCTGCAGAAAGCATGTTACAGACATTTACATATTTATGTGTGCAGCATGAGCTCTTTATACATATATATTTAAATTGGGTGATTCCTAATGAAACATACATGTTTGATGAAAAACTATGTAATACGGTTATTTTCTTGACCATCATCCATCCAAAACTGGAACAGGGACATTCGGGCATCTAACAAGGCCAGAAGCCTTGAGTGGACTACACATCTCACCCAGAAGACCTTAGCTAAACATGAATGTGGGGAGCCAATGACCATCTATCCAGTATGACAGAAAGTATGCACTAAAAACATTCAGCTTAATTTTTCTCTTCCATGAGAATTTCGGGCACATTTCTCTATGGGTTATGAATGACATAGGTCAGTACCCAGAGAAGACAGACTGTGGTTGGGGGTTCTTGTCTTTTGCTGTGTGACTCTTCAGGAACAGCTTAACCTGAGTTAACTCTTGTTCCCTTTGGCTGAAGCAGGAAGAAGGGATGTTTACTCAGATCCCCATAGAGGGAGAGGACATTCTACTCCGCCCCCCACCCCTTGAACAAACAAAGCTCCCCTTATTCTTCCCAGCTGATGAATAGAGATCATTTACTTCCAACCACTCTGGGACTCTCTGGACAGCATTCTAACTGTCTTCATTCTGTGAAGGACAGTACACCAAGATTCTCCTTTGTAATAGGACGGTGCCCCAACTGCCCGTATCACTCTCTGAAATTTCCTCGGAAGCAGGACTGTCGCCACCTGACTTTTACCACCGGAACCCTGGGTAACAGTTTACCGTTGTTCACAGTCACAGCGCAAAACACTGGGAGTCTTCAGGAAAGTGTACATCAGGGATGCCAGACGGCTAGAAACAGGATGCACACATTTTTCTAGACTGTCCTTCATCAATGGGAAATCTCTTCATTAACTGTTTACAACACACACACACACATACTGTAAGTTTTTAAGTAAGCAAACAATACATACATTTCTACCTAAATGAACCTTTTTGAGATCAAGTAAAATTGCACCAGCTTTGCTAGATGGATTCATTTTACTTTCTCATACGCTGTTATTAAAAGTTTAAAAGCCTGTTAAGAAGCTCATAACTTTATAAGTATCTGAAAAGAAAGTGCTGGTGGTGACTACAGACCTCAAGCACCTTTTGAATGTGCGTGTTTCTAGCTTCTACAAAGAGACTGGACTGAAGAAGCGTGCCATTATATACCAAAGAGGAGAAAATGGGCTACAGCTCCTCAGATGCGGGAGCCGGACACCCCTCTTCTGTGAAACCTCGATGCTGTGTTTTCCCCTTAAAGTATTATTCTGACCACCTTGGACAGAGCACCCCAAAACTCCCTACCCCCTGAAATTCCCTGTCCACACTGACTTCTTCCTGGAGGCGTGGGTGGCGGAGGCAACGTTCTCTGCCAGGTGAAACTGCAAGATGTTTTCCTGACCTCATCAGTTCCAGGCCTCTCTCTCTCTCAGCTTGTTCAGGTTTCAGAGTGAGTCAGCAGACGCTACAGCCCATCTCTCATTTGACCAGGACAGAGATGCTGAGAGTGAATTATCCGCTTACTAAGACTGGCCTGAGAAACTGAAAGCGCTAATAACCTAGCCCAATGTCATTAGGGCTCGGCAGAAAAACCAAAGCATTTGCTTTGATAATGTTTTACAGTGGCTGCTGAAAAACAACAACAACAAAAACCCAAAAAACAAAAACAAAACAAAAAAAACCAAAACCAAAACAAAAAACAAAACAAAAAAAACCCAAAAACAAAACAAAACAAAAACACAGCAGGAATAAACATCCCTTGTGTCCACTCTAACTTATTAAATATGCTTCAGTCCAAGTAAATGTGGAGGTCTTCCTTGAGAAAAACCTTGGCAGAAATAATGTTCTAAGGGAAAGAAGAAAATAGTGTTTTGCTTAAGAGGAAATGTTCTGCTTGTGGTAAATATAAGGCGGTGCTGAAATATGACATTGTCTTGTGCAACACAGTCTATGAATTCCACATATAAAATAACATTGCTTGCTTAGTCTACCATGCGTAGTCCATCAACAAATTAAACTGATACATTTTCTCTTATTGGAAAAAATTTAACAGACCCTTTTCATTACAGTGAGTACCTTAAAGTTCACTACAAATGCTATGATGATTTTTTTAAGTTTTGAAAAAGCCAGATACTCAAGAGACAGGGACAGGGCCTCTCTGAGTTCCAGGCCAGCCTGATCTACACAGTGAGTTCTAGGACAGCCAGGGATATACAGTGAAACCCTATTTCAAAAAGAAGAAAGAAAAAAGGAAGGAAGGAAAGAAAGGAAGGAAGGAAGGAAGAAAAGAAAAAAAGAAAGAGCCTATAATTTCAAAGCCTGGGAAGAGTAAATAAGCACTGCTAAATTCTAAGCCTTGTTCCCAGAATGGGCATATTTCTCTTTTGTCCAACTCTACATTCTATTTGCCCACCAAGAGACCATTTTCATTTATCCCATAAATATTTACTAAGAACCTATTCTATATGAGGCACTGAGCCAAGTAGAGGTCACACAAGAGATGGTGGCTTGCCCTCAGAGGCTCACAGGCTAACACACAAAGCAAGCAGCAAGTATACACAAGGATTTCAGACTACACTAGCAACTTTACAGAACAAGGTAAGGCCCTGGCCAGCTCTTCCCAGAATTCTTAAGCAATATAAGCTCAAGACCAAAATTCTAGCTGGGAAAAAAACCACAAAGTCATAGCCACATCCCACATGTTTCCAGTGCGCTTAAGCCAAAATGTTGGGGCTAATTCCCAGCAGGGTGACCCTTCTATCATTTATGTGCATGGAGCTGGTGAACCTTTTTCAATCCCCTACATCTCAGTGCTGGCACCCTGTCCACTTTCCTGTTTGCTGCACCCAAATGAGTTATTCTATTTAATTAATCTGTGATTCAAAGACTTTTGCATGTTGTAGTCCATAAGCCTGACCTAATTTTCTAAAGACTTCATTACAAATATATCTTGATTTTTACATGATTTTATTTCTCTTCTTTTCTTCCTTTTCCTTTTTTTTTTTTTTTTGACAAGGTCCCACAATGTAGGTGTGGCTGTCCTGAAACTCACTCTGTAGACCAGGCTAGCCTCAGAATTCACAGAGATCCCTTACCTCTGACTCCAAGTGTTGGGATTAAAGGTGGGCACCACCATATCTAGCAATTTCCAGATCAATTTTATAAAATGTATGATGGTTATCAAAAACTAAATAACCTCCTATGAACTAATTATTTTCCCACAAACAGCCCTGCAGGGTACTCTTGGCCCTGTTTTACAGATGGCAAAACTATTTTCCAGCCCTGCCCCCTACACACACAGTACGAAGCTAGGGGCAGGCCTGCCGACTGTTGACAAGTTATTCTTTCACAAATCGTAACTAGCACAGAGTTCTCACCTTCAGGGCAAACTGTACAGAATTACTCAGAATGCAACACAGTAACTTTATGACAATGCAGTTAAGCCTAAACAATCACAATCTAGCAAAAACTCCAGGGTGCAACAGAACCTCCAATTAACAAGAAAAACAAGACGTGAAGTACTACAATACTTGGCTAAGACAGATAAGCTGTATCAGAAAGCAACGGCCATGTCCGGGCCTGCGCAGCTTTCTCCCAAAAAGAGAAAACGGTCCTACTCTTAAGTGGGTATCTGGAAACTAAAGACATTCAGTGAGTCATGTAGCGCTTGTGTCTTGTTCTAGCTGGAGCTGGTCCAGTCTCAAGCCCTGGCAGTGTCCACTCACCCACTCTGGAGGGATTGTCTAGAACAAATGCTAAACATCAGCATCACTACCTTGATGTCGTAAAAACCGCCAGGGCTGCTTCCTGAGACCGTAGGATTATCACCTGGAGTCTAAACTGGAATGCATATGGTTCACTCCTCTGTAGTAGGTTTACCCAGTGGCTTATCAAAGTACACCACTACTGGCCTCTGTGGGCACCCAGGAAGTGCTTCACCCACAAGTACAGACTATGAGCTAACGGGATATCCATTCCCTAGGTAAGTTCTCTAAGGGTTACTGCACTTTCAGAGGCTGCCCTTCCCACCTCTTGTAAAGCAAACTCCAACACACACCACACACTCACTCACACACTTATAACTCCCTGGGCTTGACTGTGGAATCGCTTAAGAAGCATGTCACTTTTGGGCTTGGGGTCTGCCAGCTTTCCATTTGGCGTCCTACTGGCTTCTTAAACACACATATGATTAATGCCGGTACTCAGGAAAGAAAGCTACTTCTGACCTTGAGCGTGTGCACTAAATAAATTACCTCAGAGCGAAAGTGATGAGATCTCAGAGCAGCATCTGGGGAGAAAAGAGGGAAAACGAGACTTCATTAACTCCTGGTTCTCAGCCGGCAGTCACTGATCACTTACCTGGATTCAGGGAAGCACATCCTACATGTCTCTCCCATTCATACTGGGGTAGGGCTGAGGGAGTATTGGACCTTCTGTCTCTAAGGTGATTTCTCTGCAAGAAGTTCCAGCAAAGTTGGGAGGGGAGCCCCCAAACCATCACGCCTTAACTATTATTATTGTTCTTGTTTTATCCCTAAGCTCCAGCAAAGGCTGAGGAAAGGTTAGGGTGCTTCAGCCCAGGACTCCGCTACAATTACCTTCCAGGCTTCGGTAAACTGACCCTAAGAATCGGAGTCTGGTCCTTCCTTCCAGGACCTCCGAATCTCCGCGGTCGGTGATCGGGGGGGATGGCAGAGAAGGCAAAGGGCCAGGGCGCGTTCAATAAATAAACGCACTTAGCTTAAGGAGTGGGCAGTGAAGGGGCCAGGGGTGGCATCGGAGGCTTCGACCTCGCCGCTGCCCAGGAGACACCGGCGGCGGCGGCGGCGGCGGCGCGTCTCACCTCTGCTTCTGGAACGCCCCGAGAAGACGGATTTCATCGGATGCCTCCCCTTCTGGAGCCTGCGGTGCCAGCAGCAGAAGAAAACGATGGTGGCGATGGTGCCCAGCAGAAGCAACAAGAGGAAGAGGGCACACTGGATGCTGTAGGGTCTCAACAGGACGAGGAAAGCCGCGGCGATCATGGTGCAGGCGAGGCGGGGGGCCGTGCGGCGCGGGGCTGAGGCTGCGGAGCGCGCGGGGCGCGGGGCGCGGGGCGGGCGCGGGCGAGCGCGGCTCGGCGCGGCTCAGCGCGTCAAGCCTGGCGCTCGCGGCCCCGCGCGCGGCCCAATGGCTGCACAGCCCGCGCCGGCCCGGGGACGACTGCCGGCGAGCGGCGGGCAGCGCTCGCCATGACTCAGCATGCGGCGCGGCGGCGGCGGCCGCGCCCCTCCCTCCCCAGCCCGTGCGCGGCCCTCGGCCTCGGCCCCGCCCGGGACGCAGGCGGCCGGCAGCATCCTCGGGCGGCCGCCCGGGGCCTCGGCGTGGCGAAGCCGGCGCACGTGGGGCGGGGCGGGGCGCGACGGGCGGGGGGCTCGGCAGTGACGTCACGGCCGGCGGCGGCGGGCGCGCGCGCATGGCTGCGGCCGGGCCTGGGCGGCGCGCCCTCCCGCGAGGCCGGCTTGGGTGCGCGCGCGCGGCCCGCCAGGCCACGCGCCGGGCGGCGGTGCGCGGGACCCCCGGGTTTCGCCTCTGCAGCCTCCGTGGACCGACCTGCTGGAGGCCGACGTCAGGGGGCGCCAAGGAGCCGGGGGGACCCGGGCTCCCTCCTCCCTGAGCCCGCCCGGAGGCTGGGGCTTGGAGGATGCGGCAGGGTGAGCTATTTGGTTTGGGGGCGGGGGTAGTCCCTGCGCGCGGAGGCGCGAGCACCTGCAAGGGCCGTCTCCGAGCCGGTCCCCGGGAGCCGCGCTCAGGGCGGGCGCACCGGGGTCCGCGGGCCCACCCCCAAACTTGGTGCTGATTCTCAGCCCAGGCGTGAGCCCTGTAGGTCCTCTTCATTCCCGTGGCCGGCCGTAAAGCCCTGGTTCATTTATTGGGTTTGTATGGAGAGGTGATTTTTAGATGTGAGGAGCCAACCGCTGAAGGAGGCTGATGATTGATTGGCCTGTAAACGCTGCGGGAGAAAATGCCCAGGCGCTGTCAGCCAACGGGGACCCGTCACGCCTGGACACGCACTCACCCTTCAAACCTTTGCGGTTTCCCGGCCCCTATCATTCCGTTAGAATCCGCAAAACTGGCTCGTAGCTGTCTGTTGGACGCCTGACAGTGGTCGCTGGTCCAGCCCTGCGCGCTGCGGTGTGCTCCTCTGCGGACGGCCTCTGCCACCTGGCGAGCAAGCCCGAGCTGCAGCTGCAGCCCGCAGCGTGTTGCAGCCTTGGCGGGCCTGTGCAGCACTCTGCTCTGCTGCCCCCAAGGCGTGCTGGCTTTCCCTCTATGGGGATGGGTGATTTTTTCTCTTTCCTTTTTGGCCTCACTTACTCACATTGGAGCGGGGGAAAACGATTATATGAGATATTACCACATTTGTGCAATTTCTAGTGATTACCTTGGAGACTCAGTAATTGGTAAAATTCTGAAAGCCAACTGAAGAATTGATAGGAATGCGTGTATTGCTTTCTAACTATATAAAACCAACTGTGTCGTGCTGCAAAAAAAAAAAAATGCTTAGCCATGAGCTGCTGTTAAGGCAGGTGAAATATTGTCAAGCGTGAAAATTAAAAGAAATGCAGGAAGGTGTTGCTTAGCCCTAATGCCAGATTCATAAGTATGGAAAGCAGTGGATGTGTGCTCTTACTTGCATGCTGGTTTCCCGGAACAAATACAGATTGCTGGAATATGCCACTAATTCATTGGGGCTGAGAAGGAAAGGGACCATGCTTCCAAATACTGAGCAAGATGGGACTCTTGAATGTCAGACTGCGGGGTGCATCGCCTGCCAGCCAGGCTTCACAGGTCCCTGGCAGTCAAAAGAGCTGTCCAGGAGAGTACTGCATCATGTGCACATAGCTGAAGGGTTCCCGATACTGCAGCCCACTGCAGTGAGAGACTGTACTCTTAGCCGCCATGCATGGGTTACTAAAGAGAATCCTGAGAGCTTGCAAAGTGTGGCACACCAGCAAAGGAAGAACTCACCACACTGACTGAGCAGGGGCATGGGAGAGTTATTTTTTAAACTGTATTGGAGTAACCTTCTGCCAACGTGGGTGGAAATAACTAATGCCACATAGGAAGGTCGCCCTGATGTTTCTCTTGAGCTGAAATGGCACAAATATCTTTGAACAGAAACAGCTCTAAGACTGGAAACACAGCAAAGTAATCAATTTGCTACAAATTCTGCATTTTCAATTACAAAAAGCAATAGCAGTTATGGTTCTCTGAGCTATTACTGTACTGCAATTACTATCATTGGGAGCCATGCAGCAGCCACTTACAAGTTTCAGTTGCACACAAGAACATCATTTATCTCCCTTCTCAGGCAAATATTTAACTAGCATGAAATAGAATTTATAAATACTTCTTTTTATATGCATTTATTTCTGTTCTTTGTCTGGGTTATCTTAAGGGAACACACAATAAACAAACCAAGTCCTTGAAAGAATTTAGTCTATGAGTCCATTAATTTCTGATTTGTTGTTAATTTATCATTTCCTTTCCAAATAGTGGCATGTTAATAATTGTTTCTTTCTGTGTGTTTGCATGGCACCCGGTGCATCCTGGAGTTCAATATGTATTAAATTAGCCGATCTGTCCTTTGGGGAAATTAATTTAGTAGAATTTATGCCTTCTCTTCCTGCTGGGTTTTCATTTAAAAAAAGAATAATTGATGTTATGTAAAGGTCATAAATTTAAGATTGAAGGTAAGGGTGGAAAAAATACTCAGGACACAAATCTCTCATACCAAGAAATGAAGAAGTGCAGTGGGAAAATGTAGTTTGTTGCTTTTATGACACATAATGACCACTGTAATCCAAGGGGGCAGAAAGTTCAGGAGAAAGCACAGCATTTGCAGTGAGTTTTGTGGAAGTGGGCTATCCATGGCCCTTCTTGTCTTTGGATTTCCCTCACCTTAGGTATAAACGTGAGGATCCAAAGAGAAAGTAAAATATTAACCTTATTCAGGGTAAATTCAGAGTAAAGACCATTGCTTAGGTTCAAGACCAAAACAGGACAACTTCTCCCCATTTCCCTAACTTGGCATACCCAATAATGAAGGATCTAACCAACAATAAAGCAGGCAAAACCAACTTGTACAAATTCCTGCCTAGAGAGAGCCTGAGCCTGACACTCGCTGCGAGTTGACATCTTTCTTTTCTGCCCATCACTGACTAGTAGACTGTGGTACTTAGTCTTGACTGAATAACAAGGTTATCACTTTGGTTGAAGGGAAAAATGCCAAAGAGATTAACAAAGCACACCCTCTAGATTTGTTTGTGATAACATTTTCAGAGAGGATGGGGGCGTGAGTTTCTCAACTTGAATGTAAACAGCGCTATCCCATAGGCTGGAGGGCCAGATAGTATAAGAGATAAAGAAAAGCACTGGCGTACTAATTCTCTCCTTTCCTCCCTCCCTCTCTCTGTCTATGCGTATGTGCGTGCGTGCGTGCGTGCGTGCGTCCCTAACGTGAGCTGGTCTACCTTTCCACCCATGCTGCACTGAAACCTTTGAAAGCACAAGGCCAGGGAAAGTCTTTTCTCCTTTACTTTGCTCTGGGTCACAGCAATGAAAATCCTACTGGTAAGCAGTCCTTCCTCAGTTTTTCCCATTACTACCTCTGCCTCCAAGTTAGGAGTAAATTAAGTTCAGGGTCCCTGGAGAAATTGGTCAGTCAGTTAATTGATTGCCTTGCATGCATGAGGACCCTGTCAAACAAAAACAAAGCAACTGGCATGCCTGCATATTTGTAAACCCAGCATTGGGGAGGTGGGTCCCCAGAGGTCTAGCCAGACAGCCTAGCCCATATATGAAGTTACAAGCAACAAGTGACCCTTTCCCAAAAAAGGAAGGATAGCCACTGTGGTGCAAAACCTCAGGTTGTCTGTGGGTACCCCCACACATGTGAGGTTGACCCTACCAAAAGAGTAAGTGGTTTTAATAAAGCAGAAATGCCCTGTAATTTGTTTCCCTAGAGTCAATAGGTGTGGCACAATTTCCTAATTAATGTGTCAGGAAGTAATATCAGGAGGAAGCAAAATTTCCACCCCAAACTGTGTAGAGAGAGAATAACAGAGATGAGTCAGATTCTGAGCCAGAGTGGAAACGATGAATTTTGAAAAAATAACAGGGGTAACAGTGCAAAAAGTTCCAAGAAAAAAAAAGTAAATGTGGGTAGAGAGGTTCAAACCAAAGGAAGAGTCATCACATAGGTTGTAACTGAAATCACAGAAGTGGAAGAAGCAACTAAAGAAGAGAAACTCTAGAAAGGGGAATTAGAACTTGGAAGCCAGCTCCTGCTTGTGAATTGGGAAAGAGCAGAGAAGGGTCCCAGCCTGGTCCATTGCTGGGACAAATGCACAAAGAGATCAAAGAGAGGAGGCCCTGAGGAGTTGGGAGGGGCAGACCTGAGGAGATGCTCCAGAGGACTGAGCGGTCAAGGTAGGAGAGGCTAAAAACAAAGACAGGATACAGAGGAAGAAGAGTTTGGAAGGAGGATCCTCAGAGACATGGCACACCGTCTTTGGAGAAATTTAACTGACAGAAACAAATAAAAAACCAAAGTCCAAGTAAAGCCCGGTAGTTTTCCTTTTGTCTAGGTGGAAATTTCTATAAACTTGCATGATGGACGATGGGTGGCTTTGTTGTTGTTTGTTTGTTCTCTTCCTTTTGCTGTGGTAGAATGCTCTATCAAAGGGAACTTTGGGGACATGGGGTCTATCTCTCCTTCCGGTTCAAAGCTGCAGTTCATCTTGCCAGGGAAGTCACCGCAGCCAGCACTTAAGGTGGCAGCTTGCCACATGCCAGCCAGTCAGAAGCAGAGAATGTTGCGTGCAGGCTCGGCTCTGCTTTCCCTCTCGTTCAGTCTGAGAGCCAGCCCATGAAGCCTGCAGCGGTACAGTTGAGCCTTAGTAGTTAGGATGCCTCCCAGCCTGTGGTTTCCTTCCCAACAGCCCTGTCTACTAACATTCAGACTTGAAGAATTGATTTTTAAGGAAAGATATGGGGGTATGTGAGGAGGATAATGATGGGTGAAAATTACCAAAATACAACATTTACATGTATGAAATTGTCATTATTAAATAAAAATTTAAAAGATATGGGGGCTTACCTTCTACCTTTGGTGGACAATAGTAATTGATTGTATATTTGGGAAGTCTCTTGGACAACCCTCACCAACAGCTCACTACTGATGAAGACACCATGCACTTCAGACAAAGGGCTCAGAGACACACACACACACCCCAGCCAGTACTGATTTGAATGTCTCCTCCCTAAGGACTAGCTTTGAAGGTACCAGAAGGCACCGTGCAAGCTTCCAAAGCAGGGAAGCAGCCAACAGCTCTACCCAGCTATGACACCTGTAAACCACACAATGACCAGCAAAGCACCATAACTGTTAAGGCGCAGTAGGGGAACACCTGCCTTAGCAGTAACCAACTTAACAAGAGGGGAGTCATACCCGGTACTGGAAAGTTATCAAGGCTAGTGAAGTCATGGATCGCGGAGAAGCAGCAACGACCACCACTTCACTGAATCAAGCATAATCCCTAACTACGCTCTAAACATTTGTCCTTATGCTCACCGATAAATGTAGTCCTCACCTCTCATCAACAAAACTCCTCTTTGAAACAGACAGAGACCACGACAGAAAACCACAACCAATCAAAATGCAGAGTTGTGGAGCCCAGTCCCAATGGATACATTCACAAAACAGCCTTGCAGCAAAGGCTCAAGGGACATTGTAGAAGAGGGGATGGAAAGATTTTAGAGGCCCGACGATCAGGGCATTTGCTATAAGATTGTGTATACTATTAATATCAGAAACTGCATCTATAAAGTCTCAAGAACGTGACTACCTAAAAATGAGCGGAGCAAGGACAACAACAGACAAGCCAGAGTGGATGGAGAAACACCCATGAGGCCCCACACAAAGAACAGCAGGAAACTAAGGAATGCCGAGAGTAGGAGAAATACCCTTCCCCAGGAAAGAAGACACCAATCGGATATCGAATACCAATGGTTGGCCCTGAAAACATAAATACAAGCAACATTACACAGACTGAGCTGGTTATATATAGGTAACAATAATTAATGAAAAAAGAGGCTATGAATTGGAATGAGAGCAAAGAAGGCTGCTATATGGGAGGGTTAGGTGGGGGAAAGGGAAGGGGAAATGATATAAGTATATTATAATCTAAAAAAAGAAATGAAAAAAAAGAGAGAGATGAAGGCCAGCAAGACGGTTCATTAGGTAAAGTGTTTGTCCACGTGACCCAAATTCAACCCTCAGAATCAATGTCAGGTAGAAGGTGAGCACTGTTCCATAGCGCTGACCACATGTGCTACATACCCTGTCTGCACACACACAGACATAACAACAATACAATTATTAAAAGGTAGGGGCTTTGGAGAGAGTGCTCAGCAGTTAAGAGCACATGCTCTGCAAAGGACCTGAGTTCAGTTCCTTCCACCCATATATACCTGGAGGCTCACAACCGCTTGTAACTTCATCTTCAGGAAAGATTAGCTGCTCTAGTTTCCATAGGCCATTGGACTCATGTTCACACAAATATATACATAACTTAAAAATAAAATATTTTAAAAAAAGATAATGTAAGCTACCTTGGAGTATAATTGAGACTGGTAAATTACCCAACTGACACTCATACAAGAATAACACATTCAAATATTGCCTCCTTGAAAATGCATAAGAATTATTCTAGCCAGCAGTAAATTGTTTACAAATCTCATTGGAAAGTAGTCTACTTGTTCTTAGGTGAAGTGTCTTACATGAGCTTGTAGTGAAAGGCAAAGAAGCTACATCATTGCTAAGAATGCTGGAACTCATCTACACTTTAGTGCTCTGCAGATGATTTTGAGGAAGTAATTATTATCTTCAAGCAACCAGAATCCACTTACATAGCTTCCACAGTGCGCAGAGGATTGAGTCATGCAGCAAAATACTGAGTCATTTGGCCAGAACATTTACTCACAGTTGTAGGAGCTGCTGGTGGGAATTGTAAGAGCTTTCCATAAATCGAATCATGAAGCTTTTAGAGTCATAAATCAGAGCTCATTGTTATTCAGATGGTGTAAAATATTCCTACCATTTCTAAGAATGTGCAATTTATGAAGAGACTTGAAAACTGAACTTATTACCTGGGTAGGCTCAAAGTGAGGTCTGCATATGATTGATTTCTGGCATTCTGACATTCTCTTTCTCTCTCTCTCTTGATTTATTTGTTCACTTTACATCCCAATCATTGCCCCCTCCATCCTCTCCTCCCAGGCCCACTCTCCCTCCTTCTACCCTCCCTCCACTACCCCTCCAAAAAGAGGAGCCTCTTCCAACTAACCCACCCCAGCACATCAATTCGCTTCAGGACTGAGCTCATCCTGTTCCCCTGTGGCCTATCAATGCAGCCCTGCCAGGGAGGAAGTGATAGAAAAGCAGGCAACAGAGTCCATGTCAGACACAGCCCCCACTCCCCTTGTTAGGGAAGCTTCATGGGACCAAGCTGCCTATTGGGTACATATGTGTAGGTGTCCTAGGTCCAGTTCATGCACGGTCTTCGGTTGTTCAGTCTCTGCTGGCCTATCTGGGCCTAGGTTAATTGGCTCTGTTGGTGTTCTTGTGGAGCTCCTATCCCCTCTGGGTCCTTCTATCCTTCCTTCAACTCTTTTGCAAGACTCCCTGTGCTCTGCCCAATGTTTGGCTGTGGTTCTCAGCACCTGTTTTGATCTGTTGCTAGGTGGAGCCTCTAAGAGGGCAGCTGTGCTAAGCGCCCACCTGGCAGCACAGCAGAGTGTTGTTGATAGTGTCAGGGGTTGACTCTCTCCCATGGGGTGGGTCTCAGGTTGGGCCAGGCCAAGTTGGTTGGACATCCCCTTAGTCTCTGCTCTGTCTTTATCACTACACATCTTGTGGGCAGAATAGATTTTGGGTTTTTCTGAGTGGGTTGGTGTTCCCCTCCCTCCACTAGGTCCTGGTCTGGTTAGAGGGTGACCTCTTCAGTCTCCATGACCCCTACTACTAGGAGTCTCAGCTAGAGTCACCCCCTACCCTGTCATAGGTCTCCAGCTTGTCTCAGAGATGCCTCCGCCCACAATTTCTCTTCTCTCTGCAAGCTCTCTGTCCTCCTGACCTTTCTCTCCCTACAAATGACCCCCACCTTCACTTCCCTCCGCACTTCCTCTCCTATCCTGTTCCCTCTCTTCAACCACTTCCTCTGTCTATTCTATTTCCCCTTCTGAGAAACATTCAAGTACCCTCCCTTAAGCCTTCCTTCTTGCTTAGTCTGTGAATTGTACTATGGTTATTTTGTACTATGTGGCTAATATCCACTTATAAGTGAGTACATACCATGTGTGTCTTTCTGAGTTTGGGTTTTGTTTTGGTTTGTTTGTTGGTTGGTTGGTTGGCTGGTTGATTTGAGACAGGGTCTCACTGTGTAGCCCTAGCTGGACTGAACCTCACTATGTAGACCAAGATGACCTTGAACTTACAAAGATCCACTTGCCTTTGCTTCCCAAGTACTGGAATTAAAATTATATGCCACCACACCTGGCTCTGACATTATTAAATGGAAAAAAAGAAAGAAAAGATAAGATGTTCATAGTTATAAATTAATAAAATGTTGATTAGTATTCATTTATTCAATTTAATATCTTCCTGATAATAAAGCTACAGCCACCTTGAAAAGACCATTCCTATTCTGAAATCTTTAAAACTGTTGAATTAATTTAAAATTTTATTTTCTGTGTTAATTATTTTATTAATTGCATAACTTTGTTCAATACCTGGAAGAACTGAATTACCTAAAAGTTACACTTAAAAGAAATACTGTGTACCAAGAAAATTTCATGAGTAATTGGTGATTATTGAGAAGCTTTCCAATAACACATAGCTTCAGAGATTTTGAAATTATCCTAGTGTAAGAATATCTCAAGACTCCTCAGGAACAGAAAGAAAATTGCATTAAAATGTCTATATAGCACCAGCACTTTATGCAGTAGAATAGGAAAACAAACAGAAAATAGACAAATTAGAATATAGAAGAGTTTACATCTCAGAACCTACAGCCTTGGCAGCCGTGGCTCTACAATAGTTCTCAGCCTGGAATCCATAGGGTAGTTTTCAGGGATCTGAATATATATGAGAAAAAGAATTTCAGCTCCACCTCCTCATGATGGTTAGCCTTCTACCAGAGACTGAATGCCCTGACTTGTATACTTGTTCCTTTGAGGTGTGTTGAAATGTGATTACTGTCATGCAGTGCTGGGAGGTTAAACCTTCGAGCAGAGTCCTTGTAAAGGCGTGTGTGAAGTTATTGCCCCTGTCTCTAAAGTGGGTTAGGAAAGGACAAGGTCAGCTTCTTCCTGTTCCCTCTCTTCTTCTGCCATGACACGAGGCAACAAGAGGGCTCTCGCCACATGCTGACTCTTCTCAGACTCTAGAAGTCTGTGTGTGTGTGTGTGTGTGTGTGTGTGTGTGTGTGTGTGTGTGTGTGTTGATATATATAATTTTGCAGTACTGGGGATTGAACCCAGGGCCTTACATCCCAAGCCAATAACAGTTCTTCACTGTAAAGAACCAAGCCTATGCTATTCTGTTGGAGCAGCACAGAGTGTACTCTATTGAGTTGCTGGGCACCCTTGTGGACCCCAGCCCTTGCTCCCTGTTATAGGCCTAGACACCAGGCCTCAGGATTTCACCAGCATAACTATATTCATTCACAGCTTCTGTCATGAGACTTTTGATTTTATTATGTGATGGTCACACCCCAGCTTTTCAGGTCTAGTATTCCGAGGAATCCCTATTTCTCAGTCTTACGTGTTCTGTGCCATCCAAGTTCCCTTCTGTTTGTCCAGTCAGTGAAAAGTGGACACAGTGTCCATCCCTCCAGTCAGTGAAGGGTGGACACAGTGCTCATGCATTCCACACAGAATCAGACTTTGACTCATCACCCCTCAGGGCCCTATGACTCCTCTGGGCCTAGTAGATGCTTGCTGCTCCTTGCAAAATCCCATGGCCATCTGTCATGAGACATGACCCTACCTTGAGAGGATACTGCAGGGCAGCAGTTAGTGTCCCGGACTTCCTGTTGACCTGTAGCCTGGTAAGCTGGTCTCCGGCTCCAGCTGCATGGAGGCGCACTCTTGAATTCCCACCACTCAGACAGAGGAGGCAGGAGCATTGTAAGCTTCAGGATAACTTGGGATGTTGGGAGGTGATGGTTAGCCCTAGTTGTCAGGTTCAGGAAATTTGGAACTGCCTAGAAGACACACCTCAGCGTGTTGGTCAAGGGGGCAACAATCTCATGTCCTGGATCTGAGGCTGAATGAGTAAGGACAAAGAAGGCCAGGTGAATGCCAGCATTTGACCCCCTGCTTTCCGACCTTACACTCTTTTTTTCTTTTTAAGTAATTAATTTATTTATTCACTTTACACAGGTATCATATGCCTTCCCTCCTCTCCTTCTGGCCCCAGACCCTCCCTCTTTTCCCTACCCTCCCCCATACTCCTCAAAAAATAGGAGTACCCCCATACCCACCCACTCCAGCAATCAAGTCCTATCCTGACTGAACACATAGTCTTCCCCTGTGGCCTGGCAAGGTAACTCCACTCAGGGGAAGTGAGCAAATAGAAACAGAGGAAGCATAGGAAGTCTTGTGGAAAAGTGGGGGAAAGGATAGAAGGACCTGAAGGTGACAGGAGATTCACAAGAAGTCCAACAAGAGCCAAGTAACCAGGGACCAGAGGGGCTTTCGGAGACTGAAGTACCAACCAAGGACCTACGACCGCTAGACAGATGTACAGATCTTACACTCTTGCCGCCATGTCTTCCCCCACCAAGATGGTCCGCATTCTCTCGAACTGAGCCAAAAGCAGCTCTCCCTTGTGTTGAATCTTTCAGACATTTTGTCTCAGTGGTGAAAAGGGCTAATACAAGAGACCTGCCTAAAATAAACCTGGGTGTTAGTGTCTGGATTACAAGTGCCCGGAGCATCCTGGAAGTTGTCTGGCAGAGGTATGGAAGAGCATGCGCGGGGCTCCTTCAGTCCTGAATGCCTTGATACAGACAACGTGGCTGTTTGAGAGCATAGCCAATGCTCATGGGGTATCTGCTTCTGCTTTAACGCCTTACATCCATGGATTCATTCCGTCGTCACGGCAACCATCCGCTGAGGACCACACGTAGGCTTATCTTACACCTGAGTGCCCCAGCTTAAGGATGTAAGGTATCTGCCCACAGAGGATCATGCAGCTAGCAAGCAGAATTAAGGATTCTCTTGCCCTTCACAGAAGCCCTTCCTGTTGTATGCTTTCATCCCCATTGCCTCAGGCCACTGCAGCGCCTCTTCTTAAGGACTTTCTATTTAGGGATTAGCGGGTAGCGGCTATTCCAAGTATTTTTAGAATAAGTTCCACCCATATTATTGAGGAGTAAATGACACTTAGGGAGAAGCTACCTAAAGTTGTATCTAAAGTTTCCTGGCACACAAGGTATATAACTTCTGGGGAATTTTCCTAGACTGCCTCTCATAATCCTTCAGTCTAATTAGATTCCTTTTGTTATTATTTAACCATTTTCATTCTTACTGTTTCAGTATCGTGTGCTCATTTCCATAACCTAGGTAAATCTCAACTAGCACCCCCATGATGCTAAAATAGCTTGGGAGGATCCAGGCAGACTCATCTTAGAAAACAGCTGCTCTTTATCCTTCATGAAAAAAAAAATACATAGCGCTGATAGTTTCCTGTTTACAGGAAGTTGATCTTTCTGTCATAAATATTGTAGGCACTGAGATTAATCGGGTGTGTTTCTGGAAGTCCCTTTCAGCCTCCTCTAGTTTAAGGATTTCCTTCTACTCTACACATTTAATCTAACATTATATGAGAGGAATCTGGTCCTAGTTCCTTCAGTTAATAATAAAAATATTACTGTTAATGAATCAGTATAATATCAACATTAGTAAAATGTCAACCCAAATGTGGTACTGTTTGTCATCGCCACTTTACAAACAGACAACAGGCACAGACAGATGACAGCGCCGTGGATCCAGACAGTCCGGTACTAGAGACACTCTAACACTGTTACAAGCAGAGTGGCACTGCTTCCCCCTCTAGTGTGGCTGGATGAGGTACAGACTAGAAGATTAACCGCTCACATAAACTTTGTCCTGCATCAAAAAGAAGACGTTTCTACACTGGCTCCTGGCAGCCTTGGACACTCCAGAACCTTGAAATTGGGGTGTGTGCTCTGAAGTCACTGCCCCATCTGTTGTCCTTTGCTGTTGTATAGCTTCCTGGTTCTGGTTGTGACAAGCCGTGGTAGCCTCACCAGCACTTCTGTCAGAAGCAAGCATTCCCTCCTGGCATTCCTTTCCATTTGCATAATTCTGATGAATTTATGAATAGTAGACTACTCTGTTCATAAATATGTATATGATATATTTTTCTTCTTTCTTCTGAGTGCATTTTTCTTAATGACATATGCATGGGAGGTAGGGAAATAACTTGTTAAAATGTACAATATAGCTGATCATTTTATATAACTTATTAATTTTAATGTTACTTTAAGGTAGCGTGGATATTAGAATAAGAGAAGGAATCATTGGTAATGGACAAAGGGGAAAACCACTTAAGATGATTTATTAAGTAATTATCTGAAATACATGTTTAGACCAAAAATATGAGAGTATAGAAGCACAAAATTAATAGAGACCTTGGTAAATGGGAACCAGTTATTTCATTAATATATGGCATCAGTATAGGATAGCTATTTCAAAGATAACTAGCTTGTCGTTTCATGTTTCAATTGACTAGATAAATTAGTGTTTAAGAGTTAAATTACTCCTTGTTTTTATGCATAAGCATTGATTCTGGTATCAAAACTATTACATATAGTGAACTTAAAAAGTGATTTAAAAGTCATTAAAGTTGTGGAATACACTTTATCTAAAAAAAGAGAAACATAGCCGTCATATCTTGCTCTGAACTTTCAAGATGAACAAATTGTTCTACATAATAAAGTAAATGTGAAATGGAGGGCGTGGCTTGTGAGTGTGCTGAGATTGAAGTGGGGGCGTGGCTTGTGAATGTGCTGAGATTGAAGTGGGGGACGTGGCTTGTGGCTCAGCTATACATCTGTTGTTGGTGAATGGAGGGATAATGTCACCTAACTATTAGGAGGATGAGTAGCAGCAGAAGAGCAATAAGATCACTACAAAACCTGGTATATCTTAGAAAATATTTTGGAGGCCCTGAAAATTTTACTCACAGTCCTTCCAAGTTGCTTGCACAAACTTTTAAGTGACTTCACCCACACCTGCTGACTTTTTATTGGCAGCTGATAGACAAGGGTGACATTGTGGCGCAGCTAGGCGTGCCTTCCATTGTTAGCAGCCTCTGGTTTCTATGCTATCCCTGTCTGCTGTAGAAGTCTCCATGAATACATCGAGATGAAGGTAAACCAGCTACGGTGTGTAAAGAAGACAAAGGCAGGTCATTTAGGACTTGGCTCTCAAGCCAGCTCAGGCCAGAATGTGAGAAACCAGAAATGCTAGCCTTATTCAACACAGCAACGATACTGCAGTAAACCGGTACTTTTGGCCAAGGATCACTGTTGATAGCAAATGTCCCCACAGAGAGTAGGGATGGCAGAAGGAACCTGGTGGCTGGCAGTAAATAGACACCCAGGCAGCCAGAAGGTGAAAGATCCCTCCCATGTTATACCAGTTCATTAAAACTGGAAAGTGTCAAGACAGACAACTCTTTCAGACTTTTCGGACTAAAGACAAAGAAACATGAGGACAATGATACCCCAGAGGGCTAGTCACTAGGAAATGATACCAGCCCTGGACAAAAGGGAGAAGGAGGGTGGCAGCTAGCACAGTAAGTTAGAGAGGCTCCTAGACACAGGCATGTGAAGCAACTCCGCAGAATGGGTCCCAGAGATAAAGTCTCCTAACTCACGTCTTCCCTCCCTCTTCACTGCTCCCTGGAGCTCCACAGGCTGAACTTAACAGGAGACTGCAGAGCTAGCCTCACAGTTCAGCCTCCAAATTTAGCAGAACAGAGAGGGCTCGGGGTGGGGTCTGGGGAGACAGAGGACTCCGGCTCCAGTGTGTGGGCAGGAACACAGTCATGTGCAGCACCTGAGTTGCATTTCGTGACTCCTGTCTCTGAGAGCCGGGAACCACAGAGTAGCATCGCAGACAGGCAGGGCCTTCTGGGGTGTAGTTACTGGCATTGACAGCCTGTTGCCGCGCTGCGGGTGAAACTCATTGCTCGCAGGTCAGTAGCTGAGGCTTTCACCATGATCTGTCGGTTTTCTCATCTTCAAAGTGTAAATATCCTTTTCATGCACTCCAAGCGTATTAAACACACTAATGCAGATTAAATGCTCACAACAGTTATATACATTCATACATACTTCACACAGACACACACATGAGGAGAGAACTCAATCAATTCTAGCTGTGGGCTTATTCTCACAAGCTGGGGAAGATCCCAGAGTACCATACAAGGAGCTAAGGGAAGTTTTTGTAAGTAATGGTTACATTTAGGACAGGGCCTGACATCTCTGTATAGCCTTAATGTAGTCTCAATAAAAACGCATCTACACACCCTAATCAGGCTGTGTTTCTTTCCCTTCCCCCCGTGGAAATCTTAAAATGATTCATGTCTGCAGTCCCTCAATCGTCCGTAATGATTTTCGGCTCACACATATTTTCCAATCGACTCTAAATAACAACATCATAATTTGGTAGCATGTTGGCCCATTCTGAAGCATGTTTGAGGGCCGGTAAGATGACGGGTGGGTAAAGGTGCTGATGGCCAAGCCCGGCGACCTAAGTTCGACACTCAGAACCAATATGGTAGGAGGATAGAATTAATCTCCTCCCACAAATTGTCCTCTGAGCTCCACGCGTGTGTGGGTAGTTATATTACATGTATGTAGGTATATTGAACATCTTTTTATTGAGAATATAGCAGCAGCTACTTGAGAATGTTAAATGTGTTTGATGCCACTTGAATATGGAGGAAGTCAGAGTAGGTCGTGCTGCCCCCTAGTGGACACTTGTGGAACACCACGACCTCTCTGCAGAAGTTCAGCCCTGGCAGCGCGGAGCTTGTGTTTGACTCCAGTAATTGCTGCTGTGATTGGTGCGCTCAAACAGCACCCACTTAGAATCCTTCCAGCCGGGGCTTCTCTTCCTCCGGCAAACTGTTTCACAGGACTGGGAAACATCCCCCTTCTCCATGTTCCACTCTGTTAAAACTCTGAGCTAACACCAGAGCTTATGAAGCTTATGAAGCTACCCACCACTCCACCGTCTCAAACATCTCGGAATCCACATTGGATTCCAGCTCACAGTCTGACCCGAGCACGGCAAGCAAACAGTGTGCATGGATGGAGCATCGGCACACTTTTTTAAAAGTGCACACCTGCACGGCAAAAGAGTGCACCACATCTCACTATAGATAGTTAAGAGCCACCATGTGGTTGCTGGGAATTGAACTCAGGACCTTTGAAAGGGCAGCCAGTGCGCTTAACCACTGAGCCATCTCACCAGTCCCCACTGCTTACATTTTTATGTAATGTATAGTGAAGTGGGTTTTTTTGTTGTTACAAAGGAAGATGAAACAATTGAATCATTTAGTAATTTTTCTCTTCGGTGACTTTTGTTTTTAAGAATCTCAGGTAGCTTTAGAATTTATGTATTAATTGTGTCATTGATTTGTTAAATGAAGACAAAAACGTTATTGAAATTTTATATTTGTAACTACATTTTCTTCACTCTATGAAAACTCCATTTATCTTATCTTTTAGATGATTGTTTATAATTTTATTACATCTTAGGTTATTGTTCTCAACTACAGGTTATGAGACATCTGTGGATCCTTGTTCAGGATGGTTTAAGATTAAATAAGCCCTTTCCTCCCCAAATTTCTTTGGTCATAGTGTTAATCACAGAAACAGAAAGCAAACTAGAACAATTGTGAAATCAGTTTTTCTGTGTTTTGATGGTTTTTTTTTTTTTTAGTGAAATACAGTGTTTAGTAAAGAAAAATGTGTCTCAGGGGTTTTAATTTCCTGTGCATGCACTGGTGAGTGCATGCATCTATGTGATTTCTGAACAAAATATGTAATTTCGTTCACTACCCCATAAACTGTATTTTTTTCTATAATTTACAGAAAGAAAAAATCATTGAAAGCCTTATATTATTCATGCAAGCATATGTCTTGGGCATTGCTATGGTTGTGGTTTAATTTGTTCAGCTAAATAATAAGTGAGTCTCTGAGGAGTCATTAAGTTTTGTGGGGAATTGAATAGCACTGCCGTGGGAATACATGTGCCATAACTGTGAGTGTGTTTAAGGAAGGTTGGGCCAAAGGGAAGTTCCTGAAAGGTAAAATGGGAAGACTTGTGTAAGATAGCTCGATACAATAATCTGTGATGATAGCACTCGGTAGCAATGGTTGCACCAGAGACTAGGAAAACACTTCTTAGACAGATGTGAACAGTATGTTGGACAGGTGTCTCGTATAGACTTTGTGTGTGTGTGAGAGCCAGTGGTGACCTTTGTTCAGGTTGTAATTCTGGTAGGAAAAAAAATGTACATGATAAGAATGTCAGCTGTTTTATTTGTGTTATTTGCAGTTTAAAAATTAGTGGCATTATCCTGCAAATCAAGAGGCACAAAATGCCCTAACACGTTGATGGAGACAAGAACAAAGCAGTTTCCCTTCTCCTTCTTACTCTGCCGTTAGCATATGAAAGTTAGAGGGTGACACAGATCCAAAATTTGAAACATTCTTTAAACTTTTGAATTTTAGAGTAAGACCTGTTAAGGTTTTAATTTTCAAAATATTTAACAATATCAAGCGGGAAAACCTCACAGAGTATATCTTTGTTAATTTAACATGAAGCGTTCTGAAGCATAGAGTCATCAAATGTTTTATGTGTCTCCTTTTTTAACAGATGTGTCTATTTCATTTCAAACTATCCTGACACTTAAGGTTAGTAACATCTGCATTCCTAAATTGTCTCTCTGGTCTTTTTGTTTAATCTTTTTTAGTTAATTCTTTACTTTCCATCCCCTCCCTCCTCTCCTACCAGTCCTCCTGTGTCTCGCTGATCTTAAAAGACAAACAACCAGAGCTGTCCTAAATGGTTTATAAAGTGAAAGTTTATGAAAAGTATTTAATTTTTTTTGCATGGCTCAAATTATTTTCATTTTGGAAGGCACTTTAGGGTCCTCTAGTCTCAGCCCTTGAGATTGCAGTGGTCCTGGGCTCATGAGAGAACAGAGTTTAACTGAGTCTAAAATGTGGGCTCATATATTTTATCCTTGGGGTATTTGTTTGTTTTTAAGGCACAAGAAGTAAGTCAACATAATCTCCTGAATATGTGGATTAATTCTGTTTTTTATTGTCTCTATTTGTCTCATCTATTTATATACATAAATTGCACTCTATTTAGAGAGTTAAGCGGGTAGCCCAGGCTGGCCTGGAACCCATCATCCTCCTGCCTCTGACTCACTAGCACTGGGTTACAGGTATATAACGCCATACTTGGCTTCTTCAAATTCTTAAGCCTCTTCATTATGTACTATGAAACATAGTATTGGCAATCATTACTGAGGTGTGTGTGTGTGTATGTGTACATGTGTGCTAACGTATGGAGCCCAGAGAGCATGTTCAAAAGTTATTCCTCAAGGAAGACCTCCCCTATCAGTGGACTTGGAGAGGAGCATCTGTGGAGAAGGGGGAGGGAAGGTAGGATTGGGAGGAGAGGAGGGAGGGGTTTATGGGGGGGATACAAAGTGAATAAAGTGTAATTAATAAAAATTTAAAAACAAAACAAAAGTTATTCCTCACTATCTCTTTATCTTGTTTTTTGAGGCAGAGTCTTTCTCATAGGCCTAGAGTTTACCGGTTAGGCTAGGTAGGCTAGTCAGTGTCTTCCCGGGAACGATCTGTCTTCATTTTCCCAGCATTGGAATTACAAGTGTGCTACCAAGTCCAGCTTTTTACACATGAGGGGGGGGGGGGAGGATCAAACTCATGTCTTCATTCGTGCACAGCAAACACCAACTGAGCTACTCCCTCAGCCCCAGAACACCTGACCACTGTGTAGCTGGGCTTTAGCTACTTTATTGGGATCTTTTTCCTATTGCCCTACACCACCCCTAAGCCCTTCCAACCTCCCAACACTAGGTAGGAGAGAAGGAAGGTGAGAGGGGAAGGAGGTGTTGATGTGAATAGACTACTTCACGCTGATTAGGGTCGTTGAGTTCCTTGGGGCAAATGTGAGCTTCCTCTTCAGGATAGCTTCAGCCAGCAAGTAGCAACAAACAGCAACCAGCAGCAGGAGCAACAGCAATCCCTGGGCCTCTTGTGGGGGTGGAGGGGCTGTGCCACGGCCATGGCTCCCCATCCCGTGGTGACTAGCCGGCGCCACGCAGATCCCCTCTGGAAGAAAATTTAACAAGCCTGTTTTCAGGCATCACCTCAACTTCCTGGCTTTATTCCTCTGTTGTTGCTTTTCTTTTTTAATTTATTTAATTTTATTTATTTAATCACTTCGGCGGCCGGATCCCAGGCCCCTCCTTCCTCCCAGTTCCACCCTCACGCCCCCTACATCCAGCCCCCACTTCTCGGAGAAGGGAAGGCCCTCAAGGGGTTCCGGTCCACCCTGGCACCTCAAGTCACAGCAGGACTAAGTGCCGCCTCTCCCACTGAGGCCAGACAAGGCAGCCCAGGTAAGGGAAAGGGATCCATAGGCAGGCAACAGAGTGAGACGGTCCCTGCTCCTGTCGTTCGGGGATCACACGTGTTGTTGCTTTTTGACTAGGACTGTACAATAGCGGCCATAAGACAAAAGCTCTGCTCTTGAATTTTAAATTGTTTCTGCTTTCAGTTGTGATAAATGCACATTAACAGGGCAGGAGTACTCGTTGCTCTTCAAGAGGATCTGGGCTTGATTCCTAGCACCCACATGGAAGCTCACAGCCATCTGTAACTACAGTTCCAGGGGATCCAGCACCCTCTTTTACCAATGGGGACACCGGCCATGCATCTGGTGCATAGACTTACATGCAGACAAAATACACATACACAGAAAAAAAAGTGAAATTAAGTTTAAAGTGCACTCTAACAAAAGTTGCCATCTTTGCCATATGTCACTGTACAAATCAGCAACGGTCACTATGTTCATATAGTACAACCGTCATCACCCAGAATTCTTCCAACCTGCAAACTCAAACTCTCTGCCCATTCATAATTTCCAGACACTTCACTTTCCCCAGCCCCTTCCACTTAGTGTTCTGCTTTCTGTCTCTGTGACTTTGACTGCTTTGTGTACCTCATATGAATGAAATCATGTTGTGTTTGTATTTTGGTAACTCATTCCCTTACACTCATTATTATTCCATCGCTGCAGCCAAATACCTAACATAAACAGCTTAATGGGGCAAGAATATATTTTAGCTCATGATTTCAGAATACTCATTCCCTGGCTGCTTAGCCTATATATTTGAACAAGTGGTCATGGCAGTGAGAGCAAGTGGCACAGAAAGTCCCTACCTCATGGCAGACAAAAAGTGGGGAAAGGAAGGGGCTAAAACATCCTCAAGAACCAACCCCTCCCAATGACCCACTTCCCCCAGATCAGTGGTTCTCACCCTTCCTCATGCTACAGACCTTTAACACAGCTCCTCGTGTTGCTATGACCCAACCGCAAAGTTATTTTTGCTGCTTCTTTATAACTGTGATTATTCTACTGTTCTGAATCATAACGAAAGTATCTGATATTTCCTGGGTTCTTAGACGACTCCTGTGAAAGGGGCATTAGACCCCGAAGGGGTTTCAATGCACAAGTTGAGAGCCACTTCTCTATATGGATCCCATCTCTTAAAATGTCCATGGAACCCCAAAATAGTGCCACCAGGCAGGCTTTTAGCACATGAGACTGTAGGAGACAATGTTGTGCTCTGTGTGGATCTAGGGCTTGGCCTACGCGGGACAGTGAGGGAATGAAGCGATGACTAAAGAAATGGCATACACACCAATGCAAAGGAGCTGGATCAGATGGTCTAGGCTCTCTGCTGGAGAAACCAGACGCCCGGCTTGTTTACTATGTGTAGTTGAACAGGGAAGTGAGGTTATTGCTGAACAAGGAGACAGGCTTAGCCAATCTAGGTAGGTGCAGTCTCTACAGGGGAGCTATAAACACCAGGAGAAAGCTATGGTGGACGTTTTCTGCACACGCTGTGAACATCTGCACTTAGACCTCGACCCCGGGAAGGCTTTGCCATTCCTCTGAGCCACCTTTGGGGAAGGCTTTGTGATCCCCATGGAGCTGAGGCATTAGGGACCTCGACTTGGCCATGCTCATGCATGTCAACAACACACGTTCACTCAGGGCCTCACCCACTCCCTACCAGACAGTTTATATCTGAACCACATAGCCATCAAGGTGCACCCGTCCTGCAGCGGATATCAGAAATTCTTTTCAAGACCAAATGATACGATGTATATAGACCCTTCTTATCAATTCCCCTGGTGATGGACACTGGGTACCTTTGGCTACTGTGAATAATGCTAGAGTAAACATGGGAACACACACAATCTCTTCAAGATTCTGCCTTCGATTTCCACAGCAGCTTCACCATTTTGCACCTCCACAGCCTGAGGTTTCCAGTTTCTCTGTATCACACCAGTGCTTAGGATTTTAGTTTTCTGTTAGTTGCCATCCTCATGAGTATGTGGGAGTGTCTCACTGTGATTTGACTTTCATTCCCCCTTTTTCTATTAGTTTTTGAGTGTGGGAGAGCACGGCGCCTGGCATAAGGGAAGGTCAGAAGATAACTTTTAAAGTTGGTTCTCTTTTCTACCATGGGTTCCAGGGATCAAACTCGGGTCATCACCCTGTGTGCCAAGCATCTTTATCTGCTGAGCCAACTTGTCGGCCCTCATTGTGATTTTGATTTGCATTTTCCTTTCAGATGTTGGTCATTTTGGTAAGGATTTTTTGAGATTATACTATAATTGCCTCATTCCCTTCCCCTCCCCCCTTCCCTTTATGGTCACTTCTAAATCTCTGTTATTGGCATGAGTGTAAAATGTATTTGGACAAGTGACCTCCAGCTGATTGGAGATGCTCTAGAATCTTCTGTGCAAGCTGGTGGATGTAGAGGGAAGAACTGGAAACCCAAGGCCAGCTCTGCTTCCTGCTCCAAGCTGTGTGCCAAAGTCATCCTTACGCTGTTCCTGTTAGGTACTCTGCCGCAGCAACAAAAAGTGACTTAAACACAAGTGTGTAGAAATGTCTTTCCAAGTCCATTGGCTGTTTTTGAATCAGAGTGTTTCGTCTGTTAAATTTTGGTTACTAATCCCTTGTCAGATGCACAATTTGGATATTTTTTTTTATGTTATGCAGGTTGCATTTCTACGCTGCCAGTGCTGGATGAGTTCCTCTTAAGGTTTGTGATGATCTTTTCTTCTTTTATTACCTATGCCTTAGTGTCACAGAAAAGGAATAGTTGCTAAATTCAGCAGTGTGTCTGTGTCGTAATCTTAAGATTTTTGTCATGCGTGTGGGTATGGGTTTTTTTTTTCAATTCTTGCTGATTACTCTTGTTCTTTGATAATCTAATACACGTATGGAACATATTCTGGTTACCCTCACGCCCTCCTTCGCATGCCTGTCATTTCTACTGTTCCCTAAGGTCCCTCTTCCACAGTCATGATTGTGTGTGTGACACACACATTCTTCATTTTGGTTAGCCCTCCCTCCTCACTCCCCTTCCCTCGTTCCCATCCCTGCTTAAACCTTTCCGCCACTCTGCTTTCATATTAGTTATGTTCTACTGGCTCCCCTCCCTGAAGGCACTCCCCTGAAAACGGTCACTGTCTACTTTTCTGCATTCTGTGGATGGTGCAAGTTAGGCACCCAGACCTACAGATTTAAAGCTAGGATCCACATATGAGAGAGAACATTTTATATTTGTCTTCCTAAGCCAAGCTTACCTCACTCAGTATAATTTTTTTCAGTTCTATCCATTTGCCTACCAATTTCAAAATTTCACTATACAGCTGAGTAAACAAATTAAATATAAAAATGTGGGGATGTAGCACAATTTCATTATCCTTTCATATTCCGAGGGACATTTAGGCTAATTCCTTCCCCTAAGTATTGTAAATAGAGCAGCAATAAACGTGGGTGAGCAAGTCTATCTGTGGTAGGTTGTAAATCCCTTTAGTATGTTTTATTTCTACATTTTTGAGGAACTGCCATACAGATTTTGGTAGTGACACTGTCAGTCTATACTCCTATCAACAAGGAACAGGTTCCCTTTCCGCCATGCCATCAGGGTCTGCTGTCATTTGAGTTTTCAGTCATAGCTATTCTGACCAGAGTAAGATGAATCTCACTAAATTTTTAATTAGTGTTCCTCTGATGGTCGATAACGTTGAATGCTTTTTAAAGTGTTTATGGGCCATTAATGTGGTTTTGAGATTCCTTTATTCAATTACAGAGCCCATTTTTATTTGGCTGCTTTCCTGATGTTTAGGGCTTTTTTTTTAACTTGTATAGTCTGAATATTAATCCTTCATTTGATGTATAATTGGCAAATATTTTCTCCCGTTCTGTAGGCTGCTTCTGAACAAAACTGACTTTCCTGGTTGTATAAAAACTTTAATTTTATGAAATGCCACCTGTCAGTTGTTGGCATTTTCCCCCCGAAAATGGTTCTATTTAGGCAGTTTTTGCCTATACCTATTTTCTTTAGTGTATCCCTGCATCTTCCTCTGGCACTTTTGGAGTTTCAAGTTTTACATTGTGATCTGTGATTCATTTGAAATTGATTTATTTAAGTCAGGGTGAGAAAAAAAAAAGTTTCATTCATCCACATAGTGATACTCAGTTTTGTAGGTGCTAGTTTTTCAAATTCTGCTTTATTTGGGGGCTCCTTAAAGCTTATACCTCCCTTCCAACCTCAAAAAGAAGGTTGTAAGGGAAAGGGACCTAGCCCTCTTTACTTCTTCCTGTTGGGTAGGATTGTAGGATTCTTGGGGGGGGGGGCAATACCAATACCCATCATCAGGAAATTCAGAAGTCCAGACAAACTGCTAGCCAGCAAGAGCAGCAAGCGGTCTTCCTCTGCCTTCTCCAAGCCTTCGTGCCTTCTTTCTTTAGGCTATCATATTTATTACCCCCAAGTCCTCAGAATTCAACTAATTATAGCTAGCAAAGACCACGCTCCTCATTAGACAATTAACAGGTGAGGACAAACTAAATTCCCCCACTCGGGATTTAACAAAAACATGTTTATATATCGTAAACCAAAATGTCCACAACACAGTTTCTCCTTGTTACTTATCTTCTTGGGTTCTGTGAATTGTAGTATGTCCATCCTGTACTATTTGGCTAAAATCCTCTTATAAGTGAGTACATACCATGTGTCTCTCTGGGTCTGGGGATACCTCATTCAAGATGATTTTTTTCTACCCTTTTGCCTGCAAAAATCATAATTTATTTCTTTTTAATAGCTGAGTAGTATTCCATTGTGTAAATGTTTTTTGTGCATTCTTCAGTTGAGGGACATCTGGGTTGTTTCCAGATTCTGGCTATTACGAATAAAGCTGCTATGAACATAGTTGAGCAAATGTCCTTGTTTTATGGTAGTGGTACAGCTGGGTCTTGAGGTAGAGCTATTCCAATTATCTGAGAAAGTGCCAGTTTGATTTCTAAAGTGGTCGTACAAAATTGCACTCCCATCAGCAATGGAGAAATATTCCTCTTTCTCCACATCCTCATCAGTATGTACTGTCACTTGAGTTTTTTATCTTAGCCATTCTGACAGGTGTAAGATGGAATCTCAGAGTCATTTTGATTTGCATTTCCCTTATGACTAAGGACTTTAAGCATTTCTTTCAGTCCTTCTCAGCCATGCAATATTCTCATTTTGTGATTTTTCTGTTTAGCTCTGTACCTCATTTTTAATTGGATAATTTTGTTAGTGTTTAATTTAGAGAGTTCTTTATATGTTTTGTATATTAGCCCTTTGTCTGATTTAGGATTGGTGACGATCTTTTCCCAATCTGACGACTGCCATTTCATTTTGTTGACACTGTCCTTTGCTTTACAGAGACTTTTCGGTCTTAAGAGGTCCCATATATTAATTGTAGCTCTTTTTTAACCGGAGCTGTTGGTGTTCTGTTCAGAAGTTTTCTCCTGTGCCAATGAGTTCAAGGCTATTCCCCCACTTTTTCTTCTAACACATTTAGTGCATCTGATTTTATACTGAGGTCTTATCCACTTGGACTTGAGTTTTGTGAAGGGTGATAGATATGGATCTATTTCCATTTTTCTACATGTAGACATCCAGTTAGACCAGCACCATTTGTTGAAGAGACTTTCTTTTTTCCATTGTATACTTTTTGCTCCTTTGTCAAAAATCAACTGTCTGTAAGTGTGTGGGTTTATTTTTGGGGTCTTCTATTCAATTCCAATGATCAACCAGTCTATTTTTATGCCTGTACCATGCAGTTTTTATTACTATTACTCTTTAATATAGCTTGAAGTCAGGGAAGGAGATACCTCCAGAAGTTCTTTAATTGTATAAGATTGTTTTTGCTATTCTGAGTTTTTTGGTTTTTCCATGTAAAGCTTAGAATTGTTTTTTCAAGGTCCGTGAAGAAGCATATTGGAATTTTTATAGGGATTGCACTGAATCTGTAGATTGCTTTTGGTAAGATGGCCATTTTTATTATGTTAATCCTATTGATCCATGAGCAGGGGATATCTTTCCATATTCTGATACCTTCCTCAATTTCTTTCTTCAGAGATTTGAAGTTCTTGTCATACAGATCTTTGACTTGTTTGGTTAGAGTTATACCAAGATGCTTTATATTATTTGTGGCTATTGTGAAGGGTGTAGTTTCCCTAATTTTTTTCTCAGCCCATTTGTCATTTGTATGCAGGAGGGCTGCTGATTTTTTAATTAATCTTGTATCTAGCTACTTTGCTAGAAGTATTTACCAGCTGTAGGAGCTCTCAGGTGGAATTTTGGGGATAATTTATGTATACTATTATATCACCTGTGAACAACAATACTTTGACTTCTTCCTTTCCAATTTATATTCCCTTGATCTCCTTTAATTGTCTTATTGCTCTGGCTAGGACTTCAAATACTATATTGAAGAGATACTGTTGAAGAAGAGGGTAGCCTTGTATTGCCTCTGATTTCATTGGGATTACTTTAAGTTTCTCTCCATTTAGTTTTACGTTGGTTTTAGGCTTGCGAAATACTGTCTTTCTTGTGTTTAGGCATGTGCCTTGTATCCCAGATCTTTCCAAGACTTTTAACATGAAGGGGTGTTGGATTTTGTCAATGGCTTTTTCAGCATCTAATATGATGATCGTGTGATTTTCTTTCAGTTTGTTTATATGGTGGATTACATTGATGGGTTTCAGTATATTGGACCACCCCTGCATGCATGGAATGAAGTCTACTTGATCATGGTAGATATTTTTCATATATTCTTGAATTTGGTTTGCAAGATTTTGTTGAGTATTTTTGCATAAGGGAAATTGATATGAAATTCTCTTTTTTGTTGTTGGGTCTTTGTGTGGTTTAGGTTTCAGGATGACTGTGAGCTCATAGAATGAGTTTGGCAATATTCCTTCTGTTTCTATTTTGTGGAATATTTTGAGGAGTATTGGTTTTAACTCTTCTTTGAAAGTTTGGTAGCCTTCTGTTCTGAAACCATGTGGCCCTAGGCTATTTGGAGGGGGGGAGGGGGAGACTTTTAATGACAGCTTCAATTTCCTTGGGGGGTTGTAGGACTATTTAATTTGTTAACCTGATCTTTATTTAACTTTGGTAAGTGGAATCTATCAAGAAAATTGTCCATTCTATTTAAAATTTCCAATTTTGTGGAGTAGAGGCCTTCGAAGTAAGACCTAATGATTCATTGGATTTCCTCAGTGTCTGCTGCTATGTCTCCCTTTTCATTTCTGATTTTGTTGATTCAGGTACTCTTTTTCTGCCTTTTGATTAGTCTGGCTAAAAGTTTGTCTATCTTGTTGACTTTCTCAAAGAACCAGCTCTTGCCTTTTCTGCCTTTCTCCCCTTTCTCCTGCTTTCTGCTTTCTCCACCTCTCCCCACAGCACCCCCCTCCCTTTCCGCTCTCAATCAGCCTGCTCTTATATAATAATAATAGAAGAACCAGCTCTTGGTTCCGTTGATTCTTTGAATTATTCTCTTTCTTTCTAATTTATTGATTTCAGCCCTGAGTTTAATTATTTCCTGCCATCTACTCCTCTTGGGTGTGTCTGCTTCCTTTTTTCCCTAAAGCTTTCAGGTGTCCTGTCAAGTTGTTGATATGGGATCTCTACAATTTCTGTATGAAAGTATTTAGTGCTATGAGCTTTCTCCTTAGCACTGCTTTCATTGTGTCTGGTAAGACTGGGTATGTTGTACCTTCATTTTCATTGAAGTGTTGGAAGTCTTTAATTTCTTTATTTCTTTCCAGATCCTGTGGTCATTGAGTAGGCAGTTGTTCACTTTCCATGAGTGTGTAGATTTTTTTGTTATTTCTGTTTTTGTTGAAGTCAGCTTTAATCCATATTGATCTGATAAAGTACAAAGGGTTAATTCCATTTTCTTGTATCAATTGAAGTTTCCTTGTGACCCACTATATGGTCACTTTTGGAGGTTCTGGGAGGTGCTGAGAAGAAAGTATATTCTTTTGCGTTTGGGCGAAAAGATTTATAGACATTTGATTCATGACATCTGTTAGTTTCATTATTTTTCTATTTGGTTTTTGTCTTGACGATTTGTCCATTTGTAAGAGTGAGGTATTGAGTCTCCCTCTATTAACATGTGGGGATCGATGTGTGGTTTAAGCTTTAATAATGTTTTGTTTTGTTTTACAAATGTGGGTGCCCTTATATTTGGGCCATAGGTGTTCAGAATTGAAATGTCTTCTTGCTGGATTTTTTCTTTGATGAGAAAAAAGCTTCCTTCCCCATTGCTTTTGAGGAATTTTGGTTGAAAGTCTAATTTATTAGATATTAGGATGGCTTCTCTGACTTGCTTGTTGGGTCCATTTTCTTGGAAAATCTTTTTCCAGCCCTTCACTCTGAGATAAAGTCTATCTTTGTTGCTGAGGTGTGTTTATTGTATGCAGCAGAAAGTTGGGCCCCATTTACACATCCATTCTGTTAGATTGTGTCTTTTTATTGTAGTTGAGTCCATTGATGTTGAGAAATATTAATGACCAATGATTATTAGTTCCTTTTATTATGATGTTGGTGGTGGTAGTATGTTTGTGTGCTTGTCTTTTTTGCTTTGTTTCGCTGTAGTGAAGTTATTTATATTTTGTGTTTTCTTGGGTGTAGTTAACCTCCTTGAGTTGGAGTTTTCCTTCTAGTATCTTCTGTAGGACTGCATTTATGCATAGATGTTGTTTAAATTTGGTTTTGTCTTGGAATATTTTGTTTTCCCCATCTACGGTGATTGAAAGTTTTGCTGGGGATAGTAGCCTAGGATGACATCTGTGGTCTCTCTTAGGGTCTGCAAGACATCTTCCCAGGACCTTCTGGCTTTTATAGTCTCTGTTGAGAAGTCAGGTGTGATGCTTACAGGTCTGTCTTTATATGTTGTTTGACCTTTTCCCTTGCAACTTTTAATATTTTTTCTTTGTTCTTTGCATTTAGTGTTTTTATTATTATGTGGCAGGAGGAATTTCTTTTCTGTTCTAATCCATTTGGTGTTCTGTAAGCCTCTTGTATGTTTAAAGGCATCTCTTTCTTTAGGTTGGGGAAATTTTCTTCTATGATTTTCTTGAAAATATTTTCTGGTCCTTAGAGCTGGAAGTCTTCTCTTTCTTCTATTCCTAATATTCTTAGGTTTGATCTTTTCATGGTATCCTTAATTTCTTGGATATTGTGTATCAGGAATTTTTCTATTTAATATTTTCCTTGGCAGATGTATCTACTTCTTCAATTGTATCTTCTACACCTGAGATTCTTTCCTCCATCTCTTGTATTCTGTTGGTAACACTTACGATGTGGTCCCTGTTCTCTTCCCTAAGTTTTCCATTGCGAGGCTTTCCTTGGTTTGTATTTTCTTTATTGATTCTATTTCTATTTTCAGATCTTGATCCATTTTATTCATTTCCTTCACATGTTGGAGAAGTCAAAGGCAGGTTTTGGGAGCCTAGGAACTCTTCTTGACCCACAAACACAGATGTTGGCATTTTTGAGTCAGCAGCCAGGTCATTTACTTGGTCTGTAGTCTCTGATCTTCTGCTTCTCAGATAACAGTACATGCTGGGTGCCGCCATCTTGGGAAGTCACTTTCTTTTATCTCAAGTTTCTTTTAATTCCTGTACCAATCTCATCACTTGTGATAGATCAACTTACATTCATTATCTCTTCTTGGTTTAACTTTGGAAGGGCATATGCATTTAGAAATTCACACATTTCTATTAGCTGAAAAAAATTCCCTATTTCCAAATCCATTTTACTGGGCCATTGAGAAACTTCTCCCTTAACCTGTTCTCAATTTAAATTTTTATTAGCTAATAGTTTGATATCAGCACATACCAGTTTCTATCAGTGTGAAAGCTATCATGAAAGAAAAAATACATAAACATAAACTTTCCTTATGGGCTTGCCTAAAAGGTAAGTATTTGCATCTGGTGGTTCACACCTGTAAGCCAGCACATAGGAGGCCTGGCATTCAGAATACTGAACAGGTAAAACCAAAGAACCTCCCTGTGCTGTGTCAATATTATAAAAATTTACTACCAACATTAATCTACAGAGTCAATGCAATCCCCATCAAGAGTCAAACAACAACAAACCAAACAACCTCATCAATAATGGGGGAAAGAAAATGAACAGATGTGCCACTAAACACATGAAAAAGTGTCAGCTCTCACTAGCCATCACAGATATGCAATGAAAGCTATAGAGATTCCATCTCAACCCAGTCAGAATGTCAGTCCTCAAGAAACCAAATAAGCAGGCTGGAGAGATGACTCAGTAGTTAAGAACACTGACTGTTCTTCATAGAGGTCCTGAGTTCAATTCCCAGCACCCACATGGTGGCTCACAACCATCTGTAACGAGATCTGGTGCCCTCTTCTGGTCTGCTGGCACACCATGCATGTAGAACACTGTATAAATAATCTGAAAGGAAGAAAAAAGAAAGAAAGTGATCACTCAAGTCTGGAAACCTGAGTTCAATCCCTTGAACCCATCAAATTGTTTTCTGACCTCCACAAGCACAATGTTGCCTCAATGTTATGCCCTGAAACATAGACATACAGACACACGTGTGCATGTGTACTCACACGTGCAACGTTTGAAATAATTTTTATGACAGCAAACATTCAATTTGAACCCCAATTAAGCAAAATGTCCTTCAGCTGTTTTACTTCTTTTGTGTATTTTGTTTTATTTTATTTTGGAATTTTGAAAATGTCACCCAGGCTGTCCTTGAACACAAGACCCGTCTGCCTTCATTTTTGAAGTACCAGGATTACGTACGTGTGTGCACCACTATGCCCATCTGTAATGTTACCTCGAAAACTATTAGGTGACAACAGGTTGTACCCAGTGTTTTCTTATGAACTTTGTGAATAAAAAACTTTGAGTAATATATTTGCAGGTACATTTATAGAAATTGGATAAGAAGAAGAATGTTGCTGTTTTCTCAATATTCTATATATTTCATGATGATTCATATGATCAATCTCATTTTAAAGTTTTATTGTTTATAATTAAATGTTTATGAAAACTATCCAATTAAAGCAGATGACTCTGAAGATTGAGTAAAACCTGATAATGCTGCACTAGCTATACACAACCAAGGTTAAATGTCATGAGCGAGACCTACTGATAGAATCATCTGGTTTGGAGCACAGGAACCTCCCATCGTGAGACTTCAGAGTTTTCAGGAGGAAAGACACCCTTTCAAAGCAAAACTCAGTTCTAAGCAACTCTTATTGATTTCCTGGGAGTACTTTACTTTTGATCCGAGTGCTGTATTAATGAAATTTAATGAAACTCAATGTATTTATCTTCCTAGAAGTACATAACATCAGTATTCTGTGACACTGTTTACGTACATTTATAATTTTGAAAATTGTAAATTTCTTCATAGCTACTTGACAAGCACAACAGGTGGAAATTGCTTGTACACTATTTGATTTTTTTTTTTTAAGCCAACTTGCTGCGTATCCCAACATGCGCGTCATGATGGTGATGGCAAAGCTGAAAGGCTTTTCAGTCAAGTAAAATTGTGGCTGCGTTGGCCAGGAGATGAGACAACAGTGAGACTCCTCAGTGGAAGCCTTAAACCTGAGCAGGCAGCATGATGCACCCTCTGGTTTGCTTTTGTTTTGAAGGAGCAACGCTGGCTGCTTGCAGAAGAGCAGCACCTGCGTGGGCGTTCCTGCCTCCTCCGGTTTCAGAAAGCCTTCCCTGAGTTGAGAAAATGCAGAAGATCTTGCAGGCAGATGAAAGTACCGATAACCACGTTCTTAGAAAAAGGAAGAGGAAACGGACAGAGACCGTGAACTCAGAAAATGCAAATAGTGTGGTGGATAAAGTACAGGTTGGTTTTCTGTGGCTTTGATTTAATCTTCTTAACCAGCGAGGCCCACAATTCCCACCGTTGTTTCCAGGCACTTTCTTCCCTTTTCTAGTACTTTGCCCTTCTTTCTAATGCTCTGTTCAACTGAGAGAATATTCTTCCTATTCTCTGTTGAAGACTGAGTTAGAAACAAAGTCAATAAACGGTTTTACTGCTTCATTTCAGCCAGGACCAGATATGTCATTGTTAGAATTTTGTTTGCAGTTTTAGACAACAAAAGATCATCAAACTGTCCGAAAATATTTTTCCTCCCAAAATATTTTGTGGAAGTTGGTATATTTGTACGTGAAGACTTACTCTCTGTTTAGAATCTAGATTATGGCCATCCTCCCCATCTCTTTCCCATCTTATACTTTGGACAACTAACCAATACCTTGTTCATTCTGTAGTTTTACTTATATGTCTTTATACATATATTTGTACATGTTTAGTAACATATGTGACATGTGGTATTCATACATTCTTAAACAATGGGGTCTTCCTCATATGCCCATCTCTGTCCCACTCTGCCCCATTTCACTCTCATAGCTTTTTCTATCTCCCTGCATTTCTTTATTCAGAATAAAAATGTAACTTACCATTTACACTTCAATGTACTCTGATTTCTCTATTTACCGTTTAAAGATCTTTCCATCAACAGACAGCTTTTCTTTTTACAAGCTGTTATCCTACTGTCTGAATGAACCACCCTTTAGGTAGCTATCATACAGGAAGGGATTTTTCAGTATTTTTCATATTGCAGTGCACATTGTACTGTAAAATGCTATGTGTATATCATTTAGTAGCACATGGATATCATATAAATCCTAGTTTGTTTCTGATTTTTTAATAGGCATTGCATTTTCCAAAAAGTATTTATAAGATTTGATATGATGAGATGCTTATAAGTCATAAAACATATCTGGAGAGAAACAAATTAACATCACCATCAGCTTATACAGTTATTCACTTTTGGTTTTTTTTAGGGCTAAAATGACTACACTCTATTGAGTTAGCATAACTATACTCCACAGCTTATATCCATATGAAATACATAGGAAGATGACCTGTGACTTAGAAATTGCATGTTTGTTTCCATTCATTTGACTAGACATTTTTTAGTTAATTAATCCACTGCATGGATTAAACCCTTAGTGATAAACTCTGAGTCACCAATAATTCCCCCTTTGCATCATTTAACCAAGATGGAGTCCAGATTTGAAATCACTGCTTCATGCTCCCAACCTCTATTGACTGGATGTTGTGTGAGTGTGAATTTGTGTCATCCTGAAAGCTGTCTTGTGAGCCTGTCTTTGTGCCTTGTCCTTTGTGTCTGTCTGTTCTGTCTTTGGGTGTCTGTCTTCCCCATGTGTGACAGTGTCTATGCATGTCTGTTGGGAGTCTGTGACGTGACTCTGTTCTGACAAAGGGCTCACTGTATTTATTCAGTGGCACAGGGTAGCATTACATGGGGAAGGAATGGGACACTTCACGGAAATCTACAACAGAGTTTCACAAGGGATTAAGTCACTGGCTCCAGCTGATCCCAACTGACCCAGACAACTAACAGTACCTCAAACATTGTTTATCAACCAATATCCATAAGTGGATGCTTTCAACCTTTATGGCAGATTTTAGACAGTTGCTTTCAACCTCTGGATTGGCTGCCTTCAGCAAATGATACACACACACTGCCCCAGGTCTGAGGCATAAAAGTATATACAAGTAAGGTAGACTCCCACATTGTTCTCTTAAAGAACAGGTTTAAAAGAAAAAAAGCTGAGCAGACAGTACGATAGAAATCTTCAATCTTAAGTGACCTTGAGGTACACTATTAACTCTGGCTGTGAAGTCCAGCAACAATTTCAGTCTTGTGGAATGTTTTCACAACATTACATTGCCACATAAGACGATTTTTCTGAAGGTCCCGCCACAGTCAAGATCCCCAGGAACAGTGCATAGGTCCTTTTCGCATTTGTACTTTCTTATCAGTACCTGGTGTTAATATCTACATCTCTGATTTTCATCAACTATCTTATTGTAACTTGCTAGTGCAGGCAAGGAGCTCAAGGATAGACTAAGCACATGCTCCTGGGGTCACTGGTGCTTTCTTTGGCAATTGGCTATCCTCAAAATCTCAGTAGCTTTCCAAACTACGTAATTCTATTTGCTTCCATTGCAGTTCATTCTAACCAGATTTTATTTGGTCCAAGAACTTGGGCCTGAAAGGCCTCTTCTTTTGTTATTACGTCCGTGTTTAGCCTCTATTTACTCTCCAATGTATAGCAGTTATGTAAAGGCCTCATGGAACAAATACTTGAAGGTATCCCTTGACTCCAAAGCATTTCATTGGTTTGGACCATACTCAGAGATCACATAGGGAAGCTCTTGAGAAAACAAAGGTGAAAGTCTACCTCTTGTTGACCTAAGGAAGCAAATCCAGAATGTTTCTCAAATCTTGAAGAAAACTCATCCTAAATTGCATCCTGTCCTCAGGGCTTTCTGTGTCTTCCTGCAAACTGCTATTACTGACACCAAACAGCTGTAACACACCAAAGTTCTTTCTCTGGCCTCATAAGGCACATGGTTTACCTTCATAGGAATTCTAGGTGACAACTTTACCAAATATGTTTCTAAAAGCTAAAAAGAGTCAGCGGCCTTCCCCCTGTGCCTTTTGGCCCACACCTGGCCTCTAAATATAAACAGATGTCATATTTTAGGCATCCCTGATTCTGTGCACCACAGTTTGGATTTGTTTGTTTGTTTGTTGAGACAGGGTTTCTCTGTGTAGCCTTGGCTGTCCCAAGTACAAGCTTGGGAAAAGAAGCCTGAGAATAGAAAAGGAAAAAGTTCTGACATGAAGAAAGCTTCTGATACACCCAAAGGGAAGGGACACTGCTGTTAGGACAGGGAGCCTGGGGAATGCATGCTCTCTTTTCCCTGTGCATATGTTTATTTAAAAAGGAATAAACTCCATTAAAACCACTGCCTGTCCTCAGATCCCCTGCAGTCTGTCTGCTCTGGATGTAGGCATCTTCAATCTTGCCTGTACTGTACTCAGTCCCCTTCCTCCCTACCACAGGTTGAAACCTTGCACGTGCTAAGCAACCGGTCCATAACCGGACTGCGTCCGTAGCCTGCTTCTTATACAAAAAGCACAGTTATGTAATCCTGAGTCTTGAATATAAATGTCTATTACACATCATAGATTACATGTTTCTAAATAATTTATCATTCATTTCCGTTTCTGATTTCTGTGTCCCTTTTGGGGAAGGTTTTCACTCTGTTACTTAGAATAGCCTTTTCTGTGCCCTGTCCTGAGCTCTTGAGGGTAGGAGGACGGATTGGGGCCACGCAGTACGGAGCCGCATCCAGAAGCAGACATGTGCAGGTCCAGCGGAGTGGCTTTGTCATACAGAACGTGGGGAGCGGTTAAAGGAACCGCGGTGTCTTTTGCTGTGTGTGCCTTGTGTTCTAGAGAGACCCGTATTCGGGAAATGCCTTCCTGCCTGGTGAGAGCTCTAGTGAGGATGAGACGCCCTTGGCAGAACTGTCCAAAGAGGAACTCTGTACCAAAATCAAAAACCTGAAGGCAAAGCTAACGAACACCCGGAAGGAGAACAGCCGGCTCAGACAGTCTCTGGTCACGCTACAAGGTAAACCTGAAGGGGGTCGTCAGTGTTTAGATGAAAAGGACAATGTATGATTAGCGTGAAGTATTGTATTATTGCACACCAACAGTTTAAAATGGAAAAGAAAAATCAGTTCCTGAGAGAGCTCAAAAGTTCCATTTTAAGAACTCAGTGGATAGCAAAATTTAAATATGGAAGCGTTCTGGTTGCACACATAATTGAGATCGTCTTTCAATGTCCCGAATATTATATTCATGTAGTAGAGTTTAACAGATATTTACTGAACTTAAGCTATTGACATGCTGGGCCTCAGAGGGGGGGATATTAGGTCAAACAAATACGTGCGGTTTCCAGATGAACTCGTCCTACCTTTCCTGCTGGGAAAACTCTGGAAAGTGGAAACTTGTGACCTGCTAACAGCCACTGGTGTTACTGGCTGCAGAGGCTTCATGTATATACAAAGGTTTGAAACTCATTATCAAGCCTCTGCTTTGTCGACAGCAGCTTTAGAAAATGACTGCAGTCCAGAGGCAAATAGAAGAGAAGGATCAACCTGGGGGAGAGGGGCGGGAAACTAGCTCGATATTTGTTTTTTTTCTGTAGGATTTTGTGTTGTGTTCCACTTTATTTTATAATTGTTATTCTCTGAGTAGTTGATATGCATAAACAATGTATCATGCATGTACATATACAATGTGTGTGTTTAAAGCATGATAACAGTAGGAGATAAACACTCAGAGGAAAGCGTTTGCACAGCTCCTTTTGCCTCAGCAATTGATCCAATATCTGAGAGCAAATGTCCAATGGGTTGGTGGTTTCAGAGGTCTTCAGCCACGGTGACCTCTGATGACCTCTCTCCTTCTCTATGGCTACTTGATTCTCGCCGCCTACTCTCAGCTCAGTCTTGACGACCTCAGAGTCCTCCCTGAGTCAAATTCCTGTCCTAATTTTGTGTACTGGTACTCTGACAAAATGCCTGCTACAAGCAGCTTCAAGAAGGAGAGAGCTCCTTCGGTCAGAGTTTGATAGGATTAAATTTGTGGACATCTGGTTCTGTTTCTGGGCCTAGAGTGAGGGAGTACATTTGGTGGAGAAGCAGCTGATATCAAAACAGACAAGAAGCAGAGAAAGCGAGGCAAGAACCAGGTATGATGTTCAAAGACATGTGCTGTGTGGCTTCTCCTGAAGTTTCCACAACGAGCTGGGTCCCAGCTGTTCAACAGATGAACCTCAGCGATGTTTCATGCAAAGCCATAACATACCTTATTTGTCTTCATGGCACTTACTTACACATTTTCTTTGGGTCTACAAGTTAGCATCCGAATGCTAAATTTGTCCAAGATGTCTGACATCAACTACATTATAGTCGCAGCTGTATTTATTTGGAAGGGAGTGGGGAAGGATAAAAGAGGAAGAGGGCAGAGTCTAGGCCACCAAATATAAGCTGTGGTGATGGATACCTTAGTCCTCTATCATTGTGTGACTGTGCACAGAGTATTGACCCTTAGAAAGCTCTGGCGCCCAAAGACTTCCTGTAGCTTCCTTATGGATGGAAGTATGATCCATTGATTGATAGGGTTTGGACACTTTGTCGTATGGTGGAATTTTTTGCATTTCTGTGTCCAGTCTCTATCTCAGACTATTGGATACAAAAGACTCAACTCCCAGTGATTTCGTTAGCATATACTCCTATGTGTGTTCACAAGGATTCACTACCATTAGCAGACACTCCTGTCGATTCAGGAAAATCCAAGGGTTTACCTTGTTCAGTAAATAATTGCTGATTGATTAAGTAGTGGCACACATGTCCTGGTTTGGATACATCATCAGCTATTGTAAAGATTATTGTTCAACAAAAAATGCTAACTAAAGATACTCCCCAAAAGGAATTGAGTCTTTTTCTCTAGAACAAGCACACCCTCAACTACTGAGTGAGAGATTAAATCAGGCCAAGTCGAAGGTCTCTTCCAGCTCCAATGATAAGCTATTTGTCCTTAGAAAACAAACAAGCTATAGCACAATGACTAGTCTACACGGTTCCATGAAAGTTTGATTATGTAGGTTTCCAATAACAAAAAAGAAACAGAGTAATTCAGTTATCTCTAAGACTCTTTAATATGTGACAACATGGGTTTGAGTTGCAGCCGCACACCTTTTTTAGTTTGATGAAATTTGGCTCCCTGGCTAACCAATCACAAACTTTATTTTAACCCATGCTTAACTTTAGCTTGACCGAAGGTTACATTGTATCTTGACCTAATGTTACATTGTATCTAACTGCATCTTGGCCTGATATTACATTGGTTCCTAGGAAGCGGCTGATAATGGATCAGTTATGTCACACACAAGAGCTTCCGTGTGCTCAACTCGTGGTCCTGCAGTCTGCAAAGAATCAACTTTTGAAACATTGTTCTCAATTCAAAATGAGGCATAGACATTCAAATATAACCAAAGTTTTGAAACTCATTATCAAACAGATTATTAGAAGAAGTAAAACATTTTAAACACACACACACCATGCCATTGCTACCAGGTGTTTGTAAAATACTCCTTCCTGTTGCCATTTCAGTGCTCCCACAGGCCGTTACCCAGTTTGAAGAGCTGGTTGGGATGGCAGAGACCCTGCTTAAGGGTGGAGGAGCCAAGTCCACACCTGCGTCCACTCTCTGGAGAGCAACAAACAACTCCTCCCCAGATTCCTTTGCCTCTCTATGCAGTAATTCCAACTCGAGTTCCAGCTCCCCAAGCTCCCTGAAGGCTGAGGAAGAGCCGAATCCTGGTGAGAAGCAGGTTGGTGGAAATGCCTTCCCTCTGGTTCTCTGGAGACAGCTGCAGTCCCCAGACTTCAGTCGCTACCATTAGAATCCGATTGCAAAGAAGCTTTTTATTTTAACGATGAAAGTTCATATTTGTGAAACACACCCCAAATTTAGAAAACTAAAGGCAAAAAAAAGCATGGGTATGAATGCAGCTTTTGAACCATAAAACTCTTGCACCAATGAGAGAAATATACTCATGCATGAGTGGCGAGTCTTTGGGGCACTGAGAGACGTGGTGGGCCTCCGCATGCTTGATGAGCACAACCATTTTTTCCTGTTCCTCTTCGTAACGAAAACAGGAAAGAAAAAAATGTAAAGCTTTTGTTAAAACCGGGTATAAGCCTAAGAAAGTGGCTCTTCCAAGGTGGTAATGAAGTCCTAGAGATCTAATATTCATCTTTGTATGTAAGCTCCTATTGCTATGCAACAGATTACCACAAACTCAGTGGCTTCACATAATACCAATTTATTGTCTCAGAGTTCCAAAGTTCAGAATCCAGCACAGAGCTCACCGGCATGAAATCAGTGTGTGAGCAGGAACATTCTTTATGTATTTAGTAAATACACTAAACTGTGCACTAATTTAGAACTTGTTTTCCAGTACTTACAGAAATGAATTTCCAGTTTCTTTCCTGGCTGCAGATTGCTCATCCCCACTTCTAAAATCGTGCTTAGCTTAGGGCTCCTTCTGCCACCCCACAGTCAAGCCCCTCACATCACATCTTTCCTCCTTTCTTTATCTTTTTGGTTTGGGGAGGGACTCCCCTTTATTCCCAGCTTCATCTTTTAAGGATGCTGAACCAACCTGGCTGATCCAGAATAATTACCCATCAAAATGCTTATCTTCAATTATATTCAAGTGTCTCCACTGAAGCAGCATACCCACAGGAAGCAGAGCCTTGGAGGGCACATCTTCATCTTCTGAGAGCCTCGATTTCCCCAAACATTTAAGTATGGGGTACTGAGGCTACGGTTCATCCGAAGGCATCACGTTTAGATGACGCAACAAAAAATTTGCATATATTTCATGGGAAAACCTCACAAAGGCTGACAGAAATCTCAAATATTATAATTTCCTCCAAGTGAAATGTAAAATATTTACAAAAAGTAAGAAATACCACCTTAAAGAGTACTGATGTTTTGTGGTATGTCTTAATTAGTATTTTTTTTATTTCTCCAGGTATCATCTCTTTTTCTAATTTCAGTTATCATTTCTTATTTTTTAGTTCAAGATTGAAAAATGGCAGATTGCCCGTTGTAATAAGAGCAAGCCTCAGAAATTTATTAATGATTTAATGCAAGTACTTTACACAAATGAATACATGGCCACACACAGTCTGACTGGGGCAAAATCCTCTACTTCAAGGGACAAAGTTGTAAAACCAGCTATGAATCAGAATGAAGTTCAAGAAATCATAGGTGATAATTTGATTGCATTGTATTTTCACACGAAATTGAAATCATGTTACCATTCACAGTTGGGTTATTGTTTCCCGGTCCTTTTTTTGTTTTGTTTTCAATTTTATTTTTTTATGAAAAAAATTTAAAATAATATAGTATTGTTGTTAAATATGAAAAGATAGGGAAACTTTTTTATTAAAATGGTTATGAAATCTGGCCATGGTGGCACCTACTTGTAACATCAACACTTGAGAGGTGGTGGTGGGTGGGTCAGGAGTTCAAGGTCATTCTTGACTACACAGCAGAGTCAGCAGCCAGCCTAGACTGCATAAGACCTTGTCTCAAAAAGGTAAAAGAAAAAAGTAATGGATGCTGAACTAAAATTCAAGTGTCTAAAATGGAGAAGTTTGGATTAATAAAATTCAAAGCTTCAGAAAATAACAATTTCACTATTTAAAATTTTCAGTAACGATTTGTATCGTTTTCTCTTTCTTAGTTATATGCCTCCTGTTTTGTTTCTAGAAAGAAATCATTTTAACCATCTGGTTTTAAGATTAGTGAATCTCCTTAAAAACAAACACCTTCCCCAATTTTTGTTTTGTTTTATGCAAACATCCAAAAAATTTTAGAGACTCTCTGACAGAGCTCTTTGTTTACTGTTTCTTAATTACAAGTGATTGGTTTGTTTTGACTAATGTTAGAAACGCATAAAATCAGTCCTTGAAGGCTTGGGACAAAAGCATGGAGTTCACAGCAAATAAAAGGGTTAAATCTGAATGATGTAGGAGGGAGACAGACATGCTTGAGGTATTTATAGTACCGCCCTTCTGTTGGCTTTGGCTATGCTTTGGAAACCTGACCATATTCATCCACTTAAATATGTCGTGGCTAATTGGGCTACTTTTGTAAAACTGACAGAACTGTGTTTTGCCTCAGTTCATGGGGTACAAACTCCTCACACAGTACTCTTGTGTGCGCCGCTGTGATCTCTTTCAGGGGTGACGAAGCAGGTGTTTCCCAGCGCAGATGATGTTTCAATTAGAAGGATGATAGGACAAAAGCTGAATAACTGCACCAAGAAGCCGAATGCAAGCAAAACTCTTAACCCTCAGGACATTAAGTAGATCCTAATGGTATGTCTTTCAAATGCTCACCCTCTTTCATATAACAGACTCTATCCTGCTGTACCTTGGACTGGTATTTTCTATATGCTCAACTAGGGGATCCTAGGGAACCATGAGATGCTGCTACATGCCCCTGTGGGTAGAAGGAGGACTAAGGAGGGATGTAAATTTGGGAGGTACTGAGTCCCATCAGCCTCTTTCCTCCCCACTGAAGCTCTCAGATACTGGGACAGGTACAGGTTGATCTTAAAATCAGTTATTACAATTTAATAAGGTTTGTTTCTTTGTTTTTCAAAAGTCAGACATTGACCCATGCAAATATGTGAGGTGGAATGTTGGTTGTTTCAGCTTTGCAATGAAATCTCTCTGCTATAATTTATATATTCAGTGTGCTCCCATGAGTTAAAGGCCTTGCTCCTGCTTGGTGTTTCTGGGAGATGTTAGGAGCTCTGGGAGTATGGTCCTCACTGAAGCTCTTCTGGTTATTGAGGCATGCCTCTGAAGGAGACAGGGGGATCTTGATCTCTTCCTCTTCGTTTTTTTGTGCCTTCCTTTCACAAGGGGCTTCACCACACACTCCCCCCTTTGCTGTGCCTCCCCACAGGCCCAGCTGAATGACTACAGGATCAGTCATTCACGGACTAAAATGACCACTAAGAGACTAAAATGCTTTTCTCCCCCATAAAATGCTTGCCCCAGATAGTTGTCACAGTAGCGGAAAGCTGACTAACACACTCTCCTCTCCACTGTTTTCATGGAAAAACTGTGGGGAAAAAATAGTATTCTTGTACGAATGATTTTTTTTTCATCGGCTCATAGGGGTATATAGAACCAACATTATAGTAAGGTTCGCTTAAGGCATAAGAATACCTCCATTTTTTTTTACATTTATTTAGTGTGCAATCACACACACACATGCATAGGACCACAATGCAGTAGTAAAGAGCAGAGGATAGCTTATTCAGGCTCTTGTGCTCACCTTCCACAGAATGGGTTCTGGGGGTTGAACTTTTACACAGTTGTGTACAGTCTTCATACAATTCTACCTGCCTTCATCCCTCACAACTGTGTCCCACATGGGATATGGAGTCCTTCGTACTGCGGTATCGCACTCCCTCCCCGGCCATGGCTGCTATCAGTTCAATCGTTCTTGAGGGTCCTGTTTCCACCTTGTTACACAGTAAGGCCAGTTCCGGTAACAGAGAGCGTCTTTTCCTAAAGATAGGACAAAGAGAAGAGAGAACGAGCTACAGATAATAGCAGCATTGGCGTTCTGGCTCTCAGTCCACACACGCTAGCAGAGTATCTTGAAGAGTTACAGCAGGTAAAGATAGTTGTCTCTCTTTTACCCGTTGAGCATTTATAAACTTCCGCATGTGGCAAATTTTGTATCTTTCTAAACTGTGAGGTTTTTGGTGATGCGTGCCCCGGAACTTCTCATGCTGACCCGAGGTCACCCAGTTTCCCTGGTTTCTTCTGAGTGCCACACAGCCGGCTCTTCACGTTCATGGCTCTTCACGGCTCTCTTTTGGAGCACACTATCATATTTCAGAATTCCGTAAAGCGTTTCAGTGCCCCACTTGACACCATCGCGGTGCCTTACACCGGAGAGCAGAGGCTCAGCAGACGTCTCTGACTGTGTCAGCCAGCAAAGGGAACGAACACTGAGAGACTTTTACATCAGTGTTGCTTGTACCTGCCAGTAACAGTGCAATTAAATCGCTTTGATCCCCATTAATTCAAATCAAACCGAACACACTCTGTTCTTGTACTCCTGGGCCTGGCATTTTTTTTTTTAACTCTTAAGACTAGGAAGGATAAGAATTTTGAGTAAGATTTGGAAATCAACACTAAAATGGAAACTTATAGGTAGGACATATCCTTCATTTGGAATCATACAAATTATGTCCTAAAGACTTGGGGAAAGAGGCTGCCAGAAAAGAGGATCACACTTTTTTTTTCCTGTTTACTTAGTCACAGCACCATCTACTGGAACGCCTCTGTAATTTTCTCCCTGGGTTATTTAACTCAACAGAAGCCTAGTGGTGGCTATATTTACTTAGCAAACCCTAGCCCTGCCTTGCCTCACACACCAACACCCAGTATTCTTCAGGAAAATGACTGCAGAGCGCAGGCTGTCATTGGCTGGCGTGGTTTGAAAGGACAGCTACTTTCTAACTAGGTTTCTTTTCTTTGAGAGAAGAGCTAAATCCCGCCTTCCTCTTTGAAAAGCCCATTTTTTTCTCATCCCAGGCCTGCCCTCTAGCTGCCTGCTAAGAGCTCCCAGACACCAGTCTCTGCGGCCATTTCCTAGTTCTCGTTTGTTTCTTACAAGACCTAAAGAAAGTTTTATTTATAAGGGTTGCAGAAGTGTAGGCTATCTCCCCTGTACTGAGCTGAAGACCGAAGGGCCTGCTCCCGAAATTCTCAAAGCTGCCTGTCTCGAACAGAACATTTCTTATGTTTATGTTATAATGCAGATGCTTTCACACAATGCTGTTTAAACAGAGGGTCAAAGGTTATTTTGCCCCCTTGCTCCCGTCAGATGTTTTGAACTGTCTGGATGGAGAGCCCTTGGTTTTCACATATGGGTATCACTACTGCCACCTAGTGGTCAGCACTGCCACTGACCAGCCTGCAATTCACAGGAAAGCTGCACCCTCCCCAGCAAGGACCCACCACTGAAGTTAAGAAACACTAGCCCAAATGAAGAAATGAATTGAGTTGCCACAGCCATATGACTCTTGACCAACAGACAGCAGTTGTATCAGATTTTTCTTTTTGTGTAGCCCATTTCAATTACTATAAGTATTCTGGGGGAGACTGCTGCATGGGTTTAAGCCAACAGAAAACCTTTATTAGCCAGGCAGTGACTACACTGGGCATTTAGGATTTCAGTGTAGCACTGAGTCTTTTTCAGGGTGAGTTTAAAGCACAAAAACACCATGTCCTGGGTTGACATGCCTCAGTTAACAAAAAACAGCTAGAAGCAGAACTACAGGCGCCAGAAAGCAAGGTTAGAAGATTTCCAGACGTTCCCACAGCGATGGGCCTGAATGGATTAAGTCTTTGTTTTCATTTTGGCGGGTGGTGATGTCTACCTGCTGAGTTGCTGCAGCCTGAATGGTACTTCCATCATGGAGTCAGTTGTGTTAAAGTCTTGGGCCCTGTTACAGTAACAAAATCGGTGCATAGGGAATGAGTGTACAAGAAGTTCTCTTCAGCTCATGATTTTATGGGATGAAAGGCTAAGATCTGGAAGACCCACGTGCTGTGCCCTCTTGTTAGGGCATCCTGATGGGTTTTGTGGCAGTAGTGGGAGGTCACACAGCAGAGAGCACGTGCAAGACAGGAAG
>CM053756.1:8635594-8781563 GCA_028658305.1 Pachyuromys duprasi
CCGGAAGAAGGAGTTTTAGGTACACACGTATAGGGCAGAGTCCAAGGGAAGGCTGAAAAGGCCTAGGAAACAAGGGGGAAAGGTCCCCATTCAATTTTGAGTCCCTTAGGCATTATTTCAGACTTGTTAAAATACTTCAGGAAGATAAGAAGGACATTAATCAGTGGAAGAGATGACTTGTTCCTTGAATTAATCTAAACTTGATGTTCAAACCTTAAAATAGTAAATGAGCATCCATTTCCTGGAAGCGGCCCTGAAGCGTGGAATGAGAAATCTGATAATCGGTCTAACCTTGCATCCCTTCCACTTCCTGAAGAGAACTTAGGAGAGCCTAGGAAAATGCTAAGTTTATAGCCTAGGCAAGCTAGGTTATGGCAGGGAGAGGGGATTCATTACCAGTTTCTCTGAGAGCTGCGGTTGGTATTTCCAGGGCAATTTCAGCAAAACCAAAACTTTTGTCAGAAATTAGACATGGATATAATGAAAGATCTTTAAAAGGCTTCCTGTGGGCCTGCTGCTCCACGATGTTATGAGTTTCTTTTTGGTTGGAGCAATGATGCACAGTGGTTGCTGCATGTTTTTTTATGTAACGGCTAAAATGATTCTTAACCCTTCCCAATGTCTTCAGTGGCAAGTGTGGCTTGCAGATGAAGACCATGAAAAAGTTCAACAACTAGGACTGAGGGGTGATCCTGGAAAGGCCTCCCATGACCTGCTCGTAGGGACTGGTTTATGCCTATCAAGAGACCACCAGTTGATAATATCCCTGTAAAAGGACCTTCACTCTCCTGCTTCAGTTGTCGTCTCAGAAGCTTGCTAGCTTAGGCCTAGTCCTCAAAGCTTCCAGCCTCTGCACAATCTAACCTACGCCCACAATGTTTGCAACCTCCGAGACTTACTGCTTAATAAGCTTACCCTGAGCTCTGGGCTGGCTGATTCAACTCAGTTGTTTTGGCTCAAACTCCTCTCCCAGCTGACTTATTCAATCTGGCTTCTCTCTTTCCCTCTCTTTTGCCCCCTGAATTACTCTGTTTGATGTCAAACAAACTCAAGCAATCTGCTCTAATCTTCTGGCTCATTAAGTATTCACCTGAGTTCTCTCTCTGCAACCTGTTTCTCTATTACTGCCCTGGTAAAAACTGCTGCTTCTCCCTCTGCATTGCCCCTTAAGTACTTTCCCTTTTCTCTTCTCTTGAGAGTTGGGTGTATGCTATTCTGTCAAACCTTTCTCTGATTCATCACCTTTTCTGCCGCTCAATTAGACATCACTTTCAAACATGAGTGCTTTCTTCTACAAACTAATTTTACTTTCATTGTTTGGGACTAAAGGCATGTAGCACCATGCTTGACCTAAGCTTATCTTTCCCTGAAACTTGCTCTATACCAAGCTGGCTTTGAACTCAAAGATCACTTGGCTCTGTCTCCTGGAATTAAAGTAGTCTAGTCAGATCACACAGACCTAGAAGGTCTTTGGATTTGATCTCTTGCCAGAACAACCTTGTTTTGAATTAACATTCATCTACATATACCTGCATCTCTCCCATGTTAGGGACATAGGTATGGCTGCTTGGAGGAAAACTGATAGGGGATCTTACTTTTAGGTCTAGTTATATAAAAACTATGCATGGCCCTTCTGAGCCTTGTGCTGACTTCATAGGGAGATTCAAAGTTGCTATTGAGAAACAACTAAAATGGGGAAAATTTTCAAGTTATTATTAAAACAGCTGGATTTTAATAATGTCGATGAAGATTGCCAAGGAATAATCAGACCTCAGAGAGAGACAGGAAATGTTACAGGTTTTCTGAAGTTATGTCGGAATGGGGGGATCTACAAACAGAGCAAAATCAGCTGCTATAGAAACATGTTCAAAGACAGAAGTCAGCAAAATGTTTCAATTGCAGCCGACCTGGCCAAATGTAAGTTCCTTAGGACAAATACATGCTCAGAATCAAGGAGCTCTTGGTATATTCTCTAAATGCAAAACGGGAAAACACTGGGGTAAGGAATGCTGATCTAAAATATGAGAAGGATGGCGATATATTGCCTAGCAACAATAACGATACCAGTCAACAGCAGGGAATTAGGTCGAACCTCTCCCCACCTGACCCACAGGATCCACAAAATTAGGGAGTTTAAGTCTGGAAACGATAACATTTGTGCCAGGTGCCGACTGTACTCCATCTATCTTTCCAAGCTGCTACTCAAGGAAGCGCCGCTGTTGATATTCCTGGTCCTAAAGATGTTGCCATTTTACCTCTTCAGTATCCCTTTAAGTTACACACAGGTGGTGGGGACCTAGACTGCCTGGAACAGTTGGTCCTTTTACTGGGTCACAGTAGGTTAGCCCAAAAAATCATAGTTCATACAGGAGTTATTGATAAAGATGATATAGGGGAAATTACAGTCATAATCACAGTGCCCACTGATTGACAATTTAAACCAGGAGAAAAAAAATCAGTGTTATTATTATTGCCTTATGCAGTCCCTTCATAGAACAATGCACTTCAGGAGGGAGGACCTGGTAATAAAGATACCATTGTAGCTTTAGGCACCTTATTGAAGGAGAAGGAGCAACCATTATTGGATTTAAAAATAAGAGGAAAAACATTTGCAGGAAAAATGGGATTCTGGAGCTGAGCTAATGTTTCTATTATAACCATAGAACAATGGCCTGTTATGGAGGGCAGTTCAAACCTAACAGGGTTGGAAACTGAGCTCTAAAGAGATTAAACAAAGTGCTACTAAATTACAATGCATAACGTCATTCTGAAGCCTTATGTTCTGGTTAAGCTATGAGGAAGGGGCTTTCTACAACAAACCATTTCAGAGATCTGTATTCCCCCTTCTAATGCTACCTATGCTTCGCAAGTGCAATTGCTAATGAAAAGAATGGGATATCAAAAAAAAAAAAAAAAGGAAAAGATTTTCAAGGGATTGTTGAAACTACAGTCCAACAAGGACAAAATCATAAACATGGATTGGGATTTTCATAAGGACCATGGAAAAATATACCACCTGTAAAAATTGCACGGAAATGTAGTAAGCCTGTGTGGACACCTCAGTGGTTCCTTTCTAAAGAAAGTTACAGGCTCCTCATCAGCTAGTGGAAAAGCAGTTGGAGAATGGGCAAAGAGATTCCTCTTTTTTCTCTCCCTGGAATTCTCCTATTTTTGTCATTAAAAAGAAATCCGGAGATTGTTGATTGACTTACAGAATGTCAGTGTTACCATGTGGCTAATGGGAGCTTTACAGTGTGCTTTACCTGTGCCCGGAGCCATTCCTACATTGGCCTCTGAAAGATTGCTTTTATACTACACATATTTACCCTGATGATGAGGTGTGTTTCACCTTTTCTGTTCCCTCACTCAAACATAAAGAGCCTCCAGTGTCAACAGACTGAATTACCTCAGGTCTGACAAACTGCCCCACTATGTGTTAAGGTTTTAGAGCCGGCAAGACTGGCCTTCCCTCATGCTTATTTATGCTGTTCATTATACAGATGATATCCTGTTAGCCAACTCCGAAGAAGAGCTACAATCCATACATGGCATGACTCAGGATATGCTACATAAAAATGAGTTGATTATTGTACTGAAAAGATACAAAGATCAGACCCTGTGCAATATTTGGGACAACTAGTTACTACAACAAATGTTAACCTACACACACAAAAAAGTGTTCATTAGACCAGACAATTCAAGGGTAGGAGGTCATTAGCTAGCTGGTAAGGAATGGGATTTTCTCATACAAACTGAGTTTGTGAGCACAGAATCATCCAGCCTTCTCCCATTCCATAGGCAAATACTTTTATCAATGGTTCCTCTAAGGGTACAGGAGGGTTTCGTGGTCCAGATAGTCATTAATCTACTATTAGTTCTTTTTCCTTTGCCCAGCAGGCAGAACTGGCTGTTTTGATTCATCTGTTATGGCTAGTTCATAAACCATTAAATATGTCCTCAGGTTCTGTTTACATTGTAGGAGTATTACATTGTAGGAGTAGAAACTGCTTTCATTTTTTTCTTCACATCCTGCCATGCTCCCAACACTATAGGAACTACGACATCTGGTTAAACCCCGCACACCCCCTTTGTTTAGCTCTCATACTCAATGCACACTCTAACCGCTCTGGTTTAACTTGGAAGGAAATAAGCAAGCTGGTGCATTAACCTGCCCTATATTTACTTCGCTAGAACAGGAGCATCAACGCCTACATGCTAATGCTAATAGACTTCATGTACAATACCATGTCCCCCTAGACAAGCGAGACAAATTGTGCAGATCCACCTTACCTGTACTCCCTTATATTGTCACAGTCATGTAGCTGGGGTTAATCCCAGAAGTAAAAATACGAATCAGTCATGGTGACTGGATGCCACTCACTTTGCTCTTGTGTCTTGGATGTTGTACCTGCACTGATATATTTTCTAAATTTCTTTGGTCTGTACCTCAATCCTCAGAGAATGCCTCGGCCGTGTGCTTCTCTTTTATACAAACATTTGCTATTATTGGACTATCTACTTTTATAAAACCTGAACTGGACCAGCCTATAGTAGTAAAAAAAATTAAGATTTTCTGTAAAGAATAGAATATTAATCATATTACAAGCAGCTGGGCATGGTGGTGCCTGTAATCCTACCACTCCGGGAGGCAGAGGCAGGAGGATCTCTGTGAGTTTAGACCAAGCCTGATCCACAGAGTGAGTTCCAGGACAACCAAGGCTACACAGAGAAACCCTGTCTCAAAAAAGAAATCATATTACTGGCATTACTTATAATCCTCAAGGCCAGAGCATAACTGAAAGAGCACATAGGACATTAAAACAATTATTAAAAATAAAAAAGAGGGAGCACCAAAGGATATTTTTGTACTTTTCTTATTTGCTCTTATTTTTTTAAAATTTGCCTCAAAGTGATATATGTTTAAGAGCTCAAAACTATTTCTCCACAGAACATTCAGAACTGCCTTTAGACAGGCCTGTATGGTTTAAAGAATTTGAGATTTGGTAGCCCATTTGACCGAAGAAAGTTGGGAAGGAGTGTGTGTCTGTCACTTCAGATTGATTCTCTGAACGTATGGCTTCCCCTTCAGTTCCTGCAGTCGAGACTATCAAGGATAATGGCAGAAGGTGAGGAGACAGTCAAAAGCAGCAGAAAGATAGCAAAGCAAGGCTGCAGCTAAAGGACAAAAAGAGATGCTGACCATATCATCAGAAGTCAAGTCTACCTGCCTGGGCCCAAGTGAAGGCCCTGTGCACCAAGGGAGGAGCTGCTGTACAGAACCAACAGAACTGTATGTCCCCTGAGAATCTCCTTTAGGCGACACTGTCTGCATTGGCCTGGAAGTGTGTGGTGAGAACCTCTGAGCTCACTTGTTTATCTTGTCTTCTTCACCCTTCTTTCCTTCAACTTGTGGACAGATTAGATCTAGCTCCTGCTGTCCTTACTAGTTAAACTGTTGTTTATGACTGGACCTTGGGACCATGACAGACTCATTCATTCTTCTGGAGAAGGGACTACATTCCATTTTTCCTTGGGATCTAACTCACTTCCTATTTGCATTGGATACCATAACATTTGTATTCCTATGACAGACAAGGATAGGCTTGCATTTCACAAAATACCAGAACTACTAATCATTTGGGTCTCTTTTCAAGCTAATATATACATATATAGTGAAGACAGACAGACAGACAGATAGATAGATAGATAGATAGATAGATAGATAGATAGATAGATCTGTAGATAAAGAGGTGTATAGATATAGTAACCAGCACTGGGCATAGTTTGGATCCCTGTTCTATGTGGCTGAGTATTATGTATAATGCTTTCATTGTTCTAATATTATTCAGTATTTATAATTTGATGGCTTATAGGCTAGTCATACATAAAAAGACAATTAGATTTATTTACATCTCAAATCAAAACCATTCTGGATATCCTGTGTTTAAAAAATAAAAAAGTAGAGATGTTGGAATATGGTCCAGGAATGGAGTCATAGGAGGAGAATTCCAGGAATGGAATTGTGTTAGAATTCTGAGTGCTTGTGAGAACACTCCAAGAAAACAGAACTCTAGTGACCTCAGCTTCTTCAAAACACAGAATTGTTTTTGGAAAGTGTTCTCGTGCTCCTCCCAGGTGTAGCAGGTAGGAGTGAATTTGCTTCAGGTTACTGATTATTGCTTGCTGCTGTTATTCAATTGGAGGTTCAAACTATCCTTTCTATGCCTCTCTAGAAAAACATGTTTTGCCACATGCAGCTTGTACTTCTGATTGCACACAACTTGAGCTCACGAGAACTTTACTCATGTTCACTCTTCTGAGCCTGCAGAGTATCAGTTGCCTGATGCTCTGTATAAAGCTGGCGATTGCGTGGGCCCGTCTCCTTTCTCAGTTCCATTCTCCCAGGTTCCACTGCGTCTAGACCAGGGACAGTCCAGCATCCTGGGAAGTCAGGGCAGGAACTGAAGCAGAAGCCATGAAGGGATGCTGAGCATATTACATTCATATATTTAGGCATGTATGTGCACACACATGCACATGCCAATTTAAATTAAAGAAAAAGTAGTCTGGATTTTGAGAGGGAGGAGTGTTACATAGGAGATTAGGGAAAGGAAAAGGAAGGAGTAATGTAATTTATTTTACTTTAAAATAAAAATAATCTAAAAGAAATACTTACAAAAAAACTTAGGACACAGCCAGGCATGGTGACACATGCATTTAATCTGAGCACTCGAATCGCTGTGAGTTGGAGGCCGGCCTGGTCTACAGAGTGAGTCCAGGACAGCCAAAGCTACACAAAGAAATCCTGTCTGAAACAAACAAACAAAACCAAAACCAAACCAAACAAAACCCCTAGGATTAGGACTGTACCTTGGTAGTAGAGTACTTGCCTACTATGCCTAAGGCCTAAGGTTTTGTAACTAAGGGTTTTAGTTACAATACCATAAAACTGAAAAAGTACAAATATATAGAAAGATAAAATACATACAGCCAAGGAAAACCTGAAGGGGAAATTGAGATAAGTATTAAAAAATTAGGAAATTGGGAGATAAATGTGTGATCGTTAAATTTATGAATTAATTAGAATTCTGATGTCCACAACCAAGACTATATTACATGGTGTGAATGGCTCTATACCGTACTCAGCACAATGAATGTTGGAAAAGAATACACAAGGTCCCCTTTCATTGAATTGTATTGTACGATGGAGAGGAATTGTGGAATCTCAGGTAACATATTTTCTGCTGGCACCCGCAAGGGGTCCGCCATTTGGTTGATTCCACTCTGCACAGCGGCGTGAAGAAACAACCCAAGCAAAAGCATGCACCGCGCATGCGCTGCTCAGAGGCGTGCCAATGACTGCGCAGCCAGGAAGAACACAGTCTTTCCCAGCTTTCTCTTCCACACCCATTTTTAGCTGACCTGGTTTTCTAGGATTTACAGCCCCTTCTTAGACTTGCCATTGCTATTTACCGGCTTTCCAGAATATGACAGTGTTTGTATTTGGTGGCAGAAGATACTTCACAATAAGCTGACAACATTTTCTTCTATTTTCCCGTTTTATGTATCTTTGTTTGATTATTGTACCATAATGAGACTGTTCCCCACACTGTGGTGTCTCTATAATGATGTTCTCGTCTCTGAGTATGCTTGAGATGAAAGAGTACGTGGTAACATCTTTCCTGGTATGAGAAGATGCATTGTTTTTCCATCTGGGAGGGGCTGGAAAACCATGGAACAACCTGTCCAGACACAGCTGAGTAGATTCAAGTTTAATCCTGGCTGTTTCGTGAAAACATTTTCTTCCCCTTACACCCTTTCCTGAAAGAAACAAAGAAAGGCTCCGCGGGATAACAGGAGATGGCTGGCGTGTGTGTGTGTGTGTGTGTGTGTGTGTGTGTGTGTGTGTGTGTGTGTGTGTGAGTGTGTGATAGAGACACAGAGACCTTATAACAATGGAGGAAGAGAAAACAGCCTGATACTTGAAGAGGCAATCTTCATATTTTAGAAAGTGGGCGTAGGGAGCAAAGGAAACGCATCTACTATCGGACTTGAACTATTCCCGGAAGGTCCATATGTGGAAGGTTTTCTCCCTAGTCTAGCGGTGCCACTGCCCATGGTAATATGTTAAAAGGCACGTCCTATTTGAAAGAAATTATGTCATTCTGCCATGCATATAAGCATAACGTTTTTGTGTAATTCAAATGCTGACTTCTGTTAGCCCCCCCCCCCCCATATCTGGTTGTAATCCTTATTCTGAGAATCTCCTGTCTCAACATTCTGTAAACACTAATCCCCAATCCAATTGTTCACTGGTGTGCCAATAAAGAAGTTTACAGCCAATCCCTGAGCAGGGGGAAAAATAGGGCTGGACTTCCTTCCATCCGGAGGGGAGGAGGAGTGAGAGGAGGAAGTAAGGATTCAGCCTTGGGAAGACGTCCAGGAAACATCAGCAGAGATTCAGTTGAACAAGGAAGCCATAACTCGCAAGTATCTCTGGGATGTCCACTAGAAGGAAGCCAGACTCACTTAAAGGGTTAAGAATGGAGTTAACAATGGCTCAGTATTGTGTGGTGATGTTTATTAAACAAATATGATAGCGTCGGTTATTTTAATGATAGCCGGGTTGAGAGAGAAACTGATAAACAATTTTATAAAAATAACTTTAACATGAGCCCTTGAAGGAGGTACTAATCCCTACCCTTTCTGTTCTTCGTGCCTCACTGCAGTGGCTTCCTCTCCTGTATGCCTGCACCATAGCGCACTGTGCCACCAAAACGGCAAAGCCATGGGGTCACATGAGCAGGGTCTGCAATTCAGGAGTCGAAGGACTTTTCCTCCTTTTAAGTTAATTGTCTCAGGTATTTGTCACAGTGATATGAAGTTGACCAACACAGAGGAGCAGACTTGTTTTTAAGAAATATGCCCAGATGCCAGTTTCTGCCAAAACCCAGCAAAACTTCTGTGTGTGTGTGTGTTTACTATTTATTGCAAGACCTATAAAATAAACTATCTGCTGAGCTTGCCATGTCTTGTCTGATCATGAGGAAAGAAGAGATGTTACTAAGGCTACGCACGGGGGTGCACACTTGTAATCCATCGATGCACCGAATAGACAGAGGCAGGACGATATTCGAATATCCAATACCATCCCAGTCTACATAGTGAGATGTCAGCCAGTCTGCACGTCACAGAAAGGCCTTGTCTGAAAAAACAACAATAAAACAGTTGTGTGTGTAATATGAAGAAGATGCCAAGTGTGTTAGTCAGACTGCTCTAGGGGAACCAAATGGAGAGAATGAAGGGGATTTGTTAGACTGACTTACACAGAACGGTCTAGGTGTTCAACATTGCTCTGTTCCCGTTGGAGGCGCTGAGAACCATTTATACTCAGTCCATTAGGCTGTGTGGTGGTTTGAACAGGTATGACCCCCATAGACTGATATATTTGAATGCTTGGCCCATGCAGAGGCATTTTTCGGGGGTGTGGCCTTGTTGGAGTAGGTGTGGCCTTTTGGAGAAAGTGTGCCACTGTGGGGGTAGACTTTGAGGTCTCCTATGTTCAAGCTCTGCCAAGTGTGACACACACTCTCCTCTTTGCTGTCTATAGATCAAAATCAAGTTATTTTTATAAAATTGTTTATCAGTTTCTCTCAGCTCTTTCTCCAGCACCATGTCCCATGTCTGTCTGCACACCGCCATGCTTCTCACCATGTTGATAATGGACTGAGCCTCTGAAATTGTAAGTCAGCCCCAATTAAATGTTTTCTTTTACAAGAGTTGCCTTGGTCACGGGGTCTCTTCACAGCAATGAAACCCTAACTAAGAGGCTGAATGTCTCAATATTCCCAATCTGGTGCCAAAGGCCTGGAGGGTTTCTGGAGAGCCATTGGTCTTCTGTCTACATTGGAAGCCCAGAGAAAGAATATGACAGCAACAGCAGTCCCATTCACCAGTGAAAGGTAAAGATGATCAGGTAAAAGCTTTGGGCCTAATGACATGTGTGCGTGTGTATGTGTGTGTACGTGTGCATGGAGAGATTATAGGTCAATGTTGTTGTCTTCCTCAGTCACTTTACATCTTAGTCTCTGAGACAGTCTCTCAGCAAACTGAAGTTCATTGGTTGAACTAAACTGCCTGGCTATCTCTGCCTCCCTAACATTGTGTGTGCTGCCTTTGCTTAGCTCTCCTTGCTAGTGCTAGAAGTCTGACCCCACATCTCCGTGCTTGTTCAGCTGCTCTTTGCTGACAGAGTCATCAGCCGATGCCCTAAATTTGGGAAACTTTCTATCATAATTTCATTGAGTAGATCCTTTATGTCTCAAGTTTCAGTTCCTTCTCTTCCGGAAATGATTAGGTTTGGATTATTCAGCATATCAGAGTTCTTGAACATTATGGTCATGATTTTTTGGCCTTTAAAAAAAACCTTCTTAAAAATGTACCCATGTTTGTGCGTCCATGATGAACATAACGTGTGCATGTGTATTCGGGTGTATGTGAGCACATAAGGAAGCCAGAGGTCAATGTTGGGTTTATTCATTAATTACTGTCCACTTTATTTGTTTATTTTTTGTAACAGCAGCTCTTGCTTTACCCAGAACTTACTGATTGTCTAAGCTAGTTGGGCAGAGAGCTCAAAGGATCTGCCTGACTCTGCCCCCAGAGCCAAGCTTACAAATGCACACTGCTGAAGTGGACATTTTTACAGGGGTTCTCAGGTCCTCACGTGCATCGCATGCACTTTACTGACAGAGACGTTTTCCTGGCCCTTATGTCTTTTGGCGTCATTGATTGTATTATTCTTCAACTGTGTCCTCTACCCTGGCATCCCTCCCTCTGCTTGGTTCAGGGTGCCTATTTACACTATATCAAATATTGATTCACTGAGCTTTTCGTTCCCAAATTTTATTGGTTTTTAAAGTTTCAGACAAGTTTTCGAATATCCCAGCTGTCTATGAACTTTCTATGTATCCGACAACGACCTTGAACTTCTGATCGTACCACACCCACATCCTACGTGCTATGATTACAGATGTGCGTTGCCATACCAGGTTTGTGTGCTGCTGGGTAGACACCAAAGCTGGGCTTTGTGTAAGCACTCTACCAACTAAGCTACATCTCTATACATCTCCAGCCTCGTTTCCAATATTTCTGGGTTTTTTCCCCCCACAATTCTTCCATTTTGCTTTGGTATTGCTGCCTTTTTCATCCATATTATGTCATTTTTCTTGTCTATTTTTTTTCTCTATGTTTCTGACTTTCTCTTAAAGGTCCTCTAATGATCTCACTTGATTGTTTTTATTCTTTTTCAAGTCTTCTTAAAAACAATTGCCTGTGGGCTTTTGAAATCATCAATGAATTATAGGGTGAAAGAAGTAATGAACAAAAGAAAGAAAGGAAGAAAAGACAGATGGACAGATGAACAATTAAAAAGGATAAGGTTAGAGTAGGATCTTTCTGGGGCCTTCAAACCTGGAGACTGCCTGGTACATCAGTTACATACATTAAGGGAGAAGGGGATGTTGGTCATTTGTGATACTTCCCCATGGTTTATGCTGTTGCTGAGTCTGTACTGTGAAAGATCTGGCATATGCCAGAATTGCCTTTACTTAGGAATCTTTCCTCCTCTGCTACTTACATTTGGCTTTGCCGCACAGGTCCTTCACCCTCTTGGAGAGGTCCCAAATTGTTCTCATGTTCTATCTTGGAGGTGTCTCCCAAATGTACTGAGGGAATGGAAAACAACCCAACGCTAAGATCTGTATGGGTTGGTGGTTCTCATCCTTACTAATGCTTCAGCCCTTTAACACAGTTCATGTTGAGGTGACTCCCAACCGTTAAATTATTTTCGTCGCTACTTCATAACTGTAACTTTGCTACTGTTGTGAATTGTAATGTATATATCTGAGTTTTTCAATGGTCTTAGATGACCCCTGTGAAAGGGTCAGTTGACCCGCAAAGGGGTCATGAGGTTCAGTACAGCTGGTGTAGGCAGAGGATCTGTGTTTGTCCTTTTAAGACTTCCTAGGTTGGTTAGGTTTTGTTGGCTTGACACAAACAAGAGTTACATAGCAGAGGGAACAACAACTGAGGAATTACTTCCATTCGATTAGACCACAGGCATGTCTGTGTGGCATTTTCTTGATTCGTTATTGATGTGAGAGGGCCCCGCCCACTATGGATAGTGCCAGTTCTGGGCAGGTAATCCTGAATTGTGTAAGAAAGCAAGCTGAGCAAGCCATGGGGAGCGAGCCAGCGCACAGAAACATTCTTGCACAGCCTCTGCTTTGGTTTCTGCTTTGGGTTCCTGCCTTGGGCTTCTGCTCTGACTCCATGAGTGGTAGACTATGACCTCACCAAGGTGCTGTTGGTCGTGGTGCTGCTTGTCACAGCAACTGAGAGCACTTCATGACTATTGGTCCCCCTGCTGGAGGGATGCAGCTGTGGTTACCAAGTAGACTTTAGAGCTTCAGAGTCCTTGGGATGTACTGCAGGAAACAACAGCTAGATGGCTCTAGAGTTTGATCCATCAAGGACTGATCCTCAGGCCCAAAGTTATCAAACTTGAGAGTGATATTGTGCCCCAGAGACCTGTTCCTGGCGACATGGAACAGGCTGTCTTTCCCTGTGCACGTCTCTGCCTCAGATGAGCCTCTTGCTGAACAGACTCTGGTTTGTCAGAGTCCAGCCCTCCTTCTCCCCACAGGGAGGCTCCCTGACACATAAAGTTGTTTCTGGTTCTGAGTCCCCCAGAGTAGCTCATCTCTCAAAACTGATTTATTCGTTTACAGTTTCATATATGTACATAATGCATTTTGGTCACACTTTACCCTCGCTCACCCTCCAACTAACTCCACCAACTATTCCCCCTCAGACCAAGTCCCAATTCCACATTCAGGTCGTTTTGGTTCTGCTTCATGATGTGCCAGCTTTCACCAGGACCACTCACATGGGCATGGGTGTGAAGCTGTTCACTGCATGGCTCAGTTTTTATCCATAGACTTTCCCTCAATATGATACTCGACCACTCTCCTCTGGGTTGCGGAGGGTGAAATGACGGAATTCTTCTCCACTGCAGACCCACTCACCAGCTCTCCTAAACCTGCAGCTGGATTATGATTCATTAGATTTGGGAGGGCTATGGCTTGCGTGGAGTGCAGTGCTGCCCAGGCCCAAGGGGCATGCCTCTGGAAGCAGCTGTTTCTCATCCCCTCGGCTGGAAGCTATTCAGCTAAAGCTGCATTTGACTACCGTAATGGCTGTCTTTTTTCGCCATTTTCTGATGGAGTCTTTCATGCCTTTTAAGTATAGGATCGTGCTTTCTTTAAATAGGGCTGATTTTATTTCTTCCTTCTTCCCACTGTTATCCATTTTTAAATGTCTCGTGTCTTGGTTACTCTGGCTGAGAATTCGTGCACAGTGTAATGAGAATGGAAAGAGTGCACTTCCTGCCTCATTCTTTTTGTTAGAGGAAATACTTTCCGGTTTTTCTCATTTAGGAAAATGAGAAAACATTAGCTATACGTTTGTCAGAAATGTTTTTTAGTATGTAGAAGTCTGAGCCTTCCTAGTCCTAGCTTCTTTGGAGTGGTGTTGAACTTTGTCAGGGATTTTTCTGTGTCTTTTGAGATAATCATTTCATTTTTGTTCATATTTCTATTTTAAGATCGATTGCGATTATTGACTTCCGTATGCTCCAATATCACTGCATCCCTAGATTGAGACCAACTTGATTATGGAGTATTGCCTTCTTAATTTGTTGAATTTTGTTTACAAGGGTCTTGTTCAGAATGGTTTTTAAACTGATTACATTCATCTAATTATTTTGTGCAGGTGGGAAGGGACCTTACACAGCAAGTGTGGAAGACAGAAGACAAGACTTTGGGGAGACAGTTCTCTCCTCCTAAGTCCATGGAATCACACTCAGGTCAGCCTGCTTAGCAGCAGGTGTCTTATACACTGAGCAACCTTGCTGGGCCGTTGTATTGCTGCAGTGGGAGGATGTAAGAGATGCTCTGGGTGAAGCCTTGGCTAGAGCTCCAAAGGGCCTCTCAGAATTCCTTGACCCGCAAGGGACCTCATGGAGAACTTCAGAGCTGTCTCCGCATGCTCAGGACTTTGGTGGGGAAGACCGGATGCTCATCCTCCATGGCCACAAGCTTCCCAGTGATCATCTTCATGATGCCCAAGCGCTCTTTTCTACTAAGCCATCTCCCATCCCACCTGTGCCAGTTGCGTCTTTTGATTGTTAAGTGTTTGCAGTCATGTTCATCATTGAAAGCTGTATTCTGAAGCATTCCTTTATTTTAGAGGTTTGCTTTAAAATGTGATTCCCCCATAATTCTTAATTGTTTGTCTTTGCTTAACAGTTTGCACCACTCTTTCCCCCACTATTGTGCATGTGCACACTTTTGTCCTTTATGTGTGGTATTCCTTGACAGAGCTTCTGCAGTCATGACCTTGTGCTCATAAATGGCTTCATTTTGTGCTTATCATGGGAGTTATATTACCCTGTCATTTGGGAAGGATCATTTTGCTGTATGCAGGAAACATAGTTGCCAGTTGTTTTGTTTTAGGGTTTGAGGTTCATCTGCCCATACTCTGCTGGCCTTGAAGTGTTTCTGCTGAGAAGTATAGTATTATGTCTTTGTAAGGGACATGGCTCTTCTTTGTAGCTTTTGGTATAGTTACCCTGTTCTAGTCTTACTGTGTTAATCAATAGCATAACACTGAGAAATGTTTTACTAATTACATCTTGAGGTTCTAAATGTTTTCTGTATTGGACATAACATTTCTTTACCAAAACCTTGGAAAACGGGAAAGTTTGGTTTCTCTCTGTTAGCAGTCTGTTCATTGGTGCTGTAAGCAGGCGCAACCGGCTGGTCCCATCGAGAGGTGCTAGTGTCGAGCCTCTGTTCTCGGCATATGGGAAACTGGCACGAGAGAGCCCTGAAGCCTGTGTGCCGGGCAGGTCCACACTCTAGATGTGCTAAGATCAGCAGGTGTCCAAAGCAAGAGGTGTTTCTTGAGGGAGTGGTGAAAGCAAACCACGCAGATTTTCTGTGCTAGGTGGGAAGAATCATGGAAACCAGCCACTCCACCCACACATCTGTTTGTTCAGAGCCTGCCCAGTAGGCTCTGGTTGGTGAGAGGCTGCAAAGTTTGAGTAATTACATTTCTTAGTCTCCCCGGAAAGAGACAGTAGGGAGGCAGCTCCAGATTGCAAGCAATTCACTGGCCACGAGCTCACTGCTCACCCCAGAGACAGGGCCAGCGACCTACATACCCTCCACAGTGCGAGCGCTGCTTCTCAGGGATCTCAGCAAGTCTGTGTCTGACCCTGCCTCCCAACACCGCCCCTTTGTGGCTGCCCTCCTTCCAGACATTGTGGCAAAAGTCCTCAGTTTCCCTGACTTGATTGTTCGCTGTTTTCAGGTTCCCAGAATAACCTAGTCTCCAACAATAGGCTTTCTCTCAAAACGCTGCCTGACCGTAGGACTCTGTGGTGTGAGGAGTAGTAACAAGTGGGTATCTTGAGAACAAAGCCACACACTGGATTTAAGTCTTTCAAAACCATGGGTCCCTAATAGGGAAAGGAATTCCTGTCTGTTGTCACCAAGGCCACCTGGCTTATCAAACCACTGCTGTTTTGGGTCCTCTTTCTCAGGGGAGTAGGGGTTGGGGTTTTAAGATACTTGCTAGTTTCCTTTGTCTCGTCTTCATGATTCTTTGTGGGGGTGGCTATGCTGTCACCTCTCTCTTGATCTCTGATGATCTTCCGTCGCAGAATATAGCCTCCTTTGTTATCCTGACTCTTCTTATTCAGAGTCACACTAAAGAGACTTGCAGTCCACCATCTTCCTCAGAACTCTTTTCTTCCCATCATTTATGGTGGTCCTTGCCTTTCTATGAATTTTCCCATTTTATCTAATTTAATTTGTTTGTGTACACTGCTTATTACATATACTTTAGCAATTATTTTGGCAAGGGTGATATAAACGAGCCCTGTTTCTTTCTGATCTGGTAATCTGAGTCTTCTGTTTCGTGACCAGTCTAGGTAAAGGTTTTCGTATTTATTGATTTTTAAATTTTTATTTATTTTATTCTATTGAGAACTTTACAATAGGCTTTACATCATTTTCCCCTTTCCCTCCCTCCTCTAACTACTCCCATGATCTTCCCCACTCCCTCCCAAACTCAGTCTTTTCTTTAATGCTTATTTGTTAACACACACACCCTACAGACTCCGTTTAGTGTGATTCATGTACATGGGTACAGGGATAACTCCTTTGAGACTGGATAACCTATATGGCTCCTCAAGCTTATTCACGGAGAAAACAGATTCTCGCTTTCTTAGCATTGACTGCCCGTGGCTCTTCAGTGAGACTCATGAGATTTCTCCTGGCCACATTGGCATGTTGGCTTACCTTGTAATTTGATGGGTGTGGTTTTTCTGTCATGTCAAGAAGACACTGTCTAGCAGCAGGCATCCTGGTCTTCCACCTCTTACCCTGATTTTACCTGAGCCTTAGCAGGGGTTGATTTGCAGCTGCATCAACTGGGATTGGGCAGCACACAATCACTTATCCTATGAATGTCACCATTTGCAGATCTCCGTATCTGCAGAGATAGCCTCCATCTGTTGCAGAAAGCAGCCTGTGTGATGAGAGGTAAAAGAAGCACTTAGCACATGATGGCATTAGGTGTCGTCGCCCCTGACATGACAATGTGGTCATCATTAGTATTTCTTTACTACTTCCCTCTATTCATGCTCTACTTCTCGGCTCTCTTGTTCTCTCTGTTTATTTCAGGTTTGCCTTTCTTCTTCTAGAGTTGATTTGAGGTCCTTTGTAGTTCTTCAAAGATATTTTATCTAAGAAAATATCCATGGAGTATGTGCATCATTGGAATACGTGTGTTGCAGGGAGGCCAGCTGAAGCCAGCTCATACATGCACTGCTTCATACTCTGAGATGGAGGCATATATGGATAGAAATGTCCATCTGTCTCTTTCAGCTGCCACCATCCGTTACGATGCATCGTATCTTCTTATTCATCTCAAAGTATTTCTTGAATTGCTTCTGCCCTTTACTGATGTGACTGGTACACATGACTGATACATTTACTGTCATTGTACCTACCATCAGGCTTACATCTGGACTTTTTTGTTGCTGTTGTTGTTGCTGTTTATGGATGTGTCATGTTTTTGTTGTTTCTGTTTGTCTTCCTTTTTTTTCGTTCTCAGAATTTTTCTAATGTAACATTTTAATTTAATACTTTTTTTGCTTTTATTTTAAAATGTTTCCTTCGTGATTTTCCAAATGAATCCACTTTAGCTTTTTAGTAGCCTATTTTTGCTTGTATAAAGAACTGCTACTCATATTGTTTTATTGCCTTTCCAACAGTGTTATTGTTATTTTACTACTATTGGCAGATATACTGCATAGAGTACATCTATACATGTCATGCATATCTGTGCATTGGCTATACATTTTATCAATTGATTCCCAAGTTAGTTCAGAGGAGGAAACTATGCATTAAGCTATAATTGAAATTATGGAGCTGGAGAGATGATCAATGGTTAAGAACACTTCCTCATCCTCTGGGACTGGGGTTCCCAGCACCTACACCACAACTGACAACTTCCTGTAACTCCAGCTGCAGGGCATCTGGTACCCTCTTCTGGCCTCTACTTACAGTACTGACAAACATGTGGTTGATATGGTTAATAAGAATCATACTGGTAATAAGTTGTACTTTTACCTACTTGAGAAAAAATTAATTTCTCTGTAATTCCTGAGGAGTTTTGTCAGGTGTGGGATTTTTGTTGTCATCTTCATTTGTTCACTTTCAATATAGTCTCAAGTGATGCAAGCTGGCTCAGATTCATGAATTCTGAGGCCGGCTTTGAACTCGTTATCTTCCCACCTTCATCTCCAAATGCTGAGATTGGTGGCATGTATCACTGTGCCTGGTTTTAGATATATGATTCTTTTTAAGTAAAAAATAAATTTATTTATTTTACATGTTTGAGTGTTTGCATGTATGTGTATGCACCATGTGCATGCCTGGTGTCTATGGAGATCACAAGAGAATGTCAAATCTTCTGAAACTGGAGTTACAGATAGTTATAAACCACCATGTGGATTGAATCCAAACCCAGGTTCCTCTACAAGAGCCACAAATGCTCTCAACCACTTGTGACCTCATCTTCTTCAAAACACAGAATTGTTGTTGGAATCTGTTTCCATGCTCCTTCCAGGTGTAGCAGATAGTCGTCGAGTTTACTTCAGGTTACTGATCATTGCTTGCTGCTGTTATTCAATGAAATGTTAAACTATCCTTTCTATGCCTCTCTGGAAAAACATTTTTTTTTTTTGCTGTGTGTAGCTTGTCCTTGTGATTGTATACAGCTTGAGCTCATGAGACCTTTGCTTCTGTGACTCTTCTTAACCCTCAGAGTATAAACTGATTCTCTAAATAATGTTGGATATTGGATAAGACCTTAGTCTACCTCATTTATTGGCTCTTTTTTTCCTGGTCTCATCCCCTTTAGAGTGGTAAACACATATTGTTCATACTAAAACATATTTTACTGTAATACTTCTATGTTTGCATAACTTGGGCTTTTAACGTAGCTGCCTTTCCAACTACTGCCTTATCTCATGCCCTCCCCCGCTTCTCCGTGTCCCTCGACTCCTTTATACTAGTGCTTCTTCTGAGTCGATCCACTGCAATTCTTTTTTACCCTGGCTGTCACACAGGAGTGAAAACCTGTCACGCTTGTTTTTCCGCACCATGATTTATAGTTTCGTCTATTTCTTTGCAGATGATTTCATTGTTCTTCGTGGCTGAATAATGCTTCCCTTTAATATGTGCCACACTTCCTACACTCACCTGTTTATGGGCACCTAGATTGATGGTTGTGAATAGTGCCACAGTGACCATTTACATACAGGTACACTTACAGATGATGACTTCATTTTTTAATCTCTGAAGGGAAAAAGACAGTAGAAGATGGAAAGGCATCCCACACTCATCGATGGGTGGAATTAGTACTGTGGAAATGGTCATTCCACAGACACAAGATCCAGAGGACCAAGTTGGATCTGATATCTAAGTTTCTACTTGAGGATTAACTTCCATAATACCAGAAGCTACCATTCAAGCTCTCAAGGGAGGGAAACGACCAATAGTCCTACACAGTTGCAATGCCTTTGAACTAGAAAATGTCCAGCATGACACAATGACCCAATTATCACAATAATAGTGGCCTGTCTATAAATAAACAACTAACAGTATCCAATTAAGCTTAAGGCCAGTTCAACAGTCGGGAAATAATGCGCTAAGACTGGAAACCTAGTCAACTACATGGGACAACAGAGCTCATAGATCTTAGAAGAGAACCTGTTACGGACACTTTACTAAACCAGCATAATTCACAGCTGTAGTCTAAACATTTATCCTTATACCCATAGTTAAACTTGTAAGTGTAGCTCACACTGCTAATCAAAAAAAGTTGTTTTTGCAACAGATGAGGGCCATTATAGAAAAAAAACCCTAGCTTGTCAAAAATGCATAGAACAAGTGATCTTGCATTGGCCAGTCCCAACTAGTACATCTATAATACAACTCCTGCACCCAAGGCAGAGGGAACCTCATGAGAGAGAGAGGGTGCAGCGTTGTGAAAGAGAAATCCAGGAAGCCTGTGAGGCTGAATCCATAGGAAGGACACGGAAACTTCAGCAAAGGCACACCAAAGACATGACTGCCCAAACAAGATGTGGAAATTATAACACCAATAGACTAACATGGAAGGGGAAATCTCACCAAACCCCACCCACAGAAGAAGAGCTCCATGCAATTCAGGAATGCTGAGAGAAGGGCAAACAGTTTTCTACAAAGACGAGCCCCGTAATTGATTATCCAGTTCCAAGTGGTCAGCCCTGCGTTCATATACACACACACAAGCAGCACAAAATGAACTCAACAGGCCTGTGTTTCCATATTTAGCTCTACACGTAGCAATAAGGAAGAAAGACACTACCATCTCAAGAGGGATCAGGGGTGTGGGTGGGTCGGGAGTATAGGTATAGAGGAGGGATTGGGGGAAGAAAGGCAAAAGGCGGAGTTAAAAATAAATGTTTTAAAAAGTTAGAAATCATTTGGGAAATGAAATAAAGTGCAGCCTGGTCTTATGGAGACCCGAGAAGGTCCCCTCCTTCATGTCTGACCTGTTTCAAACACAAATGTTCTGGGTCCAACCTGTCAACTCTGGCCTGAACACAGTGAGTGTCTTGTCCAGTCTGCCATACTCTACACATTCTCTTTTCTCCTCTTTGATCCTCCTATTCAAAAGTAAATGATTTACTATCTCTCCCAGCCTTTCTTTTGAACAGGCGTCTTTTGTATCTTAAACTGTGATTACAGGGTTAGCATGTACAGATTTTTGGCTTCGTGTGTGCTTTATCTCTCTTCTGCTTTTGCCTAGACAGATATAGTTTTACTATTCAAGGTTGCTGGAAGGTTTGTAATCTTGTTCAGCTCTTGCTGGAATGTTACATTCTGTAACTCCCAAAATCATGAGAAACCAAGCGAAAAATCTGTAGAAAAGCTTTTTGAAGAAATCCAAGCAAAACTAAAATCTGACTGGACTAGCAACAGACATAATTATTAATTATAAGGTGATCTTAATTTTGTTATGTAGGTTACAAATATAATTTGGACTCAATCTTATTTTGAATAGTTTGATAAATTTGTAAAGTTATTTTGTCATGATATTAAGGAAGGAATAAAAGGGAAATAGCAAATAGGAGAAAAATATGAAATTTAAGTATAAGGATATGTTTGGTAAGGAATGTTACAATAAAAGACTTTTTAAAGTAAGAATTATGTGTGGCAAAATAAGGTTTTATCCTAGGGTTAAATGATTAGGCTTTTCAAAAAAAAATAAAAAAGATGAAAGCCAAATAAGGATACTTAAGAACATTGCAGAAAGTCCAAATAATAAAAGATTTGTGGAAAATGAAACTAAAGATTATATACATATACTCATACACAGAAATGTATATATACACACATATATAATCTTATTTAAATTCCTAAAGTCAAAATTCAGTACATTGATATAAAAATAAGGTTTGCCATCCTTTATACTGTTTCCTGGGGGCCTTAAGGCACCTTGTGAACCTGATCTCTAATAGGAAGCCACAAAGAGCCAGCCTGCCTGCCTACCCACCAGTCTCCCCACCCACCACACTACCAAGGGACCATATAGCATCATATGAACCAGACCTGAGATAGGGATCCGCCTTAAAGCTGTTTACTCACCCACCCACTGTCCCACTGCCTGGGGACTGTGTAAGGTCCTATGAGCCATATGCTAGGAAGAGACTCCTAGAGTACATTGACTCACCAGCCATCCCATTCACCAGGACACCAGAAGAGAACATGGTATCCTGTGCTTCCAAACCTAGCTAGGAGCTCCCAGCCTAATTTTCATGCTACCAACATTTGTCTGAGGATTATGGTGTCCTATGCCTTACCTCCAATGATCACTACCAACTCCCATTGTGACACCAGCCCTTGTCACCCAAGGACTACCTTGTAGAAACCAGGGAGTCCTCCACAGATGTCTAATGACAGAAAGCTTGTGCCAGGACTCAGAATTTACACCTATATTTAGCTGATCTGAGACCACGTCTGAACTCCCATTCACACATCAACACAGACTTACCCCAAGAGTGAATAATAAGCACCATGCAGCTGGACATCCAATTGACAAGTAACAGCAACAAAGACATAAACTCAGATAAGATGAGACAGGATAGTGATACCAAGGCATACCACCTATACCAAGACAATATGTATACTCCAGAAATTAGTAACTCATTGTAATGTTTCATGAGAAAAGCAACTTAGATTTTGCACAAGACAGTGATTTCAAAATAGCAGTTATATTTTCAAAAAACTTAAAAGAATTTGCATAATTTCTAGGATGTAGACCACCAAGTATACAGTGGAATTAAATAAAGAAAAAATTTAGATATGAAGATAGATTTTTAATAAAGATACAGAATCTTTAAAGAAGAGTCAAAGAAATTAAATTTAAAATGAAAAATCCAGGAAATAAAAAAATAAAAAGGTCAGAAAAGTCTCATCAATTTTGGCACATATTTTTTTAAATCCATTTTATTGGTGTTTCTTATACCTCTACCTTCCTCCTAACCCTTATCCCTTCCATCACTCCAACATCAAGTAGAAGAGAAAGAAGGTTATGGGGAAAGGGTCATAGTTCTCCTTGGCTACTTCCTGCTGGTTAGGGTTGTTGGGTTCCTTGGGGCAAGTCCAAACTGTTTCAGGATATCTCCAACTTCTCATCAAACTATATCAACAGCAACCAGGAGCAGCAGGGGGCTGGGGGAAGCAGCCTCTTTCTTCTTTCTTGGAGCTCCATCTACCTTTTCCCCATCCCCCTAGTTCCCCACCCCATCTCTCCTGGCTCTGGCATTTATTCCCTAAGATAATCAGTAATTTATATTCACTGCTTGATAACTACTCTCACTACTAATAGTCTTAATTCCCCAATTAAGACACACTAATAGCTTGGGTTAGAAAACAGGATCCATTTTTTTGGAGCCTCCAAGAAACACACTTTACCATCAGTAATAGACACCATGTTAGAATAAAAGATGAAACACACCTCACCATCAATAACAGACATTATCTTACAGTAAAAAGATGGAAAAGAAGCATTTCAAGGAAATGGAATTAAGACACCAAGAAACTTAGGAGAAAATGCAGGCTTTACTTTAAAAATCTATATTCTACAAAGTTGAAAAATATAAAAGAAACAAATGAATGTATAAAATAATATTATAAATAAAAACTCAACGAACCGCTGGCCAGGAATCTCATCCTGACCTTCTTTAGCTGAGGGATGGGAAACAGCCAAAGACCTACAAGACAGTCCATCAGATAATCCACTTCAGTAACTTTGGAATGGCCTTTTGTGGACACAGTTACAGTACCATAGCAGCTTAGAGGGCAGGGTTTTCCAGAAAGGGATGTATGCTTCAAATCAGCGTCTAATATATGGTATGGTTTCTCCCATAGTGAGGATCCATGAATCCAGGAATCAGGGGTAGAAAAAGGAATAGCTCCTTCCACTCACTATCATCCTAGTGATCAACGGGGAAAATTTTTGCTTTCTGTCCTGAAACCTTAAATTCTGCTGGCCTAATCCAGACGCAGTGACCCACACCTGTAATCCTAGCACTCTGGGAGGTAGAGGCAGGTGGATCTCTGTGAGTTCAAGGCCAGCCTGGTCTACAAAGTGAGTCCAGGACAGCCAAGGCTGCACAGAGAAACTCTGTCTCAAAAAACAAAACCAAAACAACAAAATATTCTGCTGGCCTAGAAGTTTTGGTTCCAGATGAAGAGAGTTCTTGCCAGGAGCCACAACAAACATTCCACTAAACTGGAAGCTCAGACTTCCCCTTGGCCACTGCTTGGGGTTTGTGTTGCTCTTGAATCGACAGGCTAAGAAAAGAATAGCAGTGTTAGGAGGAGTGACTGATCCAGATTACCGAGAGGAAATTGGATTGCTTCTCCCCAACGGAGGCAAAAAGATTATTTCTGGAGTGCAGTAGATCCTTTTGGGAAATGTCTTTCGGTGCTACTCTAATTAAAGCCAATGGGAAGCTACAACTTAATCCAGGCAGAATGAAAAAAGGGCACAGATGCTTCAAGGATGAAGGTATGGGTCCAGGAAAAGAGCCAAGACCTGGTAAAAGGTTTGCTGAGGTTGTTCTAGAAGCTAAGATCAGTTGATCAGTTGCAGAAAATGAGGATTATAATTGATATGAGTGTTTCTGTTGTTTTAAGAATGTGTTCAAACAGAATATAAAATGTTACAAGAATAACAGTAGTTATATTTAAGTTTTGAGATACCAAAAGTATGTCCCTCAAAGGACATTGCCATCTATTCTAAAATTTATAATGCACTTACAGTAGTTTGAGGGAAAGTGTTCTGAGCTATCTCAACCACAGTGGGATTCTGTAGTCAACAATTACATGTGTTATTTCTACCAACAGGCTGCCCTTCTCCATTTAACCAGCCTTGGTTACTCCAACATACAGAGCAAGGACACTGGATCCATAAGGAGGGTCTGCATTCTTTTGTTTTGGTAAATAAATTTCTGCTTACCTAGTGACTGAATTTGTTTCTAGTAACAAAACTAATTTTCCACTCTCAGACAAGACTGACTATAGAACCACCTGATCCAAGACCTTAATTCCCTAAAACAGACTCCCAAGTTTTATTTATAATGTTTTTATTTTCTCCTTTGCCATGTTATGCTAAATAAAGCCAGCTTTGACTTAACCTTCTATTAAATCTCCTGTGACTTCCAAGCATGTTCTTATTATTCACAGTGCAGCTAGAAAAAAAAAATCAGCATTTATATTGATGTAGGTTGGACATGATTTGTTTGGAAGTTTGACATGGTTCTATTTAGTCAGTGTTTCTCATGCATTTTTTGAAAAATAAGCAGACAGAAATTGTAGGTTAACTCAATGAAGCTAAATTAATCTATTACAGCAGTTCTCAACTTTCCTAATGCTGCAACCCTTTATTACAGTTCCTCATGTTGTGGTGAACCCCAACCATAAAATTATTTTATTGATACTTCATAACTATAATTTTGCTATAGCCAGGAATCCTAAACATCTGATATGCAGTATATCCAATATGAGATTCCCCAAAGGGGTCATGATTGACAGGTTGACAACCACTGGTCAACAGTATTCCATTTGGAGAGGATGTCACAATTTAACCTCTTCCTGACCTCATTCTCTTCCTGACTGTTCAGCTGGAAGAATTGGTGTTTCTAAAGACGTCACTCAAGTGACTAACTTCAGTCACTTTAAAAGAGGGATACTCCAATAGCTGACAAACTCCAAAAAATTACTGTGCTCTCCTGTCCAGGAAGAAACCCCATTTTCAAATAAGGAAGATGCAAGAGACTCAAGCCTCAATCACTAATCAGACATTTTTCAATGTTTTCTATTCTAACCAAAACCTGTGATGTAACCTTATTTAAGTCATTGTAGTTATAGCTAATGAATAGTAAGTGAATACAGCATTTTCCTGCTCTAGTCACAAACTTTGTATGTTTTCCATGAATTTTACCCACCCATTTCTACCAGAAACCAATTAAATGCTCCATTGGACTTATCTTCTTACAGTCTTGTCTATACACTTGATTTTAGAAATATTCAATTTACATAAATATAAGTTTTGAAAAATGCATAGGATGGATCTTTAGTTCTCAGTTGGTCTGTATAAATCTCAAGCGTATTAGGTAGAAAGCAACAGACATTGTCAAGCACTTTGTAGTAATGCAGGGGAGAAACTATTAAACAATTTCTATAGGCACGGGCAATTATATGGTATTTTTGTATACAGAGAGATAACACCAGGCATCACAGACTTAATTTTTCCTTAAATTATAATAAAAAATCTTACCACTATTTACATATTTTTAAAAAAGGCTTTTTGTTCTAAGTCGTTATTTGAAAAAAAAATAAATGCCATAGTTGTTTTGACTCATGCATGAGTCAACTTTTATTTTTAGAAGTTTGGTTGTATTTTATAGGGCCTGAGAATATCTTTAAAAGGTACCGTATTATACTACTGTTCAAGGATTTCATGATGAAAGGCAGTCAGGGTTTGGCTGCTTTTCCCTTTCTAGTGAACCTGGACTCCAGCTTTACAATCCTTCTCCCTCCGGCCCTTTAGCGAGATTTAGTTCTTGCTAGCCCTGGGAGATAGAGAAGTTGAATAGCTTGAGAGTGCCTCATATCTTGGACTTCACCAAAACCCACCCATCCCACACCTCAACGCAAAAAACGAAAAAGGAAAAGAAAGAGTAAGAAAAGGAGAAAAGGAAACAAATTCGTTCCGGTTACCATCCTTCTGGCCCCAAACAAACATCACCGAGCTTTGCTTTCATAGCAGTTATGACCGATAAAGGTCTGAGAGAGTTATACCAGGTCTGTAGTCCCCTTTTGCCTGTGTCCCACTTTCCAAATAACCAATCAATTCAGTCTAGGCTGAAAAGACCAAGGGAGAAACATGGAAGACCACCGGGGCCTAATCAGTAATGCTTCTTTTAGTTTACAGGAACCATGGGCCTTCTGGAGACCTGTGGGCAACAGGAAGCTCTTCTAAGAGACTATAGCAAGAATTTATGACCTCTCAGAAACGCCATATAAGCTCTTGCACCTGCCACCCTTGACAAGATGTAATTGGGAGGAAAAAGTCCTCCATTTTTTTTTTTTTTTTTCATCTGCCCCGCTTGCTGCCAGCGCAGCTCTTTCCCAGTCAGTGTTTCTCAAGTCAAAGGCAGAAGCAGAACGAGAGTTTACGTTTGGTCTCAAAACTATCTCCTCCCCCATCTTCCGTAGCTGCAGGTGGGCGCTGAGCTCCACGTCCTCGCCAGCTTTCCCTGCACGCGGTCGGCAGCCTCTAGGCCGCTGGAAACTACAACTCCCAGGATCCCTCGCGGGGCGGGCGGAAGGCGGCGGGCGTGTAAGGCGGTGTAGGAAGCTAGCGGCCGCGAGGCCGCGCTCGGGGTCCGGTGGCTCAGCGTCCCCGCGGCCTGAGGCGTCAGCTGCGTGGGCGCTCACGCAGGGCGGGTCGCGCGGCGCGGGCCGAGAGGGAAGTCGTGACGGCGGCGTCGGGAACAGCAGCGGCGGCGGCGGTGGGAGCGTGGTGCTGACAGGCCGTGGGAGAAATGGGAGACCCAGGGCCGGAGGTGAGTGGCGGCGGCCCGGGCCTTGGCGGCTCCGCCGAGCCCGACCCCGAAGGGTTTGTCTTCTCAGCCTCGGGCCACTGCCGGGCCTCCAGGCCCGGAGCACGTCTGCGTGGAGCCCTCAACAATGGCGGTCCGGCCGCCCCCAGCCCCTGGCCGCCCTAGCTGCGGCCTTGAGGGCCAGAGAGGATTAGAGGCAAGCTGGCCTCGTGTTTGTAGCCTGGATCCCTGATCCTGGAGGTTTAGAGCCCGCATCCCTGCACCTGGGGGAGGAGGCGGGGAGGGGAATTGTGGCAGCTCGCCTGGGAGGCTAGGTCTCTGCAGCTCCAAGATGCCTTAGCAAAACCGGCCTCCTCCATGCAGTTCTGTGAGCCGGATTTGCGCGTGATCGTGCGTGCGGTTTCTCTCAGGGGCTTTTGTCTTCACCCGTTCCTTTTGGGAAAAATTTCTTCCTACGAGCGTGTAACCGGGTAGATAAGCGTGTTTTGGCTTTTGTTTATAGATAATAGAATCTGTCCCACCAGCTGAGCCTGAAGCATCTGAGTCAACAACGGATGAAAACGAAGATGACATTCAGTTTGTTAGTGTAAGTAGCAAATGACAATCGCGGTTTTCTGGAGTGAAAGAGTATGGTAAGCCATTGTGTGATTAAACCTCACCAGGTAGGCATTCATCAGTCAACAGATAGTTGTGAATGTCGAATAGCTGCCACACACTGCTGCAGGGGACTTTTACCTGAAGGGATACCTGGATGTTTACCTGAAGGGAGTATCTGAGCAGTTGCAGCAAGCATCACAAAGTGGGTTTCCTAAAGAACCGTTATGCACTTAATGACAGCTCCCAGTTCTTTAATTGCATATGTACATACATGTAGACACACAGGACTGGTTAATGCCGAAGAGACAGGTGGTAAGGGTCACACAGGGCACAGCATCTTAGTGTGTTCTCTCTTCTAATAGTTGAGGTCACCTTGTTACAACACAGTACAGTGGTTGGTCACAATGAGGAGTCGTGCATCACCTGGAGCATGGCTGTGTTTTTCTAGGTTTATTCCTTTGGGGCCAGTCATTTTCCAGTATTGTGAGCAGGCAGATTCCTGGGCTCCCCTCCAGATCTGTTGAATCAGAAATTCAGCCTGGAGCCTAGGTATTGTCACTTAGAAATTCAATGCAGGACATTGTATTCTGGGCACTTCATAAAGTGATGGTTAGGGGGAAGGCAAACATCTCTGGGTGATTTTCACCTATAGTGGCTAAGTTTGTATATTGGTTCTTCTTGAAGTATTAGCTAGCCAGAGAACATCCCTGCTCTGTATAGCTCTCCTGAAATGCTGTAGCTAGCAGAGTTTGACATTAAAGCTGTGCAGTTCCTTATTGTTCATCTGATATGTCTATGTGGAAGTTTTGGCCAATTGTAGAATAGTGGTTATCAAAGAACACCCTCCCGATTCCAGAGCTGCAGTGGGCAGTCCATTGTGTGTGGTGTTTTAGTGGGCTGTGAGGGGAGCCCTTCCTAAGGTTGTTTCCATTGCACTATATCCTTCTCATTTTGAACTTTGGAGATCTGGAAGTGAGGTTTGGGGATACAGTGTATCTTGCCCCCTTCTTCCTAATATACTGAAGGATTTTGGAGAAAGGAGAATGTTGGTAATTAAAATTACCCCCCTTTAATATACATGATGTGTTAAAAGGTTTTTATGACTCTTTTAAGACAAGTATTTTGGATTGTTCCTGAATCACAGTGTATTTGTAAACAGAATACTTACCTTGATGTTTCATGCAAATATAGGAGTCATTCTTCATTATAAAATATGGCCCTTTGAGAAACTGATAGAATATGGAGAGTAAGGCTCAAAAAGGAAATATTTTTGTCATATCTTGTGAAATAAAATACCATTATAGTTTATAACTAATTCAGGCAGTTGTTGATCTGAGTTTTAAAAGATATATTTAAATTTTATTTTAAATATAAAGGTACTTCTTTCTTTGTGTCAAGAATAAAGAATGAATAATCTATAAAATGTGGCCTATGTGTGTAAGTGCTATCACTTAAATGATAATTAGTGATAGCTTTTATTTTAAGATACATTTAGAATCCTAGTGCTGGAGAGGTCATTGTAGAAGGATCCTGAATTGTAAGGCAGTCTGAGCTGCTTGGGAAGTTCTAGACCTGCTGTGTGCTATATAGGGAAACCCTAGCAAAAAAAAAGAATTACTACTACTCTGCTACAGCCAAAGTATCCAGAGACAGAAACTTGAGCTCTTTATAACACAGTTTTGTTCCTCTGGTAGTTTTATGTAGAAAAGATGAAAAAGAGGTTTCTGCCTGAGCTTTTCAGATACAGGCTACTTTATAACTTCTTCATTTGCTTGGTTCTGATTATTAGCTTATAATTTATAACAAAATTATGTTATATGTATATGTATAACAATTGTAGAAGAGTAAACTACCATTGGACTGGAGACTTTCTGTGTCTCAGAAATGCAGACTGAAACCAAACACAGCATGCTGAAAGAAAGGAGTAATACAGATACTGAGATGTAAAAATGAATCCTTTTGCTTAACTTCTGTTGAAATATGCAGGAAAGTACACAATTCATAAGTGCTCTTGATATTTGCCAAGGTAATAAGTTAAAAAAATTTTAAAGGTGTATTGTGTGTGTATACTGTCCTGTGTGCGTGTATATATGTATAGTACCACGTGCTTGCCTGTGCCTGCAGAGATCAGAAGAGGACCTCTGATCTCCCAAAACTGGAGTTCTGGATGATTGTGAGCCCCAATGGGAACCTCCAGGTGGTTGTTGGGAACACAGTCTAGGTTCTCTGCAAGAGCAAGAAGTGCCCTTAAGTGCTGAGCTGTCTTTCCAGTCCTTTCAGGGCAATATGTTTAACCTTCCTCCACACATTGCGTCCAATGACTAGAGAGCTGAGTGCTGGCAGAGTATTTGGTATTGTCCTTTTAATAACCCTTTACCAGCTTTTCTATCTGTAAATGCTTGTCTTTCCTCATCTGCCAAAAAGGTGATTTTCTGAGATAATCATGTTTTAAAGGAGGAAATGCCCTTATCCCACCCACTGGGCAATTGATCTAAAGAGATGGATTGGGTGTTGTCTTGAAACTGATTGGCTTTTTATATAATAAAGTGCCAATAGTGACAGCAGGAAGTGGAAGGTGGGACTTCCTGATAGGGAGAAAGAGACTCTGGGAAGAAGGTCTTTTCACCAGAAGACAGTGCTGTAGAGTCACCTAGAAGGAAGGAGACTCTATTGGGGCGTTACCTAGATTGGACTGGCCTGCGGACACGTCTGGGGGGCATTCTTTTGATTGCTGATTAATGTAGAAGGCCCAGCCCACTCTGAGTGTTTTGTCCCTAGGCAGCATAAAACTACCTGCGTGTGAGCCAAAGAGCTCTTGGACAAGGGTCAGGAAGCAGCATTCCTTCTTGGATCCTGCTTTGAGTTTTCTGCCTGACTTTGCTCAGAACTGGGCTGTGACCTGGAAGTATAAGATGAATTAAACCCTTTCCTCTCCAAGTTGATTTATCATAGCAACAGGAAAGCAAATTAGGACAGTGCCTAGATTAAGAAAGAATAACATAGCTCTGATAAGAACTTTGTTTCTGCCTTTTAATTACATTTTATGTTTAGTAATATCCACCTTAATTCAACTTGTGTCTCATGTTTTCTTCTGAAATGGAACATCTTTTATAACAATTTTTTTAACTTCCAAAATTTTTTGAGCTAAGTAATTGCTGACAGGAATGCTTACAGTGCCACTTTAGCTATAAAAGCATACAAACTGGTGGGAACCTATCATAATCTTCGTAACAACATAAGGCACTCAGAATTTCAAAACGTTTCATAAATAACCTGAGCAACCAGGTTGAATATTAATACTTCTTGCTTCAGCAGAAAGGATGCATGCAGAAAGCATCATTTAAAAAATAATATACTTATTTATGTGTGTGTGTAAAATTGTCATGTGTATAGGTACAGAAAAAGTGTGTGTTTGCACTCTAGGAGCTGAAGTTAACAGGAGGTATTAAGTTATCATCATGGGTGTTGGGAACTGAACTTTGGGTTCCCTGGAAGAGCAGTATAAGTTTTTAACCTTTGAGCTATCTCTCAGGTTGACCAAAAGCATCTTTTGATTAGGTTTCTTAGACTATCTATAAATCACTCGTTAAGTAAAGCAGTATTGAAGCTTTATAATGTGCAAAGCCATTTGTTTGTAAATGTTAGACCTATATATTTGGTTGAAATATCCTATCGTTGCCAGTGTTTTAGTCCAGCAAAGTGGTAGAAGTAAGAAAATGGCTCCAATAGATTTTTTTAATAAAAAGCAGAATACATAAATTAATTATTTAATTAAATGCTCCGGGGAAATGGCTTTGTGAGTGAAAGTGCTTGACCTGAATTCTGTCTGTGGAAACCACAAGTCCAGCATGTGAGAGGCAGAGGCATGTGGATTTCTGAGGTCTGGTCTACAGAATGAGTTCCAAGGTAGCCAGGGCTACACAGAGAAATCCTACATGAAAGGAAGGGAGGGAGGGAGAAGGTGGGAGAAAAGAAAGAAAAGAAATAAGCAAGCAAGCAGGTGTAATCCCAAATTAACAGCCAACCAGAGTAGAAGAACCTGTGCAGTCACAGAAACAAGAGAGACCCTGCCTCAGCACAGGTGGAAGGTGTCTCCTGACTTCAGCGGCATATTCACACCTGCACATTCATAGCATTCACTTGCAACACACACAGAAAATACATAAGACTGTAGTTTATTAGTTTGCTTTAAAAGTAGGTTACTTTTGTTGATTTTTCTTGTGATAGTAGGGATTGACTTTAGGACCTCTACTTGTTAGTCGAGTGCTATCCTCAGATATTTGAATGTTTAAAATGGCATTCTGAATAGAAATAGAAAGGTGTGAAATGAGAAAACAGCAGTATGGGTAATTTTGGAGATAGACTTGTTTTTAATTTTCTTTAGTTTTAAATATGGGAGAAAGATGGGCCTTGTGACACAGATCTTGAATGTGGTATATATAACCAAAAAGTAGACAGTTGGAAACCATTTGAAAGTTTTGAATTAAGCAGGACTGCAGAAGTCATCTACAGTCCTAACTTTTTTTTAAAAGTGAAACACTTGTGGGTGGTATTTTAATGTATACACCTTTTCCTAAATAGAAAGGTTGGTGATCTTCATTTCTAGATTGAGTATTTTAATTACAGGAATGAAAATGGTTTATCACACCAAAACTTAGAATATTCTAAGTTTTAAATATTCTGTGTTTCTAAATGTGTTCTGCATGAGCTTCTGCTGCTAAATTGTAATAGTATTGTAATGTAAATTTTGAGTTGCATCCTTTGTTATTGGTACAGGAGGAGGATAAGACTGATTTACTAGTTGGTAGTACAAGTTCAGTTAAAATGCCCTGTAATTGAAGGACGTGTATTTGTACTTAATACAGACATGGGTAGTCATTATAAATATATTTGTATCCTGAACATTACTTCTTGGGGAATTAGTAACAGATTGGGCAACGTTATGAAATACTCATAATACAGGCAATAGTGTGTTTTTTTGTCATGTTTTTTGTTCTTTGACTGAAGGAATGTGTTAACTTGAAAAGTTAGGTAATAAGCAACAATTTTTTAAAAATTGGCTTAAACTTTGAAGTACCTCTGAATTATAGTAACCCCACAGCCTAGTATGTCAGTGTAATTCAGTTTTATTATCTAAAAAATAGGGTGATTTAAGTAATTAAGATTCTCTGTAAAGCAGGTGCAGAAGTTGGATGGTATAATTGAAAAGCTTAGCACAGGACATGGTATGGTGCTCAATAAATTTTATCAATTAGGAGTAGAATAAGTGGAGTACAAATTCAATGTGGCCAACAGTTTTAAGTAAAGATGAAAGGTAAATTGGTCTTGGTAAAATCCAAGCACTGGAGAAATTGAGCTTACTTATTGTATAAACAATAAACAGGGAATTCCTGGTCAGCCTAGGCATGGTAGGAAGTGAGGTCCTATCTTAAGACAAAAGCAAGCCAAGGTGTGGTGGTGCATATCCTGTGTATGTTCCCTGTGTAACCAGGACTCAGGAAGCTGAGGCAGGAGAATTACTGCTAATTATTGCATATCTGCAGTAAAAACTAAAGACTACGTGTATGTAAGTCGTTTTCTTTGGCATTCTTATAATTACTCTTCTTTTCAGTCTGTAATGTCCTCTGTATTAATTGCTTTTCTCATTGCTGTGGTCACAGTCCACAATGGAGAAGAAAAAACATAGTGGCAGGAATGGAGAGGCAGCTGGCCATGCATTCACAGGCAGGAAGCAGAGGCATAAGTGCTGGTATTCAGCCCCCTTTACCAGCTCATGGGGTGGTGCTGCTCAGAGTGGGGGTAGGTCTTCTCAGTCTGTCAAGTAAAATTCAAAATATCCAGTTCTTTGTATCATTCTATCACTTGTAAGTCAGTAAACTCTTTTCCTCTATGTTTTATTGTCTTTTATCCTAGTTGTTTTCCATTCTTTTGTCTTAATTACTATAAATCATACAAGATTCATCTTTATAATTCAACAGCAGTTGCATATCAGTGAAATGATTCAGTAGTAAACTTCTGGTAGTCTTTATCTGTTCTCATTTCTGGCCCTCCCATGTATTGAGCTACATTTTAAAAATCATTTAATTCTTTATATTTGAGCCAGCATTTTGCCTAGGCTGGTCCTGGAAACTTGCCTCTGCCTTCTGAATGCTGGGATTATAGGTGTACACGCCACACCTAACAGCTCCCTTAGTTCTGGGCTTGGCCCTAGGGTGCTGTGCATGTTGAGCACTCCACCACCAGGCTGCACCGCTAGTCCTTTGCAAGCTGCTCTTCAGGCCTAGCCTTGAACTTGTAGCAGTTGTCCTATATTACAAAGCCTGCACTGCTCATACCCAGTTGTTTGGTTTTAGTGGGGTTTGTTTGCTTGTTTCCCTTGAGATAGTTCTCTAGTGTCCAGCTGGCCAGCAGTTACCTAATATTGTAGGTCTGCTAGCCTAGAGCAACTATCCTCCCTCTCCAGTGCTGGGATTATAGGTGTATGCCAAGACCAACTTCTGTTTTCATTACTCAGTTTATGGAAATTCTGCCCCTGCCTCCGTATTTCTATTTACTTGGAGGACTTTGTTAATTCACTATTTCTGTGTATAATAAGTTCCTAAAAGCCAGGCCTGATGACCTACAGCTGTGCCTGTGATCCCATACTTGGTATGCTCAGGAGGACTGTGAATTTGAAGCCAGAATGGGCTTTGTAAGTGCGTGCCAGGCCAGCCCAGTCCAAGCTACAAAGACCCTATGTTAGAAACAAACCAACAAAGTGAAATTTGATAATACAAAATAACAAGTTCCTAAGTAACATGGTTCGCAGAGTCCAGACTTTGGTGATTATACCAGTGGTAAAGCAGTTGCCTCTTCATCTTTTGCTTCCTTGCTGACAGTGTGACAGTGTCAGTGCCAGGTGTGGGCTTTAGCCAGGTAGATGATCGTGTGGCTGTGCTGACTGCCTCATTTGTACTGTTTTTCTCTTTCCTCTTGACCTTCCGTCTTAATTGCTTAAGCAGAAATCTCTGTTCCTTTATTACATTTCATGGTTTGAGAGTTTTGCCTTGATGTCTGGCTCACTGTCCAGGATGGTAATTTTTGATTTGTGAAGACCTAAGAGAGAAACAGACTATCTGGAAGAAGAGAATCATGAACTAGATGATCTCCTGTCTCCAGCAAGCATCTTCCATTCTAAGAAAGCTCAGCATCAGTGGTGTTTTCTCCTGTACTCCCAGCCCCCTTTTTGTTTCTAAAATTCTGAGGCAGGTTCCCACTTTGTAGCTCAGCCTGGCTTTGAACTTCTCTGTTATCCTCTAGTGCTGACAACACACGCATATACTGGCCATACCTTAGAATTTGGAGGGGTTTATCTGTTTCAGTTTGGCTTTTACTTTGCTCTCTTTTTGCCTTTTTTACTGTATGGTTTATATGTTTACTGCTTCATTTAGTTTTTCTCTTTCAAGCATCAGTACAGGCCGTGCTTGGTAAGTAAATATACTGTGTAGTCTTGGTGCTCATTGTTTCTGCCCACATGCAGTACTGATGACTTTTTTTATTGGTCTGTGATCATTTCGGTTAGTTGAGAGTTTAGTAGTTTTCTGCACGCCAGGGGCAGGCAACTCTCAAATCTCGCTCCCAAATGTTTATATATATCCCTATGTTGCAGGCCTGCACGTCTGGTTGTTGGCCAGGCACTTTTTTATACCATGAGTGCTTTGTGCAGTATTGGCATTAGTATATTTCTAGTCACTTAAGCGTCTTTGATTCCGTGATTATGTTTTTTGTTTGTTTCAGTTCTTTGGGATAAGGTCCCTCAACTGATTTTTTTCCACTGTGCCCAGATTCTCACTCTACTTCTTATCACCAGTGTTCACTGTACATTATTATGGCTGTGTTCTCTTTAGTTATAATTATCTTTCTTTCCCAGGTTTCATATTCTTCTGTGAAATTCCTATATTAATGTTATTCCTGTCATAATATTATTTACTAATGTCCTTTTGCCTATAAAATGATACTGAGCTTTTAAGCCTGACCTAAGACTTGGAAGAGAATCTGAGAAGAATCTGGGTTTGATGTTTTACTCTCTTAAGTTTTGGAGTTGAAGCTAAAATATTGGTCAAAGATTTCCATGTTTTGAGCTATATATACTGTGGTGTTCACAAGCTTAGATGTCTTAATAAGCTGTTAATACTCAACCTCGCTGAAATGCACTGGCACATAGTATCTGTGTCCCTAGGGGTTCAGGCTCTTAACTTTTAGGTCTCTTCTTTCTTTTTCTTTTCAAGATTTTATCTCATTTTGTAGGTAAGGGTAGTTCAGTACTTGTTGTGCAATAGCCTAGTTGGTTTTGAACTTGTAGTCTTCCTGTCTCACTCAGCTCCTACACTGCTTAGCACTTACAAGTGTGTGCCACCATGCCTGACTTAGTCAACTTTTCAAAAAAAGGTATATACTCTGAGTAGTACTTTTGTTTGTTGTTATTTTCTTGCAACTTGTATGTCTTCCTTTTCAGATCCAATCCCAACAAAAAAACTTTGTTAAAAATGCTGGTTTAAATGATGTTCATGATATAACTTTTTTCAATTTCTTTTATAGGAAGGACCATTAAGACCTGTTCTTGAATATATTGATCTGGTCAGCAGTGACGATGAAGAGCCTAGTACCTCTCATAGAGATGTAAGTAGATTCATTACATTTGATTTCATCTTTTTCACTTGTGTCAGTTTTGTTTTGTTTTGTTTTGTTCTGGAGTGAGGAAAGCAGTAACAATGTTTAAGGTCATAGGTCTCCTAGAGTGTGCTCATTTCCCTCAGGAAGGGCCAACATAGGTAGTTCAAGGAATCTTTGCCTTAGCAGTTCTTAACTTAAATTTTGTAGGGAAATAGAAACTGCAGAATAATAACTGATAAAAGGGAAATACAATGAAAAGTACACGCTTTTTGCTTACCCCACTTTCCTTTCTGTAGCTCTCATATGTTACCTATAGAACTGAATTCTTTACTTTTTGAACTATGTGGCCACAGAAAATTTATCTTGGGAGAAAGAGTGTGGGAAGATCCTTTAGGAAATGGAATGTGGAGACTTAAAGCTGATAAACAAGTCCAGTCTTCTCTCCTTTTAGCCTTTCTCTCCTCATTCTCAGAACAAGTACATGTCACTTGTTACTTATGGTATTGACTTTTGCACTGAGAGTTGAATTCCTTGAGCCTGTCGTGGCGGTGTTGGCTTCCATTTATTTGTTGCTGATTTAGCCCAGATTTCTGCTAATAAACTTTTCTTGATGGATTAGAGAATTCCTGGCTCTTGCTTATGGTGGCTAGGAACCTTCTTGTTATAAAATGTGGGGACTTGAGACGTGGATATATGATCAGAATGCCTCAGCTTAAGACTTACCCTCACTTTGTCTTAGTCATAGGGGTATGTTGCTTTTTTAAAAATTTGCAATTCAAATGAGAAGTAATCTTACCTAACAGGGTTGTTGTGAGGATGAAATAAAAATAACAAAAATGTAAGTTTCTTAAAACTGCAAACTGTAAAGCAATACAACTGGAAGATTATTCATGGAGAGTTAATAACAGTTTTTAAAGAGATTTAAAATGGCCTAAATTGAGGGAGGTTGGTTTTTTTTTTTTTTTTTTTTTTCCATTTCAGTAGGACTTTGTTCAAAGTTTTCTCTGCCATCATTATCTTCCACTTGGTGCCCTTTACTATTGAGTAGGGTTTTTTTTTGTTGTTTATTTTTTCCTTTGTTGTTATTCCAGTAGCTTTACCATAGCATCTTACTGCAGTTTGGGATCAAGTAGCAGAATAGGGGTAGTACTATTTTGAACTGACGTTTGTTTGTTTGTGTGCTGCATGTATGTGTACATGTTTGTATGGATGCATGCAAGTGTATGCACAGTGAGCATGTGAAGGCCAGAGGCTGACATCAGGCTGACATCTTCACTTGGTCTCTACTTACTATTTTATTTTTGAGGAGCTCTCAATGAACCTGAAGCTCACTGATGACTAGGCTGTCTGGCCAGTGAATTTTGGGATCTGCCTCTGTCTACCCCTCCAATGGTAGAATTACAGATTTGCAATAGTGTGCCTAGCTTTTATTTGGGTAATGGGGATCTAAACGCCAGGTCCTCAGATTTGCGCGACAAGCACTTTACATTCTGAACCATCTCCCTAGCTCCCAAATAATCTTATTTTTAATCATGATTTTTTTTTTTCATAGACAAGAGTCCAACATTGATGCCTGTAGTTTTTCTGGGGTTGAGGCTAATGAATCCTATACATTTGACTTCTGTTATCTTTTGCCGACCTATAGTGTATTGTTTCTGTCATTATGTATAATAATATAAAGTTTGAATTCTACTTACTGGACATGCATCTCTGCACTTGAAAGTTAACATATTAAAGCATATTTTTTTTCTTCCTTGGTTTTCTTGTTCATGTGGATAACCCAGAGAATGCCTGAATCTAAGGTGCCATCCTCTGAGAACCATCGCCCAGAAATGTGCTCTAGCTGCAGTGTTCCTCTTCCCATTGGAGACAGCAGTTCCTCCTCTGGGAGTTGTGCCAACAGTCCACAAAGAATAGTTTCTCAACCTTCTCCTGTTGAGAACCCATTGGAGACCCAGAAAAATGATCAAAGTAATTCAGATATTAATATGTCTGAAACAGAGACACATAAATCACAAAATTATCAGACTCTGCCTTCATCATCACTTCTGGTCCCCCAAGAGTCTTTGGCTTTTTCTGAGGTCAAAGAGGATTTACCTATGGCGATGTCTTCAGTTTCACAGAATGGACAGGATGCCATCCTGTATCTCCAGACACAAGTGGCTGAGATGTCCCGAGTCATACGTGATCTGCAGTCCAGGAGTTGTTTTAGATTTCATCATTCTAGGCCAAGTGAAAACTCATCAGTTTCTTGGGATATCTCCACCTCTAAGGAGGACAGCTTATCTACAGTTGAAGAAGAGTCTGATTGCAAATCTCCATCAGCTGATGACAAAGGACAGCCTCCTGACCCCATGCAGTCTAGTTTCACGGGTCTTTTGAAGAGAATGGAACAAAGAGGTGTTATAAAAAGGGTGACATTACAGTCTGAAGCTGAATCATGTGAGGGGAAGCCTGATTGGATGACCTCTAAAAAACGTTTGGTTCCTCCATTGCATCCACTTTTGAGAATTGCCACCACTGAAGTTTTTAAAGACCCTGCTGATTGCCATCCCTCTTCCTTCATGGGGCACAGGGTATATCCTGTGGCCAAGGACACATCTCCTTTTCAGCCAAATCCACCAGCTGAGGGACCCATTATAGATGTACTAGAACATAGCAAAAGAGGAAACACAACATCTCCTTTAGACTCTACCTCAAAAGAAATGGAGGTCATGGGTTGTAGGTTCTACCATGCTGCTTCCATTGCAGCTCGAGCTGCTAGCTACATGGCCTATATGACTCAGTATCAACGTAAACTCTGGGAAGACATGGAAGACCTGGTTCATGACCCAGAGTTTGATCGTGGAAAAGCAAGATGTATAATATCTGATGGCATGGATGCAGGACTTTGGCAGCTCTGTACCACTAGGGACATAATGGACTCTGTAGTCAGAGTTATGGCCATGGCAGTAGACTACAGAAGACAGGCCTGGCTCCGACTTACATCTCTCACTAAGAAAACCCAGGAGAAGATCTTACACTTGCCCTTTGATGGCACTTCTCTTTTTGGACAAGATGTGAATGCTATTGTTGCAGAAGACAATAGTATTAAAGAAAGTGAATATAAGGATCATAATAAATACTATACTCAGCATCGATACTTTTATAGTCATGATCAGAAAGCACATTATCACAACAGAGGGTACTCCAAAGGGGATTGGTACAAACCCCGGAATCACCCCTATAGATACAGAAAAAAGGGAGACTCTCCAGAGCGACATGGGTATAAAAATTAATACTCTAGATGTTTAGTAGATTAGCCTTCCAAAATCCTAGGTTACTTGTTCTTCCCCAGGTTGGAGGTCATCTCAAAAATGAGTGCATGTCTGGAATAATCACAGTTGATGTTTGAGTTCTAGACTTTTAGAATGAAGTATATATAAAAGACTTAAGCTTTATTGGACAAATGGAGACTTTGCTCAACAGAGTGTTGGACAGAGGTTTACTCATTATTTTTGGTCCAAAATAAGTCCAGAGAATGGTACTCAGGAATCTGAATCTTCTGGAATTAAAAGAAAATATGTAGATTCGTGCCTCAGGAAAATCTTGTTGGTAAACTGAGTACTAGCAGATTTTTGGATCTGGAAACAATTTGCTACTAGATCAGTCTTTACTAAGACTAAAGTGTAAAACCTTCATTTTTAGGTCATCGATGCTTCTGGAACTTCAGGCTTCAACTTGATGGCTCATCAAAAAAATGATAGATCTGTTACAGTCCCTATGTTAAGATGATCAGCTCACCATAATTCATTCTATTATCAAGCTCTGTGAGACTTCAGAATTAGCCATGAAGCTATGTGTCTGCTGAAATTCATGAAAAGTTTTGCCAAATCCAGTTTGCTTGTAACTGGGATGACTAAATGTCACAGGTCTACTTTTGGATTCAATATGGAAAAATCGTTTCCTACCTATAACATCACTGTAGAAAAGTTAAGCTGTCTTCATCCTGGCTATGATGGGTTACCACACCATAACTACTCATAACTCTGCATGTGAGATAGCACTCATTGACATCAAACCTAATAGTCTTTGACTTACTAAGCTCTCATATCAACCACCTGTGAGACTCAGGAATAGAAGTGTCTCTAATGTGGACTTTTCTATGAGATGGCCTTCTTAAACCTGTCTTCTAAGCAGTTGGTTCTTTTGAGCTTGATAGTGCATTACATTCTTAAGACAGTAGACAAATGCATCACCATGACCTTGGAAATACAGGATGTCATTGCCATCATCCAGGCATGCAAATCTGAACTCTTTAAGAGCAAGAATTCCAAACATGCCTGACAATCTGGTCTCTCTTGAAATAAAGAGGGATGCTATTAGTTTAGACTTCGTTGAGAAATCCTTGAGATGTAAAATGTGACTGGATGTTTTCAAGATACACAGCTGTTTCTGGATATTTTTATTGGGTTCTTGAAAGGCTGAAATTAAGACTTCAGTGACATATTGGTTAATTTGTCATGTAATCCAGTTGGACTCACTCTGAGATGACTTACATTTTGCTCCCAATAATAACTTTCCACCTTTCTGGAGCTGGCAGCAGATACCTCAGTTATATTAATGTCCCACAGTATCATCTCTTTAATCTCAAGGCAATGGCTGTATGATATACCAAGCCCTGTGTCCTGTCTTCGCAACATGACTTAAAGTAGAGAAAATGTCAAGTTTGAGGTGGTCCGAACACTTCAGCTAATGTAACTTGACAACCAAAAACGGTTTTTTGTGTGTGTGTGTGGTTTGTTTGTTTTTTTCCCCACAAATATAATTCTGTGACCTTTTGGTTGTTCAAACATCCGGGATTTTTTGTTTGTTTGTTTTTCTAATTTTTAATCTGCTTGATCAAAATGTTTTTGGTATTCTATTGTAATAGAGCACTGTCTTAAGGGTTTATTGGTTTCTGTTTTTTATGATTCTTGCATCATAATGGTTGGCAATTTTTGTGATGCTTACCTTTTTGTAATTTATTAGAAAACTTTTCCTACTTTCATACCCATCACCCTACTTAATTTGTATTTCTTCCTCTTGTTTGTTTTTGAGACAGGGTCTCACTACATAGAGCTAGCAGGGCTGGAAGTTGATATGTAGACCAGGCTGGCCTTGGACCCATAGAGATCTGCTTGCTCTCTGCCTCCTGAGTGTTGGAAATAAAGACATGTGCCACCAGGCCAAGCTGCTTCTCATTTGTGCCATATAGATTGAAGGCACGAATTTCCCAACTTGGAGGAAGTTACTTTGTCAGATAATTTTAGGGTACTGTATTGGTCCTATTTGTTTTATTTGTAGACTACACTTGAACTTGTTTATCAGAATCATTTAGAAAATTTAACTGAATTGTATGTTAATATTTATCTTGCTTTTCTGTGTTGTCCACAAAATTTTATTTTGACTTGCTTAGGTTCGTTCCAGGGCTCTCTAAAATGTCTCTCAGAAGAACTCCAGAAAAACATAACTTTTGTAGTGTATAATGAATGCTGTACAAAGGAGTAGACTTAAGCCCGTAACTGTAGCAGTGTAGTTTTCTTCTGTGAAATGAGTAGCCACCCAGACTTTACTGGGGAAAAGTTGCACATAGCTTTGTGCAGTATTTCTGATTAGTTCAGGCTGCTTCAAATTGTTCTTTTTCCATCTTGCCCTGAATTAGATACTACAGATGACATGATTTGTGAGATACTCTTGTTCAAAAACAAAACAAAAATAGCGCTTGAAGATGTATTCTTAGAAACTGTTTGGCACTTCCACCTAAGTTATTTGTACCAATCCCTGCTTTAAATGATAGTAAACAACAACAAAAGCACATAAAATTTAGCACTTTAATAATTTTGACATTATTGTACAGCTCTTAAATATTTTCAAGACAGCACTACTCTTGTCTGAGATGTGTTTTTGTTGTTCGTTTTTGTTGTTCATTAATGAAGTGAAAGTAACATAGTTTGACCACTAACGGATAACTCCAAAGAAAGTGAAAAGTATCAGGAAATTACCAAATTGGTGATCAAACAGACACCTAATAGAAGAATTTGGCAGTTGAGTCATTTGTGGACACAGTGGTAGAGTGGAAACACTTGACTCAGAAAGAATACTATTCCAGTAGCCTTCACCTGCTTCTCTCTTTAATCTGGCATACTTGAATGATGATGGTAGCATTATAAGAATAAAAGTTGGTACTTGGTCTAGTTGAGACAACCCCAGTAGAAGATAACATTTAGATTTAATCAGATATTTAGATTGTGCCTGCCATGTGCAGAATTTCCTGTTACGATTACTTCTGAGTGAAAATACCACTTCTTTTTTAAGACACCTTGGAATAGTTAGGAGTTTAAGATTTGATTTTCTCAAAAAGGATGTTTTTAGTTATTCTTTCATTCAAAATGTCATTTCTTGACTAGACATAAGATATATTTGGAGACAATAAGATTTTTTTGTAGTTACTATGTATAGAGAAATACTATTTCCATTTATTATTATATAAAGTGCCTTTTTAAATTTCACTCTTATGTTTAAGACCCAACCTTTGATGTGGTATTTATGTGACTTCCGTACAGTGACCTATTCTTAGTTTATTATCTGTACAATTGCACTATTTAAATGTACTTCTGAATGCTATTGTTTTCTTTATAGCACTGTTACTAATTTCAGACGGTTATAGAATAAATTTCCCTATTTAATGTCACAGAAGTTCTTTTTAGGTTTTAGTGATTGGTTCTGTTTTCTAGACATAAAAGTAGCTCTTTTTTTCTTTGCACGTTCTAGACTTTCTGGTTGAGTCATCTGTCTCATATCTAACCTTGTTCATAGCCATAGTAACACAACTTATATTTGCTAAATGGATGTGTTTACTGGGATAGAAGAAGCAAGGACATTAAAACAGTAAAGTTGATGACACTCTATATTTATAAATAGTAGTCTGTGGCAGCTTCCTTATCAGTATAATTACTTTTCTCCCCTTTTAAACTGGCAGCTTCTTTATCAGTATAATTGCATTTATTTACTTAGCCTTCAAGATGCCATTTTGAGGGCAGCATATACTCTTTCAGGCTACTTTACTGCATTATACCTAAGTGACCTGATTGATAATGTCCTTAAGGGCCTGATACATCCAGGATAATATATACCTCTCAGGTATGGTAAGCAAGGAGGTTGAAAAGATGAAGTCCAGAATTCCCTCTCACTATAGAATTGGACATTGATAAGGGTGAACATAGAGGTTAGTAGCACATTCATCATTTTGAAGCTTATTGGGATTCTGCTGAAGGCTTGAAATATGGGTTAGATCTTTATAGAAGTAGATGATTGCAATAACAAAAACCCTTTTCCTTTAATGTGAGGCATATTTGCCCCAGTCTTGCACTGTCTAGTTCCTGTTTTTGAAATTTACCCTTACGTACTTAATGTTGGTGGCTAGACCAATAACTGATTGTCAGTGTGGATACATCTTATGCATGTCATTCAGTTGGTCAGATTGGTTCTGTATGGTTTTTAGTGGACATACGAACTAGTCAGTTCTTTTCACTTAAAATTTAAAGGAGGAAGTTACCAGTAAATAAATGTTGATTACTGTATTGAATGCAAACTTTTTTTTCATATTTAACAAGTTTTATAAACTATTAAAATGTATGGAGTTTCCCTTCCTGAATGATTGATGAGAATGCTGTTTTATTAAATTCTTTTTCTCTTATTAGTGGAGTCCCATTTTTGTACTCCTGTGTCATTATTTATTTGATTTTATTATAATGCACTTTTGTAATGCTTAGAACATTTTACTACTGGAGTTTGTGCTCTCTTACTGTGGGATGTAGAGATCATCACAATTCAGTTGTGTCTTGAGAGGGTCTTTAGGTAGCTGCCCGAAACATGATTTTCCTGTCTGGAGGCAAGGACTTCAAGAAGGTGGCAGCATGCTGGGCTTTTAGTCATGTCCTCTTGGTGAGGGTTTTTGATATTGATCTGTCTTTCCCCAGAACCTCTTTCTAAAGAAAGTCTGGTTTTCCCTCAATCTCTCTGATATTTTTAATTGTACTATTAAATACTTAGCGGAAGTGTGTGTGTGTGTGGTATATAACTGTGTATGGTGTGTGAACATATCATGTGGAGACCAGAGGTTAATGTGAGGTATCTTCCTTATTTACTTTGCACGTTTTTGTTTCTTTAAGACAGGATCTTTTACTGAAACATTTCACAGGGTTGGCTAGACTGGCTAGCCAGTGAGGTCTAGGAGATTCCTACCCCATCCCTCCTCCTACTGGATCACAGATGCATGCCACTCTGCCCAACATTTTACTAGGGTACTTGGGTCCTCATATTTATGTGGCAAGCATTTTATCTGTTGAGCCATTTCCCACCTCATTTTTGCTTGCTTATTCAACTTTCCCTTCCTCTCTCCCTCCCATCATCCCCTTCCTCTTTTTCCTCCCCAACCACCCTCTAAGTGCTGGAATTATAAGTGAAGCATTATGTCCTACTAGCCAAGCTTTTGATGTGAATTTGTATATTTAATTTGTTGTAAGCATTTATGATATGAATGTACTTTAGTTTTCCCTAAAAATCGTTAAAAAAATACAGGGTCTGGGTATATTACTTGCCTAATGTGCAGTTAGCTTGGGCTCAAACCCCAGTCCTGCATAAACCAGTAATGGTGGTGTATATCTGTAAACCCAGTACTTAGGATGTAGGCGCAGAAGGATCAGAAGTTCAAGGTCTTAGCTGTGTATTAAATTCATGGGCCTCATGGTCTACATGAGGTCCTATCTCAGAAAGAAAAAAAAAGTCCTGTAGCTAGTCCAGTTTCTGAAGTGCTCCTTGACTAATAACTTTCAATTTATTTTTAATATCTTGTTGGCATTTTCTGAGTTCAGGTGTATATTTGTTGTTGCTGTTATTGGTCTTGTCTTTTGATATAGTGTCTCTATAGTCTAGGTTGGCTCTGAATTCAAGACAATTTCACTTCACTTTTCCATGTACTGGGATTATAGGAGTGAGCCATTGTCTATTCTTCATAGATGCATTCTGTATATATTGTTAATGGTTAAATTTATCACCATAATATTAAGGTATAGCTCTGATATCTTGTATCTTAAAATTAACCAATCTTTGGGTTTTAAGGGCTTTACTAGTTTTATTGAGGGAACTGTTGCAGATGGCATATTGGATTTTTTTGAGGTCAGAGTTCTCAGGTTTCTCTTAGAACTTTGAAGACCTCAGATTTTGTTTTTAAGTATTATAGTGTGTGTATCCTTGACTCTTCTCTTTGGTATAAGTAAATTTGTATATTTGATATTTTTAAAAGCTTCAACCTTGACCATAAATGCCTCATATTACTATTAGAGGTTCTTTTAGCCCTTTTACAAGGCCAGCTTTTCATATGCTCCTTTCTCCATGAACTATATCCTGTGCATTTTGTTTTCTTTCATTATCTGTAAGAGTGACTATCACAGCATTCGATTTGAAGGGACAACAGAACTCCCACTTTTATCTATGATGGCTGATTCATGTTCTTTGGATTTATAATGCAGTTTATGTGCTAAGTAACTGTCATGCTGTGGACCCTTTATTTCTCAGTGAGGCAACTGAAAAATGATGGAATGCAATTACCCCAAGTCTTTAATAAGGCACAGGGTATGTTATTACTGCTTTGTGTGTGGGATGGGTGGTATGTTTTCATACAGGGTCTTATTGTATAGCCCAGACTAGCTTTGAACTTGTAGCATTCTTCCTGCTTCAAGTGCTGGGATTCTGAGTCTTGTTTGAAAAAACATCTTATTGCCAACTAGGTGTGGTAGTGCATACGTTTATTTAAGTAAAATACAGCTAATATGTAAATAGCCACATTTAGATTCTTAGCACAGAATTGTTTCTGTCTGTGTGTTAATACTTCTTTAATGACCTATAACGGTTCTGTGTGTTGTGAATGTTTAGATCACCTTCATAGTGGTTGTTTAGTTGTCAGCTTCCTGTCTGGGAAGAAAGGCAAGGAGAGAATGTGTATCCTGTACGTACTAAGCATTCTTTAGCTAGACCTTCATCTCTGCAGATGTGGACATAAGTGATTTGTTCAAGTGGTGCACCTCCACTTTGATGCAGACCTGCTTAGGTCATGGGCTGCCATGCCTTTTATGGACACATGTTTCCTGTTTATGGCTGTACATGTACTCTTGTTACTTGGCACTAGTTTTGAGTTATTTCACTTGCCAGATGAGCCACAGGCTGCCTCATTCTTCCATTGGTGTCCTTGTTCTGAACTAACATTATTCTTACAGTGTTCACAGCTTCCCTTCAACACGTACTCATAGTCCATTTACTTGCAGCACTGATCGTTATAGTCATAGTTCTTATTGCTGTTTTTGTACCATTTTTGTTTAATGAAACAAAAGTGAAATTCAGTGTTAGCAAGTCAACCAGGAGAACCAGGTACTCTTAAGAAAGCCAAATGCCAGTACACTGTAGTAACTACTTAATTCAGAATAATGGCTGTGGTGATGTTGTAACGTAATGAAAAGGCCATGGCGCTAGAGAGGTCAGAAAGCTTTTTTCTACCAGCTGGCTCAGCTGAGCTTTGAGGATGTTAGTGTAGGTTGCTGGGAAAACATCCATTTGTCTGGCTCTAGAATTTTAAGGACAGCCTTTAGGGGCAGAAATGAAGTTAAACTGCAGAAAGGGTTCAGTTATGCATGAAAATGTACTGGTTCTTATAACTCAAAGTGTTGTTTGTGTGACCCTTACCTGAAATTGTCTTACACTTTGCTTATGGACATTCAAAACAGTGTAAGCTCAGAGAAAGGCCTTAGTGTTGCATTCCTGGTCTGGGGTAGCTTAAACAATTCAGGACTAGTGGAGAGCACTGAAGACAATATGGCTACAGCTGCATAGGGTTCCTTCAACTAGCACCTTCTTCAGAACAGCTAAATGTGGCTAATATCTCTTAATTCTGACTTAGGAAATTTCCAGCTAGACTTGGAGAAAATGAAAATTTCTAAGAATGTTGTAATTGACATCTGTAGGTATTTTGTAGGAACTCTAAACCTGGTGCCATTGGTAATTCCGGTAGCCCCCATCCACTATTTATCAACCTCTGTGGGTTTTTTTTTTTCTCCTCCTCCTTTTCCCTTCTCTTCTTTCTCCTTCTCCTCTTTCTTCTCCATCATCATCATCATTTTCTGGAACAGGACCTCGTGTTTCCCAGGCTGGCTTTGAACTCACAGTATAGCTGAGGATGAGCTAGAATTTTTTTATTTCCTTGCCTCCACCTCTTGAGTGCCAGGTTAACAAGACATGAGCAACCATGTTTGGTTTTTGCCATGTTAAAGCTCAAACCCAGGGCTTTGCTCCTGGTAGTGAAGCACCTTACCAGTTCTTACATTCCAAGTCCTCTGTACCTAGTCCTGCGTATTCTTCCTTCACTCTCTCTTCTCCCTGGCTCATTTCCTCATCTTCCCTCCTTTTTCTCTGTCTGAGGCATCACAGTGGCACTCAGGGTTAAACTCTCCTTTATCACAATTTTACATATTCAAAGACAGTTAGAAATTCCTTCTAAAATTCCAAAGTTGTATAAATTCCTGTGAGCATTGCCAAGTATGTATTTCCTGTGCTTGAGGATCTGGCATTAGAAAAAAATTATAGAAAGATAATAGTGTACTGAAAAGACACGACAGGTAGAATCTTATTGATGAACAGCTTTGGTGGTTCCAGCTTTCTTAGTGGTATAAAGTACAGAATAGGGTATATCTGCATGTTTGCCTTTTTGATAATATGTGTACTTTGTATCTGTGAACAATAAACTGCAGTGGAAAGGAGATGGCTTTGTAAAAAGGGTTCTTGGCTTCACAATTATTGCTGGGGTGGTGAATGTATATTGTACTGCATTGTGTTCATCTCCTGCTTTATTTGTATTTGATATAAAATTCTTGAGAAAACTTGCTGCCTTTCAAACTGTTTTTTTGGGATGAGGCTTGAATCATAAATTGGGCAACGGGGCTTCTGGTCTCCAAAACTATGGGATTACAAATTGCAGGCCAACCAAATTGCAGGCTTTGGAATGGTAGTGACAAAAGGCTTTGAATTTGTTAATGCGCTTGTCTCAGGAATCCTTCCCATGTGCACATGGGAATTCTTCCCATGACTACCACATGTGCTAGCCAAATGGTTAGTGTATAATATTTTTACAGTTGTCTCTTCCCTTGCCTCTGGTAATTTGTTTTTTTGTTTTGGTTTTTTTGTCCCCCCTTTTCTACTCAACCTCCTATAGCCTAAAAATATTTATTATTAGTAGCTTTGTCAGGAGGTAGAAAGTGCCTTTGTTGAGTAAGATAGGAAAGTGAGTTGGTGAGCACTTCTTTGGAAGGTGTTTTTTACGGAATATTTTTCTCTTTTACCCTGTTAAGTCCATAGGGTAGTTGCTCCATCTTACAGAATTAAGTAATTACAATAACACTTTAACTGGGGCATGGATATAGTGAAGAAAATGGGCTCTGAGTCAGATAATGAAATATTTTTAAAAAGAAGGTTTTGCTTTGGGGCCTGGAGAGGTGGCTCAGAGAACCCTGGTTCAATTCCCAGCACCCACGTGACGGCTTAAAACTCTGCAACTCCAGTTCCAGAGGATCCGATGCCCTCATACAAAATATATGGAAGCAAAATACCAATGCACATAAAAATAAGGAATCATCAAGAAAAGCTTTGGTTGTATGTGCTTTTAATGTTTAAAATAAAAAGTACATGTGCTTTGATGTTCTCAGAAAGCACATGTGAGCTGGGCATGGGTTTCAGGGTTGTCTCCTCAATTTGGGGAGCTCAAAGAGGTCTGTCCTGGAGCCCAGGGGTTGGAGACTTAGCGTGGGGAACATGGTGGGAACCAGTCTCTTTAAAAACAAACTGGATACTAGGAAGGCATAGATATAAGTAAACAAAAAGAATATTAATTGGTTTTAGCCAAGTAGTTTTTTGCTTTAAAATGACAATGGTACTTAGTTTCAAAGCTGTGAAAACTGTTTTCTCAACAGTAGCCACTAAGCCTTCTTTCTATAAATGACTTAGTTTTTTATACGCCTCCTGCATTGCTCACGCCAATTTCCAGTACCTGGTCTTAAGCAAGCGTCTCACCACTCCTCAAGGAGCTTGGACGTGCGCACCTCTCCACTTAGACTCAGTTAATATGCTTCTGTTGGACTTGGAAATTGTAATCTAATCATTTTACCTCTAGGGTATTTCCAGACAACAAAATATTAAAAGCCTTAACACAGGCTGATTTCATTTACTTTTGATCATTAATAGGCTTATTAATGTTATTGCATGTACTGTTTATAGGAAAATTAGAAAGTAGGTAACAAAGGGACTCATGAAACAGATATAACCAGTACAGACATTTTGAGTTACACTTTCTAGATTTTACCATATGGGATTATTTTCACATATATGTATGTGATCAGAAAGAAAGATATTGGGATGTAATTTAGTGTCACTTTATTGACTACTAGGGTTTATGTCAGGTCATTGTCTTGCCTATTTAATGATTTAATTTATTGCACAGTTTATACAGCAGCTCATAATATCTAGTAATGTTGCAGGTTCTGGTACTTTCCATGGAATCCTTGTACCTTAAATTCAATAAACCTTTTAGTGAAATTTGTGTCAAAGCAGTAGAATTTTCATTGGAGATAATTATTAATCTCTTGCATTCAGAATTTAAGTTTATAATCTGAACTGGTTTCTGGTAAAATGGTTATTGATCTGCAACAAAAAGAAAAGGATAGTGTAGTTTGTCACAAGGCTGAAATTTTAAATCTAGATTTCATAAAATATCTTTCCTCTCCAAGTTACACCATGTTTGCAGATTTGCAGAGCTACATGACGGATAAACTCTTTGGTGCTTTTGGTGCTGGTGAATGAACTCAGAGACTCATGCTTTTGGACCAATCATACTTCCACTATGGGGTCTTTGGTTTTTCAAGACAGGGTTTCTCTTTGTAGCCCTGGCTGTCCTGGAACTTACTTTGTAGACCATCTAGCCTTGAACTCAGAGATCTTGTCTACTGCCTCCTGAGTGCTGGGATTGAAGGCATGGGCCACCAGCTCTGGGCTCTTCCATGGGGTCTTAGCATAGTCTGTACTGGCTCAGACTCACTGTATAGCCAAAGCTGGCCTTGGATTCTCTCTAGGTCTTCCTGCCTTTGTCTCTGAAGTCCATGTGTTCTTTAGATTAAGTTATCCTGCCATCTTCCTCTGCTTAGATTTCACTGACATAAATAATAGATTTAACTAGTGTCCTGAATTTGATTGCCATTTCTAGGATACCTAGAATATTTTGGTGCATGTTTAATCTCGAGTTTAAAAAAAGTTAAGAAGTTAGCCAGGTATGATAGCTCATATCTGAAATCCAAGCACTTGGCAAGTGGAGGCAGATAAATCAGGAATTTAAACAGAGTGGTCAAAATACAGACAGATAAGCCAGGTATGTTGGTACATGCCTGCAACCTCATTTCTAAGGAGGCTAACGTAGGAAAATTTAAAGTTTGAGGCCAGCCTGGGCAACATAGTGAGATTGTGCCTCAAAGTAGAGTAAAGAATGAAGGCCTGGATATGGCTTAGATGATAGGGCACTTGCCTAACACATAAGGCCCTTGATTTAATCTCTAGTACCAAGGGAGGTGTGTTGTGGTTTACCTTCCTGCTCCTGTTCAAATACACTCCTCACCAGAATTTCCTGGAAGGGTCTGTGCTGCTCTCACCCCGCCACAGAACCTCGTCATTTATAGAAGTTAATCCAAAGTGACCATGGTGAATACTTAAAAAGGTGGATGGTCCTGCTAATATTCCAGACGGAATGTAAAACCTATTCCTATGTGGATTCAGAGCTAGTTTAGTATGACCATGGTAAGTTACATAGCTGAAAACCTGATCTTAGAAAAGATCCAAGAACCTAGATTACAATCCAAGCAAAAGCCAATGGCAAATCAAGCCTGAGTGTGTAGGAAGTTCTAGAATTTTATTCTGTGACTTTGTATTAAATATAATTGTAAAAATAAAAGTAGAGACTTTTCTACATGCCTGTCTTAGCTCTCAAATAATGACATGGAGATGTTTTAGGCACAGGGCAGATGATACTCAGCTATTCTAACCTGCCAGTAGTGGCCAGGTACCTGTCTCTCCCCTTCCTTGATGGTGACTCCCTCATGACAACCTTCTCTCCCTGCTCTCCACCTGGAACCTCCTCACTGGGATCATAAGTCCCACCTTATCCTGTCCTGCCCAACTATTGGCTGTTCAGCTCTGACCACAACCAGATCTCTAGGTACAGAAACCAGCATTTGAATATACAATGCACAAAACATCCTCCTATACACAGCAGCGTTTTGGCTTTAGTGAATGGCAAACAGTTCCAGTCCTAAGAATTGTGGCCCACTTACCTTAATATTTTAGGAAACATTTAAGAACTCCCATCTGTCCTGAAATTTGTTCACTTTCTGCGCACATTCCTCACTTTTATACATTTTTTTTTTCTGAGGTTGGATTTATTGTTTTTCACATTGCTGTAACAGAGTACTTGAAAAAAGCACTTTAAGAAAGGTTTGAATGCTCTGTGGATTGTGACAGGAAAGTCATGGTAAGAACATGAAACAGCTGTCATTGCATCCTCAGGGCTTGGGAAATGAGTGACTACACTTTACTGGAAACACCATTATAGGCAGACTGGGGTATATTCATGATTCTAAATCCATTCAAGTTGACAGTGAAAGTGAAACCACTGCAGTTGTTAATAAGGTAATGCAGAGTTTTCCCCCTGGTGTTCTGATCATTTAAAATTTGTATCTAAGTTCTTTGATTTTTTTTTTTTTGGATTACCTGCTATGCTGCTGTGCAAAATAGGGTTTTCTATAATCTCTGGGTAAACTTTCTTTTTTATTTTTATTTTTATTAATTACACTTTATTCACTTTGTATCCCCCCGTAAACCCACCTCCTCCCCTTCCAGTCCCACCTTGCCTCCCCCTTCTCCACACATGCCCTTCCCCAAGTCCACTGATAGTCTATCGGGTCTCATCAGGAGTGGCTGCACTGTCTTCCTCTGTGACCTGGTAAGGCTGCTCCCCCCTTCAGGGTGAGGTGATCAAAGAGCAGGCCAATCAGTTCATGTCAGAGACAGTCCCTGTCCCCATTACTATGGAACCCACTTGGACACTGAACTGTCATGGGCTACATCTGTGCAGGGGTTCTAGGTTATCTCCATCAGTGGTCCTTGGGTGGAGTATCAGTCTCAGACCCCTGTGCCCAGATTTTTTGGTTCTGTTGCTCTTACATGTACTTATTTTGTGTGCATGTGTGTCCAATGTGTGTGTTTATGATCTGGTGCATGTGTGAAGGTTAGAGGACAGCTGTGTGAGTCAGTTCTCTGTTTCCACCATTGTGGGTTCTAGGTAAATTTAGGTTGTCAAGCTTGTTACCAAGAGCATTTACTCACTGAGCCATCCCATTAGCCTTCATAGTTACGTTAATACCATATTTAATAATCCTTTTTAATTTTTTTACTATTTATTTATTGGTTTTCTTTTGTCTTCCTTTTTGTTTATTACTGGTGTGTTCCCCCTGGCCCCCATTTGTAGCTTTGAGTGGCTTATTTGCATGAGTGTATGAATGTCTTTTGTTTTTACTTTATGTGTATGCTTGTTTTGCTCGCATATATCATTCCTGATGTCTTAGGAGGTCAGAAGAGGGCATCAGATTCCCTGGAACTGGAGTTGAGCCACCATATGGTCCTGGGAATCAAACCAAGTCTTCTGGAAAACAGCCAATGCTGTTTGCAATATGTCCAGCTCCTTAATTGTCTTATTTGATTCTGTTAGTATATCAGTTACAAAATATCAAATAAAATACAAGATATACTCAGGAGACAGAGGCAAGACCCATCTACCTACCCCCCATACCCATACACAGCAAAATTTTTGGAATAGCAAGGAAATGGTTCTTGAATTCAATGGCTCTTTGGTAAGTGAATGCTTATCGGCTAATTTAATTTTGTATTAAATGGAATGAAAATTATTTTTGTTTGTGCTGTAGGAGAATTTTAAACGCAAAGACTATATAGACCACCAGAAGGATAAAGTTGCTTTAACATTGGCTCGCCTCGCCCGCCATGTTGAAGTGGAAAAACAACAAAAAGAAGAGAAGAACAGGGCATTCAGGGTATGTATTTATTTTAATTGGAATTTATTAATACATAGAATTATTTATAATAAAGAGGTAAAAAACTTAATAGAATTTTTGAAGAATTCTAGTGAGTGATTATTCTATTTAAAAACATACAGAATGTCTCCTAGTTATTTTGGGGGGTTGTGAATTGGCTGGGGTTTTATAATTTATATGTGTGTATATGCGTGCCTATGCTGAATGTAGCTCACCCTTGGGTTCTTCTTTTTAGGAGTTATCCACCTTGTGTTTTAAGACAAGGTCTGTCATTGGCCTGAAACACATGGATTAGGCTATGCTGGCTAGGCAGTGTGTCCCAGCTTCCTAGCTTCCGGCTGCCTATCTTCCCAGCTCAGGGATTATAATTATAAGCCACCATGGCTGTTTTTTATGTGGGCCATAGGGATTGAACTCAGGTCCTCATGCTTAGGTGGCACATAACTTACCGAGTCACCCTCTAGCCCCTACTCTTATTACTAAAGAAGGTTTTATTGTAATGATTAGTTAGTAAGAAACTGGTGGCTTTGGAAGTTTTGTATGAATGATTCTTTAAAATTTTTATATTAAAGCCAGTATTTCTATGCCTATTTAACTATAAAAAATTTAAATATGTACATGTCAACATTTTTGAGAATTCTTTATGGCGGTACTTTGGAACAATATTTTATAAATTGTCTTTAGATTAAAATCTTGGTCAATTTTTTTCACTTCACTTAACCCTTTGTCTTAGGATTTCTATTGCTGCAACAAAACTCTATGACCAAAAGCAAGTTAGAAAGGAAAGGGTTTATTTGGCTTACACTTTCATGTTCATGTTCATTATCAAAGGAAGTCAGGACAGTAATTCAAACGGGACAAACCTGAAGGCAGGAGCTGATGCAGACAGTATAGAGGAGTCCTGCTTACTGGCTTGCTCCCCTGACTTGCTCAGCCTGCTTTCTTATAGAACCCAGGACCACCAGCTCAAGGGTGGCCCCACCCTCAAAGGGATGCAGCCTCTTCCATCATCAATCTCTAGTTAAGAAAATGCCTAACATCTGGATCTCATGTAAGCATTTTTTTGAATTGAGGTTCCCGCCTCTCTGATGACTCTAGCTTATGTCAAGTTGATGTAAAACTGTCCTGTACACCCTTTCTTATGGAAAATCTCAATATATGCCTAAAGAGGTCATGTGCTATTCTCTAGATCCTGAAAAATCCAGGGTTCCTGACTGTGGTTAATTCTCATTCCTAATACAAGTGCTATGTAATAGTTGTTGGATTGTATTGTTTAGAAAATAAGAAAGTTAATACATGTTGATATAGAACCGCTTTTCTTAGAAAAATTTGATAAGCGTTTGGTCATGTCTGATACATATGAAATGTGGATAGGAAGAACTAAATACATACACTTTTTTTCAGAGGTTGTAATGTATTTTTTGTACATTCATTTTTTGTGAATAAGGCTTTATTGGATGCTGCTGTGTTTTTTCACATACTGTCTGGCTGCTCTGATGCTACAGCAGGGGTGAGAGGTAATAGTGGAGACTACACAATGAGCAAAGCCAAATATGTTTGCTGTTCACCCCATTCTGAAAATGCATGCCAATTCTCGGGGTATATGGTAACAGACATTTTGTACCATCATTTAGTAAATTCTGCTGAGTGTCTTAATACTGATGTTTTTCATTCAAGTATTTACTAAGGTCTTTTGTATATAAAACTATAGAAAATTTGAAAATATCTAAAATTTCAAAGATGAAATCAATTGCCTTAATTTTGTCTAAATATGGTTTTTAGCCTTTTTGATAACCTTTTCAGATATAGTTTATATAATTTGATATGGCTCCTTTATTTTGTCCTCATTATTTAGTATTATTTGGTGACATACAAATTATGCTCTCACAGTATAAAAAATGTTTGGTCATTATTGACTTGCATCAAAATGTGCTATAATTTGCCTACCTCCCTATTGTTGGAGATGTAAGTATATAGCAAACTTTGAGCAGATAACTGTAGGCTCAACATCTTAGTGTAGTACATAAGACTTTATTTTGGCGTATATAATCTTTGGTAGAGATTTCTAGATATGGAGTTCTAGTGATAAAGAGTATTCAATGTTTTCTGATCACTGATGTATCAAAATCTTTATCCAAGAAACAGTAGTCACCATAAGTCAATGAATTTTTTTTCTTATTATCTTTAGGAAAAAATTGATTTTCAACATGCTCATGGTTTACAAGAATTGGAATTTATTCAAGGACATTCAGAAACAGAAGCAGCAAGACAGTGTGTGGACCAGTGGCTAAAAATGTCAGGTATTCATGGAGATCGCATTTCAGTTCCCTGAGTTTCTTGGAAGCCTTAAAGATAGAAAGTGTGTGAATTTGATTCCATTGCTAGTGCGCATAGACAGTATTGGAATTTAGTGTTATGGGTGGAGCGGTCGTCAGGTACAAGCATCAAGAACCTCAGTGATCCCTGGAGCCCACATCAAAGATAACAGACATAGTAGCATGTATTTGTAACCCCAGTGCTGTGGATACAGAGGCAGGAGAATCCCTGAGGCTCACTGGCCAGCTGGCCTAGCCTCCTTAGTAAGTTCAGGCACTGGAGAAATCTTGCTTCCACAAAGGCAGACAGCATCTAAGAAACAACACTTAGAGGACACCCAAGCTAGATGGGCTCCACATGTAATATGCACGTGTGTGCATGTGCACAGTGCAATCACACACTTTTAGTTTTAGTTATGCTAATACCACTGTACAGACAGCCTGTCTCACAGTGGCTGCTTTGCTGCTGACTACCTATGGTCCATGAGCGCTTTAGGTCTTTATTAGATGTTGTATAAAGTAGTCTCTGAAGGGACGTGTAACAGTTTAAAGTTAGATCTGGCGGATTTGTCATCCTTAATCAGTTCAGCCTATGCAGATACTTTGTGCCTAGACTGTTTTAAAGCTTGGCTAGCCTTTTTTGTTGTTGCTTGCTTTAAGTTTCCTGGAAGGCCCACTGTGAAACAATTTTTCTCCAGGTAAGTAATCTGGAATTTTCAGGAGCTAGTAGAAGAACCTGACTTTTCATGTCTGTTCTACCACAGGATAATTTATAAAAGTTACTTCAACCATTTAGTTACTTGAACAATTTAGATTAAAGGGGAAAATAATTCAAGGGAGGGAACTTTTCCATTTCATATAATTGAGGGAGCTTTAATTGTGTTTGCGTGAATATGTGTCCAAATAACTATTTCCTTTAAAATTATTTTCTAAGAAAGATTGTGAGCACCTAATCATAAGTAGAGCCATCTACTTGATGCTGTGTTGTTCAATTTCCACTGTTTGGTCATTATAGTGATTAGTCTGGTACACAGCTATCTGAAATAGTAACTAAGAATTTATGTTTAATGATGTAGGACTTAAAACAAACACAGTTAATTCTGGAACAAGAAATTCATTCCGAAGTGGAGGCAGAATGTGGCGGTCTGAGAAGCCAATTTTGTGTCCTATAATGAACTGTAACAAGGAATTTGACAATGGCCACCTTCTTTTAGGGCATTTGAAAAGGTAAGTGGGATGTTCTGAATGCAGACATTAAAGGTTAGTCATCTAGGGGTGGAGGTTTTTTTGTTGTTGTTGTTTTCTGTAGTGTGGGGGATCCAACCCAGGGTCTTATTTGTGTGCAAACAGTTCTCAAAATGGTTTTGTTAAAAGCAGTGTGATATCCCTTTACCAGTATGGTTTTAGCTTAATATTTGAAACTTAATTTGTTTTGTGCTATTTTGGTATGTTATTTGTAATTTACATTTGTGATTTTTTAGAAAGTAAGATTGCTTTCTAGCATTATAGTGTAGTTGAAATAGTTGTAGAGAAATCCAGCCTGTAAATATAAATTGCAGGAGGTAGAACATTTACATATATTTTATCTATCCCACATATTCTAATACAGCATTCCAAAGTATCTGCTGTAAGCCAAAATTTATAATTAAATCCCCTGCTGTGGCCCATTTTACTCACTTGCTGAGCTTCTTTCTAGTAGATCATGAGAAAGCAGAAGTTTTTTGTTGTCTCCTTTTCAGATAGCTGAAAGATGGAGAATTGAGAGTTTGGGGTTCCAGCCATTTTTCTTCACAGATGTCTCAAGTAGAAATAGAAAAGACTTCCTGTGTCTATGTGTACTTGTAGATCAGCTTCACAACACAAGCTTAACAAGCAAAGCAAACTGGCTTATCTGCTGCAAAATGGATCTTTCTGATGTTATTTCTTTTGATTATGTAGGTTTGATCACTCCCCATGTGATCCAACAATTACATTACGTGGAGCTCTCGCCAATTCCTTTGCATGTGTGGTATGCTACGAACATTTTGTTACTCAACAGCAGTATAGAGATCACCTTCTTGCTAAGGTAAAGCATGTACTATGAGTAGATACTCTTAGTCTAGATGACCACAGAGTTGGTATAGCTTTTTTCCATGTTGCTTCTAATCTTGCAATCACTAATGATGCACATAAGGGTAAAATTTTTGAATATTGAAAATAAAATGACTTGGCACCAAGTTATTGTGGACACTTAAGCTTAATAGCTAAACTCCAGCACTCCTAGAGATAAACTGTTCTATGGTACTGATATTTGAAATTACCTTACTCAACATGCTCTATGATTTTGATCACATGGCACGAAGTTATATCTTACTCTTTAAAAACTATTTTTTTGAGCATCTGCACACATACACACATGTGTGCGCGCACACACACCATGCATATTTGTGCATGTGCTCACAGAATTCAGTAAAAAAAAGCTGTTGGATCCTGAGAGCTAAAGCTACAAGTGGTTGTGAGCTGCCCAGTGTTGGTTCTGAGAATGAACTCGGGTCCTCTGCAAGAGCAATGTGTTCTCTTGTCCATTGAGGTGTTTCTCTAAGCCCTCAAATTCGATTGGTTCTCTCCTTTCAACTTTACATGGCTTCCAGAGATCAAACTTGTGCCTCATGATTTGTGTGGCAAAGCACCTTTACCCGGTGAGCCGTAGTGATCCCTTATATGGTATGCTATTTTAATGACCAGAAATAGAATAAAGGGATGTTTTCTAGCTTAATTTACTGGATAGTCTGGTTCCTACTCCTTCCAATTGTTTAGATGTACAAAAGATAAGCCATTCTTTTGTAGTAGATACAATATAATAAAATTTTATGTAGAATTTCACTTTGATTTTCTTGAGCAAATCCTTTTAACAGTTTTTATTTTGGATCCGCTTGTAACCTGGAATGAACTTGTTTATGAGATGGTGGTTGATAACTGAAAAAATGAAAATGATGCCTCATGGGTTGCTATAAAGAATGGTTCAGCTAAACCTGTTCAGAATCCTAGTGTGGTCTTGACATGTTCTCAGTAAAAGTGTGACTTTCCTATCATTCCTTTTGTGTCTTGCAAGCACTATACACTTGTTAATAAGTTCCTAGTTCTACCGGTAGCACATTTAAGAAGACATTTAAGATTATTACTTTAAGGATGATCAATAAGAAGGTAAATTTACAGCAAGCACACATACCTACTCATACAAACATACAATTTTTTTTTAATTTTAGGGTAGAGGGGGCTCTAAATCAAGTTTGGAAACTGAGATGCTACAAAATCCATTTAGCCAGGCATGGTAGTGCTTACCTGTGTGCTCTACATCAGTTTTGGGAGAATAAAGCAAGAAAATTTCTTGAGTCCCTGGGAGTTTGAGATAAACAATGTAGTGGGACTCTATCTCAGAAAACAATAACTCTACCTATTTGACTATCCAAAACTTTTAAAGTGGCCATGAACAAACATTAGTATATGTTTGGGGAAATATTTCCACAATAAAGAATGAGTAAAAGAAGTAATTCCAGTACTAAAGCACTGTTAAAGAAGGAGAAAATGAGGCTGGAGAGAGGGCTCAGAGGTTAGAGCACTGGCTGCTCTTCCAGAGGTCAGTTCCCAATAGGTGGTTCATAGCCATCCATACTGAGATCTGGTGCCCTCTTCTGGTATGCAGGCACACTTGCAGGCAGAACACTGTAAAATAATAAATAAAATATTAAAAAAAAAAAAAATCAACTGAAAACAGTTCTAAAGGAGTGAGACGTTCTTGGATTAACATCCAGATTACCCAGGAAATGTGTGATTACATGTTCAAACTTAATTATAGGCAGGGAATGCAAATTACAATAGTAATGGTATAAACTTGATTGATTGAGAAAAATAAAAAAGGACCCTATTTCCCTATTGTTGCCAGGTTGGTTAACTAAATCAGAATAGATCTTCACCATTGATTGGTTTTCAGCCAGTAAGAAGTATGGATTCAAGTGATGCCAGTATTATGGAATGAAAGAGCTAATAAAAGTTTATAAGATGATAGCATTTGAAACAGTAACATTTTCATTTGTAAATTTCTCTGTATGTTTGTAAATGATTAAACAAAGAAGGTTAATGAGGAGTATGTATTGATAGTCATTAAGTAAATCCAAGGTACAGAGGGTAAACAAACATTAGAAAGTTACTGTATATCAGAAATGATAAATATATAGGAAATAAATATCCTTTAGTGTAAAAGGAAGGTGTCTATAATTGAATTTGACAGTAAAGTTAAATTTTACCTATAGTGTCTTGCTTATGGTAAAAGTTACATAATTCATCCTCAGAAAAGTCAAAAATTGGTATGAAATTTTCTAAGTAAATAAAATTAGAAGTTTTAAAGTGAATTTTTAAAAAAATGATTGAATATTGATCTTAGTTGTAATGTTAGTATGAAATTTTCCAAGTAATAAATTGGAATTTTTTTACTGTGTTAATTTATATACTGATTTTAGTTGTGATGTAGTTTTCCCTTTTATTTTAGGTAGCTGCAGCCGATGGACATAGCAAAAGCCTTCTTCCTCAGATTATTCAATGTTTTGCTTGTCCTCATTGCTTTCTTCTGTTTAGCACCAAGGATGAGTGTTTGAAGCATATGTCTTCAAAGAATCATTTCCATCAGAGTTTTAAACTGGGTGGTATGTTAATATATTACTGCTAAAATTCTTTAAATGAATTGCATCTTTGCATATTTATACCTTTCAGAATTTTTTCTGAGTTAGCTATGCTTAATCAGTTTAGAACCATAAAAATAAAATGTTTTCTTTAAATTCTAATTTTTCAAAAATACTTATTTGTATCTATGTTTTAATCCCCTCCTCCTTTTTCTTAGACATCGTTTTACTTTTTAGCCCTGTCTGCCCTCAAACTCACAATGATCTGTCTGCCTTTTCCCCCTGAGCCTTGGTATTAAAGCATATACCACCACTTCCCAGCTATGTCTTAACCTATTTGAGGGATGAAAAGAAAATTGGGAAGAAATCACATATTTGGGATAGTGGTTTTGTTACACCTTGGGGTCTAGGAAATTGGATCTTCCTTTGTATTTAAGACTCCTTTTAATGAGTATAAGGCACTCTTTGTATTTAAGTTAAAAAAAAGGTCTCTCTTACGTTTTCGGGGTTTTCTTTCTTTCTTCTTCTTTTTCTTTTTTTTCTGAGACAGGATTTCTTTGTGTAGCTCTGCCTGCCCTGGACTCACTTTGTAGACCAGGCTGTCTCCCTTACATTTTTACTACATAACTGTCTTTTACTTAACTGATATGCAGAAAGGAAAAAGAAGAAAAAGGTTGTTACTGTCTGTTCAAATTACTTTGTAATTTATAGTTTATTTGTCTTTCAGATGATAAGGCAACAGCACATCCAATATCATTTCCATCTTTTGCAAAGAAACTTTTGGTTTCTCTGTGCAAAGATGTTCCATTTCAAGTTAAGTGTGTGGCCTGCCACCAGACTCTGCGTTCCCACATGGAGCTCACTGCCCATTTCAGGTTTGTACAGGTCTGGTCTTAGGCTGTAAGGAAATCCTGCTGAGTTCTTCGGTAGTGGAAGGGTTTAGCAAGTATTTTCTATCCCATATGTCTCTCCTTTAAAACAAGGATGTTTTAAACTAGCGTAATGAGAAAAGTGAAAGGTGTGGGGAGAAGTATGGTTGGGAAGCATGGGGATGCAGAGGGATAGCCAAAAGGCAAGGGGTTCTTGAGTCAGCACTCTTGGACTACCCAACTAACCACTACAGAGTTCTTAATGAATCTTGGTCCTTAGCAGAAAAGCAAATATGGATAGAACATTCCTGACATAAGTTAATCAATTCTTAACAAATAGTGCTGAGAGCTATGGTGCATGCCTAGCACTGGGAGGCTGAGGGAAAAGGATCACAAATTCAAGGCCAGCCTTGATTACATGGTGAAATTCTATCCAAAAGGGGGAACAAAACAAAACCAGGCTGGAAAGATGGCCTCAGGGATTAAGAGCATATTATGAAACCCAGAAAGCCCAGTACCCGAATGGCAGTTCACAATTGTCTATAACGCCATTCACAGGGGTCAGATGCCTCCAAGAACACCAGGCACACAAGTAATCATATATGTTGACAGGACACCCATACATGTCAAATAGATAAATAGAGTTAAGTAAGTTAATCAATTAAAAAACCTATAATGAGCCGGGCATGGTGGCACATGCCTATAATCCCAGCATAGAGGCAGAGGCAGAAGCAGGTAGATCTCTAACTTTGAGGTCAGCCTGCACTACAAAGTGAGTCCAGGAGAGCCAAGGCTACACAGAGAAACCCTGTCTCAAAAAAACAAAAATCCACAATGAAACCAGAAAAAAACAACAAAAAAGTGGGATATTGTCTAGATTTTTATAGTATTTATTCACATATTTTAATGACCTTGTGAATCTAATTTGCTTCAGGGCTTTTATCAGTGAATTTGATACTAACTGAGATTTTCTAAAGTTTGCCTTAATATTTTTAATCTTCTGATTTTACTTTTAACCCCTTGTATATGGATTATAAGGTAAAATAGAGGCAATATAAAAGTATTGTAAGATGGCATTATTGAAAAAAGTATCTTTTAATGCTTATTTGTATTGTTATTTTAAAATTTTTGTTACACAAAACAGAGAAAACTTACACTTTTTTTTTTAATCCAAATTAGGGTTCGTTGTCAAAATGCTGGACCTGTAGCTATAGCTGAGAAAAACATTACTCAGGTTGCAGAAGAATTCATAGTAAGAGGTTATTGTTCAGATTGCAACCAGGTCTTTGTGGATGAAACCAGCACCCAAAGTCACAAAAATTCAGGACACAAAATTACTCTTGCTAACTCAGTGGAAGAGGCAGTCTTACTTTATTGCCATATCAGTGAAGGGAGTAAAACTCCTTGTGATTTACATTTATTTAATCAACCAAAAATTTCATCACTTAAAAGAATTATGTCTATTAAAGAGTCCAGCACAGAGGATTGTGTCATTCCAAAAAAGAAGATGAATTTCGGAGTGGAAAGCTGTGGAGGTACACCTTGTGTGCAGAGACAGAGGTCAACAGTTACAGCCTGGTTCTGTGAATGCAGTCGGCGCTTCCCTAGTGAAGACGCAGTGGAAAAGCATGTCTTCTCAGCAAATACAATGTGTTACAAGTGTGTAGTCTGTGGAAAGGTTTGTGAAGATTCAGGAGTCATGCGTTTGCACATGAGCCGGTTTCATGGAGGGGCACATTTAAATAACTTTCTATTTTGGTGTCGGACATGCAAAAAGGAGTTAATAAAGAAAGATACCATCATGGCGCACGTTACTGAGTTTCATAATGGGCATAGATATTTTTATGAGATGGATGAGGTAGAAGACGAGGCCTCGCCATCCTCTTCTGTGGTGAGTCATTTTAACGCGAACAAACCACCTTCACCCATTACTGCGGACCATTGCCTGACAAACAGTCCTCCGAGGGGCAGGTGGCAGTGCCGAATCTGTGAAGAGATGTTTGACTCCCAGGAAAGTGTAAAGCAACACTGCATGTCCCTGACAAGCCACCAATTTCACAGATACAGCTGTACCCATTGCAGGAAGACGTTTCATAAGATAGAAACATTGTACCGACACTGCCACGATGAGCATGACAATGACATCAAGATTAAGTACTTCTGTGGGCTTTGTGATCTCACTTTTAACAAGGAAGAAGCATTTCTGAGTCATTATAAGGAGCACCACAGCATAGATTACGTGTTTGTATCAGAAAAAACTAAAACCTCAATTAAAACTGAGGAAGATTTTAAAATAATAGAGACCAGTAATTTGTTAAGCTGTGGTTGTCATGAGAGTTACGCCTGTAAAGTCAACAGAAAGGAAGATAGTGACAGATGTCTTCAAATCATGCTAGAAAAAGGTAAACTGTGGTTTCGCTGCAGTTCATGTTTAGCGACAGCACAGAATTTGGCCGACATTAATGCTCATGTCCACCAGGTGCATAAAAGAGAAGAGAGTGATGAGAAACCCGAGTATATGATCATGTGTGGCACCTGCACCAAGGCATTTCCTAACACTGAGAGTGCTCAGCAGCACTTCCACAAAAAGCATGGTACCTTCCAGAAACCCAGTGAGACTCACGGTGGATCTGACAGAGGAAGCACATTCAAGTTTGCTGTCAGTGTCTCACATACAGAGAAAAAACTGAAACAGACCAACTATCAGAAACATTCAGATGTGGAGAAAGGAGCTGAGCATGACATAAGCTGCCAGAATATAGGTATGGCTTTCCAGAGTGGGCAAGTTCCACACACTCACACTGCAGTACTCATTGCTAGGAGCACACACCAGGAAGAGCTGAGGGACCCTGCAGTCAGAAGGATCCGCTGATGACTGCAGCCAGTATGCGCTTTCAGGTTGTTGTGCTTGTGCTTTCTTGAAACAACAGAGAGATCTTTCTGCTTAAAACAGAAGTGAGAGTTTTGAGAAATGGCGCTACTGTTTCTAAAAGATTTGGTAGTTATTCTGAACCTTAAAATCATATTTTTCTTAAAATGAGTTCATTAAAAAGCAAATTTTTTCCCTTTGTGTGTGTATGTGTGTGTATATGTGAGTCTTTGTGTGTTGTGCTTAGCATTACAGATGCTAAGCAATTGCTATATCACTGTGCTACATCACCAGCCCTAGATGAATTTCTTTGGTATTTCTTTGGCCTTGTTCATATTTGTTTGTTTTTTAATTAAAAAAAAATGGAGCTGAAGTGACGGCTCAGTGGTTAGGAGCACTGACTGTTCTTTCAGAGGATCCTGGTTCAATTCTCAGCTGCCAATTTACTTGGCAGCTCTCTCTAGTTTCAGGGGACCTAACACCTTCACACAGACATATATACTGGCAAAATACTGCTGTACATAGAATAAAAATAAATTATTAAGAAACTTAAATTTTTATTTACTTTGGCTTTGTATTTTGCACACACTAGCCTAAGTTGCCCTGGACCTTGCTGTGTAGCTGGACGATTGAGGAATTGTGCCAGTTCTTCTGCCTCCTGCGTGCTGCCATTACACTCATGCCCTAACATGCCCAGTGTGCCCTTTATTTAAATATGAGAACTCGTAAGTGTAATTGGAGGTTACTTTGTAACAGAGCTTTGTAATAACTAACTAAAATGTTGACTAGAAACAGAGCTGAAAGTGGTAGCTAGAAACAAGCGTGGAGAGGTGAGGGGTGAGCTCCTTCCTCTGTATTTCCTTTGACCTTTCCACCCGTATGATTGGCCTAAGTGTACAGAAGAGTCATTTATTTAAAAGTTTCATTATTTTGAGGTAGATACTATAAAAGTTAGAGTAGAAACAAATTTTTGGTTGATAGAATAAAATTTCTATGGTTCATGTTTATTTTTTAAATGTTTATTTGTAAAGTAGCACTTTAGTAATATTTCAAGTAATGAATAGTTTTCAGCATTTGTCACAATCTGTCCACCTGGTATAAGGCCTGTAGTGAGGAAAGAAGGGACCGGCAAAGCCCTCTGCATTGGGCCCATTCGAGAATCTCCCAGTTTCACCTGAGGAACAAAGAAGCACCTTAGTTCTTGCCCCTGCTACAGAACTCACTGGACTCCAAGACAGTTATCTGGGTTGGACCACCTTGCCTCAGCCTCTCCTTGGCCACTTTGTTGGCCAAGAGGTAGCTTAGGCTCAGAATTGGCTGGCAGCATGTGTGTAGGCCCACCAGCTAAGCATGGCAAACTGGGACTCTGGTTTACTCACCGCTGACCTAACTTTTTACAGTGGTGCCCCACACTGTTATTCAGATTGTTCTCATACTCTTGGGCTCAGTACCCTCCCTGTCTCAGCTCCATACTATCTCACTCTAGGTGTACACAACCACATCTAGATGTAGACCATTGACTTTTCACAGGTTTGCTATTAGTACACATAGGTCTGGATATTTAGTTTTGGGTTTTCAGTAAGAAAGCATTAAATCTTTCACGGTCTAATTCATTCTAGTTCCAAAAGAATAAAATGGTATCCACACCATTTTATGTTCTCTTGTGCTTTCTTTTGTTCTTCGCATTGCTTTTAGGCAATGTGTGTCTGTCTGGGTTTCACAGAAGATAACTATAGCATCTAAATCTAATTTCTGAAACCCAGAGATATGACCTGGCTTTTAAGTAGGAGAGGACAGTAGTAATACATTGAAGGACTTCTGTTAGCCTTAGTAGAAACTTCTCATTTAAAAATATTGTGAGGATTCCATGAAGACCATTGGAAGCTATAAGGCATTGCCATGGTGGAATAGCTTGAAAAGGGGGTTAGGGTAAGAAGTGGAGGATGGAAGATGAAAGGAGAACCCGAGAGAACCAGGAAATAGGTATTAACTTCTATTGGCACCTGTGGGGTCAGGCTCTGAATTTACCTCATTTATGCTCTTTTGGGTGTTTAATCCTCAAGCCAGAGTGCTACTAATAAATCAATCTAGATTAAGAAAAGCAAATTATTTTGCTGTATTCATTTTACATGTTCCTTTGAGCCTTCCTAGTTAGAATATTAGGACCTCATTTGGCTGTAGCTACTCTGCATTGTGTTACTCTACCAGATCATTTTGTGTGGTTGTTGATGTAGGTCCATGAACCTTTTCATACACACTGAATATTTGCAGATAGTGAAATTCTACTTAGTCTTAAAATTTGAACTTCTATTTGACCTAGTACATTAATTTGTTAAAAGTAACTTTATTTTCAGTTGTGTGTTTTTGTTTTGTTTTGTTTTAATTTCTAACACAAATGACTGTTTAAAAGGAAGCCTTAGCCAGTTGTGGCAGTGCATGCTGTAGTCTTAGCACTTGGAGAATGAAGGCAGAAGAACCAAAGTCCAAGTCCAACCTTGATACCATAGTGAGTTTGAGTCCATTCTGGGCTAAGTAAGATCCTGTCTCAAATTAAAACAGAAACACAAAGGCTTTACAGTCATGGGAAGATAGTTTAAGAAGGATATGATTAAGTGTGAACTGTCCTAACTATTACCAGGTTTAAGTATAAGCTGCTATGTAAAGCCAGCCATTGTGTCACACATCTGTAATCCAGCACTTAGGGCAATAGAGGCAGGTGGATCCTTGTGAGTTCCAAGCCAGCCTGGTCTACAGAGCAAGACCAGGACAGCTAGGGCTGTTACACAGAGAAAACCCATCTGGAAAAACCAAAAACCTTTTCTTGAAAAGGTCAGTAGAGATAAATAATAAGAACAATTAACATTAGACTTGAGGAATTAGGATATTTATGAATGATTCTTACTGAATTCATGTTAATGTTTTGTTGTTCTTAGAGGAAGAAGTTGAGCTTCCAGATGTGGACTACCTGCGAACCATGACTCATATAGTCTTTGTAGATTTTGATAACTGGTCGAACTTTTTTGGTCATCTACCTGGACATCTTAATCAAGGAACGTTTATTTGGGGCTTTCAAGGTATGGTGAAGAAGGAAAGCGTTAGAGGTGCCTCTGCCTGAGAACGATTCATTTGAAACCATTCCTGTGAGCTTCCTGAGTGGAGTATGAGAGCATTGCTTGAGTATTATTACTGTGCATTACTTGTTTACATTTATTTTACTTATGTTCATAGTGTGTGGAAGTCAGAGGACAATTTGTGGGAGTCGGTTCTCTTCCTATATTAATGTGGGTTCCAAGGATCATTCTTAGGTCATCAGGTTTGATGGCAAGCACCTTTACCCATTGAGCTGTCTGGATGGCTGGCCCTAGATTTTCCTGTTGTTGTTAACATATTTCTACGGGAAGTATTAGCTCTGTTAGCCCAAAATTCATGTGACTTTTGATATACATTGAAGAAAGATTCATTTGGCATCTATCATGTGTCAGGTTTTTTAAATACAAGAAAGCAGGCTATGAGGATTGTTTTTGACTATTGTGTGTTGTTTACCATTACAATACTAACTTACAGTTTAAGGAAGCAGCTGAAAAACTTGTGTTTATTACAGTATGACTCGAAAGCAGAGTTGTCTCTTGAGCTGGGCTCTCCTAGCTATGAGGCTTTTTGTTTCCAACATGCCATTCTTGCCTCTTCAGTTCATTTGTTGCTGTTTATGAAAGATCACTTCACTAAGTATTTCTATAAACCAGTGGCCAGACCTATGGGAAAGAATTCTTTGATTTACTAAAGTTTAGTATCTATTATAGTTCATTTTCAGAGGAAATAACATACAAAGGTAAAGATTGCCATTAAAGATAGAAACATTAATCTGGATAAATTAGTCCAATGTTTTATTAATTCTAGTTCTGACGATTGCTGTACTTTTTAATTTTTAAAAATTCTTGTGTGTGTGTGTATGCAGTCATTTTCACCCTTGTTTCCATCTCCTATTTCACTTCTACTCCCACTGAACCCCTTTGAAAAGTGTGCTCTTCCTCTTCTCATCTCTGTGGGTTTTGCTGACGTAAGTATGGCTGGGAAGTTAGTAGAGCATGGTCAGTTTAACAGTGGCCACACTACTAAAGCCAGCGACTGCCTCCAGCAACCATCAACTCCTTCAACAGTTATTTTGGAATGTTGACGAGCCCGTGCTGTGCAGGTCATCACAGCTGCTGTGAGTTCTCAGTTGTGGCTGCTGAGCCATTCCAGAAGACACTCCTCTACCCACTGCCTCTTCTGTTCTTTCTGTCCCACTTTCATTATGTTTCCTGGGTACTTGGGGGGAGTTAGGGCTGAGCATTCAACCGTCCCGTCCATTATCTCAGCACTTTGACTAGTCAAGAATCTCGGATTTAACTTTTTCTTACACAAAAGAAGCCTCTCTGAGGAAGATCGAGAGAGTAAGAGCAGCACTAATCTATGAGTATAAACAGAAATATTGTAAATGCTTACCCATTGTTTCTGATCTACTGACTTTGCATAATTTGTAAAACCACCAAAATTTTAATTTATGTAGGATGATACCATCTGAAGAATGTTAACATTGTGTTTTGTTTTGTTTTTTACTGTGCTCTCTATCTATATGAACTTTCAAGAAAAGTTATTTTTTATGTGTATGGGTGTTATGCCTATTTGTATGTCTGCACACACTTGATAGTTCTCATGGAGAACAAAAGAGGGTGTCAGATTCCCTGGAACTAGAGTTATAGACATTTGTGAGCTACCTGTGGGTGCTGGGACTCGAACCTCAGTCCTCTGGAAAAGCAAGCAATGCTCTTAGCCATAGAGACAGCTCTCCAGCCCTTGCCCCATCAACTTTTACATGTGTAAGCAGATAAAAGGAAGTCAGTCTCCATTCCCAAGATTGTAAAGTGACAAGATGCCACTAATGGGGCTGAGACAGCATCTCATAGAGCTTCGGGCTGGCCTCAGACCTGCTCTGTAGTTGAGGCTTGCCCTGAAAGCCTGCTCATCCGACTCTACCCTCATGAGTGTGCACCACCTTGTTTTACATGATGCTGAAGGTCAGACCCAAGGCTATACATGCTAATGCTCAGTTACGTCTTCAGACCAGTTCTCACATTGTAATTTAGTACTTTCAAGAAGAAAAATATAGATTATATTTTATCTCAATAAAGTTCTCAGTCTTGCCTCTCCTACTTGATTATCATTTGTGTTTTTCTAAAATTAATAGGAGGAAACACAAATTGGAAGCCTCCAGTCAGCTGTAAGGTCTATAATTACTTAAACAGGATTGGATGCTTCTTTCTTCATCCTCGCTGTAGTAAAAGAAAAGATGCTGCTGATTTTGCCATATGTATGCATGTAAGTAGGTGTTTTATTAAAAACCTGACATCAATCTAGGATTCATTTGTAATTTTTTCCGCTTGACTGTAATGACAGCGTAGATCATTATTCAGTGCTGAGTTTATACTCTCTTCATCAGGTTCTCCCTTCTGCTGAATGGTCAGGTGAGGACCCACCACACACGTGTTCACTGTTTGTCATTCCTCTAGTAGATCTTCATCTCTATAGAGAGACTTAGTTCTTTATGAAATAATTATTCAATATGATTCTGTACTTGCTGTGTACTTACGTTCACATTTTAATACCTGAAACTGAGAGGTGCTGTATGAATCATTGTTGCAGCAGATGGCATTTGCATTTCTATCGGCCTCTGCAAGTCACCCAGCAAAGCTACTGAGCTAGGGCTCACCTCGTACTAAGTCCTCTGCTTGGACATTTTACTGTCACTCAGATAATGTGAATGAATGCTTTTGCAAATGTGTCACGTGCTCATAAACCTTAAGAGATTCCTTTTTCCTTTGAGTCATACAATTCACCTTCTGTACATTTTCCCTCTGAGGGTTTATTTGCCTTTTCCCTGAGTTAGTGGCCTTTTAGGTCCCCCCTGTCAATACAGGTTTTTCCTTTATACATGTCATTTGCTGAAACATACTTTCATAGATATGTGCTCATTGTGAAATAGGTGTTACTTGATTTGAAACTCTTGCAGATTTTTAACAACTTATGCGGTTTATTCCAACTTAGGCTGGCCGTCTAGATGAACAACTGCCCAAGCAAATTCCTTTCACCATCCTCTCGGGAGATCAAGGTTTTCTGGAGCTAGAGAATCAATTTAAGAAGACTCAGAGGCCAGCTCATATACTAAACCCTCACCATTTAGAGGGAGACATGATGTGTGCCTTGTTAAATAGCATATCTGATACGACCAAAGGTATGCAGCTGCCGTCACAGTGCAGACCACCAAAGAGGAAGAGATTTTACTGCTGAGAAAACCAATAAACTGCTGTCTGCTAGTGAACTGTTGTCTGTTTCCTAAACCTTTGTGCTTTCATACATCTGTCTTATTTGTCCTTTCTTATATACTTACATTCTTGTTTGTTTGAGCAGGACCTCCTATAGCCCAGGCTAGCCTTGAACGTCTGTCTGGGAGAGGCTGATGTAACAGAGGCAAGCCTTGAACTCCTAATCCTCCTGTCTCCTCCTCCCAAGTGCTGAATTTATAGGCCTATGCCATCATGCCTCGCATTATTGCTTTCATTCTTTAGTATTTCAGAATGAGGGTAATTTACTGTAAATTTTCACAGCCTTTTAAAAATTATAATAGAGAACATCAATATCCACTTGTATAAAATATATATTAATGTCTTAAAGCTCAGAATTCAGATCTTTGTTTTTTAAATTGCAAATTTATCTTCAGATACTTAGCAAGCAGAGTATAATCTGCCACCTGAATGTATCCAGTGTTGTTAGAAAACAAGGTGTTAAAAGATAAACAAGGGGGCTGGAGAGATGGCTCAGAGGTTGAGAACACTCGCTGTTCTTCCAAAGGTCCTGAGTTCAATTCCCAGCAACCACATGGTGGCTCATAGCCATCTATAGTAAGATCTGGCGTACAGGCAGAATGTTGTATAAATAATAAATAAATCTTTAAAAAAAAAGATAAACAAGAAGGCAAAAAAAATACAGCAATACCTAGAAGAACCTTGAAAAATTGAGCATGACACACTGAAATGCTGACGAGTTCTAAGTCCTTGGGAGGAGTGAGTACCTCCTACTTCATTGCTATGGCTGGTAGTGTCCTATCGTTATTTGTGAGTTTGTCCGTGGTTAAGAATACTGATGTTCAATTTCACCACACAGTATTTTAAAAAGAAAGTAGTTATAAGAATTTTTAAGTTTTGTTTTTCCTAATTTCTGACATAAATATGAAAGAACAGAACACAAGAATAATATTTAAATGTTTTAATAGACAGCTGTGGTGAGTCACACTGTGTTTCCAGCAGTTTAGAGACTGAAGCAGGAGGGATAGCTAGGAGTCCAGGACGGCTTGGGTTACAAAGTTTCTTAAATTAATCCCCCAATGGCCCTAATAATGAGATACATAAGACTTGTTCAAATAAAAAAAGAAAAAAGATTTGAAGTTTCTGGTGAAGGCCTCAATGAAAGAAAACTGGCTACTTGGGAGTATTATTGTATGGCTTAGCATTTTCTAACTTTGTGTCTATATTCCTGTAATCTTTTTGAAACTATATTTTTAGTGAAAATTCATAATGAAGAATGTTACTGTAATCAGGAGTTACAGTGGATCAAATGATTGTGGGAATTACAGTTTTATTTAACCCTTTTTTTAGTTTTGATTTCTAAAGTGGTCTCTCATGTCCCAAGTTGGCTTTGAACTCCAGATCTCTTGCTTCCACCTCTGAAGTGCAGGGACTGAAGGCATGTGTCACTGTGCGTAGCACTCAGCGATACTTTCTGAAATAGTGGCGAAGCTGAGTGTGGTAGTTCGTGGCTGCAATCTACTCCTGAGGCTGAGCCAAAAAGGATTGGGAGGTCACAGCCACCTTTGGCTAATGTGTACACAAAACGTCACAGTATTGATAGACCATTATAAAGGAAAGTGAACTTTATCATATTTATACCGTGCTATAGTTCTGAATATTATCTTCCTAGCCTGTGATTTTTATTCACTTAATTTTCCTGTCTGGGGCTTCTTTTAAAAACAAAACCAAATCACAACAAAACTCACTGTTCCTTTCTTTTTTTTCATTACTCCTATCCTCAGCAACCTGTATTTTTGTCTGCCACACTAGGTTAACCTCATGTTCTTTTTTTTTTTTTTTCTCTCTCATGCTGCAGTTTGGGACTGTTTCTTGTAGGATTTAGGATGGGAGACCTGTTGTGGATCTGTCTGTGTTGCTGCTGTTTGGTGTGTGTACTGGGTTGGGTAAGAAAGGTTGATGAGCGTGCCTCCTGAACGCTCTCATATGGTCCTTTTCTCATCGCTTGTCCTCAGAGTCATCGGAACTCACTGCTTTGAGAGAAACTTTGTGGAATGCAAAAACTGTGCCCACAGAAGGAAGGGCATAGCTTTGATTGAAGGCTAACTTTGTGGTTTCCTAGCTGAGTGAGCTGAGCTAAGTTACTCAGCATTTTTTTTTTCTGAACTTTATTTTTATATCTTACTAGGTTATAAGAATTGGTGAATTGGTGATTTTTATAAATATATCTAACATATAAAGCACTTTAGATGCTCAGAAAATTATACAATTTTTTATTAGTCCTGCCATAAAAGGCAGATATTCCTAGCTACTGTGTTTTTACAGTAATAAAAGAGATGATTACAGAAGAGTGAGCAGAAAGAGAGAGTGAGAAATGATGGATGGCTGTAAAGAAGCAGTGTCTTCCAGGTACAGCAGACAGCTGCAGTTATGAACTCACAGCTGCTGTATGACAGATGCACAGCGCCTGTACAAGCTCAAGCCAGACCAAAGCCCCAGCCTGGGAAGGGGAGGTGGGCATGAAGTCCTACCCCAGGCCTGAGGAGCTGTTAGCAGTAGTGGCTGCTGTGGGAGGGGTGTACCTGTCTTTGGATTTCATGGCCTTTTTCTTTCTTTCTGTTTAATTTTATGTACATTAGTGTGAAGGTGTCAGAACCCTTGGAATTGGCTGCCACATGGGTGCTAGGAATTGAACCTGGGTCCTTTGAAAGAGCAGACAGTGCTCTTAACCACTGAGCCATCTCTCTAGCCCTGGCCTTTCTCTTAAGACTATAGTTTTGGGGATGGGGGTGGGATTCAGTAGAACTTTGAGAATTTGAGGATCTGTTGAGAGCTTTCTCTCAAATGTGAATGCACAGTATCACATGAGCGTTTCAGATTTGTCTCTGTATGAGGCACTAGCCAGCAAGCAGAGCTCATTTTAAGGAAACAGTAGGAGTTATTTTGTCTTCTATCACTGTTGCTGGGCCTTGAAGCAGTCAGCGCCACCTCTAGCCTTGCAGGGGCTTGTTCTGTAGGGAGCGTAGTGAGACATTCTCTCACAATAGAAATCTGAGTCTCATTCTTTCTAACTTTTTAGAAACTTAACATTGCCAAGGTTGAACATGGTGTTTATTAGATCAGAGAATTTTTGCATAATGAGAAACAACCATTTGAATAGTGGCATGAGTGTCTTATACTTGGAGAGCTGGGCTATTGTTAGTTTTTCAGCTAGTTGGAAAGTTTTCAGGAAATACTTAGCTCAGTAAAATTAGAGAGATTTGGAGTTGCTGGTTCCATATATTCATGTCTAGTCACTTGGTCCTAAATCGTTTTCTGCTGGTGGAAGCTTAGGGAGCTGGAACAGGTAGCTTTACCAGTAGTTTTTTTCTTCTAGGTCTTTGAAAATCATTTACTTCTTAGGAAAGGAGAGCCTTTAAATTCAATTTGGTTATATCATAGTTTTTGCCTTATTTGATTTTTATCTCTATGTATGTAAATAAATTATTGGGGTTTTTTGAGACAGGGTTTTTCTGTGTAGCCTTGGCTGTCCTGGACTCAAACTTTGTAAACCAGGCTGACCTGGAACTCACATGATCCGCCTCCCTCTGCCTCCTTGAGTGTTGGGATTAAAGGCATGCACCACCACACCCATAAATTCTTTTAGAGACATGAAAATATAGAACAATTTGCCCTAATTGAACATTTTGCATGACAGCCTTATTGTTCATCAATTTTGTTTTCTGTTACATTCTTTCTTTCTTAAAAACGCCAAGGAGCCTGAAGTAGTGGTTCACACTTGTGAGTCCATAACTCAGAGACTGAGACAAAACACTTGTAAATTCATGGCTGACCCAGGCTAATGAGATTTTTGCTCAAACAGTTAAAACAGTAACAACAGAATTTAGTAGCATATTGTAGTCAAATTTAACTAGTAATCCTGATCAGAGGTGCCACATCTTAGCCCTTTTACATTTTATTCAGAAATCTTTAATGTAAGTTTCATGTTTCAGAGATGAACGTAACACTTGTCACCTCAGTTTTCAGTAATGTAGCTTTTATTGAGGGTATACTATTTTACAACCAATATGGTATAGTTTTACAGTCAACTTGCTTAAACGTTTAGAATTTAGATACATTTAAATAACTTCTGATATTTTTTAGCCCTCTTTTTTTGTATGCTATGAGTTAGATGTATTGGATTATAAATCTTTAGAGGTAAGAAAGAAGAGATTTAGAATTATCTACCTGTGGCCTCTATTTTTCTTTTCATCAGTATCATATGCTATGGGTTAGACTTTCTTTGGTACAAGCCATATTCCATGACATAAAGGTTCCCCACCTACCACTCTCCCTCACTTGAACTATAAAGTTATTGGTTGTAGCCATGTGCTTTAAGAATGAAGAGATATATTCTGCTGTAGAGCAATACTGCTTTTTGTTTTTCTGGTTTTTCGGGACAGGGTTTCTCTATAGCTGTGTAGCCTTGGATGTCTGGGAACTCACTCTGTAGACCAGGCTGGCCTTAAATTCATAGAGATCCGCCTGCCTCTGGCTCTTGGATTAAAGGTGTGCACCACCACTGCCCAGCAATGACGCTGCATTTTACATAAAAGTATATACCAGATTTTTTTTTCTTTTTGGAGCAATGTTTATAAGTTTTTATTTGTTTATTTTTATCAGAAGATAGAAATTAGTTTTAAGAGTTCTGCTACCTCAAAAATAAAGTGACTTGATGCTGACACAGTCAAAGAAAGAGTCCATGTTGCAAATGCCCTAAGGTCTGTGTTGAGCTATTTCTTAAGCTATCTTCCAAGCCCCTCAGATTGTATTTGTACATAGCCCACAGCTCTAAGAAGTACAGTGGCAACCCTGGCTGGCTGTCCATCCATCTTACCTCTCTTCTCTGTGTTGGGACCAGTGTCATCTCTTGAGAAGGAGAAGCAATAAAAAAGACTTTGCCACAGCTAATTGCTACCAGATACTTTGTAAACAGTCTGCTATATGGACCTGAGACTTTGCTGTATGCATTTGGTTATGGCTTTTCGCTAAATGAGTAAGATTGAATTTGTTGCACATTTTGTTACAAGTAACTTGTGTCTGTACAATCAAAGTTATACAGACTTTTAAATCCATCTTAAGTGTGTTTAGGGGCAGGAGAGATGGCTCAGTGGTTAAGAGCACTGACTAGTCTTCCAAAGGACCCAGGGTATGATTGCTAGCACCCATGTGTTGGCTTACTACTGTCTGTAACTCCAGTTCCAGGAGACCCGATAACCTCACAGTCACATAAAATAAAAATTTTAAGTTTTTAAGAAAGTGTTTTTAAAACATGTAGACTATTGAGGCAACATCATCACCTGAAGAACAAGCATGGTAAACAATTTTTTAGTTAAGTCAAAAGGCCAGTCTGCTTATTGCTTCTCTAGTCTTTATAGTACAGTTAATTTTGTGCAGAGGACTGAAAATAGAATGTTAATGATTTTCTTAATTATGTGGATGGTTGGTGAAGGCAAAAGAATTGAACCTGGATCTGTTGTAAGTCTTGGCATTTATGCCGCACATGATTCAAACTGACAGATCTAATTTTTGGCACTTCTGCAAAAAGTTTAGACATGTTTTTTGGCTGATCTAGACTTTACACCATAGGAACAGAAACCTGTTGATATTTTTTTTATTCTTCTGTAGTTTTTTGTTTATTGGTTTTATTCTTTTCTCTCCCTTTGTTCTCTTTTAAAATGGACCTTATGACATTTACATTTGTGGAAGTCATAACAACATGCAGGAGTTGACGCCCCTCTTGTAGGTGTGCTGGCAACAAACTCAAGTAGTCAGGCTTGGTAGCTCAGCCACCTGGTCCTTTCCTCTTTGCTTTTAATGTTTAGACTCTATAGGCTGAGCTTTGTTTTTAAGACCAAATAAAATGTTTCTCTAGGGCACTGCTTGAAATAGTTGAAGGAGTTTGCTTAAAAAACAAAATTTGTGCAATAAAAGCATATAATGAAATACAAAATTTAATTTTTCTCATGGACAATAGTGACCTTTTAATTTTTAGTGTTTTTCCATGTTTTTGCAGAAGCAAGTAAAACTTATACTTAATTACTTTGAGTTTGACTCAATCTCTATGATGTATTGTGTGTATGTCTTGTTACATATAATTGGATGTGGATATGTTGATATATGCTCATTTAAATTTTGATTGAAAGTCATTATCTAAAAAAATAACAAGGTCATTGGTTATACCTGAACTGATTTTTTTTTTCCGATACCTAGTCAACCATAGCAGTTATAGAAACTTGAGGTTCATTGGGAAGGCCTGTACGGCACTGGGTAAGTTTGCGCCATGTGTTGCCATTGTCAACTAAGGCTTTTGTTGCCTCTGTAGAGATGAGTGCCTCTGATTTGAGAGTGTAAGAGACTTAGTCAGCTTTTAGTATCACTAGGTAAACATTAACAGCAAGCCCTGCTGGGCCAGGGATGGGTAGTAGGGAATAATCTCAGTATGGGGAAAGTCTATGAAAAACTATTGTTCAGCTACACGTGGTGGTTCGTGCCTGCGGCAGGAGAGTTGCTGGGAGTTTGGAGGCAAACATGAAATGTAGGACACAAGTTTTTCAGAAATGTATCTGCGTTTCTGTCTTACAGAGTGCGACAGTGATGACAGCGCTGGTGTGCAAAGCACGGAGGAGCTCAGGTCCACAGAGGGTAAGAGCCGTCCGTGCCGTCCTTGAGTGTGAGCTGCTGTTGTCTCCAGTTTCTTACGCCTTCCTTCGGTGTCCTGCTGCACAGTTTTTTCACCCATGACGATTTAAGAACAAACCTACCTGTCGAAGCCTGGGCACAGTAGCACACTGTGGCCATTTAGCCAAATCCACTCCAGTGCCTAGTTTGCAAGTGAAGCGTTATGAGCACACTTTTCCTCCACCTTCAGTGAAAAGCTCTTTTCACTGTGCCAAGTTTGTGTGACTTGGCATTATGTTATTCTTTATGTAACCATTTTTTAAAACTTTTTCATAATAGACTACATTTTGTAATATTCAGGGAAAAATACTGAGTAGATCTTAGAAAATACTTGAGGTTGCACTGATGAAGGTGAAAGTGTATCTGTTAACAGGAGGAAAATCACGGTGTTCATTCACACTGCATTACAGCATTATAGGCCCTGAGGCAGGAATGTGAGACTGAGGAGGAGGAAAGGAAATGTGGCTAAACACACAGACGAAGTGGGCCCGTTGATGTACATCCTGTACATGTAATCAGCCAAGAGCATACTGTAGCTGTGTGCTGGGGGAGCTTGGAAATTTGAGTTTGGCGGTGGAATTGTTTCTTTTTTTCTTTTTAAGAAACTGGAACTGTCATCTTTTTCTCTTATAGCCAAGTCACAGTATAATGAAGTTGGCAGAAAACCTGCAACTTAATAAGAAGCAAATGACTTGCTCAACAGGCTTTCCCAACATGATCTGGAGTTGTAAGTGTGTGCTTAGCAGTTGTGTGGTGATGAGTTAGGCAGAGAAGAGACTTTAGTTGAGTTTAAACAAAAAATACCAGCCAAGATGCTTGTGGAGACCACTGAAAGATAAACACCATTGAGTAGTAAATCAAAATTTGCTGCCTTTATTAAAAAACCTATAACTAATTCTAGGAAAATTGTAAATTTTAACTCCCCACATGTTGGATTCTTGGGTGTCATGAGCTTCTGGCTACCCTGGTAAATCTGCATTGTGTGCAACTGGCTATATTTCACAACCAGCCCCATTTTGTTATTTTTGCAGTGCATTTTATAGTTAGGAGGTTGAATGTTTTTATGGTTCTTAGTTTGGGTAAAAATTACTGTTAAAAGTCCCAGGTAACATGGTGGGACGTAGTTCATTTCATAAAGTGCTTGCCCAGCATGCCACAGAAGAGCAGGGCTGGCATAAGCTGTCACTAGGACAGTTCATAAGCTGTCACTAGGTAAGCGGAGACGGGAAGTCAGACACTTAAGGTCATCCTTGGCTATCTAGTGATTTGGAAGCTAGTCTGGGATACATGAGATCCTGTCTCAAAACTCTTAACAAGTTAGAGAATCCACAAGAGGATCCCTAAGCTTTTCAGTAGTTAATTTGAAATGCCAGTGTGATGTCCCTTCCTAGAAAATCAAAGGGTAGTGACAGTGTGATTTGTTTCTTTCCTGATGATGCCTTCTGTAAATATTTAATCCCAGTGTTCCCTTCCAAGGAAAGGATCAGATCTCCATCCATTTTCCTCTAATCTGCCTTTTTTTTCTCTACACCAGTTGTTATGAACCTTCCTTAACTCTGTGACCCTTTAATATAGCTCCTTGTGTTATGGTGACCCTCAAACCATAAAATTATATTCATTGTTACTTCACAACTGTAATTTTGCTACAGTTTTGAATCATGATGTAAAGATTTGTGTTTTTGGGTGTTCTCAGGTGACCCCTGTGAAAGGGTCATTTGACCCCCAAAAGCATCGTGACCCCACAGGCTGAGAACTGCTACAACTATATATATAATAAGTAACTCGAATGTCATTTCTGGTTGATTTTCCAGTTTTGTTTTGCTGAAATGGGATCTTGTATACTGATCAAGAAGCCTTGAACTCATAATCCTCTTGCCGTAGCCTCCCTAGCAGCTGAGATTCCAGGCTTATGGTTCTCTGGTTTTTGACAAAGCTGTGGCTACTCTTTGTAGAAAGCTGTGGCTGTACCATACCAAGTACACTTGAAATAGTTTTGTCTCCATTCTCATCTCAGCAGAGCTCCTTGATAAGTTAAGATCATGCTTATTTCTTTCCTTCATTAGAACCTAGCGCAGTTTGAGCATTAGGTGATTGTTGTTGAATAGATGAAGTTATTAGTAAGAACGTAAATGTTCATTAGGTCCACCAGTAGATTTTTGCCACTGGATAATTAGCCCAACTGCTTGAGAGAAACTCAGAAAATTTAGGAATCCTCTTGTTTATGTCCCTTCTCTTTCCCAGCACTATAAATGTTTGACAAATGATGACAAAAGTCAGGATAAACTTGCTCGTGGCTTTTGCTGTGTTGGAGTGAGCTGTTTTCTCCTGTGATAGTTATTTCAGTGAAGCAGTGTCAAACTCTGACCATTCAGACCAGTTAGCAATCTTATAAACCTATGTGTGTACTGCATCAGGGGAACTGGAAGACACGTAACTTGGTAGGGACATGTACAAACAATGGATCCCAGTTGCCTGCGTTAGCGGTCATATAATGCTGGCAGGTGTGTTACCTTCAGACTTTTTTATTTATATTCTTTTTGCTGTTGAAAATGATACTGGGATGTTACAGTGATACCCCTGGAAATCAAGTTCTACCTCTTGTATTCTTAATCGAGAGGCTAGGCAGTTAGTCACTTAATTTTTATAAACTAGTTTTGGAAAAACTATATTCCTTATTGTGAATATTGAGGTCTTTTTGGTCTTTTTGACAGATTGTCCTTAATTCCAGAAACTAAAACAAAGCCCACCTCTCCCTATCTTTGTAGTTTGCTCTGTGCTAGAGCCCCTACAAGCTTGTGTCTGACTTGTAGATGAGTTAGTGGTGAAATCTCCTCATGTGGTTTCTAAGCTGGCCTCCTGTCTAGGCTTGTATGGCTTTCGAATGTTCCTTACACCGGGCACTTGAGGGTACCCTAACTCTGCAGAGATCCATTTCCTGAGTTCTCCCACCAGGGTTTAATGTTGAGCAAAAAACTGTATTTTGCTCCAATCTGTGATGGATTATTTTGTCTGGCTTATGGCACCACCCCGACCCCTACCCACCTCTAACCCCCATCCCTACAATGCATGCTACTTTTTGCTTTTTGTTGTTGTTGTTGTTCAGAGAGGGTGCTGAGTTAGGGAAATAATAGATGACTGGTAGCCACAGATTAAAATAGACCAACAGTGATCTGTAAGCTCTGCTGTGCTCGTTCTGAGATCTGGGCCCAGGATCCCACATTGAGAGCAGAGGCTGCTGTCTACTTAGGACTACTACAGTCAGGGCAAGGATAATGAGGAGGGACAGGAAAGATCCCACAGTGCTCTCTTGTTCTTCATCTTTCCTTTATGCCTATCCCATAAGCAGCACTTATATTTTCTTACATCCTTCTTATGTCCTATTGGTTTGCTCTGACAATGTGTGTGTATGTGTGTTTGTGTGTGTGTGTGTGTGTTGGGGGTGAGAATTCATCACTGTATGCATGTGGCAGTCAGAGGATGCCTTCCCAGAATCAGTTCTTTCCAACCCTGTGGACTCAAGGAGTCAAAACTCAGGCCATCAAGTGGTAAGTCCCCAAACCCACCATGCCCACCAAACCATCTCACCTTAGGAATTCTGCCTCTGTCTAGGCGTGATGACATGCCTAGACATTTCCCAAGGACTTTTTTAGCTACAGAGGATCCTACTTTTGTTGCTTTCTTGTTTTGCTGGGTCTTCTTCCTTTCCACTCCCATTCTATAAGCTCTAGCTTTTCTGGCAGACCAAAATCTGTCTATTGATTCTTCAGAGCACGAAGTGTGTGGCCGCCATCAGATTGGAGTCTAGCCATCTTTTTAATAATTTTTAATTTTTTTGTTTTATGTGTATTGGTGCTTTGCCTGCGTTTATTTCTTTCCTTGCAGTGCATGGAGGTGAATAAATTAAGCTATGTGTGACAAATATCAAAGGAGAGGTAAGATTATAGTTGTTAAATTTTAGAATATTTCTGAGCATTACTGTAGAACATTTGTTGAAATCCTAACTCTTAAGTATGTCAAAATGTGATCTTGAAAATAGAGTATTCTCCCTCCCCCACCCCAAAGACATGAGTTATTAAATGAAAATCTTAAGAGTGCAGGGAATCTTATGATAGAAAGACCTGGAGGGGACAGAAGCTCCATAAGGAGAACAGCAGAACCAAAAAAGGCTGGGCACAGGGGTCTTTTCTGAGACTGATACTCCAACCAAAGACCATGCATGGAGATAACCTAGAACCCCTACACAGATGCCCATGGCAGCTCAGTATCCAAGTGGGTACCCTAGTAAGGGGAACAGGGACTGTCTCTGATGTGAACTCAGTGGCTGGCTCTTTGATCAACTCCTCCTGAAGAGGGAGCAGCCTTACCAGACCATAGAGGAAGACAATGCAGCCAGTCCTGATGAGACCTGATAGGCTAGGGTCAGATGGAAGGGGAGGAGGACCTCCCCTATCAGTGGACTTGGAGAGGGTCATGGGAGATGAGGGAGGGAGGGTGAGATTGGGAGATAATGAGGGAGGGGGCTATAGCTGGGATACAATGTGAATAAACTTCTTAAGAAAAAGAAAAGAAAAGAAAAAAACAAGAGAGGTGGAGAAGAGACTATATAGCCCAGGCTGGCTTAAGTGTCATTGCATAGGTCAGGATGCCCACAAACTCATGACAAGTCTCCTGCCTCAGCATCCTAAGTGCTGGGGATATAGGCATGAGCATGTGTGCCCAGCTGGTTTCATCTTTTAGTTGGTAAATTTAATTCATATAAGCTCATTGTAGGTTTATTTGTATGTACTTTTGCTGTGTTTTGAGATGATGTCCCGTTCTATAGGCTAGGCTGTTCTTAAACATAAGATCCTCTGCCTGAGCCTTTGGAATGCTGGAGGGCTTTGGAAGGCTTTGCCACCACTCTTGGCTAGGGTTAGTGAATCAGCAATGCTTTAGAGGATCATTGAATTTTATCATGTTATTTTAGTTTATAAATTATGTAGTATTTTGTGCATATATCATATCATAGACATTTAATTTCATTGTGTATTTTGACAAAAGTGATTCAGCAATATTCTTTCTTGTGTCATTATTCTTGGTCTGTATTTCTTATTTCTGGAAATATGTACCTGAGACAGGACTTGCTGAGGGTGAACTTGACATATTACTAAATCGTTTTCCAGTGTGGTAGTGTCAGTTGTTACTAATTGTAATAACACATCCTGTTTCTGTTGTTCTCAGCCTTACTGAGTATCATGAAAGTGATTTTTTTTTTTTGTTGGGGTGGGCGGGCAGTGTCTCATGCTGGTGTGTGTGTGGTTATTTTGTTGTTTTGTAGTGTGCTATAGTACTAGCTAAAGACCCAATGCCTCGTCCTTCCTAGGCATGTCACCCTGCCTCTCAATGAGTAATGTCTGCTAACTAGATAAATATCATCTTTCCTGATGCTCTTTCAAATAACTTTTTCTACAGAGTCAACTTGATATTTATGGGTTAAAGATTTTTTTTTTTCTCCCACATAGGCACTAATTTTGTATGTGGCAAATGTTTTCCTCTACTCTGTGACTTTTATTAGCCTTTTTGTCATCGAATGGTACTATGTGGTCTATCTCAGTTTTTTTGTTTTGTTTTGTAAATTTATTTTATCTATATGTACCATGTACATGCCTCATGCCCTTGAAGTCAGAAGAGAGCATCAGAGCCCCTAGAACTGGAGTTGCAGATGGTTATGAGCCATCATGTAGCTGCTGAGAACCATGATCAGGTCCTCTGAAAGAGCAACAAAAACAACTAACCACAGAGCCATCTCTCCACCCTGTTGTTTGTTTTTGACAGTATAATTGACAAATAGAAAGTAAATTTCATAATCATTTCATAGTATCACTTTGCTGTTTCTTTTTCCCTCTTTGCCTCATTATCTCCCTTTATCCCTTCCCTCTCCACCCCTGCTTCCTTTTCTTGTGTTTTTTTTTTTGAGACAAAATTTCACTGTAGCCTGGGCCTTGCTTTGTAGACCATGCTAGTCCTACATAGCTCTACTTTTACAGGCTCTTTCTTTGTCATTGTGCCCCGCCACACACACACATGCCAGATGAGGGACGTCTCGCTTGCTGCTGGGCTCGCAGAGCTCCACTTGTTTCTCCTTCTCAAGTGCTGGTGTTACAGGCGTGCGCCACCACATCTGTCTGCACTCTTATTTCTGGAAAGTTGCATTTTCTTTATTGTGTGTTTTTGTGTGCCACTTGAGTGTGTGCGTGTGGGGGCCAGAGGACAGTTTGGGGGCAGTGGTGCCCCCTGTTCCCTCCCACCCCCAGGCATCCAGCCACCCACCGTTCCCACTTCTTAGATGGTTTAGGACATAAATGGTATTTGTTTGCTGTTGCAGTAACATGTCAGTGCTACTAAAGTCTGCTGAGTTTCTCTATTGCTGAATAGAAGTAACTTACACGTGTCATACAGAGTGCAGGTGTAACGTTGACTTGGTCATAACCAGATTCTCATACGTTAGAATACTCAAGACTTTATTGAGGAACTCCACTGCATGGCAAGTCTGTCCTTTCTGACTCTGCTTCTTGGAAAGAAATGTGAATAAACCTGTCACAGCACATGATTAGTTATCTGCCCTGTTTGAAAATTCTGTTTTTTTAATACAGATGTGGAATTAGAAGAAGCTATTAGAAGAAGTCTTGAGGAAATGTGATTAACGATACTACCACACAACATCAAGTGGCCTTGAAGAGACTCAGGAAAATGAACTCTTGACTTTGTTTTCTAAAGACCAGAAATCTGCTAGGATAAATGTATCTAAAAACATGTTTAATTCTTTCCTATGTTCAGAATCTTGTATTTGCTGTGTATTTTGTGCTGTTGGTTAAAAATGAAAGGAAAAAATACATGCCAATGGAAAAATAAATCATATTCTAATAATGGGTGTCACAGTTCTCCAGCTAACTTAGAATTCATGTATTTAGGTTAAAATCATTTTTTAAAGGAAAAACATGTGTAAAGCTCTTGATTGTTGTATGTTTTCCCCTTTAGCATTACTTCTTTAGCTTATTTGTACTGTACAAATGGCTCTATTTTATTTTTTTAGGAATGAAAAATATAAATAAAAGGTGCCATGACCCAGTTTTTTTCCAGAAATGTTGTTATGTGAGCCTAATATATCATATACCTTTCAGATTGTTGTTTATGATTACTAGAAGAGGGTAGTGGAAATTGATCATAGAAACAGATGAAAGCCATCGAGATTCTGCGAGTTATCATGCAGCTGTATGCTTGCTCTGACTAGAGTTGAACATTGCTACAATAAAAACATCTTCAAAACAACTAAAATGAAACTTTCTATCCCTTTCAGCCTTTTGTATGACTGGGAATATCAAAGTATATACATAGAATTCAACTTATTTTAATATTAGTCTTTTTATGTATTCATGAAAATATTTTAAATTGTTTTCTAATTTTCATATATATACTTTTCAAGAAATAATGTTAAAGGTCTAGTCTACTCAGGAGTAATCACTGACTCTTAAAAAATTCAGTTTTATGTGGACTGTCTTTATTTAAGTTATTCATTGAGTTGCATCTGATATGACATATTTAGTTTTTACTGGTTGAAGCTCCATTGTGAGTAAAAACTTACATCAGTGAAACAATAAGACTCTCATGTTATCTTGATGTGTATATTTCATGTTATTTGGGAAGAAATGTCATAGAAAAATGTTGAGATGTAACTGGTTAGTGTTAAGAATATTTCTCTAGCTGGATATACCTGTAATTCCAGCACTTAGAAGTCTAAGGCAGAACGATCATCCTATGGTGAGGCCATGCCTTAGAAGACCAAATAACAGATCTCTAAGTAAGAAGCTTTTCTGTTTGGTTAAGACAGGAAGATGTGGCTTGAATTTTCCCTTTCTGTGAAACAGTGGATAGTTTAGTGTGGAATAGAATTTCTGGCCTTTTCGATCTATAGTAGAAATCGTTTTTTTCTTGATGTCACTTTTTAAGCTGAGTATGTGTTGGTGGTAACTAACATCCTTGCCTAGGATACATGAGGGCAAAGCCTCGATCCCAGATGCTGCTTTAAAAGCATTGTTTTTTTTCCCCAGAATGTCTCCTGTGTTCCTCAGCTCTCCTGGAGGAGCTAGTGAGCCAGAATGGCCTCCAGCTCTCACTCTTCTCCCAGCTTTCTAGGGCTTTGCTAACATGCCGAGCCCTACTTATTTTTTAAATAGATACTATAACTTGAGAATTTGTTATTCATACTGTAAAATCAACCAGACTGTGGCTTACTTTTTTTTGTTTTTAAGATGGTATCACTGTGCATCCCAAAGCATCAAACAAGGCTATAAAAGGTAGTCCTCACAGTTGACCTTAAACAGTTTGCAGGTGCTAAATAGCAACAAAGGCCACCCTGAAAGTAGCTAAGCAGATGTGGAGCAAGAAGAATCACATTTCTTTACCAGGAATTCCACATCCAAGCATGTCACGGTGTGTCTTTGTGTCCAGCATGCTTGAGGTCAGGGACTCATGCCTAGCATCATAACTGTAATAGACAGCAGCTGAACCTCTTGCTTTGACAAGGGATTTTTACTGAGGCTCTTAAGTAGAGGTAATGGTGTACTTTAATGTTGACATCACTGACTTAATTTATTTTTTCTGTACATTGTTGTTTTGCCTACATATATGTCTGTGTGAGAGTGGCAGATCTTAGACTTATAGACAGTTGTGACCTGCCATGTGGGTACTGTGATTTGAACCCAGGTTCTAACCGCTGAGCCATCTCTCCAAGCCCAACTGACTGTATTTCTACTCACTAAGTGACTTAAAACATAAAACTGCTTCATAGCTTGAATTTAGACAGGAATCATACTAAGTTGTACATTATTATCAAGTATATTTTTAACATAACAATATTTTTCATTGTATTGTATATCTACCAAGTGACAGCAATGTGACAGTGGTCAGAGGCGCTCCCGTTTCTCTACTGCTCAGTATTACGTAAGCACATTACTTATTAGGAACATCCAGGTAAATGGAGGAGGAGGCGCAGGGTCCGGATTACTGGGTTTACTTGCTGTCCTGGGTATCTTCAAACCTGGAGAGCTATTGTGAGCCAGCATCTTGCCCTGTAGCCTAGGTTAGCTTCCAATTTGAGGTCCTCCAGCTTCAGCCTTCTGTTTCCTGGTTATAGATGTACACCAGCTGTGCTCAGCTCAGATGGTGTTCTTGACATCTGATAAGAGAACCCAGCAAAGATTCGAGGAAGGCGAAGGAACAAGCCATGCAAAAAACATGCAGGGTAGTCCCTGACTTGTGGTTTGCTTTATAATTTTGCAAAAATTGTACACATGTGAGAGAAATGATGTTTTTGCTCCATGATGAGCCACTACAGGGTTTCAGAAGTTTATGTCAAAGTCTACTGTGCTTGAATACTGTATTGAGGCCACACAAGAGAGGCAGGATAGGGCCTGTGAGAGTGGATGGGGCTCTGCAGTCATCCAGGTGAAGACTGACCTAGTGATGGTGGGATTGGACAAGTCATGATGCTTCTGAAGGTAGAACTGGGACTGACTAATCGAATAGATCTAGTGTGAAAGTGTCCCGGTAAGGCCTGGAGAGATGACTCAGAGGTTAAGAGATGGCTCTTAACCTGGCTGCTCTTCCACCATATGGTGACTCACAACCATCTATGAGAACTGGTGCTGTCTTCTAGCTTGCAGGTTTACATGCAGACATGTATACATAATAAATAAATAAATCTTAGTCTTAGACTAGGTGATTCTAGTCTAAGTGCCTGAGAATTATCAAACCTGTAACCAAACAGTGGGTACCGTGAAGCCAAATGAAGCACAACAAAAGATTTGCAACCTGCATCAGGCATGATGAGCATGGGAGCCATTACCAAAGCAAAGTTGTCCACAAACTATTCAGGGAGCCTGTGCATATTCATATAATAGCCAGCCCAATCTGAAGCATGTTCAGTTTAAGGACATAATTTATTTATTTAATCGCTTTATAGTATGATCGAAACTCCTTGCCTCTTCCCAGTCTCACCCTCACGCCTCTCCTCTTCTCTGGGAAAGGAAGTGCCCCACCCCTTGGATCCCAACTCCTCTTGGCACATCAAGCAGCAGGATTAAGCACTTGCCCCTTTGTGGCCTGACAAGGCAGCCCAGCTAGGAGAAAGGGATCCAAAGGCAGGCAACAGTGTCAGAGACATCCTCCACTTCCATTGTCAGGGGACCCACATGATGACCAACCTGCACATCTGCTACATATGTGTGGGGGTCTAGGACCAACCCATGCATGCTCTTTGGTTGGTGGTTCAGTCTCTGTGGGCTTCTGCCCAGGTTAGTTTTACTTGTAGGTCTTGTGGAGTAGACACATCTTCAGACAGGAGCATACACATAGCAGATTAGTCTGTGGCAATGCCTCTGCATGCTCAACATGTGACACAACTTTAAAAGAAACAGGTACTTGAAGATGTCCACTATTTTAGTTACTTTCCTATTGCTGTGCTAGAGCACCAGGACCAAGGAAACATGGAAAAGAAAGTGTTTCATTGGGCTTACAGAGGGTCTCAGTCCATGATAGCAGCAAAGACAGGTTCTGAGCACTCACCATACCTCAAACCGAAGAAAGGGGGCGGCGGTGACACCCAGCACTTGGGAGGCAGGCAGATCTCGGAGTTCCAGGCGTGGTCTACACCTCGGGTGTGTGGTCTACAGAGTGCGTTCCAGGACAGCCAGGGCTACACAGAGAAAACCCTGTCTTGAAAAATAAAAATAAAACCCAAGCAGTAGGCAGAGAGACTCTAGGAATAGATTTGAGTCTTATAGATTGTTTTGAAACCTGCCACAATGATACGCTTCTTCCAGGGAGCCCACACCTAATCCCACCACATCTGCCCTGCTTACTTGCTAACCTAGGACACAAAGGCAGATGCTGTACCACACAGATATGTCTGCAGCTCTCTTCCCCCCCCCCCTTTTTTTTAGTTTTGAGATCGGCACTTGACAGAGCTATCCAGCTTTGCCTCCATTCACTCTGACCCAAGCAACACAATCCGTTGTTGGCCTCCGAAGAGCTGGCCTAAGGCCTGAAACCTGGCCAAGCTTAGACTTTCGAGACGTTCACGTGTTCAGCTTTCACGTTTTGTCGTGAAATGGCAGTGTTTAATGAAGTCAGATAATCCACCGACGTTCATTACTTTTTAAAATGGTTGGGCTAGAAGCCAGCGGTACCTAAGGGGCTTGTCTCTGTCCAGTAATCTAATGACCTTGGCTTTGAGTTCTGAGCAAAGGCTGTAAATGCACTTTAAATTTCCTACTTTCTGTGCCCTGTGCATTAAAAAGGGCAAAACCCAACTTTACATACACAAATACATATTTCAGCCCTACTCCATCCCTACTGACCTCTACAGTTTCTGACAGAGGAGCCTGTTGAATATTCACAGAGGGTTGAAATATGTTGGGCGTGAAGGTAATAATCCTTTCGGTGGAAAGGCGAGACAGCATAAATGTACTTGGCTTCTCCTTATTTGGAGCACAGCGTTGTCCAGGTTTTCCCTGCGCTCTCCGGAGCCGGCCTGGTAACTGGACAGGTCGGGCTAGTAGAGACAGCCCTTGGGGCGTACTCAATTGTCTAACGCTCCACAGGGGACCTTTCCTGCCCACGTCACGGGCCGCACCGACTCTGTCCTTGCTGTGAATCGTGGGTGCTGGGAGAAGCAGCAGAAGCCGTTGGCGAGCCGGCAGCGCGGTGGGAGGCGGACGCCGGGGCCGGGTCCCCCACCCGCGTGCAGGCGGCTGCTCCCGCGCTGCCCTTGTTTGGCCCTGCGGCCCGGGAGGGGGAGGGGGCGGTGCCGTCCGCGTCAGCGGCGCCCGCGGTGACGGCGACGTGCGGCCCGCGCCACTGCTGCCCGCGGACGCGCGCGGACCCCCGGAGCTCATGGCCCAGGCGAAGATCAGCGCCAAGGCCCACGAGGGCCGCTTCTGCCGCTCGTCGTCCATGGCCGACCGCTCCAGCCGCCTGCTGGAGAGCCTGGACCAGCTGGAGCTCAGGTGAGGACGGCGCGGGCGTGGGGGCGCGCTTCGGGGCCAGCCCTCCCTCCCCCGGCCCGCACCAGCCCGGGAGCGCGGCCTGCAGAACTTCAGAACCGTCTGCGTGCTCCCTCACTACCTTTAACTTTCTTGGTTCCAGCAATGCTGTGGGGGGGGGGGGGTGAAGGCAGCAATTTAGTGTGTGTCCACCCCCCCACCCGCTGGAGTAAGTTTCTTTGCCCCAGACCACTTCACAGTAACACAGGGGGAACGGGGAGACTCAGGGCTGTCCCTCCTGAGGGGCAGGCCGTGCGAAGGGCCGCGCTGGAAACCGTCCTTCATTCTCCCAACCACGTGCGATGCCCTCCGCAGTCCGTCGGTATTTGTTGTGCGTTTAGAAGACACTGGTGGCACCTTGGAAGTGCCAGGTCGCAGGCCTGAAGACAGGAAAGGCAGGAGTCACACTCTGCCTGATTCTAGCCCGGGAGCAGCCTTGTAGTACTATTTCTAAATTTTGAATACCATCAAATGCTGCGAATGTTTTGTTGCCTGTCACAGTATGAGACCTTATGTATTCCGGCGGAAACGCTAGAGTCTCCACAAAGTTGCACAAGTTTTGATTGTGTGCAGGTGCTGTTCGATGAAAATCTCATCAAGTTGCCCTGAGCCTGAGAACACTTTGTTCTTTGGTTTTCTCCAGGTTCCGCCTAAGCAAAAGAACAAGAGCTAAAATCTTAAGAGCCCTGAGTGTCTGTCTCCCTCCATTCATCCCCCAAACATGCGGAAGTGTGTTTGCACAGAAAAACATAAGCAGTATTTGGTACAAGTGAGGCATTCATTAGTATCATTATTAGGACAAAAGAACCAGAAGGTGAGAAAATTTTCACAGCCTCCTGAGTAGCTACCAGTCCCTAGGCTGGAAGGAGAAAAAGGGACCTCTGAGGGGAAGGGAGTGCTTCCCTCCGTGAATTAGGCTTTGAACTTTGACCTTATATTCTCAACTGCTCAGATTTTTAACCCCCTGACAGGGTTCAGGAAATTGCTATTCTTCCTCAAGCTGAGTCATTGTCCAGAAACCTGAAGGAATGCCTCCCGTGAGCTGGGTCCTCCCTCTGTCCTGAGGGCCTTTTGAAAGTCTGGGGTTTGAGTGGTGTTACAGAGAAATGTCTGACTAATGCCAAAAGGGACTCTGACTACTGGCACTTAAGCAACTAAATTAACAGTTACTTAATTAACAGTTGAGCTGACAGGGAGGGTTTGAATAACGTGTGTTTAATGGTTCAAGGCCTTTACCAGTAAAACTATAGATTTCTCTAAGTCTTGTCTCTGCCTTAAAAATGTGATACACACTCAAAACTAAGTGTGTCAGAAGCTACGAAAAATATATGGATTCTGTTAACAGTGAATGTCACTTTTCCCTCAGGAAGCTGAAGGCACACCAAAGGCTTTCATATCCTGGAGGGTGAATTGACCTCTGCTATGTCTGAAACGCTTTGAAATGTTCAGCCCTGTTTTACAAACTGTTAAAAGCTTATAACATTAGCTACGCTACCTTACAGTACAAAATATATTTTTTACTACATCTCCTCTTCTTCAGGGCTTCCTCTAAAGAGATCCAGTCCTTTCTTAACTTCCATGACCAGTTCTGTCTGGATTCTGCCCTTGTCAGGGCTGGAGACCTTACTTATTACTTTTTCATTTACTTTTTTCTAGTGTACAAATAGTGCCTGTTAGCATCTGTCTGCACTTTAGTCCTCATGCCTCTTTGGGAGTTACCACTATCTGAATTCTACAGAGGAGAAGTTGAAGCTCAGATAATATACATCGAGCCTCCACTGCAGTCAAGAGCAAGGGACTTCCCGTTAGGCCCCAGAAAGACAACCAGCTGCGCAGTTCAACACCACGTGGCCTGGTGTTGGATGTCACTTTTCAGACTGTCCAGTTGACATGATTTTACTGAAAGAGCAGAGAATCAATTTAGCTTTAATTCAGTAAATATTGAAGACCTAGTGGGTGATAAAGAAACTGTTCAAGGGCTGGGTGATGGAGGTTGGCAGAGAGAACGAGGGTAGGCCTGGGAGATTGCCTGTTCACACATTTCCCAAAACTGATGACATAGTGAGGTGGTCCTATCCAGTTCGAGCAGCCAGGAAATGACATTGCCAGCAGGGGCCAGGAAAATGAGCCATTCCCCTGCTTTGGTTTCTTAGGATGTGCCAGTGTTCCAGGACTCACAAAGCAACTTGACACCACATTTAATTTGGAGTAACAGCCCGTAATTTAAAAGAACACTTTTCATATACACTGTAATTTGAATCTTACAAACCACTTGAGAGAGGAGAGCATTTTATCTTTAGGCAGCAGAGTGCCGGGTTGTGTTGGAACTCAGTGGGCAGGATGTTTGTCTAGCATGTTCAGAACCCTACGCCTGATCTCCAGCTTCAGAAAGCCAACGTGATGGCTACTGATACATGCCAGTATCCAAATCCTAGAGACAAGAGGAGCAGAAGTTCAGAGTCCTCCTGGGCTATGTAGTGAGTTCTGGGCCAGCCTGCAATACATGGGACCCTGTTGGGGGTGAAGGAAGGACTGAGGGACCAGGTGCCTTGCCTTAGGTCAATGTACTGGTGAGTGGTTCGGAACGCTGACAGTGAGTGACCAGTGAGTGACAAGCAGAATTTTGGTGGTGCCAGGGTCTCACATGGAGCCTGGGCTGTGAGCTTAAGAACTTGTTTTGCGAAAGACTTCTTCCACCTAAACCCACAGAGATGAGTGTTTGCCGTTCCTCTGTTGACAAAAGTACGAGCTTTTATTGTTAACAGATGGGCTTGTGTTCATGACAGTAAGTATAGAGTGACCACTGTGAAACCAGTGCGCGCTGACTTCATACATGACTCATGCTGACTTTCACAGCCTGTGCTGTCAGTCAGCGCGTTAAACTCTGTCCCTGCTTTGCTTTGTTTGGTCACGGCCAAGGTCTCTTCATCATTGGTGGCTCGGTGAGGAAATTTTGGCAGAGGCAGCCCTAGCTCCTCACACAGCACATGGGTGGGGGCCCCAGAGTTTTCGGTTTTGTGAACTGATGTTTAGGAACAACTGTCTGCACTTGCCCTCCTCCTCCTACCGCTTTGCCCTTCCACCGCCACAGCAGGCTCATGAGATGCTTGGGGCCTGGGGACCAGATGAGGGGACTCCAGTTTCATGCTTAGGAATTCTTTGCCAAAACCAGCTAAGGGTGATGTGACGTTTTCTAGAAGCCCCGCCCTGTCAACAGTGTTCTTCCCCAATTTGGACATGTAACGCATGTAATTGTTCCTGGGACCCCAGTCCTCACAGAACTGCCCCTTGCCAAACAAGAGAAAAGTTGTCACATAGATTGTGTGTTTCTATATGTCTATCCCAGCTTCTTAAGAGATGAACAGAAAGGGAAGCAGGCAGTATTTACGGCACAGTCACTGATCTCGAGCTAAGGAAAAGCCACATAGACCGAATTCTGCGAATTGAGTGGAACTATAGCAGTAGCTGATGAACAGTGCAAATGTAATGTAAACAAGCTAAATAAGGAAGAATCCTGGCTTAGTATACACGAAGCCCTAGGTTCTAGCCTCAGTACTGATAAAGCAGACATGGTGTATATGTCTGTAATACCAGCACTCAGGAGGTAGAAGCCGGAGGATCAGAAGTTCAAGTATGTTCCAAGCCAGCTTATCTCAAAAAGAAGGGTGGACGGTGGAGGGGAGTAAAACAAACGTGCTGTCCTGGCTGGCTGTGAAGTACGCTTGACACAAGCTAGAGCCATCTGGGAAGAGGGACTCTGAGGACACCTCAGAAGCTCCAGCTTAGGCAAGAAAGCCTTTGGAGCAGCGCTTCGCTTCGCAGCCTCCCTGCTGCTGCCGCCTTAACACAGTTCCTCATGTTGTGGTGACCCCCAGCCACATAACTAACTTTGCTAATGTTATGAATTCTAATGCAAATATCTGGTTTTTCCCAATGGTCTTAGATGACCCCTGTGAAAGGGTTGTTTGATCCCCAAAGGGGTCATGACCTACAGGTTTAGAACAGCTGCTTTAGGGCTTTTAGTGATTCTTGTAAAAGAAACCACCCCACTGCGGTTGGTGTCTCCCCTGGGCTGGTGGTCCTGGGTTCTGTAAGATGGCAGGCTGAGCAAGCCATGAGGGAGCAAGCCACGAGGAACATTCCTTGTGGCCTGTGCATCAGCTCCTGCTTCCAGGTTCCTGCCCCGCTTGAGCACCCAGGCTGCCTCCAGTGATGAACTATGATAGGGAAGAGTCACCCTTTTCTCACCAAGTCACTTTTGATGCTGCAATTTATCACAGCAGCAGAAACCCTGACTAAGCCAAAGGATGAGTTAATCTCCTTCAGGGAAACAAGGAAGGAAGCTGTGAACAGTCCCTGCCTGAGAGAAACAATTTTCTAAAAGATCCTAAGTATCAGGAAGAATGTCATAGGAAGAAAGAACAGCAAATGAAAGACGCATGATAAATGTATAAATATATATAGATATGCACAGATATATACATAAATATGTAAATATATTTATATCTATGTAGATACATAGATATGTAGATAGATAGATAGATAGATAGATATGTATATCGCTCTGGCATCTTCTATTATGTATAAAGAACTCTTTCAGAACCAGGCCCCCAAATCAATCATTCAGTCTCTTTCTCTGTTGAAGATCAAACTCAAGGCTTTACAAATATCAGCACACTCTATGTGGCAAAGGCTACATCCCTATCTCAAAATAGCTTTTCCATACAGATAAGAGGTGTTTTCCCCCTTCGGATGTTTCCTTCTTAATCTGTTTTATTCACTCTACAAACTCGCTGCCGCCATAACTGCTTACTGTAAACGAACTCTTTTTAGAACAAGATTCACGTGTTAGAATGTAATCTGCTCTTTCAGCATCTGTGCATCTTTTCTCTAAACACTGGAGTCATAATTAGAGTTTCTAATTATAAACATTTCATATGGGGCCAGCTGGGCCTCTTTCTTACCTCCTGGACTCCCGTATCTGAGGGAGGACACTCCTGCAGAACAATGGTTCTGGAGAAGCCTGCTGGGCCACCAGTGCTTTGTTTTCAGCCACATTTGCACACACAGTCCTCGCCTGCTTCTGCTGGCTCTTAGAGACTCGCAGTAGGGGTCACACCTAAGAGCTACTTTGCTCTATTTTGGGGTTTGACAGGTGGGTGACATGTGGATAGAAGGAGAGTGGGAGGTCCTGGGATTGAGGAGTGCTAATAAAAGGTTGGTGAAATTGTTCTTCCCCTGGCTGATTCCACTAGTGATCTGGGCTAGAATGCCCACCCATGGCCTCAGGTTCTGAGGTTATCTGTTACTGTTTCTCTACAAAAGCTGGAAATGTGGTCACTGTAATGTTTAAGAAACGTGACCTGGAAACAGAAATCTTTTATCCATGTGAGATGTTTTGCTTTTCATGATTCAACACCCTAGTTTTGTACATGCAGTATGTGTGTGTGTGTGTGTGTGTGTGTGTTTTGGAGGTAGTGAATGAAGTGTTCTATGATATAATCAAAATTTTAAAATATTTATTTATTTAATGTATATGAATGCTCTGTTTTTACACACACCAGAAGAAGGAATCAGATTCTATTACAGATGGTTGTTAGCCACCATGTGGTTGCTGGTAATTGAACTCAGAACCTCTGGAAGAGCAGTCAGTGCTCTTAACCACTAAACCATTTCACCAGCTCCATAATCAGGACTTTATACCAAAATCTTAAAGAGGCTTTCCCTTTAAATTTGGGAAAAAGCAAAAAACCCATCTCTGCCACTGTCTAGAATAGAACCAAAAGACATCAGTCAATACTACAAAGAAAAAGCAATTGGATTAAAAAGAGACAGAATTGTTTTTTCCAGATGGTATGATCATCAACTTAGAAGAAATGACAGAAGTGATAGGTCAACTGCTAAATTTAATTCAATCAATGTTGTCAGTTCTAAGCTGAGCCTAAAAAAACATCATGTCTCAAGCTACTAATAATTGAGTAGAAATGTAATTAAAATTATCTGCAAAAATATCCACAAGGTTCCTAGAACAGTCAGCAATCCATAAGGTTACTATGAAGAATATCTCAAAGCTAATAAAGAATACATAAAACTGAAGTAAATGAGATTTCAATTAAATTACATTGTAAAACAGGATGTCAAATTTCACCCATTTTTTAAAGAGAAATGAAATATATACAGTTCATATGAAGGAATAAAGGCGGATAAATATCTACACTATCTATATTTACAGAAGATTTTGGCGGAGGCGGTTCTACCTACCAATTATTGCGTGGTAAAAAGGCCATAACGCTGTGAAGTGTGTGAGGTGAGGGTAGCAAGTGTACTGATGGGAGAGATTTCAGAGATGCACTTCGTGTAGTTAAAACAGGATTTGGTGCAAAGAATGTGAAGGAAAATGGCTGTTTGGTTATTGCCTGATGCCAGAGTGTATTCTAGTGGACTAAAGAAACAACTACCAGAAAAGTAAAACTATAAATAGAATATGAGACAACATTATGACCAGAATGTGAGAAAAGCAGTTAAAACCTCAAAAGGATAAGCTACTAGGCAAAGCCACAATCAGTTCAGGACTCTTCCTATTGTCTGGAAATCAGAGGCAGGAAGGTCGGCCTGTGTTACCTTGTGAAACCCTGTCCCTAAAATAAAATAAAACAAAATAAGGGGAACTGAGAGATGGCTCAGTGGTGAAGAGCATTGGCTGCTATTGTGGAGGATCTGGTTTGGCTCCCCGCACTAATAACCAGTTCCAGGGACTCAGAGCCTTTTTCTGTCCTCTGCAGTCACATATATAGTGCACTTCTGTGCAAGCAGCCACAACACTCAGGCACATACAGTAACTATTAACAGTCTTTAATAAAGTAAATCGAGGCTCTTACCTGGGTAGGCTCATATGTGCAGATGACCCCAGGTGCTGGGCTGCAGCAGAGCACAGGGCACCCGTGGGAAATTGAGTTAGTATGAGTTTATCTTGGGGTCAAGGGCTCTGTTCAGTGAAGGCCATCCTGAAGAAAGCTCACGGGACAAGATTGTCCTGTCTGGCCGGGAAGGAGGTATTGCGAGAATGCAGACTCCTGCTGGAATCACTGAAGTGAGCATGAGTGGCCAGTGGTGAGTGAGGAGAGTCAGACAATCTATGCATGGCGCACAGCGTAGCTCCGATGCCCCAGAACTGGCTCTGAAGAGTGAGTTGGAGAGAGAGAAGCAGATGCAAATTTAAAATGCAAATGCACAGATACAGATCTTTAAGGAACAAGTGCACGTAGCTGAACATGGACTCCAACCCTGCCCTGCACAGGAAACAGCTCAGTAAACAGGAGCGGGAAGGAGAGGCTCATGCTTGCTGTCCAACCACTGAGTCAGGAGGATTGCTGGGAGTTCTAGGTCTGCCTTTCACAAAACAAAAACAACCCTAGAAGAATTTTTTTAAGTAATGGCTTTTATTATTTGTATTATATATATATATTTATTATTATTGTTATTATTATTATTTATTTTTCAGAGATAGGGTTTCTCTGTGTAGCCCTGGCTGGCCTGGAAATCATTCTGTGGATCAGACTGGCCCAAAACTCAGAGAGATTAAAGTCCTCTCACCCGGCAACTAAGTAATGCGTTTTTGAAAAGCTTTCTTACTGTCCTTTAAACTGGAGCTGACTTAGAATGGCAGCTGAAGAAAATTAATCGCTGGGCACTGTCCCTATACCGACTATTTTGTTTTGCCGATTCACACAGGGTGGAAGCTTTGAGAGATGCCGCTACTGCTGTTGAACAAGAGAAAGAAATCCTTCTGGAGATGATCCACAGTATCCAGAACAGCCAGGACATGAGGCAGATCAGTGATGGTGAGAGCTGTTCGCAGAGGGATGCCGTATGCGGCTAGTGCGGGGCGGCGTTTGCCTGGCTTTGGGTGTGCCTACTCCATCTCGGCATCAATGGCAGCTGGGGTACAGCTGCCCCTGCCCGCCCGGTCATTGTTTCCGTGTGCGCCCTACCCCCACACTGGCGAAAGCGCTGCAGTGTCCTCTGAGGAGTAGGCTAGCCCTGGGAGGGTGGGTCTCCGAGGCCCAAGGACTAGAGAGCCGCCGAGATAAGCAGCTGAACTCCAGACCCCAAAACCTGTCCATCCACAGTGGGTCCTGCCTAGCCTTCACCGTGGCAAAAGATCAGTGAATGGGGGAGTTCCGGAACTGGAATTGAGAGGAGCTGTTGACGGTTTTGCGTAAACCTTGAAATGTTAGCGGAGCTCATGGCCCACCACACTTCCAGTTGCGGGCAAAGGTCACAGTCGGGGCCAGCTTGAGCATATCTTCCAGGGGGGTGGGGGGTGGGAAGGCCAAGGCTTTCTGAGGAGTCCACTGGCCCCCCTCTATCACTGCTACTTCCTGGTTGAACATTGGTGGTGTAGTCTGACGGGCCGCGCAGGTGCAGCCGGGAGCCTCCAAGGCCCAGATCCTTAGCCATCCGCCTAGCTAAACTTGGCTTGCCCTCAACCTGATTTCCTTCCCGCTGTAGACGCTTGTGCCATGTGTGGGCAGACAGACTGGGGTTGGTAGCCGGTGAGACAGCCGATGCCTTCAGGGAAAGGCGTTCTCTGAACCCAACACTTTCCCAGTTATTCTTATATGCGCTAGTATTTTCTGTCTTTTACCTTAAAAAAAACTCACAGAAGTACTTGTAGAAAATGAAGGTAGCCTCAAGTGCTTGCCTTGGCATTGTTGATGTGTAAGCTTCTGTCTCATACTGACCGATGTTTTGTGCTTAGGAGAAAGAGAGGAATTAAACCTGACTGCAAACCGTCTGATGGGGCGAACCCTCACTGTTGAGGTCTCCGTGGAAACGATTCGAAACCCCCAGCAGGAGGAATCCTTAAAGCATGCCACGAAGATTATAGACGAGGTGGTCAGTAAGTTCCTGGATGACCTAGGAAATGCCAAGAGTCACCTAATGTCACTCTATAGCGCGTGTTCATCTGAGGTGCCCGCTGGGCCGGTTGACCAAAAGTTCCAATCCATAGTAATCGGTTGCGCTCTGGAAGACCAGAAGAAAATCAAGAGGCGGTTAGAGACTCTGCTGAGGAACATTGACAACTCCGACAAGGCCATCAAACTGTTAGAGCACTCTAAAGGAGCTGGCTCCAAAACTCTGCAAACCGCCGACGGCAAATTCAACTAGTCCTCAGATCCACCAGCCTTTACGAAAGGAAAACGATTTTAAACCCCTAGGTCTGTATGTCAGGCATGACCACTTACCTCATACTGATAATTATTTCAGATGAGGAAGTATTCCAATGTCTACAGATAGACAATAAAACTACAAGTATTTCAGTCACCTGCTTTGAAGTTTCAGACAGTGGTCCTGTCTTGAACTGGACTCCAGCACTGTGTATTTAACTTCTGAAGATGTATACAGAGTGTGTGGGGAACATTTTTAAAGGGGGCAAAAGTGCCACTGCTTTTTCCTTGACCTCAGCACGGATGCACGCAGCCCGGGAGCAGTGCACTCACACCACGCAGGGTGCCTGGAAGGGTAAGAGGAAAGACATCAGAACTTCATCCTGCATGTTCTCCATTTTGGGGGCTGTTTCTTTATGCATCTCATGACGTATTTTTAGGTGTGTGGAAGCATGACAGAATGGGAAGAAACCGCCCTCATGTTACCACTGTGAGGCTCCACACGCACCTGTCTGCAGGAGCATCCCTCCAGGGGCGAGCCGATTGCCTTCTTTATGCCTTGAAATCACGTGTGCAGCGGGAGCACCGTGTGCTTAGCCAGTCACATCTCCGTGGACGGTTGGGTGGTTTCGACTCCAAGACAAGATCTCTGTCCACAGAGCTTTATTCTATTCTTGGTCCTCTTTGTATAAAATTCATCGATGGGTTCATGGCCTAGAAACACGTTTCTAAGTTTTTATAAGTTATATTAGTTTGTACTGTCTTCAGTAATTAAAAGAATCCATTTCACCCAGCTCCCTAGTGTCAGCGTTATTTTTCTACCATTAGACACAAAGCCCGTTATCTCATTTTCTAAGAAGCCTGTCCACATGGTCATCTTCCCCTCACAAGGGAACACGTTCTGAGTAAGAGGAAATGCTGCTGCTGGTGCACTAAGTCCCCAGCTGCTCTGAAAGGAACCACCCCAAACTCAGTTTTTATTAGAGTGCAGACTTTTTCAGACAATGGTCCATATGGATCATTCTCTCAGCACTGACATTACTGAGCAGAGCTTCCTGTACTGAAACGCTAGGCCAGTCTCTGTAGAATGCAGTCATCTCCTGAGGCAAAGCTCCCTGCCAGCAGACTTGATGCCTGTCACAGGCTCGCTGTTACGGTATTTTCTGCCATCTGGTTTTTCACCAGCGGTTCTCAAATGTCAGCCCCACTGGTTCCCTTTCCATCCTGGGAAGCTATGGCCACCCCACCCCCACTCACTCACTCACTATCCATCCAGAACATCTATTGTGAGTCCTGGCTATCTCCATGGTCTTCGTGTTTTTTGCATTCTTTCTTTCTTATGTGTTACAGAGCATGTCTGTGCACGCACTCATCTCCAGAGAGAGACCAGAAGAGGCAGTTGAGGGTTGCCTGGAATGACGGCTGAGTTGAACTCCGCTCTTGGAGAATGGGGCTGGCTCCCATTCAGCCCCCATTCTCAGTTTTCACAATAGAATTTTTTTGGATGGTCACTGGTTTCTTCTTACAGACTAGACCATGACCCACCACTTCCAGTCCTCTTTAGGCTGTGGATCTGTTGTCTCCAGCTTCTGTACATCCAGGGTTTAGGGGCCTTCTGAGTACATTTTCTCTGACTCAACCACAAGTGACACACATACAGAGACAGCCCTTCCGCCATTCTTGTTCTGCTTCCCAGGACTCACCTCTGCACTAGCTCTGGGAAGCTGCTTTGTGCCTTTATCTTTAAGGGCAGGATCTGTAGTGTGCTAGCCAGCAGGACCTACAGAGGAACTGGAAGCAGCCTACTCAGATTCACCAACTAAGGCAGAGTGGTCTTCAGGCTTCTGTGTCCATCACTGTCAAGCAGGAGGCGGGGAAGGCTCAGGCCTAGGTGGGGAAGACGCTAGACTGTATCACAGCAGAAATGAAGTATCACAAATCCCAGCCTGAGTGTCAAAGCAACCAAGGGGAACCCTTGCTGAGCCACAGCTGGAGTCCTAGAGGGCTCAGGCAGCAAAGGCTGGGGCTCCCCGATGGCCTGATCCCATGGGGGGGGGGGAGAGGGAGGATGGGATAGCATGAGTCAGCTACAGGCTTTACATTAGAGTTGCTAAGGAAATATTAACAAACACCCTCCCCCAACACAGGAAGATTGTAAGTGAGTATTGTGCACAGGGACACAAGGTACGGAATGCAGTTCAGTCTAGTACCTCATCGGAGTGCTTAGACCTCACCCTAAATAAGTGATCAACCCATGAGTGGTGGTGCAGGCCTTTAATCTCAGCATTTGGGATCCCAACCTTGGGAGGCAAAAATACAGACCTCTGAGTTCAAGTTCAAACTTGCTTTGGTCTACAGAGCAAGTTCCAAGCTAGTCAGGGCTACATAGTGAGGCCTGTCTTAAAAAGAGAGAAGTGATCAACTCTTGCAAAGCTCCATTTTATTTCATTTTAAAAATTATTATTTTATGATAGCATTTTGCTGGAATGTAGGCCTGTCTTTGGGGGGTGCTAGATCCCCTAGGATTGCCAGTTGTGTGCCACCATGTGGGGTCTGGGAATCGAACCAGCGAGAGTAGCCAGTGTGCTTAACCAATGAGCCATCTCTCCAGCTCAAGTTCCACTTTAAATAGGAGAGAATTTACCAGCCACCAGAAGCAACAGAGCATTTGGTGAACTGAAAAGCACAGAAGGCTCTGAATGCCATACATTTGTCATTCTAAATGACTGATCCTGGCAAATGCTGTACATCTCAAGTCCATCTCTATGATATTTCCAAAGTTGAACAACATAGTACTTAAGGACACAAAATAAAAACAGCTGCAAATTTGGAGGAGCAACTGGGACATGAATGAGTTTGAAGTCAGCTGTTCTCTACTCTTGTCCCTTCTAGTTTACTCATACAAGGAAGTGAGATGAAACAGAAACAGGACAGTCCTGCAGAAGCAGTGGTATGAACGGCCAACCACCTTCTGGCCAGCAGAGGGCGCCGCGGGGCGGTCGCTTATGGTTGCACTCCTGCCCTGTCTAGAAACACAAGATGATGATTTGGCTGAGCTGGGTGTCTGATACAGTGAATTAAACTATATGGTTCTTTTACACCAGAAGATAGATTAATGGCATTTGGGGCCCAAAGCCTCAAAACAAGAAGATAACATTCTTTAAAAGACTAGTAGTAATTACAGAAAAAAAAAGTTCGCTTCTGGAGCAAAGCCATTTAAAGCATGATGCTACTAGGTTACACTAATTAACAGGCACCCAGACTGACAGCATATGAGTGCACAAAGTAGCTAAGTGTGAAATATCTTTCGGGAAGCCAAATCTGCTTGTTTGCTTGCTTGCTTATTTTTATTTATTTATTTATTTGTGAAAAATAAAGCTCAGGCTGGTGAACCCACTGTAAAGCCGAGGAAGGCCCTGCTAGGCCACCACGCCTGGGTCCTTTCAGCATTCCTCCCCACCTGGTTGCCTCCATCACAAACACCACACACCATTCTAGCTTTGAAATGTTTTATTTGGGGGCATTACTGGGATTCATCTTTGTTGAAATTTTAATCAAGTAGTACATTTTTAAATTAACCCCAAATGCGTTAAGTACCACCCAGTAGGAATACATACAAGTAGTTTCCCATTCAGATTTACAAAAGCATTATTTATTAGTAATAAAAATATAGAAGGGGTTAAGATTTTCCTTTGATCCAAAGATTTTGTTTTTAAAATACCATTTATCAACATCCTACTATAGGTATTTCAAGAGACAACAGAAAAGGAGTAACAAATGGTCTTGTGGCTAAATCATTCTGCTCTCTGGGTGCTTGGTGCCTGGACATTTCTGACCCCACTGTGGGTTTATTTGCCTGTACGCAGATAACTTCATTCGTATGACACATGGGTTTCATTTGTGAAACCCTTAAGCAGCCCCCAGAGTCGCTGCAAAGGCTAGCAATGGACGACAGGGGCAGAGCACTCAGGGTGCACCCTCAGGCTCTGGGGCCAACTCTCTGTCCTCAGTCTGAAGAGACCCCAGTTCCTAGCAGCAGGCACAGTGGGACCACACTCCTGAGCTCTTCTCCGCACTGTCCACACAAGTGTGAAGCGACCCTCCCCCTGCAGGGAAAGGGTCACACATCCTCTCTGTGGTAGTGTTAGCTTTAATTTGAAAACTACTTTGTGTACTTTGAGTGGATAAAAAGAAACAGTTCACCCTGCTTCTATTTGAACTGCCTTATACGGGTTGTCTTACATAGGCAGAGACCAGAAGAAGAAACCTGAGGAACTCTTAAGATATGGCAATTATTCCACAGCTATGTGCCCGACACCAGAAACTGGTGACGATGCAAAAAGTTAACTAGAGTCCAAATGTACAACGGCCCAGGGTCCTGGTCAGGGTTCTCGTCAGCATCACACGGGAGTGTCACTAGAATTTCATACTGAAGTTCTTAAGAGTTAGTCCCAGAAGAAAACAATAATGTGCTCGTTGAAGGTTTCAGGAGTGAATATTTTGATAAGTTAACATTGTGGCTGATTTTAGACCTTTTAGTTAGGTATAAAATAAAGCAAATGTAAAGTAAAAATCCAAATATGTAACGAAGACTTCCATAAAAAATGGATAAAACAAAACATGTAAACTTGTAACCAATATTAAGGAGACCACAGTCATCATCAGATGCTGCTTTACAGAGTACCATACCTTTGTACCACGCAACTATGGACTATGAATAAGCTGCAATGTTCTATAATGAATGAATTTTCTGCCTATTAAAAACTGACAATCAAGATAATTTGCCACCAAATATACTTTGTGCGAAAACTAAAGAGCTTGTATTTGAAGAGAGAGAACTGGTTCACAGCGTGCACCCCGTTAGGTCCCCCACCTCACCCCACTGCCAGCAAAGGGAGTGCTACCAACTGGTAACTTTGTGACTTTGGTGCTCTCTACATGAATCTGGGCAGGGTGAAGGGGGTGCAATGAGGGAAACCTTTAAAAAAAAAGTACAAAAAATATTTATACATTTTAGTTAAAAAATGACTTTATAGCACATTTTCCAAGAAAAATCCTTTTTTATATTTTGAAGTTACATGAAAACCAGGAATGTGGAAAGGGGCTAGTGATACTTTAAAAATGAAATTACTGATAAAGGATGGAGAGCTTTTAATAGAATTCATGAACTTATCTCTTTCTGGCAGGCTAGTGTCCTTCTCATAATCTTTTGACCTTCATTTACATTCTGGGTCATTTCTTTACAGATGTTTCTTACTGACAGCTCTTGATAAGGTGCCATGTAAGCCAAAAACCGCAGAAAAATTTAAGCAATAATTGTAAAATGCTACAGGAAGTGTGTAAACAAAAAGATGCTTTAAACTTGCAAGGCCTGGATCAGGACCAAAGACCATCTTTTGTACATTCTGAAAACATGGTTCCCTTCACCTTTGAAGGTCAGGCTTTGGTCTCAGGCAGGAGCCTAGAAGCTAGTGTGCACACACTGCACAGGGCCTTCTGCGTGGCTCTGCGGCCACACACTGCACAGTCTTCCGCGTGGCTCTGTGTGTTCCTGGTGTGTGGCTAGCCACGGAGCAGCACAAGCTTGCCACATTACAGGGGCCACAGAGAAGACTCTGCAAGAACTCCCAGGAGGGAGAGGCCGAGCACTCATACATTCCCTTCACCTACACTGTTGGACAGGAAACTGCCTTTCAATGATGCCAGAAATACAAATTCTAATAGTAAAGCACTGTAAAAATTAGGGCTAGTGTTTTGGCACATGGTACATTTGAGTCCAAGTTTGTTTTCTAAAATATGTCTCAAAGTTCTCGTGTGAGACCAGAAACATACACAATGTATAAACAGTTGTATGAGTGAACTATTTAGAATCTACATCTCCTTTTCCGAGGGCACAGACCTTCATCTGCTTGAGCCAGGGGTCTGCATGCACACTCCCGCAATCCACACCGCAGATATCGCACAGACACCACTGACAACACGCTGCTGCAGTTTCACAGAAGTCCCGGTTTTTCCACCAGCATTTCTTTAAGCATTGAGGTTGAACATTCCAGAAAAGCTAGTCGACCAGTTTCAGGAAAAGGATTCTTGCTATCTCTCCTTGGTCCATAAAACTGGTGTCAACATTACTTACTCATTTCATCTTTGTTTTCAGCATTTAAAATTCAGCAAAACCTGTTTTTGACATTTCCTATGGTGTCCCTTCAAAAACAGGAGAAGCTTCGTCTAATGTAAAAAACTATCATGAGTCCATGGGGGCAGTAATTTTCCAGCAGAGGGCTCCGTCTACAGAAGCGCAGCAGAGCAACATACAATGTCAGCTTTCAGAGCGAGGTGCAAGGCCTGCCAGCCCACTTGGACACACTGTGGCACGGTGCCCTTCTCAGCGAACTGCACGATGCAATTCGGCTTGTCTCCTCCCTAGGACAAGTTAGGGAATACTACAACTGCTGAAAGGATTTCTGGTTTTCTTGGTCCTTTGTTTGTTAGGTCTAAGATTGATGACGTCTCTACCATTAAGGGAACTTGAATTCTGACCCAAGTGACTTCCAACAGACGTATTAAAGACACCTGTACAAATTGGGGAAAAACAGAATGACTGATACACCTCAAAGCCACCTGTCATATACACATTATTTATTAGTAAAATTAGATACATAATCAAGTACCTCCAGTTGTTTTCACTTTTTATTGTAGTGCAACAGAAACATTTTAAGCAAGCAATTCAGCTATTAAACTCAGTTCTGCACTTCTATTACCCATCTCGGTTAACTCTTTGCATCCTGAAGCTTAAAAATCATAATCAAATTGGCCTATAGGTAGATGACAAGCGAGAGAGAGAGGAAGTAATTATATCCCCATTTTGAAATGTGCCATGCATAAAATAGAAGCTATAACTTAGGAACTGCTGAGCATCTAGATATAGAGACCTCTGGGCATAGGCACACTAAGGAAACAGAGTCCAAGACCAGTTGCTGCCCACACTGCTGTGTGAAGTGGAAACTCAGTAGAGCAAGCCCCTTTTAACAAGAGAGCTGATGGTCACAGAGCTCAGAAGCCATCCTTCTAACAGTTTTAACTCAGACATCTTAAAGAAATGAGCACGTTACTTATTAAAGAAACACAACAATGCTGAACAGAGCAAGAGCCAAGCAAACATATGGGCTGAGGTTCCCTAAGCACTCACCAATTTTGTTACTACTTGAATGCGTCTGTTCTGGATCTTCAGTTATTTGCTGTTTGAGTTTCTGTAGGTGTTTCTCAGCCAAATATTTAAAAACTAGAGTAAACACACAGTCAGAATGACTATGCAAGTAAACGCGTTTCCACATTACAATATTTATACTTACTGCACAAATTCAAAATTACATCAGAGTAAAATTACATTAGATTATGCTAAAAATTCAACTTTTACAAGTTGAGCAGCATCTTCAGAAGTGCAGTGATGCACTGACAAAGCCATCAGTGTAAAGCACACCCCACGAACAGACCACATGCACCTGTACACCGGCTCTGCCTTCTGAGAAGCTTGAACCATGGTGAATACCCAGCAACACTAACCTGACCCATCCCTTGTTTGTTTTGAGACAAGGCCCTGACTATCCTCAACTCACTCTGTAGCAGGTGGCGGAGGGTGGTCTAATGCTATTTACTGACCCTCAAGAGCTGGTTACCGGCCCCTGGATACAGCCATCCTTGGTGTGTAAACCTGCCTAAGATATTATACCTGACTGGTTCGTTAAATGCCCTACAACTGGGCAGGGCAGAATGGGGTAGGCATGGCTAAGGTTCCTGGGCTTTTGAGGATAGAATAATCATGAGAATCATGGGAGACAGAGACAGACAGGGAGAAAGGAAGAAGAAGGACACCATGATGGTTAGCCAGGAGAAGAAACCAAGCAGGACTGGGAGGAAAGACTCCAATAATGCTGTGAAAAGCCCCAGATGAAGAATAAAAGCAAGTATTTATAAAATTATGGATGGAAGATAGGATGGTTGAGGATGGCATTTGACGGGGCCTGGGAGATGGACGGTGAGGTGATTTAGACAGCATAGGTAGGAATATCTGCCTGGACCAAGGTAAATAAGGCGATTATAAAATCTAACAGGTGTCTGTGTCTTATTATTATTTGTGACAGTGGGTTAGATAATAATGCCGTGATAATCACAGCGCTAATAATAAACATTATAGAGCCTAACAGCCACTTAGAATTTGCTACAACAACCGGGCTGGCCTCGAGTTCACAGATATCCACCTGCCTGTGCGTCTGAGTGCTGCGACTAAAGGTATGTGCTACCTCACCCAGCAATCTTACTTTCTTAAACTAGAACATCCTGGACAATGTTGCTGCCTGAGGGAGTCTCTACAGTGGAGGAATAATGAATTAGCACCCTCTAAAAGTTATGCATGAGAAACACACAGAGGTGGCCATTCATGCTTACACCTTCTACTTTTTAATGTTTCTTTCAGTTTTTTACTCGGTGTGTGGCACAAGCATGTGGAGGTAGATAAAAATCTGTGGGAGTTGGTTTTCTCTCTCATGCCGCTCTGTGAGTTCTAGGGGTTGAACACACTGTCAGAATTGTCGATGAGCACTTTCACTGCTGGGTATCTTGCTGGTCTTATAACTTAGATTTTTAAGAGATAAGAAAAAAACTGCCAAAAAAGCCCACTAAAATCTCAGGAGTTTCCAGGTCAGTAAGTAACAAGTAATCACAAATATTAGTGAATAATTAAGGACCCTTGGAACAGAATACTTTCAAAATTAATGTTATGTAATAAGTTTGTTCTCAAATTGTTTTGAAATCCAATTTCTAAGCACAACAGAAAAAGCATTTTTAAAAACCCACAGATTTCTTGTTGCAGCAATACTGTTTTGTAAAGATGCAGTTTACCTTCATTTACATTTAGATCTTCCTTCACAGATGTCCTGTAGAATCTTAGCTTCAGCCTTTTGGCCAGCGCCTCGGCCTCCTCACTGCACATCAATTCAAACAAACAAAGCAGTAAGGTTCCTGCCAAGAGGGTCTTCTCCGAGTTACTTTTCAACTATATCTGATGCAGGACCCTGGAGGTGGGGAAGGCGGCAAGGGAGGGAAGCTCTGTCTGTTCTGAAGAAGCTTGACCCTGTTCCCTATCAGCTGAAATAGAAAGAAAGCTGAGCGTTCAATGTTTGAGGACGACTTTTTTTTTTTGCTTTCTGAGACAGGGTTTCCCTGTATAGCTTTGTCTGGCCTTGAACTCACATCAATTCACCTGCCTCTGCCTCCCTGAGTGCTGAGAGGCATCCTACCTGGCTGAGCATTACTCTGATCTTAATTATTCTTGTGGGATGAGTACCAATCATTTGCCAAATTGTGACCAAAATGAATTTCTATAATGTCACAAAGCAATGACACGTTACTTTGGAGTACCTTAATGTGGGCGTGGGACCATAGCTTAGTTGGCAGATGCTCACTTAACATACTGGCCTGTAAATTCCAGCATCTCAGAGTCAACCTTGGTTACAGAAGTAGGGGCCAGTCTGGGATACATGAGACCATGTTTAAAAAACAGCATTTATCTTAAACACCACTTGAATTCATTAACCCCGAGTGACTTATTTTATTTACTCTTATTGCCAAAAGCCAAAGTGAACGAATACATTACTGTCCATACTGGCAAGAGGAGATTGTAGTTTCATGAGGGCTCTAGATTTACTGGGATTGAAGCAGCCCTGCTCCAGAATGGCCCCTGTGGCCCCTGGATGCCTGATTTGCTCTCTCTGTGTAGCTTTTCCCATCCTGTAACCACAGTAGCCAGTGTCCACTAAAACATTCCCGAGAGGCCAGAGAGGTCAGTGTGGTTCTTCTTGTGGAAATGGCTGCCACTCTGTAAGAATAGTGAGAACACTCAAGCAGTCCTAAAGAAGGCCACCTCCAACTGATTGAGCCATCTTAGAGTGGACCCTCCACCAGGCTTGCAGGACATGAACACAGCCCAAGCGTGGACAAGGCTGAGGCTGGATGAGTCCGTGTTCACCTCGACAGGGAATGAGTTTCCGGCCAGCCTGGTGCCCAGAGCCAGACACACTCTCAAAAGGCAAAGCAAGAAAGAGCAAGAGAAAGGAAAAGTCAAAAGTAAAAGCATTTAAAAACTAGCAAAAATATTATTAGTAAGGAAGAATAAATACATATAGGTAAAAATCTGGGTGATTAACTGTTAAAAAATATGAAGAAATGGAGAGATGGCTCCATGGTTAAAGAGATGGCCTACTGCATGACTATGGAGAGAGCCTGAGTAAAGAAGTCTGACCGAACTCTATGATGGGCTTCATTTTCTAGCTAGATAGAACAGGCCTGAGTTTTCTGTTCCTCAGAAAAAGAAACTTCAGTTGCAGGAAAAAACACAGAACTGGGTTGGCCAGGACAACTGGTCCAGGGAGATAACGTTGCTTAGCTACTGGTCTGAGAAGCCCCTAAGCCCTGACCAGAGTCATGCAGCCATGAGCCAAGTCCTGACCAGAGTCACGTAGCCTCTGTGGGTACCAGCCAATCCTAATTGAGGTTACACAGCCACAGTAGGAATTCCCCTCTCTGGCTCTTGCCATGTTGTGGAAGCGGTAGTCCCAGCATGCTGGATCTCTGCAGAATAAACACCCTTTCCTGCATGCGTCTGGGGTCGTTCTTTCAGCACTTTCTGGACCTAACACCACGAGGACTAGAGCTCAGAACCAAGTATAAGAAGAAGCTAGGTGCGGAACTCCAGAGCTGTTGGGTGCAGAGGCAAGAGAATCACTGGGGCTGACTAAAGGCTGGAGGTCGCCTCCACATCGATGGGAAGACCCCGCCTCAAACAACACAGCCCATGAGGGTCCTTTCTTTCTCGCTCTCTCTCTCATGTACACACATTAAAAGATTTTTGCACTGGGCTGGAGAGACAGCTCAGCAGTTAAGACTACTGGCTGCTCTTGCAGAGTTCCTGAGTTCAATTCCCAGCAACCGCATGGCATCTCAAAACTATGTATAATGGGATCTGATGCCATCTTCTGGCCTGCAGGCATTCATGCAGACAGCGCCCTCATATACATAAAATCAATAAATAAATCTTAAAATGTTTTAAAATTTTGAGCTAACAGTTTTGAATATACTAAACTACACAGACCCAAACTTCCCTAAACCCAACCATACAGATCTACTTACTATAAACATTAAAGCACCCAGAAATGTTTTGCTCTCTTCCTTTCCTTTTTTAAATTGGGCCTTCCTATGTAGCCCAGGCTGGCTTGGAAATTGGGCAGTTCCCACCTCAGCCTCTCAGTGCTGGAGTCTATGTATGTGCCATGGCACAGGGGAAGCACTTCAGCCTACCTACTGTCACCTGTGGCAAGCTGCGGAGTTCTTTCAGGTGAGGCCACGGTTCTTCATTCCCACCACAGAAAGAATTTCAGAACAAGTCAGTATGAAATCGTTTTAATACAGATTTAAGCAAGGGGCGTGGGGGAGTCACAGAGGACAGAGGACAGAAAAGAGAGAGGGAGGGAGGCAGGGATTCTAAGTCGTCTTACTTTTTGATACAGGAATCATCCAGCAGATCAATCTTGTTTTGTACCAGCACAGTTGGTATATCTCCAACTTCCGCTACTACCTTTTCTCTCCAGCTGGAAATTGCTTCAAAAGATTCCCTGTCTGTGGTGGAAAATACAAGCACACAAGCCTGGGCTCCTGCAACATCACAAAAGGAAAGGGTCAGCACAGTAGCAAAGCAACCGGGAGCAGGACACCGCCAGCTTCCACGTCCGGGAGCAGGACACGGCCAGCTTCCACGTCCGGGAGCAGGGCACCGCCAGCTTCCACGTCCGGGAGCAGGGCACCGCCAGCGTCCACGCTCTCAGAGGAGTCTCCGCTGGGCCAGCACCGCTCCCACATCTAAGCCATCTGCTTCTGCTTCAACGGACTTTCACGTTAAGAAGCACAGGATGGTATGAAGAACAAACAGTTCAAGTGTCAAAGTAAACTCAAACTGGACACATTTAGTTAAACATTACAAAGCACGGCTTAATTCCCACTAAGAGGCAGGAAGGTCGGGGGAGTGGGGATGACAAGCTTCTGCTACAAGCATTCATGGCAAGATTTGTAATCTGCTCACAGCACAGACCTCAGAAAAGCTCAGAAAAGCTCAGAAAAGCTGTTGTTTGAGAAAGGAAAGACCAAAGAAAACAGCCTCCCTCCAGCTATTAGGTAGGTGATAGAATAGGCAGAGACCAAGGGACTGTCAGAGCAGAGGAAGATGTAATGTTGACGCAACAGCTGAAGTGACCTGGGAGTAACTAAGCAACTGGCGGACACTGGCCCCGGCAGACACTGGGCCGGGAACAGACCCTCCCGTGGGACATCTCCAGAGCCCGGTTTCCCACCACCTACAGCAGGTTCCTCTTTTTCTGCCTCAAAGGATTTTTGGTTTTATTTGTGTTTTCTTGTTTCTACAGGGCCTTGGGTTTCTTAGGGCATTCTCAAGAGGACCTGGTAAATACTTCAGTCTCCTGAGGCGGCTCTGCAAGGTTCTTTAAAGGGCCTGGACCCAAGTTTCCCTCTATGATAACTAACTTCTATGTTCAATACAGTAGCCTCCGGCTATGAAGCTCTCCCTTCCCTAACAACCTTCCACTTCTACTTCTTTCTAGGAGCATGCCCCAAATAAATCACTGAGCTGGGGCTCAAGAAGACTGTTGAACCTTTCAAAGGCAACTAACCTAACCACAACTGTCTACAGAGCCACAGGAAGCCTGGAGTCATCCAGCCTAAGAAAGCAAAGCAGGTTAGAACATGAAACGCCCTACAACACATCAATAAAAGCAGGACCACCACCACCAGCCCTGAGGTAACAAAAGTAAATTCTAAAATCATCTACCGTCTCTGGAAAGACAACAGGAAGCAGGTCTCCACAGCAGAGTTCACCCAACAGCGAGAGACACCAATCTCTAGTTTAATCTCACTGGGACAGGGGTGACCCACCCTGAAGGGCAGTGACTGACTCCCACCCTCAGGGGCCACCAACTGGCAATGGCTCCTCTGCTGGGGGTGGGGCGTCAGAGCTCCTGCCTCATCCACGCTGTAATTTTAAGTGGCTTAACAGCACAGGTCTTGAGCAGGTAAGCACAGCCGCCATGAGTTGAGTACCACAACCATGCCACGCCCAGAAGTCGATATCACACAGCTCTCTTCCCATCTGCCAGCTCTTGAACACCTGCCACCCCCTGCCCTCTGCTGGGGGAGGGGTTGACACAGACACCTCACCCATACCTGAGCACTGTTACTCAGCACTTTGTCCATTTGTGAATGTCTATATTAACCACCACCTGCTGAGAACATGAGCAGCTTCCAACTATGGCTGAGAGCAACACAAACCTATGCACCTAAGCACAAACAATTAGAAGGCAACTTAAGGGCATACCGGTTAACAAATCAGCAGTAGGTTTCCCCACCGAGGACTTAAGATCTCCTCAGTCATGGGATTCTGACAGGCTTATAGGAAGCAGCTCCATACTCAATCAGAAAGAAGTTGGCTGCCCCCATAACCGTCAGGCCACTACTGTACCAGTGGACACATGTTGCCAGGCATGACTGTGTACTTTGCCATACACGGTCCAACGCTAAATGAGGCTGCTGATGTCTCTTCTCCTCCAGGAGCCTGCACAGTGCCTCCCAGCCTGTGAAGCTAGCTACCTGGAAGAATTTCCTGTCCTCTATCCAAACTCAGTGGAATCTTTAGCAATAAGTTCTTAACCATTTGGAGATGATGGGAGACCATGAGAAATGGCAACAGCCTATGCTGTTTTTGGTACCTCTGGGCTTCCAATACCTCATGGGAGGTATCTTGAGATTTTCATTAATAAAGTCCCCCAGTTCTCCCCTCCCCCCGGGACTTAGAGGACAAAGTGATACCTTGTTAAATCCTATGTCTACTGAAAGATTTGACTGCTTTGGTCAAATGGAGTAACAGCATGGGCCTTGCTTGTCACTTTAGCAGATCAACTTTCAAGAAATATTATAAGCAGAAAAAGACATCACTGCTTAGATTACGAGCTTGTAATTAAAATCATTAAGCTTCCTGACAAACAGACCTACTAGCTCCTGCCATCTTGAGGCAAGGCTACTTATAACTACTGAAAATGGCCTGGACATTTCAAAATCGCGAGAAACTGAAGTTGGGGCAGAGACAGCAGATCTTGAGAGAGAACACCAGGCTGGAGCAGGGCTGCTCTGGGGAATCCAGAGTTTTCTCCTTTTCTCTTAGTAATACCTTGGGGAAACAGAGTTAATTATTAACTAAGAGGAAGCAGAGGCCCTGCTGGCATGGAAGCTACCATCCAGGAGTCCCTCCATGTTAAAACCCTGTCCCTCAAGGTAAAAGTAAGATTTAAATGGAGTTTCCAGCCTCCCCACGGCCGCCTCCATGACAAACCCTGTTGAGTTTCAGTTGGAGAAACTGCAGGGAATCAACTCTTCTACTGGTGATTTGTGTCCCTGTCTACTGTTAGGATGTGACTTTCTAGAAATACAAAATGCTCATAACTCCTTCTCCCAAAAGGGAAAGCTGATTTCACACTTGGTGGACAGTGGCCCCACTATCTCCATACCACTAACGAAGGAATCAGAAGATCTTGAAGAGGAAACAGGCAGCCTTCTTTCACAAGTACCACTGGAATCAGGAAAATCCTCAACAGACACAGGACAAATAAGACAGCGGCCTGCCTGAGCTGACAGCAGCAGACCCTGACCTACCGCGAACAAGACCCTTGAGGAAAGACGCCCTAATGGGAACCGCGCCCATCACAGGGAATTCTGAGGAAAGGGCTTCTAACCCTTGCACAGGCCTTGCAGAACCCCTGTACAGCAAGGAAGTCAAGGGGAGAGAGGAGAGGTCTGTGCAGCAGCAGGAGCTCCGAGCCACCGATAAGCCACCCTCGGCGGCCAGCGGCGCCTAACGCCCACACCTTGTCATCTAACCTTCTCTAAAAGCTTTCCAATGTCAGACCTCTACAGAGCCCCTTTCACCCTGCTCAATCAACAGCCAGTATCCGTTTGCCTTCGAGAGCGAGCATGAGCAATACATGTGCATTGTAATGTCATGGGGAGACACTTAAAATCATACATACTAAAAAAATAAAATAAAAAATAAAATCATACATATTTTTCTCAAATTCTTAAATCTGATTTTACTATACGAAACCACACGCAGGAAAGAATCCATCCAGTTCATGATGACCACTCTATTTCTGAATTTCCCCTTCAGCCTCAACAGATGCTGCCACGACAGGAAAAGGGCGCTCAGCATGAGAAGGGCCGTGGTCTCAACGCCTACGGTCATTTATGATTACGTCTTAGGCAAGCCCATGATACCATGAAACACCCAACTGGCATTTACTTCTGGAATACACATTCATTAGTTCAATGGATCCCAGATAAAATGATCTCCTAGCATACACAGTTTCTGGAAGCCTGTCCCAAAAGGAACTCACAATATACTCAAGATAGTCTATCAGTCCCAAATACAAGACACTTCATGGGACAGAAGGCATATCTCTTCACCAAATGACCATCTGAAGCCTGGCAATTAGACTGTACCCAAATCTCTCTAATACAAGGATATAAATGTATCTTAGAACTAATCTGTATGCTTTCCCATTTGGTTGAAGCTTTCCTTTGCTGGAAAGCCACTGCCTACCAATAGGAAAAAAAAAATCTGCTATATAAAATTATTCTGCCAGGCATGGTGGCGCACGTCTATGATCCCAGCACTCTGGAAGGCAGAGGCAGGTGGATCTCTGTGAGTTTGAGGCCAGCCTGGTCTACAAAAACGAGTCCAGGACAGCTAAGGCTACACAGAGAAACCCTGTCTCGAAAAACCAAAGATAAATAAACAAATAAATAGATGTTCCTTGCGCATTCCTGAATTGCTCAGGGATAATAGTGCTCACTCTACTGTAAAATGGCCTGTTGTACAGATGTTTAGCATACTCAATCCTCTGGACTGGCTGAGTGGACAAACGGCACCGTAAGAGCCAACTGACAAAGTCAAAGCTTTCTCTTTGCCCCTGGCAAAAGCTCTCCAGTTAATTCTCCTTCTGAAATGATCACTACAAAAGTGCATGAAGGACTAAGTGAGGCATCTCTGTTAAAGGGAGACATTAGAAGCTATTGCAGTAGACTTAAGGAAAAAGTAATTACAAATTCGTCATTGGTTACAAAATGTTTCCACCATGAGCTCTTGGGAGATAGAAAACTGAATGAACTAAAATTTCAACCCTTAGAAAAGGAACATCAAAGACTCCCTTCTGGGTCCAAAGGAGAGGGGCCTGTAGGCATTGCACCTGTTTCTCATGTTGTACTACCTCAGGGTGAGCTGGGGTTCCTATTTCCACTCAGACATGCAGCACCTCCTCCTGACATCACATCCAGACCCCAGAAAGGCTGGATGGTCCCAACCTTCTACTGCACCATCAAATAAAGGCCAATGAGCGGCCTCAAAATGCTAACTTGGGCCCTTTTAGAAATTTCCTGAGACTTTTAAGGTAAACTGTAGTATGTTTCCTTAAGTGATAAAAAAAATGTCGATATTAAAGACTTCAGTGCTGTTGTGCCCTCTTTAGCTAGTGTCGTGTGTGCTTCTTACCCAAATCTCCCATGTTACTTGAACCAAGTCTTTACGCTTGAAAAGATTCAAATTTCTCAGTACCCCAGGAAAAGACTTGGATTGTATAACTTGTATTGTAAATCTTATACCTCTATTTTAAGAGTTTCAATACACTAAAATAAATTCTCTCCATTTTTCCCTCCAAAGGAAACTATTTTAACTAGGTCCACCCAATTACCATGCTGCCATGGATATCAGAATAATAAAATACACCAAATAAATAAGATACATCAAATAATAATGGACAAATAATCCTGGACATAACGGTTGTTGTGGTAAAGCTGCCTGTGTTTCCTGTTGCAGTGTAACCTGTTCAATGACCTCTTGCCCAGAAAATGTGGCCTGGATATCTTACAGTACTGTGCCTACAAATCACATGATCTCTGATCTATAGGAACTAACTTGGTGGCCTCAAGAATCACATGTCACTCCAGTTCCAGGTGCCCTCTTCTGGCTTTCATGAGCATTGCACACACATGGTGCACATACAGATATGCAGGCAAACACTTGTACACATATAATAAAAATGAATTTAAAGGCAGAAGAGAAGAAAAGACGGGAAACGCTTGTAAAGGAAAATGACATATTATGAGAATGGTTTAAAAATACTAGACAACTTTCCAGGACTCACGCAAAGCCTAGGGCAGGAAGTAGTGTGTACTTTGGCACAGCACAGACTCTTAACTATGCCAACACAGCTGGAATCTATGAGGTAGCTGTGGGGAAATGGCCAAACTTCTTAATGCAGGGTTTGGACTGATCTATGGAAATTTTATTAAAAAAAAAAAAGATGGAGTTTGTAAGAGCCCATGTTCCCTGATTAAGTAAATCTTTAAGGCAACCCATGGTACAGTTAGCTAGGATTCGGAAATACTAAACAGGGGCTGGAGAGATGGCTCAGTGGTTAAGAGCACTGTCTGCTCTTCCAGGGGTCTTGAGTTCAATTCCCAGCACCCACATGGCATCTCACAACTGTCTATAACTCCAGTTCCAGGGACTGGACACCTTTATACTCATGCATATAAAATAAATAAAATAAATTATTAAAAAAAAGAAAATACTAAATGAAACTCATATTCTGCCAACAGGAAGTGGATGAACACTACTATAAAATCGCTCCTACTGGAGTTCTATGTCCCTCTGTGCAAAATGAAAAATCCTAGTATGCTTGTTTTTCACTGGTGTAATCTCTTATTCCTACCCTCAACAGAAATATTTGGTACATGGGGAAAGGACAATTCTGCTGAGAAGAAATTAGAAAGACATGTATTTTTGTTTTCTTCTGTAATGCAACTTTCTCTTTACTTCCCCAAATTGGAAACTAGTTCAGTATCAAGATAATAGGACATATCAGGTTATTATGCGCAAATAAGAGTTACAACAGCTTAGATACTGCAGACCAATCTCTTTTAAAGTAAGAGCTAGCCACTCTACATGAAGTGAGGTGTGGAGTCAAAGTGGATAGAAAAAAGCCTGGAATTAAAGGATAGTGGACTATTTCAAGTGCTCCAAACATCAAATGAAGCGTTCTATGAAGTATCAGTGAATGTAGACAAAGGGAACACATAATTAGATTTTCTTGGTTTGTTAGAATGCCTACTTTCCCCATCTGATACCTTCACTTTATGATTATACATTTCCTATTATACATCACATGCAATATTATATCAGATACAGACGACCAATATGTGTGTGTGTGTTTGTGTGTATGTGTAGCTCAGATCATATAGGCTAATAGATTTGATATGATCCAGGATTTCCTCCTTAACGACTTGGCCTGGCATTCTTTTCTCTTTCTCTCTTTTTTGTTTGTTTGTCTTGCGACAGCATTTCTCGACACAGCCCTGGCTGTCCTGAAACTCACCATGTAGACCACACTGGCCTAGAATTCACAGGAATCCACCTGCTTCTGCCTCCTGAGTGCTTGGCCTAAAGGCTGCGCCACCCTACCACTCCCTTCTCTTACAGCTTGCTCTTTTGCCAGCTCAGTCTTATCTTGGTCAGATGCTGAGAATGAGCATCCTAGTGACACGACACGCTAAATACGTAGTAAGACATCTGACACTTGCCATGCATATACTAGAGGGAAAAAAAAAACCCCACAAAAACACATACTGGGTATATCCATCTTAATCCAGGGTAGATACCATTTTTCTTGAAAATAGGATCTCTCTATGTCTCTATGTAGCCCTGGCTGCCCTTGAACTCACTATGTAGACCAGGCTGGCCTCAAAATCACAGATATCTGCCTGCCTCTGTCTCCTGGGCCCTTGATTAAAGGCATAAACCACACCCAGCTACAATCTGACAAATTAACAGCTAAAGGCTATGCTACTTCCAGACTTCTCTATTAATCAAATTAACACACATTGTTTGTGGCTTAAGCCAATTTGAAATTGCTTTTCTGTTTTCAGTGATCCTAATGGAACCCCAAAGAAACCATTGAGAGATGCCAAATAAAGCACCTCTCAAATGTAAGTAAAGGTGCTACTGTTTATTCCTCAATTCAGCCTGTGCTGTGAAGAAATGCCTGTCTTTGTGACTTACAAGAAGAAGCTGAGACCACTGAGTACCCATCAACTTCCCACTCTTCTCGCCATTTTAACAGACTTGGATAAACAGTTACATTACTATGACGAGCTGGTAACAGGCCTCTATTTATAACCTTTAGACCGTATTAAGCTAAAATGGTAAATTTACAGAATCCAAAGCTATTTAGAGCTTTTTAATCCAAGGGAAAGAGTAGAAAGTAATTTAAAAAGTGCATTTGAAAGGCAAGTAACAACATTACAGCTGTTTTAGTTCTGGCGAGGAACAGACTTTACAGAGAAATGGCATGGTCTGTGTTTATCTAGTAAGTACTAGAGTAGCCAGGGCCAGTCATTTAGTCTGTAATCTCAACCTACAAATCTGAGGCAGGAGACTCTTCAGAGTATGTGCCTAGACCAGGCTTCAATCTTCAGCAACACCAAATCATAAAAATAAAATAACAAAACCCAAGTATTACACATTCATAGAGAAGAAAATAAGCCTGAAGCCAGCACTATCTGGAAGAAGTCATGAAAGAAAGCGATGGGCAAGTTTCTGGCTGATTCTGTCTCCACAGCCTATAGGTGCCATGTGACTTTAAGGTGGGATAAAGTATCTACAGTACAAAGCTTTGATTCTTTACAAGAGCTTTAGAAGGATACTGAACCTGAACTTTTTAAAAATCCTCTAAAAATTAAATTTTTCTTTCCTTCTTTGTTTTTTGTTTTGTTGAGACAGGTCCCCCTATCTAACCCTGGCTGGCCTGGAACTCGCTACACAGACGAGGTTGGCCTCAAATTTCCCATAATCCTCCTGCTCTGTCTCCCTAGTGCTACCACACTGGCCAACACTCTATTTGCAGTTGTTGTTCTGGGGTTTGAACTCTGGGCCCTGAGCATGTGCGGCAAGCACTGTAACAAAGGACTATGCCCTACTTTACTCTCAAAGACAGCAGCGTTCCTCCACAGCTGGTGCTTCAGTTCTTGCTCTGAGTACCTGGCCTGACTTCTCTCCGATGCAGTGAAAGACGAAATAAGCCCCTTTCTCCTAAAGCTACTTTAGGAGTTGTGTTGGGGCAACAGAATCCCTAAGAAAGACACCAAAAGAGCAGTGTTTCTTTAACTAGCCAAACCAATAAATGTCCTATTTTACCTCGATAGTAGGCCTTCGTTATTGCATCAAATTCCTCTTGACCTGCAGTGTCCCATAACATTAGCCTGACATCTTCATCATTAACTCTGAAACAAGAGATGAATTTATTTTATACAAAATGAAAAAGATTTATGTACATTTTTATTTTCAAACCAAAAGTCTGAAAGCTTTACTGCTGATTTTACTGTAAGTCAGGACAAAACTCTTTTAAAGATGGGTATGTTCCCTGTAGTAAAAGTGCAGCGGAAACATTGCACTGTGTGCCAGTTTTCCCTACAGTGACAGTCGAGGACAGTGGCTCTAGGATCAGCAGAACTGGGAAAGAGGAATCCCTTGGCTCAGATCATTTCTTACTACACCATTCTGAATGGAGCTTGGCATCTCATAGCAATGGAAAAAGAATAGGGAAGGAAGTAGCCTGCTTAGATGACCTATACATGGAGGAGAAGAAGGAGAAAAAGGACTAAAAGAAAGAGGAGAAAGAGGAAGAGGAGAAGGAAGAGGAGATGGAGGAAGAGGAGAAGGAGGAAGAGGAGGAGGAAGAGAACTGCACTGTCATCTAATTGATTATCGCTGTGTGGTGCTAGAGAAGAAACCCAGGACTTCTGCATGCTACTCCTGTGCTTTGCCACTGAGCCACACCCTCTCCTTTCAAATGTTATTGTGACTATTAAATTAGCAAATGCAGAGCCACCCTATTTCCGCGGAACAGTCAGGCTCCTGAGCGCCAGCGTGATACACAGCTGCAATTCCAGCACTGGGTCCTGAGGCAGGCCAATCTTGAGTTTGTGCTATTGTCTCAAAACAGAAAAAAAGAACTAGTGGTTTCCCATTAACTGACCAACACCTAACCTTGTTTTACGTGTTTCTACTGAATCCGTCACGTTCATGCCCAGCAGCAGAAGAGCCCTGTAACACTCTATGAGCAACACTTCTCCATGAGGCACCCAGAGTCTTCCTGAGCTGGGAAGCACCAGACAGCGCCTCAGCACTACAGCTGAGGCCACGGGAGACAGCCAACACAGCAACACAAGTAAGAGCGTGAAACCGTGGCACTACCCAGAACACAGCAGGAAGGTTCTGTTTACTGTGGAAGGGTAAATCAAGAGGAGTAACACCTTATGACCACGGCTGGGAAAGCACATGTTGGACAACACTGTGTCTCTCCTCTGTCTGTCTAATAAGTGGCCACAAAAGCAGTGACTGTTGTTATAGATAATTTTTAACAAGCAGGTGAACCTACAAATAAAGAGCCTATGAGTAAGGGCAGGAGAGATGGCTCAGTGGTTAAGAGCAGGCTCACACTGCTCTTGCCAAGGACCCACATGCACCTCCCAGGCTTACGAGCCTGTAACTCATGCTGCAGGGGATCTGGTGTTTGGCCTCTGCAGGTACCTGCACTCATGTGCACCCCCACAACACACATACACACCTAAAAATGAAGTAATGCCTAGGAACAATGAAAATCAATTAATATCCAAAATATTAAATTCTGTTTCAGGTTCAAGTACAAAATACAAACATCAAGACAAAAAAAAAAAAAAAAGAATCTACTTAAAGTATGTTTTAATGAGGCAAGCGTACGACGAGGCATTCCAAGGCAAAGCAGAACCAATGATCACCATTACATCTCTGCTGCACGTGGGCAGGTAAGTCAGGCACAGCCTCAAACAGCCTTGAAAGCTCTAATGACAAAAAGCATCACTCCCAAGTGCTTTAGAGTCGACCTGGATTTACTGAGATAGGAGCTCATTTTTGTGGCAAATTTAATACCCTTAAGCCTGTCTTCCTTAGAATAAAGATATATAAAATAGTATCTTTAAGTTTTATGTAATGTTGTTCAGTTTTTAAGGGAAACAACAGAGCTAAACGTAACTCTGAAAAATGAGAAGGTAGAGGCAGGAGAATCAGGATTCAAGGCCTGCCTCTGCTACACAGCAAGTTCAAGGCCACACTTACATACATGAGATCCTGCCTCAAAAAAAAAAAAAAAAAAACAAAAGAAAAAAATTTTTTTTAAAACATCCTAAGCAAAAGTAGCCTCTAAGAAGAAAACTATAAGACAACTATAATTTTCCTTCTAAATAACCCAGCAGGTAGAAACCAGTTGGGTCAGTTTGTGTTTCAAGTCTGAAAGGTGTCGCTAATAATTATAAAGCATACAGAAGGGAGAAGGGAAGGAATAAAGAGAAAAATGAAATACATTAGAGGAAAGAAAAAAAAGCCAAAGATTAAAGCATATAATAAATCAAACAAACCACCACCACCAAAACAAAACAAAACAAAAACCTGAAGACTACCTCAGGCGTGGCCCGCTGCCACATAGCTATCATTTTGCTAAAGAAGGAAGAGAGCAGTTTGAGGCTGGCTTGGCTACAAAAGAACCTGTCTCAAAAATGCAAACCTATGGGTCAGGAGTAATGGCTGAAGCCCTGTAAGGCGAGCGCCTGGAGGCAGAAGCCAGAGGATGGGGATTTGAGGGTCATCCTTGGCTACAAAGCAAGGCCAGGCCAGTGTGGGCAACATAAGGCCTCACTTAGAAAACTGAACAAAACAGAAACCCAACAGCATTAACTGTGCATGAGCGGCTGCCGCTGGCTGCCCGGGTTGGCCAGCATGGCCATTTCTCATTCCAGTAAAGTCTTAGACACTTTACAAATCGGAATCAAAGGATAAAACACCAAGCACATACTGAATCTGTCGCTCCAAGAAGTCAACACCAATGGTTTTCTTGTAGTCTTTTGTAAAAATGCCTTTGCAGTATCGCTGAATCATACTTGACTTTCCAACTGCTCCATTCCCCACGACCACCATCTTGATGGCCACTTCCATATCTTCCTCCAACATTTTTGAAACAGAAACGGTTTCTGGACCAGCTCCAATCCCAGGTGATCAGATCGTCTCTCTCAAACCTGTAGTTTAAAATAAAATTATTTTTTATCAAGAAACAATCAGGTAATATCGCACTCATCTGTAAGAAGGAGGCTCCCCATTCTACCCTCTCCTTTGTTCGCCTTTTAAAGTTAAAGACTTATCTGCACAATCCCCTGTCACAGACACAAAAATCTGTCACTGGAGTTGAAGAACTGAATTTATTACTTAGCCTCTCCAAGATTCAGTTTCCTGGCAATTATATCCATCTCTCAGGGTTGTTGAAGAAGGATACACACAAAAAAAACTTTAGCAATGTGTAAACTACACACACATTCATTTTACATAACACAAATCCCACACAAATGCATCAATAGATACAAAACCTGAGAAAACTGCATTTCTTAAAGATATCTTTTTTATTAGAAAAAGTACCCCAAAGAAAGGTTCTGTGTAAAAATGTAAAATCATGTATCAGACTGAGCTGTTGGTTAAGACAGTCAGTGTTCACATTACAGTGAGTGCTGCACAAATTATCTAACACCAACAAATTCTTTGAGAGCAGTTGTAATGTATCATACAAAGTAACAGAATATGCATGTTTTATATTAAAAAGTATAGAAAGCCAATTTCCTATAGTTCTTAAAATGACCTGCCTACTTGGCTATTCTATTCAACTCCCTTTATTGGAAGTCCATCACTGCACAGACTGAACCTGAAGTGCAAGAATATTCCTAAGCCCACAAAGGTGCCCCAGGTACTTCATAAACTTGCACAGTCCCAAGAATCTTCTAGAAGTACTTGTTAAAGTGGTCTCCCGTGAAACTCTAACAAGACAAAATCAGAAACTTCAGAGCAGTAGCCTTTGTATCTAGTTCTGAAGAGAAGCACAAGCAGGGCGTGGTAGAGCAAACCTGTAATCCCAGCAGCCCTTGGGAGGTAGAGGAAGGAGGGTGACCACAAGGTTAAAGTTGGCCTGGTCTACAGTGAGATCATGACTCAAAAAAAACACAAAGAATAAACCAAGAAGCATAAAAGGCTGCAACTTAGCCTTCTCCCCCAGAAAGATGCTTGCGCTGTCACTCTGGCATCCACCACTGGACCCATGCTTTCCTAAGAGGAACGCTGGCCAGCAGGACAACTGAGGGAGGCTAGCTGTGCTCTGTGTGGGGTTCCTCTGCACTCTGCTCTCCACCAGAGTGGCTGCAGGCTGGAGCTCCTTCTTCAAAATCCTCTTTTTGAAGGTGTCAGACAACAGCATTGCAATCTTACGGTTCTTCTCTTCAGCATCACAGGAACTTCCCCCATAAGCCTCTTGCACTGCTAATTCCATCTTGGCATTTGCTCCCTGAAGGGCCCAAATGGACACTCTCTCCTGTGTGATTTTATAATCAAGTAAATGTTAGATCCATGAGCTTATGCTAGTGATTCTGGCCTGCAGCTGCTACTGGAACCAGAGGAGAACTTTCCAGGGCGGTGATGCTTGAATCCTGTGCTCTGAGAGTATGACTTCCATATTTTAGGATGTGAACCAAGACTTCAACTACCAGCCTCTCCCTATCCTGAAGTTTGGGAGGAAATCTCAATCTAGCAAGTGTGGTGGCAAATGCCGTTATCCCAGCACTCACAAGGCCAACTGAGGCTAGGGCAGCTGCACTTCTGGCTACACAGTAAGCTGTCATCTCAGAAAGCAAAAATAACAATATAATCTACAATCTTACCAAGATCTGACCTTGTTCGTCCAGCTGGATTTCACATTGGCTCAGTTTTGGCAAGTCAACTTCCTTTTCTCTATCTAAACAATTCTTCACCCTAGGAATGGTGAAGTTCCAAAAGAATCAATAATGATGTCAACAACAAAATGAGCCATCTCTCCAGTCCTATAATTCATAATCACCTAAAAAACTGAAAACTACCCAAATGTCCTTCAGTGGGCGGATAATATAATTGCATATATTTGGCACATCCACCTAATTATTTAATACATATATAAATACAGTGCTAAGGAATATATATATATATATATATATATATATATACATGAAAAATTATCCATACAGGAAACAACTGGGAACAGATAATGTATCCCAATCGGTACAGTGTTTGCGTCACTTACCTAGCTCCACAAAGCCCAGGATGCCATGCCTAGCAGCACACACACCTAGCATGGTGGTACATATCTGTAATCGCAGTACTGGGGAGGTGGAGGCAGAAGAATCATAATCTCATGATTACCCTTGGGCTACTGGAGTAAGTTTGAGACTAGTGTGGGCCGCCTGAGATCTTGTCTCAAAAATAATGGAGGTAGGTAGGTAGGTAGACAGACAGACAGACAGACAGACAGACAGACAGACAGATAGATAAAACCAACATGGTTGTATCTGAATCTCAAAGGCATTTTATAGTCATCGAAGAAAACAGTTATTAACATCTCAAACTGTTACACCTCAACGACATTCTGGAAACATCGGTAATTTCCAGGAATCAGAAAGAAGAGGTATGATATAAAAAGACAGCATGAGGTTTTAACACACAGTAGGACTGGTTTTATATCCTGCCTTTACTAGTAGTTAAATGGATCTAAAACTCTGCAAATGGTTATTTTTTTTAACCACATGAAAGTTTTAAAAAATAATAATAAAATTTAAACAAAGACATAAAAATAGATTGTAGCTCTGGGAATTACTGTTCAGATTCTCAGAAACTAAAGTAAAAACCACTGCGTCCCGGAATTCATGAGGGAGAGGCAAGAGAATCTATGAGTCTGAGGCCAGCTTGTCTACATAGCAAGTTCCAGGCCAGCCAAGGCATCATCGTGAGACCCTGTTCAAAATCACACACACATTTAAGAAAAAAAAAAAATGCACCAAAATAATTATGTTCTTAGAAAAGCACAAATCTGAGAGCAATTTAAAACTGACAGTAATTATAAATAGCCTTCCCTCTCAGTTTTAAATCACTTGGCAACCAATGCATTCCTTCGCGTTAGCAACGCAAAGGATGGGTCACTTGCTAATTGAAAGGGGCGAGGGTTTGTCTTCGACCCCGGGTAACAGCCTGCACGTTAGAAAAAGCACGGGGATGGTTCTAGTCCAGCCCCGCAGCCCTGTGCGGACCGCGCCCGCGCGAACTTCTCACACACGCGGGCTCCCGGGAAACCAAAGCGGCTGCTCTGCGAGCCGCGGCCGGGTCGACGGCACGGAGCGGCCCAGCCGCCCACCCGCGGGCAGTCCCCACGAGGACCGGGAAGCCCGCAGCCCCGAGCTGAGTGAGGCCGCGCAGGCCGCAGCCGCCGCACTCACCTCCTGCCCGCAGCCCGGAACCCTCGGCGCGCAGCCCGCAGCCCGGAACCTGGAACCCGTAGCACCGAGCCCGGAACGTACAGCCTGCCGCACCGAGCCCGGACTGCTCAGCCCGCTGCACCGAGCCCCGCTCCTCCCCGCGGACGCCTCGCGCCCGCGCCGCTCTTTAAGAACGATTATGGTTTCTAGTGAACTTTATTAGTATCCGGGTTCACGGAACCGCTCGCCGCCAATTTCTCTCTCCGGCGGGGGATGAACGGCGTGCCCGAATCCCGCCCGCCGCACTGAGGAGCTTGCGCCGACCACCTCGTCTGCGCATGCTCTGACCCGGCCCCGCCCTGCGCTGGCAAGGGAAGGCGCGGTTTGGGTTTGTAGAGACTTAGGGTTTGGTACCCAAGGAGACCCAGGTGAGCAGGTTGCGCAAACCTACTGAAGGAGCTCCTTGTTTCCCAATACAGGGGTCAGGCTTCCAGGGACCTCAGAAGTCTGCCACAAACTGGGACGCACCTGGTAGCATCGAATGAGCAAAGAAATGTGTTGACTGAAGACAAAACTCATGACAGCTTGCAGGGTATGACTGGACAAAAATAGGAAAGCCTGAGATGGGTTAACATTTCAGAGAATCAATCCGCAAACGAAAAGGTCCCGCAAAAAAAAAAGCTGTCCAGACTTGTTCAAGCTCAGTGTGGTTTCACAGGTCTGTGATCCTAATACCAGCAAAAATGGCAGTAAGAAGATCAGGAATTCAAGGCTAGCCTAAACTTACAATAGACCCTGTCTCAAAAGAAATAAACTTGCTCAGTTGCTTCTGCATACTTCAAAATAAAATGAAACACCCAAAAAGGCGATATTAAATACCAAGAGAAATAACTGAATTTGACTGTGGGGCTGGAGCAACTCCTTTGAAAAACAAGGTCAGTTGGTTACAGTTTGTACCCTGTGACCCACCAGTTCCCTGGTCACACAGCTGGTAGGAACTGTACTTATGAAGAGGAGGCAAACAGGGGTCAGAACACGCACAGCTGCATCTGTACTAATAATCTCCAGATGGAAACAACCCAAAGGATATACGACAACCTAAGATACCTTTTCATTGTGAAGTGGGACCACTACACAGCGATGGGAAGAATCCAGGCAAGAACACTGAAAGTAACACTAACTTAAGATGAGCATAAAATTTTAGACACAAAAGTGCAGGTTGCATGTTAAATCCGTTATTTCTCCTTCCTTTCTGGTTTTGGTGGGGTTTTTTCCTTTGTTTGTTTTGTTTTTTTTGAGTCAGGGTCTGGCTATATATCCGGGGCTGGCCAAATACATGCCGTGGTAGCTAAGGCTGAATTTCAACTCACCATCCCCTTGGACCAACCTTTTTAGTGCTGGAATTAAAAGGCTGTGCCATCATGCCAAGTGTTCAGTTCATTTCTGCTGTTAACTCAAAACTCTTTGACAATAAAAGTTCTCTGGCCTAATGTCATTACAGATGGACAAAAAGACCTGGTCCTGGAATGAGCCCCACAATTAGCACCAGAATTAGACAAGATCGGGGACATACAAGTCTACAGCATTTTAAAATGAAATTTTGACAAAGAAAATCTACATTGGTCATGGCTAAGAGCGTCTATACGAACCACTTGTTGCTTCAAGCCTATTTTTTTCCCCTGGATTTCTGAGACAAGGTTTCTCTGTGTACCCTTGGCTGTACTGGAACTCACTTTGTATTAAGAAACACTGGCCTCTCTGAAACTCACTCTATAGACTAGGCTGGACTTGAACTTAGAGCCCTATCTGCCTGCCCCTTTCTTCTGAATGCTTTGATCAAAGGCGTTTGTCATCAAAGGTGCCACCACCACCTGGTTTGCTTCAGGCCTGTCTCAAACAGAATGCTATGGGCATTGGTCATAGTTTCAACTTTCATTCAGGAATATAGAAGACCTTGGCTTGGGCCATAGCAGTTAGCTGTTAACTTCCCTCACTGCTGCCCAGATCTAGGCCCCCTCCATACTCTGGTCCTCATAATTAAATATAGTACATCCCGGAATTTTTCACTATAAAGAACAAAATGGAAAGATTGAGATGCTGTAAGTCAAGGTAATAGTTGTATGATGTGCCAGGAACTGTGCCTGAAAAAAGGGTCTTCCGGGGCTGGGAAGGTAATCTCCATTAGTCTTGCTGCTGGTAACATTGTTTATTTGTGAATGTTCAAACTGTACTTTGTATAAGCCCAGGGCCTCCTTCATGCCACTCAAGCATTCTTCCCTTATGCAGCAGCTCAAGCTCTACTCTCATCCATATTATTTTTCTGTCTGAGAGAAAAAAAGCAGTTTATATAGTAATTTTTAAATGAAATAGTTCAGATTTTAAAATTAGAGAGATTACTTACCCATGAGTAAAGATCATTTTTTTGAGACATAAATGTCAAGTCGCCAATAAGTTTAGCTCCCAGATTTGGTTGGAAGTTGTTATCTTTTTTTTATGAAGTAAATTGGAGTTTACTGAGAAAAAAGTTTAATATAGATGGGCATTAATGGAGAGAGGATGAAGGAAAGGATAGTGTGGTGGTCAGTGTTAATTGCCAACTTTTCAGAAACGAACTGCCTGGGAAATGCACCTCTGGGCATGTCTGTAAGGGATTGCCTTGATGACATTAATGAGTTGAGGAAACCCCACCCACTGTGGGTGGCACTGTTCTTTGGAATTCTAAACTATATAAATAGAGACAGAGAATGGAGTAGTGACACAATGTGCCAGCTGCTTCAAGCTCCTGCCTTTCATTTGGCCACCACAATGGACTGTAGCCTTTAATTGTGATCCAGAAATAAACCTTATCTCCCATTAGTTGCTTTTGTCAGCGTATTTTATCACAGCACCAAGAAAAGGGACTACAACAGTATTATCAGCCATGGTGACACAATCCTGTAATTCTAACTCTAAGGAGGCAGAGACAGAAGCAGGAGGATTGCCTCAAATTTGAGGCCAAGCTGGTCTATATAACAAGTTCCAGGCCAAACAGGACTATGCCTCAAAAAGTTAAAAAGTAATTAAATAATGAAAGAAAATGGTGTCATTACATGTCCTAGAATAGTGAAAGACTTTCCAAAAAGGAGTCTTGAAGTTTTTGTTTAAGTGTTGTAAGAATAGAACTATGTAGTTTTGATATTCCTTTGTGAAGTTGTAGTCCTTAAAATAATTTAAAAGATTGATTTACATGCTTGGGGGGTTCTTTTGGGTTTCGTTGATTCTTGTGAATGAATTCACAGGGTGGGCTCAGGGGTGCATTGGACAACATTACAGGCTGATGAGACAGTCACAGGTCAACGGGGTCCAAGAAATTCTTACTACAGCAGGATTATAAGTATGAAAAACAATGATCCTTACTTCATAATTATAGGCTTGGATTTTTCACCTCCCTTCCAACCTCCCCCCTAACCCCCACAACCTTAGGTAGGAGATTAGTAGGGAAAGGGGCTGTAGTCCTCTTTTCTCTACTTCCTGCTGATTAGGGTCATGGGTCCTTAGGGGATTACCAGACTCAGTCATTAGGATACCAGCAGTCCAGTCCAAAGGCCAACACCATGCAGCAACACGAAGTCAGTGAAAGCCCCAAGACTCAGTTGAATTGCCCAGAGAAGCTCTCTTGAATGTTTCTCTCTGCAAAGTCAAGTGTCAAAGCACGAAGATTAGCGCAGCAATGCCAATCCAAAAAGCAATGTCTCATTGTGTGTGGGCATCTTTATATGTCCTCTCTTCAGAGTCCACCCATGGATGTTCTCAGCTGGCTAAAGTCATGCCCCTAGCATGTGAGAGCTCACAGCAAAACACATGCCCCCTCACAAGTCATTCTGGCAAAACATTACATGCCCAGCTTGCAACAAAAGATCACATGCCAAAACTCAGTCTTCAAGGAAATCAGAAATTTCCACTTCACATGGTAAGAGCACTGAAGACTCATAGTAGCAAAAATGTGAGAGTTTATATTACAAACGTGCAAGGCCGGCACAAGCCTAGAATGGCAGGTACGCCATTAGTGCCAAGGAGGGTTTTGAATGCCAACAGATAACCCTCCCATCCTGTTACTGAGCAATCAGGAAGGTACAGTCTTACAGGTCATGAGGGGACTTGCCACTTCCTCCCACATCTCTCCTCAACAAGAGCTAACCTCTGAGGCGCATGCCATTGCAGGCAAGCTTGACTATTAGTAAGTTTCTAGTTTACTCCTAGTTTAAGCTGGAGGGGGTGGGATATCTTAGCAGTGTTTGGGGCGGAGCATAGCTAGACTAGGAAGCATTCCAGGTCTAATGTCCTATTTCATTTGGAGCTGAGCTAAACTGGTTCAAGGCAACTTGGAAAACAAACCCTCAGATTTTATTTTACACAAAGATATTAAGACACATTTGTACTGTAAAGAAGGTTTGTAATTTGTGTAATGTTGATTATTCTCAGCCAGTCAGGGTGAGGGAGCCTTTTCCTGTCCCAGGTCACCTTAATTCACCCTCTTTTTTTTTTTAATCTTGCTTCAATTTCTTCTAATAAGATTTTGATCTTTTGGTATCAGAGATTGAAGAGGGCCAGCATTCCATTTTCTAAAGCTTCCTCAGGCAGAATAGGAATGGAGACCTGGGGTGATTTGAATGAGAGTGGTTCCCATAGGTTCATATGTTTAATGCTTGGCCCACAGTTGGTAGAACTGTTTGGGAACAATTAGGAGGTGTGGCCCTGTTGAGTGGGTGTGGCCTCATTGGAGTGGGTGTATCATAGGGGTGGGCTTTAAATTTTTAAAATGCTAAGCGCCATTCCCAGGGTTCTTTCTCTGCCTCCTGTTTGCAGATGAAGATGTGAGCTCTCAGCTCTTCCTGCTACCATGCTTTTGCTCTGCCATCATGTGCTCTTAACACTGAAACTATAATCCTTCTTAAGCAGTTTCTTTTATATGTTGTCTTGGTCATGGTGTTTTGTTGCATTTTCTAAACGTGACAAATTTTTTAAAAATTTAATTAGAAAAGCAACAAAGACACAATATCCTATGCAGGGTTCAAAACTCAAACTTTTGATCTAATTTAAGAGAAACACGGGAAGGTCTTAGCTTGGAAATTAGAGGATTATGATTTGAATGGAGTCTAAGAGAAAAGATGTCATTACTGAGGACATCAAACCCCATGATCAAGAAAGCATCTGAAGGTTGTTCTGTCAAACCCTCAGAGTAACACATGGAGAGGACTTTGGCCACCATGAACTTGCCGAAAACTATGATGCTAATGAATCCTTACGCTTGGCACACCAATGCCCTGATCCAGCTCTTCTTATTCACAAGCATCATGGCTCTTTCTTTTACCACGTGTGACAGACACAGTAGAGCTGAGGTGGGGAAACTGGAGTGGCCAAAACTGAAGAAGACAGAAACAAGAGAAACCTCTTCTGCCCTCACCATGAGCAATGGAGCAGGAGAGACAAGCTGGGGACTTGCGAGCAGGAGAGACTTCGAGAACCACAGACCATGAAGGTCAGTCCGGCCTCTACCATCTACGTCTGTGCGACAGGAGAACTTCTGAGTCAGTAGAGGAAGAGCCTGTCTAGAAGGAGTGAAATCTAGAGTAAACTCTAAAATGGTCGAAGATGTCTTAGTAGCAGTAGAATGCAGTTTTCGTGGTAAATGCAGTGTGTCACTTTTAGCCAAACGAGTTTAATTTTTGGATAGCAGATATTTTAATAAGCAAATTTTAAAACCCGTTTTAAAAATCTTAAGGCATAATCTGTCAGTGGCTTAATTGGAATATCGAGTCTTAGAGGACAAAGGACATATTGCCTGAGTTGTCAGATGTATATGCACATCACTCTAGTTTTGCGGTTTGTAAATTTTTGTTTGTCTTCTTGCATGACAGAATCTGTACTTTTAAAGCATATTGGCAAACCAAATATTAACAAGTAGAAAGTTCTTGAATCATATTGTACAATAGCTTTTAAATAATAACTTTAACAGAAACCAACAGTCTAAAGGGGTGTACTCATGTTCACTACTCTAATCCTTGGCAGGAATGTACCAGTTTTAAACTGACCGTTGCCTCATGCAAGATACAAAACTGTTTACTACCATTTCAGAAAGAATGTTCTTGACTTTTAAGAAAGTATGGTGGTTAAATGCAACTTGGCGGGGATTTAGAAACAACATGGAAACAAGTCTCTCGGCATGTGTGATAGTGTAGATTGATTGTCAACTACAGGGGATATAAAATCACTCCAGAGACAAATCTTTGGGCATTTTGGTGAGAGAATTTCTAGCCTAGGTCAATTGTGTTTAAAAACCTACCCCCCCCCATTCAGGATTAAAGGGAAAGTGTGAGCTAAGCACGGCATTACCCTTCCTCACTGTGGATGAAGTGCAGGCTGGGTATTATTGCCCTATCATCACCAGCATTACCCCTACATATTATTTGAGGGGCCTCAGAGGCTTTCCTGACCCCCAAATCATAGGGAGGTACCTATCCTTGGCACTGGGTTTTCATTAGATATTCTTGTGGTTTCTGAATACCCATTCCCACGGACTCAGGGTGTCTTTTATGTTTAAACTCTTTATCTGTTGTTTTTATAGTTCTTCCAAATGCTTTCCTTAAACGTGAGCCACAGAAGTTAATACATCATTTACATAGTGAAACCTTTTTTTGGGAGGGGGAAGTAGATCTCCAATCACATATCAATGGTCACAGGAGTCAGCAGCCAAAGAGAAATGTTAGCAAGGTCCAATGTTGCATGGAGAGGTTTCATTGCACATGTCAGTTCTTTCTTGAAAAGACTCATTGGAGACATAGCAGCATGTATAGGAGGCACTACCTTAACCCTCCACAATGCACAGTCTCCATGAGCAGTCTGACTCGCTCACCTTGGGGTGCTATCACTGGTGTCTTGAGCATCTCCCCACTCCCAAGGAGCTCGGCAGGACTGGCTTCTGCTGCTCAGATCTGTGCAGCCCCAATAGATAGCAGAGTCGTGTTCTCACCGGCTCTCCTGCATGGCTTTCCTGGATCTCACCGCCTCTGAGCCACTGGTACTTTTCCATTCCCTACACCGGGTCCTGCAAGGGCCCGTAACTTCGCAAACAATCTCCATCCCCAGGGGGGAACTGTACACAGCACACTCAGGGGAGAAAACTGCCCACTTCTAAGGAAAGCTTAGCAACACGGGACTCTGCCTGGCTTGAGCTACATGCATACTGCTTTCCTAACACTTAGCAACTTGGGTCATCCACCTACAGTGAGTCACATACACACCCCAATAGAACAAGTCCCTCCTCCCTATCAGCTCTTTACTAACACCTCCTCTTGTGGTTAGTTTCCATTCAAGCATGTTTTCAAACACATCCGGAAACTAGAGACAGGAGGCTAATCCATCTTAGACTGGTTTTGGATGTATGGTCAGTAAGACAGCCTGTGACCTTTGAGTGAACTTTAGTGGAGGTACTTCTTACATCTGATGGTTCTGTTGCTGGGGATGGAGTGTCATGAGGTATGGAAACTTAAAGAAGATGTGCAGAGCACAGGCTCTACTCACTCAAGGAGAAGGTGCACATGCTTGGGTTCAAGGATGTTTATGCAGAATCACACAGAAGTGGCATCTTGTTAGAACAGGTTATATAATGTTATATAACAGTCATGTTAATTGTTTCCTCATCTTTCCTGAATGTCCAGTGGCTCTCACCTTAACTAAGTCATTGTGGATATCCACAAAAGAGCAATGTCGCTGTATTGGTCAGCGTTCCGTAGAGAAACAGAATTTATAGAATAAATCTCTCACTATCTCTCTCATGTATATGTATGATGCATATGTATATGTATACAGAGATAGATATGTATATGTATGTACATGTAAATGTATATACAGATATAAATAGATAGATACAGATGCAGATGGAATTTATTAGAATGACTTACAGGCTGTGGTTCAGGTATCCCAACAATGGCTGCCTATGAATGAAAGGTCCAAGAATTCAGCAATTGTTCAGTCTGAGAGGCTGGATGTCTCTGAAGGTTTTCAGTACACACTGGAATCCCAATGAAATAGGATATAATGATAGTGAAGGAATGAACTTTCCTATCAAGCAAAAAGCAAAGGCTTCCCTTTTCCAGTTCCTTATATAGACTTCCCAGTGGAATGCGTGTCGCAGATTAGAAGTGGTGGATCTTTCTACTTCAAATTAAGCAAAAATCTCTCACAGGTGTGGCCTTCGAATTATTTTCTTGGGGGGGGGTGGGGAATTCCAGATGTAGTCAAGTTGACAACCAAGAATGGCCATCATAGTTGCCTAAGCAAAAACTGGCCCATGTAGTCCTCTTGTTCCCTAGGCCATCTTATACCTGTACATATTTGAGCTTGAACATGATTAAATCAGATGCATCAAGACAAAGGGCATGCACAATGAGGATTCAAGAAAGCCTATCTCATGTGCTACATGGAGAAGCATGGCCACACTGCCATCACCCTTTAGATGATCTGCCCTCTAAGAGCTTATCTTCACTTGCCTGTTCTCACCCATAACAGGGCAAGGCAGCCATTCCTTCCAGATTCACCCATGGTCCATTATGTCCCTGCTTGGTTGCCAATTGTTGTGTGAACTTTTCTGGGGGAAATGTGAAAAAAAATGTCTACTAACCCCATACAGAGCATCAAAGAGGAGAAAAATAGTTATCTCATCACAGTCTAGCTTAGTAAATAACAAAAAAAATGTATTGGTCTTTCAGGAGAGTTTATGATTGTCAAACAGCCACGTCATTGAATCATCTCATCCCGGCATAAATGATGATGTCTCCATCTCTGTAGAGACAGATTCTCCTGAAAGTTAACATTCCATACCTTGTGTACTGTAGAATTTCCCCAAGAATACATGCTGGCATGGAGGTGCAGGATAGAATGGCTAAAACTGCAGATGAGGATGTTTCTTAGTCACTGTTCTGTTGCTCTAAAGAGACACTGTGACCAAGACAACTCTTATAAAAGAAAGCATTTAATTGGGGGCCTGCTTATAGTTTCAGAGGACTAGTCCATGCTCATCATGGCAGGAAGCATGGCAGCAGGCAGGCATGGGACTGAAAGTTTACATCCTGATTCAAGCAGGCAAGCAGGCAGAGGGAGAGACTGAGGCTAGTGTGTGCTTTTTAAAACTCAAAGGTACATCTTCTCCATCAAGGCCACACCTGTGCATGCACACACCATCAACAAGGCCACACCTCTTAATCCTTCCCAAGCAGTTCTATTCCCTGCTGACTAAGCATTCAAATGGAGCAATGAAGATGCCAATGGTTGTTACGTTCAAAGGACAGAATTCCACTATGCTTTCCCTCTTTCTCCAACTCTTACGTTTTTTTTTTGTTGTTGTTTGTTTGTTTTGTCCCTCTTTCTTTATATTCCTTGAGCTGTGTAAGAGGTGACCTAGCAGTTTGGTTATTTTCTTCCATTTATGAGTGAATATTGGGTCATTATAGCATAGTAACGTCACCTGGACTTAAGAGATTGGCTGGTTATACTTTTCACACCTGCATGTACAATGGGTCATCAACAGAGGTGACCCATTTAGCTGTTGACAAAATGTGCCATAGAAACATATGGCCAATGTGTTTTGTAACACATTTACGGATGAATGAAAGGTTATTAAAAGTTTCCATGGTCTATGTTTCCAAGGAACCAACTCTCTTTATTCCAGTAGACTTTCTTAATCTTGTGGTTAAAAGCAGCTGCTTGTTTAGTTTGCTTTCTCCCAGAGGTTAATAGCAAATGGTGAGGAAAACAGTGATAATGATCCTGTATATAGACTGGCCTCAAGATTTCCTGAGACATTGGCAACACAGCAGAGAAAGGCTGACGAAGGAGAGGACATCAGTGGCCCACTTCTGTACTGGCCCAGTCTGGCCCAGTTCTTACCAGCAACATAACCCGCTCCTGGAGACCGCAGATGGAAGTTGCCAATAAAATACAGCTGATCCTTTATTATTATTATTCTTTGTCTAGTGGGGAGAAGAGGGAATAAACACATTAGCTCAGAAACACAGAGCTTCATGTACTAAGCAATAGGGTACTATAATCTTTTCAGCTAGTTTTGTAAGTATACACCTATGTCCAGGACATGGCTAGAGCGGAGATAACATGAGCAGGGAGAGACATCTCACGACTGGCCACAGGGACCTAGTGAGTGATTCCTGCTGGTACCCTCACCTGTCATGTTTGAAATGTGCCTTTACAATCCTCACGGGATCCCTCCTGTGGCAGGTGGCCTCCCTGCGTAGGACTTCCTGGTTAGGCGCCCCTGGGTATTCGCTGTTTCTCTTCTTTTGATGAATAGCTGTACTCTGTTGCTATGATAAAGCCAATAGCAGCATAGGGAGACTAGGGGTCCTCTGGTCCCCACTTCCAGGTCCCAGTCTGCCGTCGAGAAAAGTCAGGGCAGGAAGTCAAGCAGAAACGGAAGCTGGAGTAAAGCATGGAGGGACACTGCTCACTGTCTCACTCTCTGGCTGGCTCACAGCTTCATGTTCAGCTAGCTTTCTGACACAGCCAAGGCCAACAGCCTGGGGATGGTGCTTCCCACAGTGGGGTGGTCCCACGTGAAAATAGCCAGGGCAACCTGCTCTTTCAGGCTAGCCCTCCTTCACTGCTATCCCATTCAAGCAGACTTGATGGAATCATGTAAAAACTTGCACTGCTTTCCACAGTTCAGATATGTTGAAGGAATTGTAGGGCTTGTCAGATTTCAAAGCTCTGCTTGATACCAAGGGTATTGTTTTGAATTTAAAAAGTGCTTAAGAATTATCCATCAACTAGTAAGCTTTGAGGGGAGGTAAATAGTATTGTGAAGTGAATTACAGAGTTACAATTGATGCTTATTCAGAATCAAATTATTTTTGGTGTGTTTTGAGCACTAGATAAATGTCAATGTCTTCAGTAAGAAATAGAAAAAAAGAGATGAAATAGCATAAATTCTCTCTTAGAGCTGAACTGAGGTGGATGAGATAGAACTGATCTTTGTAAGGCTTGGTCTGTGTAATAATGCTGCCCTGTGTCCACTTCTCCCTTGGGGTAGCCAGGCCTGTTGTACACCAGGCTGGGTTGGAGGGAGTGAAGTTTAGTTGGGTATGAGTGAGTGCAGTGCAGGGTCCCTGTCAGTCAATGTCCAGTTAAAAACACACCTGGGAACGGCTTTGGAAAACTAGTTCCATTTGTGGGGTGGGGTAGGGGATATTTGTGCTCCTGGGGAGGTGGCCACAGTTCTTGGAGCAAGGTTTGTGTGACTGTGTACCATTGGCTAGGAAAGGGGTATTGGAAGGTGCTTCATCTGCAAACTCAGGGGCTGTGTGTGTGTGTGTGTGTGTGTGTGTGTGTGTGTGTAGCGGGGGGAGGGGTGTCCAGCCCATGCATTTTCTTTGGTTGGTGCTTCAGTCTCTGTAAGCCCCTATGGGCCTAGGTTAGTTGACACTGTTGGTCTTCTTGAGGAGTTCTTGTTTCCTCTGGGACCTTCTATCCTTCTCCACACTCCTCCACAAGACTCCCCTAGCTTCACCTGTTTGCCTGTGGTCTCAACATCTGTTTAGTTCTGCTGCTGGACAGAGCCTCTCAGAGGACAGTCATGCTAGGCTCCTGCCAGCAACATAGCAGAGTATCGTTAATAGTGTCAGGGTTGGCTTTCTCCTGTGGGGTGGGTCTCAGGTTGGGCCAGTCACTGGTTGACCCTTCCCCTGTTCTCTGCTCCTTCTTTATCACTGCACATCCTATGGGCAGGGTAGATTTTGGGTTGAAGGTTTTGTGAGTATGTTGGTGTACTCTTTCCTGCACTGGAGGTCCTACCTGGCTAGGAGGTGGCCCCTTCAGTGTCCATGTCCCCTGCAGCCAGGAGTCTCAGTTAGAGTCACCCCCATATCCTCCCAGGATTTGCTTTACATTTACGTTTTCATTCAAGTATATACTATATGCCATACTTACTTCCCACCACAACCCATTCTTTTTCTCTTCTTCCCTCTCCCATTGGTCCCTTTATCACCCTAGGCAGTTTTGCTTCTGTTTTCATGTCATGTATACATACCAATTGTATATATCTCTATAAAAACTAGGAACCACAAATGAGAACATACCAGTCTTTCTGAGACTGGTTTGCTTAACATGATTACCTCCAGCCACACCTCTTCTCCTGAAGATGACATTGATTTATTGTCTTTAACACATCATATTTTCTTCAACTACTTCTTAGTTGTTGGACAGCCAAGTTTGTTGGGTCTTAGCTCTTGTGAATAGTGCTACAATAAATACTGACATGGAGATTTCTCTGGGGTATGCTAACTTGTCCTTTAAGTAAATACTCATCAGTCATATAGCTGGGTCATATGGAAGATTTCTTTCCAGCCTTTTGCAAAACTTCCATACTGGCTTCCATAGTGACTGGAGTAGTTTACATCCCTAACAGCAGTGTCTAATGAGTCCTTTTGTCTGCATTCTTGCCTGTATTTGTTGTTTTATTAGCACATGCTAATCAGACATAGTACTAGGTTTCATGCTAGGACCATCATATGTGTGTATTTTGTTTAGTGTATTTTGCTGACACTCCCTTTTCTGTAACCTCTTTTGCCCTCCCTCTACCCCTGCTGGTGCTTTCGTCTTCCCAGATAGTTCCTATCCTGTTCTCTCTCCCCATCCCTCTCTCTTCCCGCCTCCCCTGTGTCCCAGTGAGTTTAATTAGAGTTGCCTACAAAACCATAGGTGGGAATTTATTTATAGGAGCTTGGGCAGCCTACCAGTGAATTTACCACCAAAGAATCCCCCCCCACCTGCCGTGTGTGTATGTGTATGTGTCTCTCTGTGTGTGTGTGTCTCTGTGTGTGTATGTGTCTGTGTGTTGGATCCAAAGTGTGTATATAGAGGTCAGAAGATGATTTGTGGGAGTCAGTTATTTTTATTCCCCTCCCTGTGGATTTCAGGGATGTAAGTCAGGTTCTCAGATATGAGGACAAGTACCTTTTTCTTCTGAGCCAGCTCGCTAGCCGCTCTCTGATTTCTAAATGTAGGCACTTGAAGTTATAAACTTTCTCTAATGACAACTTTCACTTATCTAAGAGCTTGGTATACTGTGTTTTAATTTTCATTCAGTGCCAAGATTACAACTTTTTTCATTTTGATTTCTTCAATGACTCATTCACCACCACTCAATAGTGTGTTCCTTAATCTTCATGTATTTATGTCAGATAGAATAGGTTATTTCAATTCTTCTATGTTTGTTAAGACTTATTTTGTATTCTATTTTATCATCTCCTTTAGAGAAAATTTCAAGGTTTCTGAGAAGAATGTGTATTCTGCAGTGTTTGGATGGAATATTCTGTATATATGTCTTCGGTCCATTTGATCTCAAGAGTTTTTCTGTTTAACTAGTAAGGACGGCTTATCTTGTGACAAGAGTGGAATGTTGAATTTACCTATTGTTATTGGGTTGGGATTAACTTATGACTTCACATTTATTTACTTTATGAAATTATGTGCTCCTAGATTTGATGTGCATATGTTTGAATGGTAACATCATCCTGATAGATTATTCCCCTAGTCAGCATGTGCTCCTTAAAATTTTTTATTTTAGTTCAAATTATGTGTGTGGGGGGGTACATGTACATGCATACAGGTCCCCTCAGAGTCCAGAAGAGGCAGTGGGGACCCCCTAAAACATTGGTTCTCAACCTTCCTAATGCCACAACCCTTTAACACAGTTCCTCAGGTTGTGGTGAAACACCCCCTCCCAACCCGGGCATAAAATTATTTTCGTTGTTACTTCGTAATTGTAATTTTGCTGTTATGAATTGTAATATAAATGTCTGTGTTTTCTGATGGTCTTAGGTGACCCCCATGAAAGAGTTGTTGAGCCCCCAAAGGGTGACCCACAGGTTGGGAACCAGTTCCCTAGAGCAAGGGTGGTGACAGGTGGTTGTTAGCTGTCCTGCGTGGGTGCCGAGGACTAAACACAGGCCCTGTGAAAGAGTAGAGTATCTCAATAACTGATGATCCATCTTTCTGGCCTGGAAAGGCCTTTTTCTATGTATTTTTACTAGTTTTGTTTGGAAGTCTGTTTTTTTTTGTTGTTGTTGTTTATGTTTTATTTATTTATTTTTTGGGACATTAGAATGATGTCACCGGCTCCTTTCTATTTCCATCTGCTTGGATACTTTTTAAAACCTTTCGTGCTGATGTGGGCGAGGTGCATTTGACAGAGATGTGAATTTCTTAGAGGCAAAGGAAGAATAGATGGATCATATTTTAATCAAATCTGCTAGTTTGCATTTTTGATTTGGGACCTGGGACCATTAATAGTTTGTTAGCACTGAAAGGTGTGCATTAATTTCTGTCACTCTGTGGATTTTTATAGTGCTTGCTGTTTTCCTGTTCCTCACTCACTCACCTGCTGTTCTAGCATCGTTTGTTATTTCCCAGAGCAGTGAGTATACTTATTTTTCTTTTCAACCTGGAGAATTCCTTCCAGTATTTTCTGTAATGCCAACTTAGTAGCTATGAATTCCTTTAGCCTCTTTTTGTCATGGAGTTTTTCTTATATGTCCTATATATAATATGTGGTATAACTATATGTCTCCAGGTGGATTTTCTTTTAAAAAAACTTTTATGCAAGTGTCTATTATGCATTTAGCCTATATCCCCAACTCCAAATAGATTTTTTTCATGTGATTTAGATTTAGAACAGCGTATTGATCAGGCAAAAGTAATGGCTAGGCACGTTGCAAGTCAACACTGGAAACAGATGGTAGGAGCAATTTGAAACTGAGCCAGGCCCTTTGACTTACAAAGCATCCTTCAGATTCATTTGCTATTCATAGAGAGTGATGAATCACACTATTAACTTACCTAATTGTCCTTAGCTGCAGCTATGAGGTTCAGCCTCACACTCCTTTAACTCTCATTAAATAGTCATTTAGATGAAATGTCATATTTTGAAGGCACCTTATACCAACTTAGTGATTTTCATTCAGCATGCTCTGGTATTATTTGAAAATAACAAAACTCAATGAATAGTATATACTTCAACTCATGCAGTACATTTTTCTCTGTAGTCACTGTAAAAAATGTAGCTTCCTTCCTCTTACAATGGAAGCCCTATTAGTATGAAAAGACATGGCTAGCTAGGAATAAAGATGAAAGAATAATTATGAAAATGTGAAGGCTATGGAGTGACCACACAGATTTGAAGCGCTTAACCTCCAGAAGCATGTATAGCATGGGGTGATGTGCATGGGTGGTGTAAATATGGACACGTTACAATAAGTAAGTCTGAACAACTTCTTTCCTTTTCTGCTTCTAAAAGGAAAACCATATTTCTCCCACATATTTTACGAACAAGTTTTCTTTATCATGAAAATTGGGTCAGCTATGGAAAAGGCTTTTTTCTAACTGGATCAGCTGTTTGGACACTTGTTCTGGTCTATATTGAGAACTAGACTAACACTAGTCTGCCCAGTCAGGGCAGGCCAGGTGTTCCAAACAGGATGTAGACTATCTCAGGGGGAAAAAATGCAAACACCAAAATAGCAGTATTTGGATTGGAGAGATGGCTCAGAGGTAAAGAGCACTGGCTGCTCTTGTAGAGGACCTGGGTTGGATTCCCAGCATTCACACAGTGGGGACAAGGTGAATTACAGCTGTGAGTCACTCCAGTCAGTTTCAGAGGGTCCAACACTGACTTTTGTCCTCCAAGGAATTTCATGCATGCCCAAACACCTGTACATGTAACAGAAAAATAAATAAAATTAAAAATAGAAATACCTAAGGAAAATCAATTTAAAAAATCAGCCTGTGACTGCCTCAGTGGGTGTACTGATCAAAGGCTTTGAGCCGCAGGCTCAGACAGAGAGAAGAGCTGGGACACTGAGCCTGCGGATCTGGATGGATAGAAGGCTTTGAATGGAGAGATATGTCTGCAGCTGTGGACGTTGTTTTGTTAGGGGACTTATTCCTAACATTACTATTCTATACTAACATTACTATTTCTTTGGCCTCTGTTGTAGGAAGACCAGTATTTAAGATTCCAGTCTTCAGATCTTAGTGCAAGTTCCCCCGGAGCTTAATCTTTTCATCTGGGGACTGAGAGCCCAAGTCCTACGAGATGAAGGATGGGCCTGTACTTTGATTTAGCCAGTGTGTCCAGACACTATGACAAATGGTTTCAAACAAACAAACAACAAACAAACAAACAAACAAAAACCCTGACTTTTTTTGAGGGGTGCAGTTGGAAAGAGTCTTAATATGTAACCATGGCTGGCCTCGAGCTTACCCAGTAGCCGAACTTGGCTTGGAACTCTCTACCCTCCTGCTTCAGCCTCTGTGGTGCATCATCATGACTGGCTAATTAAAAGCAAACCAAGCACTAGTCCGTGGTGGCTCACTCCTTTAAGCCCAGCACTGAGGAGGCAGAAGCAGGCGGATCTCTGTAAGTTCAAGGTCAGCCTGGTGTACAGAGCGAGTCTCTGGGCAGCCAGGGCTACACAGATAAATCTTGTCTTGAAAAACCTAATAGTAATAATAATAGTAGTAGTAATCGGAGCGAGTTGGTGATTTTTGATCCACATGCTAGGTTTTCTTATGCTTGAAGATTAGCTAGTCTTCCTTAACATCTGATTAATCCTTTTTCATGAAATATTTCCTGCTTTTTCAGAGGCTGTAAAATCTGAGGCATGGTGCCTTATCTCCTCCCCTCCTAAGATCGGATTCCACATTTTCCCAATGTCTGCCTTCTTGAATTTGTTTCCCCCTCTCTGTCTCCATCCCATTCTTCTCCCTCTCCATCACCATGCAGTCCTTACCACACCCCCCTGAACTTCACATATGTTAAGTTCTACTTTCCTACTCTGTCACCTTGACCTCCATTTCTTCCACCCCTCGCATCTCCTCACCGCAGCCCCACCTGCCTTCGGAGCATAAGGGAAGCTTGGCTCCATCAGCTGTCGCTGTACTGTCTGGGCTGGCCCGGAACAGCCTGGGCTCCAGTGATCCTTTTCTCTGGGCACAGCTGGTGTACAGGCCGGTGTCTACTGTGCCTTTCTTCATGCCCTTTCTTTAGTTCATCTTGAAATTACCCTGTGGTCTTGTCCCTTTTTATGCAGCCCAGAATGCTAGGTGAGCATTGGAATTACTCTCAATGTGTTTCTGTCTGTATTTCCACCATTCTTCCCAGTTATAATACTAGCTCTCTGCTACATATCTCCATTTTTACATTGGGGGTCAGACACTGGCAGAAGTGACCAGATGTAAGCATAAATAATTACTGCATGTAACATGTCTCATGGAAGTCATACGCATATTACAAAAACCCGATGTGAAAGGGTATACCTACATAAGATGATCATAAAAATGTCAAGGCAATTATGGGAGCTGCAAGTACTAACAAGATACTGCTAGATTTAAAGGGCCTTAGATACAAGGATGGTATAATTTCTATTTGGTTTGCTGATGTTTCTCCTTTGGTACCAGGCAGAGAGAGTACTTTCCTGTACCAAGAACACTAGAATGTAGGGGTGAAGGTGCTAGGTAGGTACCAGCTCGACTTCTTCATGTGCAATGAGTTCTGCAGGTGTTGCCCTCGGCTTTGCTATCAGTTTGTGGAGATAAACTATAGTCTTTGGTAACAGCCTGTGTTGTGTGAGGGCTCTCGTGTGTCTTAGTTAGGGTTTTATTGCTGTGAAGACACACCATGACCACTGCAGCTCTTAGAAAGGAGGACATTTAGTTGGGGCTGGCTTACAGTTTCAGAGATCTGGTCCATCATCATCATGGCAGGAAGCTTGGCAGTGCACAGGCAGACTTGCTGCTGGAGGAAGAGCCGGGAGTTCCACATCTTGATCTGTCCTCAGCAGAAGGAGACTGTGTGCCACACTGGGCGTAGGGGCTTGAGCATATGTAACCTCAAAGCCCACTTCCACAGTGACACACTTCCTCTGACAAGGCCACACCTCCTAGTAGTGACACTCCCTGTGGCCAGGTATGCAAACACGTGAGTCTATGGGGGCCTATTCAAACTGCCACACCATGGGACCTCTTTAGCTAGCAACTCAGTGAGATGTAACCCATTCCTGGTGCAGGAATCTTTATTTTGTGACAAGAGAGCCATTTTGGGCTCCATCTGCCCTGTTATTTTGGTGATTTCATTTAGTTTGCCTTCATATATGTATATATTTTAGGAAGCTTCTGCTGTATTATGTTTTTAGTTTGCTTCCTATTGCTGTGATAACACACCATGACCAAAAGCAATTGGCAAAGGGGGGGGGTGCATTGGTAGCTATACTTACTCCCATGCATTAGCCCATCACAGAGGAAAGTCACGGTAGGAATTCAAGGCAAGGACCCGGAGGCAGGAGCTCATGCAGAGACCATGGAGGAACATTGTTTCTTTGTTCGCTTTCGTATAGAACTTAGGACCACTTGCCTAGGCGGGCCACTTGCTACAGTGGTCTGGGCCCTCTCACATCAATCATTAATTAAGAAAATACTCCACAGACTTTTTCACAGGCTGCTGTGGGAGGCATTTCAGTTGAAGTCCTTTCTTTCAGGCTGATCCTCACTTGTGTCAAGTTGAAAAACTACCTACCACAGAAACAGAACGAATTGTTCACTTTCAAATCTGCAAGCAGAAACTAGAAGTCAACACTGAATGACTTTCTGTGTCACAGCCCTCCTTCATTTTTGAGACAGGGTCTCTCTCTAGACTCGGAGCTCACCAATTTATCTAAGATACAAGCCCCAGGGATCTTTCTTTCGCTACCTCTCAGCACTGAGAGGTACATGCCATCATGCTTAAATCTTGTGTGTGTATGTGTGTGTGTGTGTGCATGTTTTGCTTGTATGCACCATATTCATTCATGGCCTACAGTTGTGAACAGTCATGTGGGTTCTGGGAATCTAACACAGGTCCTTCAGGAGAACAGCCGGTGCTCTTAACTGCAGAGCCATCTGTCCAGTCCCATGCCTGAATTTTTAAAACAGGTGCTGGATCCATACTCTGATTTTCATACTCATTCAGCCCTCACTTTACCATTGAGCCAGCCTCCTGATAAAAGTTTAAAGTGATGGTACACTGCTTGTGGCAATCTGTAATTGCGGCTGTGGGTTTTGATCCTAGTTCTACTTTCTCTAGTTACGTGTCTTTAATTGAATTTAATTCAAGTCTTTTTGTCTCAGTTCTTCAGTTTTCTCCTCTATGAAATGGGAATAATACTTCCACCTGCCACTTGGGTGAGACTCAGTGATTGATTCTACTAAACAGTATGAATGTCAGATATCTAGTGAGATCCACTGACAGGAGTTACTTGTATTGTTGTTTCTATTTCTAGGTATTCCAGGACTTGTATCTTCATTTAGTGTTATTTTGTCTTGCCTCTTTTCCTCCTTTGAGACAAGGTGTCATTCTGAAGCCACTATGTAGCCCAGGCTGGCCTCACATTTTCCAGCAAGCATTTGGCCTCTGACTTCACATGTTAATTTGTCTTGAACAAACATTCTGGAAGCCTTGTCTTAGCCCTTTCCCAGGATTTCCATTACTGTGTTGTAGCAATTCTCTTCTGCTGCTCTTTGCTAATATCTCAGGAATGCACTAGTTTTCATTTCCTCTAATAGTAGCTGTTTTAGGAATCTGAAAAGTGCGGGAGTGTGACTTTAGTTTCTCTTTCATTCTCCCATTTCTCTCTCTCTCTCTTTCCTTTTTTTTTTTTTTTTTTTGAGACAGGGTTTCTCTGTGTAGCAGAGCCCAGACTGTTCTGGACTTGCTCTGTAGACCAGGTCTTGAACTTACAGAGGTCCACCTGCCTCAGCCCTCAAGTTTGGGGACTAAAGGCTTCATTTCATGTTGGCACCATCACCCAGCTTTTTAAAAACACATTTATTATTATTATCATTTATTGAAGTTTATTCAATTTGTATCCTGGCTGTGGCCCTCTCCCTCATCCCCTCCCAGTCCCGCCTTCCCTCCCACTTCTCCTTCTATGCCCATTCTCCAGTCCACTGATAAGGAGGTCCTCCTCCCCTTTGACCCTAGCCTATCAGGTCTCATCAGGACTGGTTACATTGTCTTCCTTTGTGGCCTGGCAAGGCTGCTCCTCCATCAGGGGAATGTGATCAAAGAGCCTGTCACTGAGTTCATGCTAGAGAAAGCCCCTGTTCCCCTTACTAGGGACCCCACTTGGACACTGAGTCTATGGGCTACATCTGAGCCTGGGTCTTAGGTCCTCTCCCTGCATTGTCCTTGGTTCCACCACCCAGCTTTAATGAGTCATCTTGAGTGACTTCACAATACCATGAAGCTGGACTCCCTAGCACTTTTCCTCAGATCTTGTGTTGAAGACTTTGGCCTGATTGGCAAGCTGCTTTGGAAGCTTTCCCTTCTCTAAAGTGTCTTTCCCCTCTGCTATTTCTGATGCTGCCTATGCCTCACCCAGCCCCCTTAAGCTTGCATGTAGGTGATAGTTGGCATTGGTAGAATACTGGAAGGGGCAGGTTGCTTTCTCCTTCCTGCTTTGGCTTAATGGTGTCCCTCCATGGTGACAGATCCTAATCACAACTGCAGCTCCACAGCTCTGGACCTCAGTAGTTCTCACAGATCTCTCAAGGGGACCCTCTCTTCTATTGTTGGGCTTTGGGTATCTCGATATCACTTTGTCGATTCCTCTAATCCTGGCCCCGAACCGAGCATAAGAGTGTTTTGCATGAAGTCTTCTCCTTTGAGCAAGTTGGGTTGAATTCTGCATGTAGGCAGAGGGCTGGCTGCTGCTGAGCCTCAGGCCTTCCTTTCCATGTTTTTAAGAGTGTCAGCTCTTCCCTCCTATCTAGAACAGCAGGATGGGACAGCCAACAGACCAGGGCTCTAGTGATAGACTTAGTTGGCTGAATTTTGGAATCTGCAGCAGGAATTCAGAGTCACTATCTGGGACAGGTTAAATAGCATCCTTGTAAATCTCCATATCCTTGCTAGTGAAGTAGAAGTCGGACTCATGATGGGTATATTGGAAAATCAGAACCTGGCCAGTGAGAATTCTAGGCCCCAACACTGTGTTATCCTAAAACAAGCTCTCACAACAGAGTCTCCCCTGCATATTCTGTTTTTCAATGCCATGAATCTCTTTTTCTATTTGATTAAAGTAGACC
>CM053756.1:8782063-8812775 GCA_028658305.1 Pachyuromys duprasi
AAGCAAAGATTAAGAAACATAAACAACCCTTTGGCAGAGTGCAGGGAATCATATGAAAGGAGGAGTAAGTATGACCTGGAGAGAACAGGAGCTCCACAAGGACCAAATATATCAGGGCACAGGGGTCTTTTATGAGACTGTCTCTCCAACCAAGGATCAAGTATGATTATAACCTAGAACCCCTGCTTGTATGTAGTAAATGGTAGCTCAATATCCAAATGGGTACACTAGTAAGGGGAACAGGGACTATTTTGGACATGAACTCAATGGCTGGCTCTTCGACAACCCCCTTCATCCCTCCCCCCGCCCCCCCTCGAGGGAGGAGCAGCCTTGCTAGGCCACAGAAGAGGACATTGCAACCATTCCTGAAGAGACCTGATAAGGTAGAGTTAGGTGGAAGGGGAGGAGGTCCTTCCCTATCAGTGGACTTGGAAAGGGGTAGGGAGGAGATGAGGGAGGGAAGGGTGGAATATGGAGGGAATTCGGGAGGGGGCTACGGCTGGGATACAAAGTATATAACCTGTGATTAATATAAAATAAAAATGTTAAAATTAAAAAATAAAAACAAAAAATATAGTGTGGAAAAAATAATAGCACCATATGGGAATCATAAAGAAGGGGCGGGGCCTTAAAGTGAACGACATAAGTGACCATGATTAACTCTTTCATTTTGAAATATCTGTCAATTTCGTAAGGAAAAACTTCACTGTTGATAGTAAATATTTTCATATAGTTACTTCATGAGCTGATTCTTTTCAGTTTGTGCAATAATTTTTCTTTAATAAATTGATATTTCTTTAATTCCTGATGGTATTAAAGTTTTGATGTTATATTTATGCTAAATCTTTTCTTACTGCAAAAGAATTCTGTGAACTTTTTTAGATGTACAATTTTGTTTTTATATAGTCAGATATTTAGACTTTTTTTTATTCTTTGTGATTTCATTTAAATTTCTATGGTATCATCGGAATCAGACTACTCATGTTTCTTCTTTGTTCTGTGCACCAGTGTGTTTTTTTCCCCTCCTAAAAAGCAGTTCACATGTTTTAGGAGTTTCTTTGGACTTGGTGATGTCAATTGTGTATACGCCACAGAGGGGAAGTGTGCATAGTACTGTCCTACTAGTGAAATCAGGACAGTGAGACAGTTGGGAGAATGGCGCTCCAAGATAGTCACCACAGCCCTAACTATACTTGCCAGACAACCTCTGTGTAAATTGGGTCTAGAAGTCGAGCCTGCTTTGCGCGGCTTGAGAATTAAAATTGACATATAAACAGGTTCTAATGCAAGGGACAGCCACCAGTTTAGTCCATTTTGGGTGGGTATTTTGAAGCTTCAAAGTGTTAGAATACACTAAGCATTTCTAAACTCAACCACTCGCCGCCTCCCACGCTCCAGTCTGAGGCTTTCCTAAGGGAGACACGCCGCCTAGGGGCCGCAGCTTCCAGCACACTACGGTCAGCAGAGGGCGGGGTCTCCGGCTCCGCAGGAAGGACGCCCAGCCAGCCGGCTCCCCTGGGGTTCGCCGAGCCTTTCTCGCCGCTGCTCCACTCCCGCAAGTCTCTGCTCGGCTGTAACCCTGCGAGGGGCCGCGGGAGACACCGAGTGCACCGCGGGGTTGATGTGCAAACGGACACAGCTGTTCTCTCACCAGGGACACGAAGGCGGCGCGGCTAACGGAACGTGTGGCAGGGCAAAGCGGACACGGGGCGGCTCCCCTCGGTCTCCCCGAACGAGCGCGGAGGGGCCAGCCCCGGGTCTCAGCAGTCTCAGGTGCACGGGCGCTGGCTGCAGCGTGGAAACGGCTGCCGTTAGCAGTGCAGCCCCGAGCGTCTCCGCGCACCGTGCCGCGGCTTACGTTCCGCAAACAAGTGAACGAAATCCACAACACTAGCATTCAAGATGTTCTCTGCCGGGCGCTGTGGCCCAGCCTATCACCCCAGCACCTGGGACGCTGAGGCAGGAGGACCGCCATGAATTCCAAGTTAGCCTGGGCTACAGTGCGAGAGCCTGTCTCAAAATGAACCGACTTCCGCAAACATAACAAAACAAGAAACAAAACCAGCCTCCAACAGGCTTTCGGCAAGCCAAACTCGCGAAACACGCAGCCGGAGGCGCGACCGGCACGGCTCCCGCGCAGCACCCCGGTGGGCGGGACGCCGGGGAGGGCGGGACCTCCGCGCCACACTTCCGCTTCCGGTCCCAAATGACCTCTCCCGCCACTGGCAAAGAGCAGCTGTCAGCGCGGGTGCTTTCTCAGGCTCGTTGCCGCCTGGTCAGAGAAAATCCTGCGCGTTTATTTGGGGCGGAGAGAAATCGTGGAGTCGGAAGTTTGCAAGTTGACCTGGTGGGACCGCGTGACAGGTGATGTTTACGGGGGCCGGGGTGGGGGTGATGAGGGGAGGACGCGGGCCCGGGAATGCTCCGCGGTCCGAGCGGGACTTTGAGGCACTTTTGAAAGTTCTGGAAGGTTGGGAGTCAAAGGATAGATTTGTAAGTATGCTCCCCGGAGTAATAAGATGGGGAGTAAGTCTCTCATCCAGGTACAATGTACTTTTCTTTCCCTTGACTTCAGGAACTCCCTTTCCCCATCCTCATCCCGCCCTGGGGTGTGTGTGTGTGGGGGGGGGGGAGGACCTGATCTGTTCCTGGATTCCCCGGTGTCTGTGGGTGGTGACAGAGACAGATGAGCAGGCAACATCACTTGACTTCCCTCTTGCTAAAAGGTCCACTACCTGCAACTTTCCCAGTTTAACTCCTCTCCTCACTCGCCTCCGTTATTACAGATGTTTGTAGAAAACAGGGCATCGCCTAGGAATCATCACGTTTAAGGGTTTGTGTATGTTGTGTGTGTGTGTGTGTATACTTGTTTACTTTGTTGTTTTCAGCCCTTTGCTTTTGTTGTAACATTTCCCCTGTCATTTAAACATTTTCTTGTGTTCACTACTTTCAAAAGGTGGTCAGTATGCAGTTCTCAGGAAGGATTCGGAAGAAGCTGAGATTGGCAGGTGACCAGAGAAACGCTTGTTACCCTCACAGCCTTCAGTTTTACCTGCAGCCACCTTCTGAAAGCATATCTTTGATGGAATTTGAAAATTTGGCTATTGATAGAGTCAAATGTAAGTGGCATTTCAATCAAACGTTTGTGTTTTTGGGAAGTGTGGTTCTCATTTGTGTGTGGCAATGAATGAAGGCAGTTCATCTTTACCCAGCAGACCATCCAACATAGCTATTGGTGATTTTCGGTTGAAGGTTTGTTATTCATCTCTTGATTGCAGTATGCATATTGAGTACTACTGTTTCAGGAGACAGGCTTTGTGATGAATGATGTACCTCAGCTCTTTGTTGAAACTGCATTTGTGCGGAGACAGACAAGCTCAATAGAAGCCATATGTCAGATTACCTTCTGCTTTGGTAGAAATAAGTGCTCCTGGAGCACAAAACTGAGAGTAACTAGCGTAGTCAAATTACAGAAGGTTTCTTGGAGAAGTTGAAGTTTGGTCAGGTTTCTGAAGACAGGAGCAGGGAGGAGGGATTTCCCAACAGAAGAAGTGAAGGGCCTTTCCAGACTGAGATGAAGGTCCCTACAAAGGCTTGGGGCTGGATTCCCAGTGGACAGACAGCTGTGGTTTCCAGTGACTGCTTCAGGGTGCGTAGAGAAGTGTGGCTGTCTGAAGGCATTTCATCCCAGGCAGGATTGGACTGTGAGAGGGATGTGGCCAGGGAACGGGACGCCTCCCTTCCTTTGTGTGTAGATGAAGAAATGAATGGGCCAGCCTCAGACTGAGACACACACTAGCACTGTCCTGAGAGCTTATGTTCCAGAGTCTTCTTGCTGGAATAATCAGGAGATGGGAAATACTGTTTGTTTTCTTAGAGCAGCAGAATAAGAGCTGGTGACACAGGAGAAGGCATGACTGTCCAGTGTAGTGAAGGGATGGTGCTTGGCGTTGTCACTTAAAGTTAAAAGGCAAGGGCCCAATGTAGCAACAGTGTTATCCACAGTGGCAGGGGTAGAAAGGGAAAGACTTGAGAGGCGCTCAGGTGGTGCCGTTAACAGGATTTGGTGAGTGGTTGGAGGTGAGGATCGGAGCGGAAGAACGGGAAGTGCAGATGGTGTGGTGTGTGTAGCATAGTGGGGTGCAACTCGTGGAGTAAGGGTTTGTGCTCAGACCTTGATGCAGAAGACTCATGTGTGGTGTTGCAGCGTGCCTGAGGGAGTTTTTGTGAGGCACCCTTGTACGTGGCTTTAGGAGCCTGTGAATAGTGTGGCATCTCTTCAGGGTGGCTCCTTTGGATGACCTGCTGCCTTTCACTACTATGCAGTCATTAGGAAAGGAAGGCAATTTTTTTTTCTCTCATTTTTTCTCTCTCTTTTCATCTTATTACTGTGGTCAGTCTTATTACTGTAGCTGCAGATTGCCAAGCTTTTCTTCACACTGACGCTCAGGCCTTTTCACTTCTCATGTTGGTGGTTTGGTACAGCAGGAAGGATCTTCCAGCATTTTCCATCTTTCCGGGGTGGGAATTTCTGGTGTTAGATTATTTTGGATTTTCTGCACATTGGTGGTGTTTATCTTCTTACAAGCACAATTCACGTAATGTACTTGCAGAAATCAAAATTGTTAATACTGTCATGTTCCAAGAACAGATAGAGAAATTGCTGTCCATAGGTTTTATCTTTGATTTAGTTTTTTAAAAATCATCTTGGATTTATCCTTTTTTTTCCTTTTTCTTTTAATCTTTCCCCCTCTAGTGCTAAAAACAATTGAGAATCTTGGTGTGAGCTATGTGAAAGGAACAGAACAGTACCAGAATAAGTTGGAGGCCGAGATTCGGAAGCTCAAGTTTTCCTACAGAGTAAGTAACAGAAGAGTGTGGAGGAGAATGCTAGAGTTTGCATGGGTTTGTATCACTGCTAAGTTACGGGAAAGGCCTTTTACTAGACACCGACTTTTATGAAGAGGAGTGTAGTTCAGACTGTTTGAAAGAATGCTGTCTGCTGAGGCGATTGGAATACAACAGTTTCCTGACCTCAGGACTGCTGTCCTTCTGACCTATCAACGTCCTATGGCAGGACTGTCCTCTACATTGTGCAGGGTGATTTGTAGCAGCTTCACCTTCTACCCATGCCTACAGAGACCGCAGGTGCCTTCCGTGTTTCCCGTGGTGATGCACGCCGTTTCTTTCTGCTCCAGGAGCATGTGCAGTGGCTGCCTGGCTCAACCGGGGGAAATTTAGAAGGCTTTTTTTTTTTTTTTTTGAGTGGGTTGTTCCACAGTCTAAGCTTCCCTTGCACTTGTGATGTGGTCCGGGTTGGCCCTGCACTGTTGGTATCAGCCCCTGGGGTGCTCAAGTAGCAGGTGTGCAGCACCACACCTGGTTTGGAACTGCGTGTTGACAGATGCCCTAACATTTGTATTTTGAGAGGATAATTGCCAGCAGGCTGATAGGGTCGTCTTGGACAGGAGAGAACAGGAACCTGGAATGTTCAGAGTCTGAAGCTATGAGAGATGGGGAAGAGTTGAAAAGATATTTATGTAGACTGAAAAGATTTTAGAGGGGAAGCCAAAGCGGATGGTTACATGCTCAGGTCTCTACTTAGGACAGTGCACTAATTAACTAGTTAATTAAATAGCTGATGGAAGTAATTTAGGGCAGGGGAGGTTTTACTTGTAGTCTTAGAGGTCGTACTTCATCATAGCAGTCAAGGCCTGGCAGATTTCGTGATGGTGGAAGTGAGTGGTCGGGGCTCCTCATCTCATTGTGGCAGACATCAGGCAGAGGACACAGGTCACAAGCAGAAGCAGGTGTGACCCTCAGAGGTCTGTCCCTAGTGTCCTACTGCAGCCAGTGAGGTGCAAAGGTTCTACAGCTGCCAGACTCACACCACCAGCTGGAGACCAAATGTTCAAACACTTGAGTACGGGCAACATTTTGAAGTCAAACCATAGCTGTTTGGATGGTGGTGGTGTTTTAGGGTGTGACATACAGTAAGAGAAGCCAGTCCTGGAACCAGGATGTTGAGTTTTGTTCTAGATATGACTTGGACACGCTTGTGACAGTATATTGTGGACATCTGCATATGCAAATCTGGTCTAGGAAGACATGTTTAATGGGAGGATAGGCTTCCGAGAAGGTTAGCATCAACAAGACTCAGTGAGAATGCACTAGGGAAATAATTAGAGAAGGCAATGGGGGCCAGGAGGAGGATACCAGGTTCTGAGGTGAGTGGATGGAGTAGTTTGGGAAGGAGATACAGATTTAGAGAATTAGGAGATGGACTGGGATATTAGTGTCACAGAAGACAAGGAATAATAGTGGTCATGTTAATATTGATAACAAAACATCAGCCATTTGTATTGTGCTTATTTTGTGCTGAATTTGGGTGGGAGTACATTAACTGTATATACTTAATGTAGTTCATCTTAAGAACTAAGTACTGTTACCATCTTATTTTGTAAATGAGGATGCTGTTTCCTTAGACTTTGTGCTCCTAAGGTGGTAAATGGTACAGCCAAGATTTCAACTGGGGCATTTTATTTTGTGATGGTGTTTTTTAATCCCTACAGTTTCAGAAACTTAAGGCAGATGACATAAGATAAGTTGTATGGTGTGCAATGGATTTAGTATCTGGATGGGCCCTTGTAGGGAGGGCAGACACCAGAACAGAGATAGTGGCTGGGAGCAGGAAGATGGCAGGTGCGGTGGATACTCTTGTAAGATGCTGAGCAGGAGAGAGGCAGGGCAGATTACGGATGTTTTAGGGAAAAGAGAAGACCATATGCACACAGATATAGTTGCTACACATGTATGTTTTATTTTTTATTTGTGTGAGTGATGTAGCCATGTGGGCAGGCATGCTCACTCACGTGGCTGTGTGTGGATTGGCCAGAAATCGACACTGGGATGTCTTCCACAATCATTTTCCCACCAAAGGCCACCAGAGACAATAACAAATGAGTTGGAGGTTTTAGTTATTGGACAAGGAAGGCAACAGCTGCTGTGTCCGTGGAGATGGAGGGAAGGCAACATGTCGTGTGGATACACAATCTAATGCGTTGGGAAAGGTGTTGCAGTAGTGACTTTGGGGCAGTTGGTAAAGACTGAAGCTGCCGTTGTGAAAAGTGAGGAGGGAGATGATTATCAGTCCCAGTTTGGCTTTTTGTAAGCTTCGTGTTGTTTCAATCTGGAGTGTCTCCTATAAACCTGAGTATTAAAAAGCGTGGTCCTCAGCTTGGTGTATTTGAAGGGAGATGGAGTCTTTAAGAGGTGAGGGTGAGGCCTAGTGGGAGGATTTTGGTCATGGGGCATCCATTGAAGGACACAGTGAGACCCTGATCTCCTCCACTCTAGACTGCTTCCTGCCACTCCTATTTAGTGAATATCTCTGCTTCAGCGTGTGCCTTCTCCCATGATGCTCTGCTTTTCTACAGACCCCAAAGTGGCAGAATAAATGACTACTAAAATCCTCAAATCTGTGAGCTGAGAATGAACCTTTCTCATTTTAAATGGCTTATCTCCTCTTTTGTTAGAGTTACTGAGCGCTGAATAATTCTTTGACCTCCTAGTGCCTCAGTTTCCTCATCTTTCACATAAGGACACAGGACTGACTACCTTTATTATAGTTTTAAAAGTGCGTTTATGCACTCAGAAATCAGTGCCTTGTACCCAGTTGGTGCCAGACACATGTTCAATCTCCCTATTTTGGGCTTGGCTAAAACTCACTTGCATTGATAATTGTGTACTTCATGTTAGGGACTGAATTTTATAGTTCACATTCCTATAGTTGTATATTTTTTTCTCTAAAAGTTCTCAGCACTTGAGATAGGTAATATTTTAATTTAGAATTAAAATACAGTTTTCCCCCTATAACCAGGACAGTCTAAATGAAGGAAGTTGAGGGTTGGTTTTTAGAAACGATTGAGAGGGTGAATGCCCTGGGTGTAAGAAAGTTAGGAGGAGTGACAGATAGGAAGAAATAGTTGGGCCTGCTCAGGAAATGAACTGGCTGGTTTTATGTCTACTTGACACAAACTGGAGTCATCAGAGAGGAAAGAGCCTCAGTTGAGGAAATGCTTCCATGAGATCCAGCTGTAAGACATTTTCTCAATTAGTGATCAGTGGGGAGGATCAGCCCATTGTGGGTGGAGCCAGCCCTGGCTGGTGGTCCTGGGTTCTATAAGAAGGCAGGCTGAGCAAGCCACTACATACCCTCCATAGTCCCTGCATCAGCTGCTGCCTCCAGGTTTCAGCCCTGTTTGAGTTCCTGTCCTGACTTCCTCCAGTAATGGAAGTGTAAGCTAAAGAAATCCTTTTTTTCCCAACTTACTTCTTTGGTCATGGTGTTGTTTCTTTGCAGCAGTAACAACTCAAACTAAGACAGGAGTTTTCGATGAGATAGTTTGGTTTTTAGTTTCTCTCGGTTGTAATTGAAATAAAACGATAATTATTCTGGAAGGCATATTAAGAAATGTGTTTTTGAAACTTCTGTTTTACCTTTGGCTGCGTTGAATCAGCATTTCCTACGCCTCTTGTCATCTAGCATGGTAGTTTATTCATGTGGCTTTGTTTTCAGGAGAACTTAGAGGATGAGTACGAGGCTCGGCGAAGGGACCACATCTCCCACTTTATTCTGCGCCTTGCGTACTGCCAGTCGTGAGTACCCACCTACGTCCTGTGTCCCCACACTCACATGTACCATCGAGGGGCACAGTGTGCCATAGGCTGAGCATGGTTGTGTGTTCTTTGAAATAAGTTGTTTTACTGGAAAATACTGAAAAAAAATATTTATTGCAAGTTTGCTGGATACCTAGTGGGAGAGGGATTTAAATTTATAAAGGATTTCATTTGGAAGATGACTTTTGATATTCTTTAAAGAAAAAAGTGGCACTATTACTAAAAAACACTTATTCAAACATGTGCTTGAATTTGATAAAAGTTTTCTACTTTGAGATGTAAGAGCCTATTCAATTTAAAAAAAAATAGAGCCTATTAAATTTTAGCTGTTCAAGCAGTAGCTGGTTAATTATAACTCAGTTCTGCCACCTAGCGGTAGAAGGGGTTAATTGCTTTTTTCCTTACTAATTTTTGGTCAAATAGCAGAGCTATGGTTGTTTCTTTTTATTTAGGTTATGGGTTGAGTATCTTGAATTGCTTCTTTTTTTCAAGAGTATAAGATAGCATTTTGGTTCAAGGTTTTATACCTAGAGTTTTGGCTTTATAAAAAACTGTATGTAGTTTATATAACCTAGTCACTGAATTATTGGTAGTCTGTAAAAGTCACCTCAGAAAAATGAACTATATTTTCCATGCAGCAGTTATTTTATAATATAACGTGAATGCCAGTGTTATGGATTAGTATATTTTTATTTTGGCATTAAGATATTGAAATTATTACAAAGCTTACTCATGTCAATGTGTTCAGACATAAGATTACTTTCAAGATTTTGGTATTTACATGGACAAAACCACCTCAGAAAAAGGAGTGCCTCACTTCCCAATGTAACTGACTCTTTGAAAGTTACTTTAGATGCGGTGAGCTATTTTTTGATGTTATTCAGTGGTTATACAAGTTTCCTCAAAATGCTCTGTATTGAGCCCCTTTTATGACACACCTGGGGCTCACACCCCGCATCCACGGGGAAGAAGGTGGTTTGTAGTACTCACATCTGGTGTCCATGAGACGGGCTGCTCATAGGTGGTGATGTGTGGACCCCTCCTCTGTACTGCGAAGAGGACTTGATGCCTTTCACTGTTCTCTTGGTATCTGACTTTCCTGGAATATTGTTTCAGAAAACCTCTTGAATCTAGTAGTCTCTGGATTTTTAACTTACGCTCATGTTTCTGTTTCCATTTCAGTGAAGATCTTAGACGCTGGTTTATTCAGCAAGAAATGGATCTGCTCCGATTTCGATTCAATATTTTACCCAAGGATAAAGTTCAAAGCTTCTTAAAGGATAGTCACTTGCATTTTGAAGCTGTAAGTATGTATATGTAAATTAAATGTTTTTTCCCCCTCCCTTCGTTTTATTTTTGTTTTTGAGAGACTGGGTCTCACTGTGTAGTCCAGGCTCAGACTTAGGGCGGCTTCGTGCCTCTGTCTGCTGAGTGCTGGGGTTACAGCATGTCACCATGGCAGGCTTGTAAGTGTATTTTTAGTTATTTGAAATTGTTCCCTCCTTAATCATGTCCTTTTTCAGTACCCGTACTAATAAGTGGAATTCTGGCTCTTTACGTCCTTTTATTAGGTACTCGGCTCAAAGAACAGCTGAGACCAAGTGAAGTCTAGAGAAGGTTGTGTTTCATTTTGGAAGTCAGTTGTTCATAAAATCTGCTTGGATAGATTTAAGAAATAGTTTTTGCGGGTGAATCTGAGCGACATTTTGCAGTGACATAAAACGATATGTGTGGAGAACTTATCGTGGAGAAGTATTGTGGATAGAGGGAGTAAGTGTCGGAGGTGATCTGTGCTGGAGGGTTCCAGCAGGCTGGTGGAGTGGGACTGTTTGGCTTTGGTCCTTGTCCTGTCCTCCAACACCTCCCGTGCAAGGCTTCTTACCTGTCGGTGCCGCCAGGAAGACAGAGGTGCTTGCTTTTTCAGAACTCACTTTTTTCCCACTTACAGTTTTGGTTAAATCTAGTTGTGTGAGGAGAGTCAACAGACAGTGTCTACTAGGGAGGAGCTTTTTTAAAAGTGCCTCTGCATAACATCCCCTTGTGTGGTGTTACCTGGTAAATCTTCTACACAGGATCATTGTAGAAGGATCATCTACCCAAACCTACTGCCTCCACTTTGAGTATAGCTTTGGTCCTTGGTGAAGTCTGTTATTAACAGTTAACTTATCTTAAAAAGATTTGTGTTTAGTCATGTTTATGTGTGTGTCTCCGTGGGATATGCATGTGAGTGTGGGTGCCCACGGAGGCTGGAGGCATTGTACAGGCAATCGTGAGCTGCCTGATATGGGTGCTGGGAACCAACCCAGGTCCCATGGAAGAGCAGTTGGTGCTTCTGAACTGTTCACCCATCTCTCCAGCCTTCACTTATCTTTTCTTACTGGAAATAGTTTTTTTTTAAACTAAACTGTTGTTGAAATTATCGATTTCTGTCAGAAGATTGAAAAAAAATTGTCCTTGATGTCTTTCTTTTAAACTCTAGAATATCTGAACACATCCCCACATGTACTTTTAGACAGTCCTGTATTTAGGTCCTGGAGAGATAGCTCAGTGAAGAGCATTTGCTGCTGTTGCGGAGACCTCGATTCAGTCCCAGCACTCAAATAAGTGGCTCACAACTGCCTGTAGCTGGTTCCCGAGGATCTGATGCCCTTTTCTGGCATATGGTCCCTACACATGTAATCCTCATATGAGAGTTTTTGGGAAAAGGCAAGTAAGGCCAGCGATCTCACTGTGTGGCCTTTTAAAAGCAGTACAAATAAGGTTTGAAGGTTTAGTTTTACTTATTTTAAAATGAGTTTTGCTTTTTTGTTTTGTTTTGGTTTTTTTGGTTTTTCAAGACAGGGTTTTTCTGTGTAACAGCCTTGACTGTCCTGGACTCGATTTGTGGACCAGGCTGACCTTGAACTCACAGATATCTGCCTGCTTCTGTCTCCTGAGTGCTGGAATTTAAAAAAAAAAAAAAAAAAAAAAAAGAGTTTCTTATTCTACATCTGGCACTTAGAATTTCCTAACCCTTATTTCAGACACCTTATTCCCCTTCGTTTTTATCTTAGAAAATGTTTCATGTCACATTTTGTTGGTAATGTTTTTTTTAAACACGTATTTGTTTTTTCGAATGTGTAAGCATGTGTGTAGATGCACATGGCACCGCACACAAGTAGAGGTCAGAGGACAACTGTTCGATGCACTTGGTTTTTCACTCTGTAGACCAGGCTGGTCTCGAACTCAGAGATCTGCCTGCCTTTACTGCCCAAATGCTGGGACTAAAGGAGTGTACAACCATGCCTGGATCATATGGAGAATTTTAAACCATTCCTGTCACATATTTATCATTGTTTTCTAGGTATTTGCAAATCGGCTTTGATATAGTTGTGGGTTTTAGACCATTTCTGACCCCTGTTGTACTGTTTACATTGCTAATTGGTGTGTTTTAAGTGGTTATATTTCTTTTGGCATGTGCCCTCATCATTGTGGTAGACTTCATTTATTTTACTTAAAATGTGGGATGCTGTTTGCCTGGTATGTATTGCTTTCCTTCGTCCTTTGTGTTGTTTCTCGTGGGTATGATTGGCAGACACATTAGGCCAATCATACAGGATACTGTATGCCTGTGGTGCACTGGATAGTTCTGGAACTGAATTTCTCATGTCTTCGTGATGTTTTATGTTTATGTGGCAACTTCTCTCCCAACAATACCTTTTCTAATTATTGAGCATCAAGCATTGTTTGATAAATCAACATGAAATGCTTAGCTCTGTATTTTGCTTGGGGATTATAGCTATGGTTATAGTATATTTTAAGTGTTAAAATATGTTCAGAGATGGGCAGCTTTGAGTCTGACAGAGCTGAGACCCACCCAGGCCTTGCAGTTCCCCAGTGACTCATTTGTCCTGTGTAATTGAGTTATGCTAAGGAAGTCGACGTTCTAGATTCGTCTTTATATTATAAGTTCTAGAGGGAAGCTCTTCTCTTTCTTGTGAAGAAGAATCTTAACTTTAACTCCCTTACTTAGAGTAACCGAAAGGACATGGACCCTATTAGATGAGGAGTTAAAAGCATCATGACATAGTATGCTTTTTGTGCTCTTGTTTCTAAGCAGGTGAAAGCTATGTTGAACGCACCATGTCCCAGAATCCCAGTGGGCTAGCTGAGCCAGCTTCCTTGAGAGAAAGTACCAGGACTGGCTATGTGTTCTCAGGTCCTTTGGAAGACAGCTTCTCAGTGCACATAGCAAAGATGCCTTCCTCCTAGTATTATGTTATCCGTGGAAAGAGGCTCCTGGTCTTGTGGTCACTTTTGTATATTTTTTTCTGGTCATAGTATCTTTTGTCATATTCCCCATGCAGCTGAGGATGACTGTCAACTTCTGCTCCTCCTGGGTGCTGGGATTATGGGCACACATCATTGTACTCAGTTTTATATAGTGCTAGAGACTGACCCCTGAGCTTCATGAGTGCTGGGCAAACACCTGAGCAACTGAGCTATATCCCCGGACTGTATATATTCTTAACATTGTCTGCTTATGGTTCTGACATAAAATAGCCAGTCCTGAAGAATACTTCTCATAAAAAGAATTTCAAAATGGTTTTGGCCAGTGAAATAGGTCAGTGGGTAAAGGCACTTGGCACAAGTTTGATGCTCTGAGTTTGATATCTGAGACTCACAAGGTGGAAGACAACTTCAGATTGTCTTCTGATCCACATATCATGCATACACCATGGTATGTTCCACTCTGCAACAGATAACCTGATGAGTGTACTTTAAAAAGGACAGTGTGTGGTAACTTCTTAAAAAGCTGTTTTCCCCTTTCAGTTGTTGCTGTTGATGGTGGTGATAGTGAACCTGGAGGTCTCCAGTCTCTATAAACACTGAGGACATTGTGTTTGGAGTAGAGCTTCACAAGCTTGCCTGGTCTGTGGGCAGGTTCTGAAGATGAAGGGACGGTCTACTGATAGGTTGGACTGAGGTGATAAGTTCGGGTCCTTTCATTCCTCTGAGAAGGCTGGCTGGGCTCTGAAGCTGCTTCCTTTCCCTCCATTGTTCACCAGTGGCTGGGTTTCCGTCATGCTGTGTGCACAGTTCCAGATCTCATTTCAGAGCATAACATCTTTACCTCTTTAGAGGATGTCATATACTTCGTTTATTTAATGTCATTTTAATGTTATAATCTCTTTAAAGGAAATACTTTGTGTCCCAGTATTATTCTTGGTTCTGGGATATAGCCTTGTGACAAGGAAATCTATCCTTAAATTATAGAAAAGAATTGGGGATGAGGTTAGCAAAATGGAAGGGCAAGAGAACATTGTTGAATCTCTGTAATGCAGATAACTACAGCAGCCTCAGTTGAGACTTGAGGGTGAGGATGAGGCAAGTTAGTTTAGAAGGACATTATGAGAGTTTGCATTAATGTAGGTAGGGAGGATTGTTTATTGAGTGAGCTGACCAAATCCAAACTGAGGACAGTACTGGAAGTAGCGTGAAGATTGGCTAGCTAATGCATATGAAGCAAAACTGGTGCCAGAACTTGGTACAAGAGATAAGGGTAGCATAATGTTGGTGATAATGGGGAATGTAAAAATAGAAGTGTATTTTTGGACTAGATAGTGTATTTGCTTGTGAAAATATTGCTTGTGAATGATAGTAAACAATGGAGATGGGTGGTGATAGTTCAGAATGTTAGGCTGAGATTACAAGGTCAAGGGTGAAAAAATGGAGCCGAAGTACCACACACAGTGTTGTGAAACAGTGGAAATGAAGACCACAAAGTGAGCAAGTGTGAGCGAGAGCTGGGAAACTAACCCGGAAGACTCTTAGGATCCTGATAAGCTCCCTTAGCGACTTGTTTTCTTCTATTGTGGAATGGAATGAAATCATCTGCGTGAATTGCGTAGTCCTTGGAAAGTACGTGCTACATACTAATCTTATTTACCAAGTACTTACAGTATGTACACGGAAACTGAGCCGACTCGAAGACTTCTAACTCTGGAAATAGGGTTAAATGTCTAAAGTGCTCTAGGTGTGGTCTAGCCTTTAATTGTAGCACTCGGGAGGCAGAGACAGGTAGATCTCTGAGTTCAAGGCCAGCCTGATATACTTAGTTTTAAGACAGCCAGGGATACATAGCAATACATTGTCTCAAACATAACAAAAGTAAAGATAGACAGGGATCTTATTAGCAGTAATACTTTTTTTCATTCAGCTGGACTTTTAGGTTTCTGAAGATTGGCCAATTTTAATCTTAGTACTAATTTGTTTCATAGATGCATATTTTGCTTTTGGCTATTTTTTACATAAGGCCTTCCTGTAAAAATATTCTAATTACTATGTAAAAGAATGGGTTTCACTATGGCATTTTCTTACTTACATGTTAGTGTACTGTAGTCATCTTGAACCTCACCCCCAGAGCTCTCGCTCCGCATTGTCCCCTCTTTCCTTTTGAGTAGACCTCATTACCCTGCCTTAGAGTCCCCTATGTCCATTCATGTCATTTGTATGCGTGTTTATGTCTGTTCATGTAGTTAATTCTAAATCTAGGCTGTGGATATTTGAGAAAACATGCAGGATTTTGTCTTTCTTCCATTTGGCTACCTGCTGGCTTTTTTTTTTTTTCCTGCTGGCTTTTAAACCCCTCTTGATACAGACTTTGGCTTAGTAGTTGCACTTTCACCTTTTGGGACTTAGAGGAAAACTTCCTGGTTGAAATGAAATGTTTGGGGAGACTGAGAGTGGGGTAAATGAGAGGTGATGATACTAAAATTGAACATACTCTGGCAGATTTTTTCCCCCTGAGAAGACGGGCTTCAAGGAGCCCACTTGTTTTTGGCATGCATTTCTGTCTTGGCTGACAGACTATTGTGCTCTAGAATTGTCATTTGGGGGAGCCAAAGTACCGTAGTTACCAGTGGTTCATTCAGTACAGAAGAGAAATAAGGAAGGAAAGTTCATGCTCTGCAAGAGCATGTGTGTGTGTGTGTGTTTCTTTCCATAGAAAATGGTTAGAAGGTTATTAACTAGTGAGTTAAATGAATATTCACCATACGTGTAACTCAGTTTTAACGTTTTTCACGTATATTTTGTTTGTGTTGATATCTTAAGAGTTAGGAGGCGTCAGTGTTTTCACATGAGTAGAATAAGTTTTATGTCACATCAGAGCCATAGTTGCTCCAAATCCAAATGGATTCCATTGAGGCTTGGGTTAAATACTAAAAATCTCAGCAGTCCTTAGAGTTTTTCTAGACAGTGAGCAGATCGATGTTTTCTGAGTCCACGTAGTAGAGCATTGTGAATTGTCTTAACAGTATCGCCGCTAGAGAAAGGGCTTAAAAAAGTTGTGGAAGTATTTGGATGATCAGTGGGCACAAAGCTTGGGCCACGGATGCAAATTCTTCAGGGGTTTGTTGCCCACTGGACATGGGGTTAGAAAGTAGATCATTCATATTAGTTCTCTCTGTCCCGGTTTTCCTTTAGCTTGTTGTGTATTATTTAAAATCGGTTATATTTTATTTTCTTTTTTTAGAATGACCTCAAAAGGACATATATTTCTTTTATTTTTGCCATTTCTTTTCTGATCAGGCGTATGAGTGTATACACCCACAGGGTTCTCCATAGTTGTTTTTATAATTTTTAATTTTTTAATCACAGCTTATTCACTTTGTATCCCAGCTGTAGCCTCCTCCCCCATTCCCTTCCAATCCCACCCTCCCTCCCCTTATCTCCTTCCTGCCCTCCTCTAAGTCCACTGATAGGGAAGACCTCCTCCCCTTCCATCTGACCCTAGTTTATCAGGTCTCATCAGGACTGGCCACAATGTCCGGGGGGTTGGTGGGGGAGTGGGGGAGGTCAAAGAGCCCACCACTGAGTTCAGGGTAGTATTTATAGCAGGTTAACAACATGATTTATTTCAGTTTTTCACCGGCTGTTGTCTGTCATTTGAAAAATTTGTTTTTGAATTTCCTTGTTTCCATCTTTGGTAAGAAGTTGGATTCTAGATTAGAAGTTCTATGTCTAAGACAAGACCACGTCTTTATGAGAAATGGAGCTTAATACAGATTAGAAAGTAGGCTTCCTCCACCACCCTTTAAGCTTTTAGTTTTCACCTGGCTTTTGTTTATCAATGTCAGCACTGTGTACTTTTGTTAAAAAATTCGGGACATTCTGACTAGGCTATGAGAATATATGTTTCTTAAACACATCAGTCTGTGATGAAGAAGCTGTCCCTGTGGGTGAGCAGTCAGTCAGCTGGCTGCAAATGGCGGCTGGGCTGTCCCTGCTTTCTTCTTCCTTGTGCACTGTTGGGCTGGAAGCTGCTTATTACCGGAGCTGCCTCCTGCCAGCTGGGATCCCGCGCAGGTGTGTGGACCTAAGCTGCCCCTGTCCCCTCCCCCACTCTTCTTTCTCCTCCCCTCCCTCCTGCCCTCTCCCTGCCCTCTCCCTGCCCTCTCCCTGCCCTTCCTTCTTCCCTACCAGCAGTCTTTCCTCCTTCCTTCTCTGCGGCCCTTTCACCTTCCCTCTCCTGCTCTTACCCCCTTCTTTTTCTCCCCACCTGCTCTTCCTCTCCCTTCTTTCCTCCACTCCTGCACTTTCTCTCTCTTCCCTCTACTCTTCCTCCTTCCTTCCCCCTGGTCTTCCTCCTTTCCTCCTCTCTGCCTTTTCTCATTCTTGACTCTCTTCCTGCCCTTCCTCCTCGCCCAGCCTTCTTCCTCCCCTTGCCCTTCCTCATCCTCCCTCCTCTTCTCCCCTGCTTTCCTCTTCCCCCCACCCTGCCCTTTCTCCTTCCCTCCACTCCAGCCCTTCCTCTTCCCTCTACCCCTTTGTTTTCTTTTTCTCTAAGAATATTAATTGGTTTTATTGTGGCTCAAGTTGACTCTGGAGAGTTGATAAAAAAAAAAAAAGCAAAAAAACCCGAGTATTTTTTCTTTAGCGCTTTCTATTCATTTGCCCAGATGGACAGACCATCCTAAATTTTGTAAAATGCTAGATTTCAAGAAGTGAAGATTGACTTAAATTATATTTCTTTGTTTTTACTGTATATGCTGTAAAATTAGATAATTAATAGTTTAAAGGAGATAATTAATCAAGATTTAGAGGAATTCTAACTGATGAATACTGTTTCACCTTTTTAAAACTAAGAAACATTTGCCTAAATTATGGAAAATGCTAATTAAAGGGCTTAATTTGTTAATCATCTCAGTTTGATTAGAGGCAGATGCTGATTATGTAAGTGGACCTTTCAGAGATGACTTTCATTATTTAAAATCAACTTGTCAAGCTAATTAGGACGTTAACTTAAGGACTTAGACATACCAGTGGTTGCCCGCATACCAGTTGCGAATGCAAGGCCTGGCAGGGTGGTTCACAAGTGCTGTGCACCAGAGGCTTCCAGGGTGAGATGCCATGAAGAACTGACTACTCAGGCTGGTGATGAGGAGTGCTTGCCTGGAACCCCTGAAGCTTAGGGTTACATCCCAAGCACCCCATAAACTGGTTGTTGCTGCTCTTGCGCCTGCAGTCCTAGTGATGATTGGAGGTGGAGGTGAGAGGGCCACAAGTTCAAGGCCAGTCTGTGCTTAGTTTGAGGCTAAATGGGATACATCTAAGATCCAGTAAAAAAACCACAACAAAACAAAGTATCAAATGTAACAGTTGAGCTAACTTTTCCTTCTTTTCTTCCTTCCTTCCTTCCTTCCTTCCTTCCTTCCTTCCTTCCTTCCTTCCTTCCCCATCCTCCCCCTCTCTCTCTCTTTTGCCGACTTATTGAGTCTCTTGGATTTTGTTAGATTTTCTTGCCTTACCTGTGTTAGTACCGTGGGGTTCTGATCTTTTATTTTTTTCTGGGTTTCCTTCCTGTTATCAGGCAAGAGCAGCACACAGAAGCAAAAGTAATCTTATGCATGTATATTGAAAACATGCATAGAAAGAGAGGAACACTGCACACACGAATTCCAGGCTGTCCTTACAAGGAGCCACATCTTCTCTTACGCAGCTAAGGGGTGGCAGGAAACAGGTCAGTGTGGCCCTGTCAGTCAGGGAGGCAGGAGGGCTGTGAGCCACACTGGGCTTTCTGTTCGCTGTGCGGTCGGATGCCACTGCTGTGCTTATCAGTTATTTCTTCTCCCTGGCTTGCTTTCCTCATGTAAAAGACAGCGACTACAGTAACTAACTGCTCAGTTCAAAGGCCTTAATGCAGTTTGTAAAGCATTTAGAGCAGCGTCTGTTACACGGAAGCTCATAGGACGCTGTTAGCCATTAACTGTCGTTATGGTTTCGGCTTTTGCATGAGATTTGTGTAAAAGTGTGTGTGTGTGTGTATGTGTGTGTGTAGAATTCAGTGTGCACTTGAATCATTTATATATGCTATATAGGTGTATTCCAATTCTAAGAACTTGAGGAAATATAAGCTAATAGAATTTGAGACCCTTCAGTCTTTCAGTTAGTGAGTGTAGTTTTTATTTCAGCTCTTGCTTCTTTGCATGTAGTGTGACGGGGTTGAGGATATAAGTAGATGAATGCTACATTAATATTTGGACAACTGGAGGTCCTTGATCATGAGCATTTTTTTTGTGTGCTTAATATGTGTGTGTATATGTTAAGCATTTAGTTAACAAAGTAGGACGAAACACTAATGTCAGTTACAACTCTCATTTCTGGTACTGCTCACCTGGCCTTAGCTGTGTTTATAACTAGCTGTTCAAGACTCAGCTGATGACAGCAAGCGCAGGCAGTTCGCATTGCACCTCCCCCATAGTGCTGGGGTTCCAGGTGTCCCAGGGTCCCGGGGTCCCGGGGTCGTAGTCAGCTTTTCTTGTGTGCACGCTGGGATCCCATTGCGGGGCCTCGTGCTTGTACTGTAGTGTACCTCCTTACCTACTGAGCCGTTTCTCCAGCCCCATTCATCTGATTTCTTCATCACCATGTCTTTCAACTCTATGGACCCCATAATGAACGCTGCTAATTCTGGAAATGTTTTGCTTCTTTGATCTGATAGGTTCTTCTCTCTGCTTCACCTGATTCTGACTCATTAGTCATGCCTTAATTTGCATAGCTTTTCCTGCTGGACTCTTCTCCAAGACTGTCTTGTGCTTGTGCTCTTAGGTATTCTGCATTGCTTCTGCCAATGCTTTTCTGCCTGAGTGTCATCACCATCCTGTCAGTGAGTTCTGTCTTCTGAGAGGGTGAACCCCTGTCTCACCTCTTATCAAACACGATGTCCAACCTATAGGAAGTGCTTAATCTATGCTGGCTTAGTGAAAGGGTAAGTAAATGGATTAGCCACCTTTAGTTCAGTGTCTGGGTGTCTTCATAAAGTTGTGGAGGCCGGAGGAGGATGGTAACAGCTGTTACCCAGAACAGCACGTAGATTACTTTACCTTCATAGAAACTTCTTGGCTTTTGAGTGTTTATTCTATAGTTATTCAATAGTCCATTATTCTCCACTGTGTAAAATGGGCAGGTCAGGTGTCAGTATACAGTTTTTGAAGAGGCCTAAACTCTCAAGGTTTGAATTACTCCTTGTTAATTGTATATTTGTGAATGCAGAAAGACCCAGCTGTATTAAAACTTGGCAGGCAACTCTAGGGTGGGGTAGAAATGTGATCTATAAATGTTAGACAAGCTTGAGTGCAGACCTCCAGGGCTCATCTGTGCAATATCTTGCACACGCAGGGGTCTTTTTAGAAGTTGCCACCTTGTCCTAGGTTCCAGATCAAGAGTATGCACTGATGCACTATCTGGTCTAGCTGCACCCTGGATTGTCTGGAATTTGCAAAGCAGGTTTTTCAGTTTTATTGCAACATGAAGCTTTCATGTGGGTTTAATAGTTTCTCAGTGTGATTGAGGTAAATGTAGGTTAAATTGAGTGTTATTTTGAAGTGTTAAATGAAAAGCAATGCCTATTTTTAAAGTGCAAGTATGGTGCTATAAGCTAGTTTGTGTTAGTAGTGTAGTAGCCACGTGTTTGGGAAGCAGTGTATATGTTTGCAGCTAGTGTACATTTTACTTCCACAAGATCACTTTAGTTGGTGTGGTGGATTAAAGGTGGATGAGGATTGTATTGGAGCCATATCTCAGAGGTTTGAGTACTTACATGGAATGCTATAGTACAAAGACATATGTTTGCACACAAAACATAAAACCAAGTCAGGTGTGGTGGCGCACGCCTTTAGTCCTAGCACTCAGGGAGGCAGAGGCAGATGGATCTCTGTGGATTTGAGGTCAGCCTGGTCTCTTTATCGAGTTGAGGACAGCCAAGGCTGCACAGAGAAACCCTGTCCTGAAAAACCAAACCAAACCAATCAGCTAACCAACCAACCAACCAATCAACTAACCAAAAAAAAAAAAACGTAAACCCAGAAGCCATAATACACACACACACACAAGCTTGAGTGCAGACCTCCAGGGCTCATCTGTGCAATATCTTGCACATGCAGGGGTCTTTTTAGAAGTTGCCACCTTGTCCTAGGTTCCAGATCAAGAGTATGCACTGACACACACACACACACACACACACACACACACACACACACACACACACACACGCACGCGCGCATACACACACACAGGACCTGAAACAAACAAACAAGAAAAAGAAAAAGTCCCATCTTAACATTGAGACAAAGAACTCCAAAGGTGAAGCTGAGCTCCTGTCTGCTCTTCCGGAGTTCTCAAGTTCAGTTCCCGCATCACAGCTACCTGTGACTCCAGCTCCTGGGGATCTGATACCCTCTTCTGGCCTCTCCAGCCACCAGGCAGGAATGTGATGCATTAAAAAAAAAAAAAACATGCAGGCAAAACACCTAAGGATATCACAAATAAAATAAGTTGGTGAGAAGTTTGTGGCTTTTTCATTTTGAAAAAGATGTGTTTGGGGTTTGAGAATCTTTTTGAGGTCATCTTCTAAAGATAGCTGTTGAGTCAGGTGTAAAGTATTGGGCATGTGGTAGTGAGGTTTATGTTTTTATTGATGTTCTTCGCCCCTGAGAACTTTCCACAGATACCAACTCAGAGTGCACATTTTATAGCACAGAGTGTATGGCTCGTTCCTTCAGTTCGCTAACTACAGTTTGGTTGGGTCATGGTAAATGCCCGATATATTAAGGGCATTATGCAGATGCTGCTGGGGCATGTAAGGTATTTTCTTAACTAGGAAGAGATGAGTGAATGAGAGCCATTCTAAGTTTGTATCGGCACCACACCTTACACTTAGGTGTGGCCTTTGAAATGGCTGTGGATTTTCATCCTTTTAGAGGTTTTTGGCATTTACTGCTCTCTATTAGTTCTCAAGATGAAGTCGTGGTCATGAGGTAAGGCCTTTTAAAGTTATATTGAAAATCTGTGTGAATAATCTTTTGTTGAAAAACTAAAAATGCATATGCAAAACCAAACCTGTTTCCTGTGTCTACGGAAGCAGAGCAAGTGGCCGTCCTATACTGGCAGGCACGGTGGCAGTTCTTGTGGCATTTTGCTTAAGGACAGGAGGGTCCTAGGAGAGTGCAGACCCTTACACGGCCACTCGAGTCTGCTGCCTGACTTTCTGGATTCCTTAAGCTGCCGCTCTTAATGATATTTGTGGAGGCGCAATACAAAACAAATGACATGCAGCATCAAGATTCTTTTTAAGTACTCTTTCTTTGGGAGACTGAGGCAGGGGAGCTGCAAATTCAAGGCTAGCCTGCACTATATAGTTCAGTGCCAGCCTAGACTACATGGTAGGACCCTGTCTCAAAAATGTAATATTTTTTTCTTCAAGGTGCTATACTGCAAAATTCAAATAGTAATTCCTGCTTTTCTTTTGTAAATCAAAGCTAGCATATATAGCCTAGAAAGTATAAATAAGGAACAAGTGACTGATACCATTATAAAGAGATTAGTGTTGGGGCTGATGAGATGGCTCAGTAGTTAAGAGCACTGACTGCTTGTTCACAGGACCTGGGTTCAATTCCCAGTACTCAAATGGCAGCTCACAACTGTCTCTTAACTTCTGTTCCAGGGGGTCAGCACCCTCACACATACATGCAGGCAAAACAATGCACAGAAAAAAAGAAATTTTAATTTTTTTGAAAAAGAAAGATCAATGTCAAGATTGTAACAGAGTATTTTCATTGATCTAGAGTGCATTAATTCTGTACTTGCTCTTTCATTTTATGGTTTTTGGCCCAGAGCATGACTCTACCTTAGGTGGGGTAGGTCAGGATTTAGAAGAAGGTATCGTCTTGCAGTGTAAATAAAATATTCTAGAGAAGTTACAGGACTGTTAGCTGACCTGGGGTGTTCACTTTAGTATTATACACCTAACCTATATATTCAAGACTCAAGGCTGATGTGTCCCTGAGTAGGAGGGCAGAGGACTGATGTGGGTGATCACCTTCTGGAATTAGAGGACTTGGAACCTGAACCTTTGTCTGTTCTGCATGGCTTCACAGCCTTTTGTATTTGAATATATTTGTATTAAGTGTCAATAAAGCACTTGGGCATTGAAAGAATGTAATTGGGGTTGTAACTGTAGTCCAGGACAGGGTATAGCAAAAGGGAGGAGACTGTTGATGGACTGTGAAGTCTAAGTTTATGAGGTCGATCACAGGGCATTTGGTGGGATGAAGTACTGGTAGGTATGGTTAAGAATGCTAATTGCGGGCTGGAAAGATGGCTTGATGGTTAAGAGCTCATACTACTCTTATAGAGGACCTGAATTCTGGCTCCGGTTCCCATGTTCTCTCAAAATGTTAGCCATGGCTGCCTGTACCTGCAGGTCTGGGGGAACCTGGGGCTATACCTCTGAGCTCTGTGGGCAATGAAACACAGGCACACATACTCACACACAGACACAGATACATAATTAAAACTAATAAAATAAAATTTTAAAAGAATGTTAATGTCATGGTGTGTTTTCATTGTGAACACCCTTAGAGGTTTTTAGATCGATAGGAGCTGTCAGATTGGGCTGGTCGGTTGGTCGGTGGCCTCAGGCCCTTCCAGTTGAGTCGAGCTGTTATTCAGCATTCTCTTTGGCAGTTATCCTTGCTGGTTTGTTTTGTTTTGTTTTGTTTTTTAGTCACAATACTGGCTCTGAGGGGTTCATTCTCACTTCAAGGCCCATTGCAGCCATAGCCAGTGCTGAAAGCGACCGAGTCCTGACTCAGGAAGCTTTGCTCCGGTCATGACCCGTCCAGACACGCCTCAGTGAAGTCCAGAATTCACTCCCATTCAGGAAAGATGAGCAAGCAGTGTTCTGGTGACTCAGGACAAATCCTGTGATTGTTGCAGTCCAGGATTTGTGACTGATGGGGCCAGATGTGTTGGCATGTGTGGCTGTGGACACAAGCATGGGCTTGCTACGTGCTCCTCTTCTGCTCATATAAGCAGGCTATGATTCTTCCTGAGTGAGTCCAGGAGATGTTCCGTGTTCTAGAAAATTCACATTATCATGTATATATAGTCAGGGAGACTGTGAAAATACTATTTTTAGGAACGATGATAAGATAATTTGGTGCTAGAATGTTTGATGTAGGCTGTGAGTTATGAGAAAAGAAGTGTTTCTGTTTGCTGGGTTAATCTGGAGTGTGGCATCACACTGGCAGAAAGGGGGTAGGGTAGAGTTCTCATAGACTGCATGTCATCGGTCAGGTTGGGGTAATTGTGTGAGGTGTTAAAGTGTTGCACTGGGTCAGCAGATGGACACACTGTCAGCACAGCAGAACTGCTTTGTAAGTTTTTAGTCTGGTGTGCTTGGACATCTCTTAGAGTAAATACTCTCTTCCCTTTGCCCAGGTACAAGGCAAAGCTAGTGTTCTAACCATTTGAATTTGAATACATAAATAATAATAATAATAATAATTCCCAACTTCCAAAAATTAATTGACAGGAATTTGATTTATTAGAGTTGGTAAGAGAAAACAATAGCAGACTGATTTCTTTTTCCTGGTCTTATTTTTCTGTGATCTTGTATTTCATTTTCTGTTTTCTGAAATCAGTATGGTTGCTACAGTGACCTCAGCTGATGACACTTACCTCCCTTGCTAAGGGCAGTGACATTCTTTAGTGTCTTGATACCTGGTGGATTTGGATGATTTCAGATATCATTATGCTTTTTCCTTAATCAGAGTTTGGCTGTCTCTTGTCCAAGAAACTTGAAAATGACCAACCTGCTGTATAATGTAAAGACATCAAATCAAGTAAAGTTGAACAGTTGTCTACTGGGCTGCTTTGTAAAAAACAGGGAAAGAAAATTACTTTCTTGTGTTTTTTTTGGGAAAACATTTGCCAGTTGGAGCCTCAAAGAAGATTGAGTTGGAAGGTTTTTAATTGTGCACCAAAAGGTTATTGTAGAAGATAACATAAGGGACTGTCATAAAGAAGATTAGAAACCCAGTAACAGAACATGGCATAGAGAAACAGGCATCCTGCCAGCTGACTGAGAGCTTGGAATAAATAGCTTGGATTTAAAGAAACAGTTTCAGATTTCAAGACTTGATTCACTTTAATAAATCTGTAAGAATCCACTTCAGGTGACTTGTAAAGCATGCTCTCTTCATTAAAGTTTTCTGTTAGACTATTTACTGGTTATTAACTTCAATGATGCAAGCTCAGAGGGTTTGTTTATAGTTCATATTAAACTATTGGAATCAAAGTGGAGTATAATGAATTACTGTTGTAGTTAAGTATTTCCCAAATAGGATTATATGTGGCTGCGAATGTATAGGCAGGATATTTAATAAAGAATGTATATGGGTGTGTAAGAGTTGGCTTAGGGGTCAAGGGCACTTGTTGCTCTTTCATAAGACCCAGTTTTGATTCTCAGCACCCCCACATGGCATGATCTGCAATTCGAGCTCTCGGGGGTTCAGTGCCCTCTTATGGACTGTCTGGACACAAACATACAATTCAGGCAAAGCACTTATGCACAGAAAACAAATAAACCTAAAAGACAAAAAAGAAAGAATGTATGTGGTTTCTTATCCTTTGACCTGCTTATGTACTGAAGAGCCAGGACAGTTATGTCAATAGCCCATTATCTCCTGAAGAGCCAGGACGCTTATGTGAATAGCTCATTAGTAAGCCAAAAGCATGTGCTTTCCATCAAGGAAATTTATAGGAAATAATGCCTCTTTACTCAACAACCATGGAAGCAGATGGTTCTCTTTACTGGAGGATGCCCTGTTTATGGAGTGCTGTGTTGGCGGATACTTTCTTTCAGCACATTAAGTTCTAGCATCCTGTATTTGCTCTTTCATGTTTGCCATTGGGAAGTGGGCTGTTTTTTTGATAAGCTAGCCACTCTGCTAATTTATTTTATGCCTGTGAGTATTCTGCCTGCATGTCTGTCTGTGCACCAACAGAGTGCTCACTACCTGTGGAAGCTAGAAGAGACCGTTTCCTGGAATTGGAGTTACAGACAGGTGTGTGCTGCCGTGTTGGTGCTGGGAATTGAAACTGGGTCCTGTGGAAGAGCAGTCAGTGCTCTTAACCACCGAGCAACCTCTCAAGCACTACTCTGTTCTCAAAAAATTCTCCTAGAACTCCTATTTGTTTCATTCTGTTTGATTTAAACATCCTCAGCTGGATTTATTCTGCTCAGATTTCACTAGGGCTAGTAATTGGTGTCTCTGTACAAGATCATGTCTTCTGTAGAGTGTGGACAATCTCTGTCATCATTATATTAAATCTCCTATTCTTTTGGCTGTCTGGGGTGCCAATCAGATCTTTTATAGACCTTTTTCATCTTTATATCACATTTTCTTCTTTCTTGCCGGCAGTGATTATCTGCTGAGTTACAGATGGTCTCTTCTGAACTGTTGTCTTCCAGTTGATGCTTTCCTAGTCTGTTTTGTTTATGCTACTCTCAATGAGATTTTGATATTGATTATTGTGATTCATAGAATTTTTTTTCTTTTGGTGGTGAGGGGTTGGAGATTGGACCTAAGATCTCCGTACATGTTAGGTACACACTTCACCACTGAGCTATGTTTTGAGACCTCTTTTTGCTAAGTTTTAACTTTATTTTTATTTTTTTATTATCTACAAAGTGTTTATTGGGACTGTTTCTTACACATCCTGGATCAGCTGCTTCCACTGCTTGTGTTGGTTAGTTTTTGTCAACCTGAAACTAATCTACACACACCATTTGATTGATGGAGGAACCTCCATTAGTTTGCCTGTAGGCAGGGCTGTAGGAGACTAATGATGATGGGAGAACCTATCCCACTGTGGGTGGTGGCAGCCCTGGGCAGAGGATCCTGGCCTGTGCAAAAAGCAGGCTGAGCAAGCCATGGAAAAGCAAGGTGGTAAGAAGCACCCTGCACGGTCCCTGCTTCAGTCTCTGCCTCTTCCTGCCCTCAGCTCCTGCCATGGCTTCCCTTGATAATGGACTGCAAGCCATAAGCCAAACCCTTTACTCCCAAGTTGCTCTTGGTCAGAATGTTTTACAGAGCAACAGAAGGCAAACTGAACAAACTTGTGGGCTTAAGAGGTTGTCGTCAGTCTCCTCGGTCACGGTCACGGGGACCTGGAACACTGGCTCCTCCCCCGCTGCCTAGTAAGCCCCGCCTCTGTCAGGAGTGAATACTAGACAGAGAGGGTGTGCTGTTAAGATGTAAAACAAATTAAGGTGACTGCCTTCTAAATTTATGTTATAAGGTTAATGGAATTAATATTGCTTTGTTTTGGTACCCATATGTCCATTAGAAGAACTTGTGAAGGAATACTTTCATTTCATAGTGCTATTTGTTTTTACATTGATCCAGTCATGGCTTCATAACATTTAACTTATTTCATGGGTATCTTTGTTAATTGCTCATTTTTTTGTTCCCATTTTTATTAATGTCTTCTAATTCTAGTCTGTTTTACTATGATTTGTTGTGCTCTTGGTCACGTCTGATGTGCTTCCTAATATAGCTGAACAGCATATATTTGAGTATTTCTGTTCTCTTATGTGAATTAATGGTTTTATCTTTTGATAAATTATATATTTTTCATAATCTCCCACTGGCATTTCATTATGCAGCATTTTCCTTCCCTCCTTGTTCTATATTTTTTTCAATTTCTTAGGTTGAATGCTGTCACCTTCAGTAGTTTGTGTCAGGAAACATTTTGTCATGTATTGTAAAACTGGAAAAATAACAAATAGAACACATTTATACTTGGGCTCACGTTCTAGCAAAAATTCGTAAGTATAAATTCCTATACTGTAGTATAAAGACATTGCAGTATTCTGTGCTGAGGCAAATGGCTCTATATAGGCACAGAATAAGAATAATGCTGCTTGGGAACCTGTGGGGGAACTTTGCAGAGATAATGTGTTAGATGTATAAAATTCTTCCAGTAGAAGCCCAGGGTGTGAAAGGGTTTCAGAGACAGACAATCTATGTGAAGCCACAGAGGTGAAAGTTACGGTGTGCTGTAGGAAGTGTAAGTGAGGTAGTGAGCAGAAGACACTATATTTTGGGGAAAGAAAAGTGAAACTAGGAAGAATTTAAAGGCCCAAGAAAACAGAGCCTTTACTGGACACAGCCAGCCTGTGTCGTGGAGACGATAGGGGGGGGTCAGTCATAAGGGTAGGAGGTGATGGGGAGCAATGTTAGTGAGTGTGGCTGGGCGAGGCTCTGTGCTGAGGCTCTGGCAGTAGGCTGCAGAAGCAGAGCATGCCTGTGTTAGAAGAGTGTGCTTCTAGTCATCCACATGACTTCATTCAGTTTGAGCAGTGGCAAGAAGATGTATGCCATGGAGTTGACAAGGTTTGGATCTGGACTGTGCCTGTCCAGATGAACATGCCACCTCCTGAGAAGACTTTCTTCATAGAAGGATGCCAGAAGGCTTAGGGCCTTCAAGGCATTGAATGTCATAGAACAGTGGTCCACAGAGGAAAAAGCCCTGACTATATAGGTTAATACTTGCCTGGGCAGTGTCCTGGAGAGACAAAGGAAAAAAGGAAAGAGAAGCATTTAGAACAAGGGTGAGCTATGTGAGTGCAGCTGCTCAGTACAGGACCTGATGGAAGTTGGTGCTTTGGAAGAGCCCAACAGAGAGTACATAAGTGAGTGCGGTGGACAGGGGAAGGTAGGTTGGATTGAATGGGAATAACTGTAGGAGCAGAGGGGTGCCATCTGAGGGGAAGATGAGAGGCACAAAGGTGGGCACACTATAGCAGAAGATTCAGTGAGGACTCAGCTTCCTGGTTGGCACAGAATATATTGTATTGTATTCTGGTTCTTTCTCTTATTTCTATATGATTAGATACTTAGATATTTAACTCATTTTCTTTTTAATATACTTTTACACTTGGTCTCAGAAATGGATATAAGATTTGAGTCATTAAAATTTCTCTTAAAAACTTTAAAAATTACATTTGTGTGTGTGTACATGCCATGATACATGTCTATAAGTCAGAGGACAACTTGCAGGAGTCGCTTGTCTCTTTCTACCATGTGGGTCCTAGGGCTTGAACTAAGGTCATCAGGCTTGGTGGCAGATGCCTTTACCTGCTGAGCTATCTTGCTGGTTCTTGAGGCAATTAGTTCTTCATAATGCTACCCAAAAGAGTCAGAAATGTCCCATTTGTAACATACCTTGTTATTTACTCACGGTTACTTTATGTATTACTGTATTAATAGCATATTTGTAGACCATATTGACCTAAGAGTGATTCATGAGTTGGAGAGAGGTAGAGATAGTTACAAATATATGAGCTGAGTGGAAGTGACATCTGAATGGGCTTTCTAGGCTTTCAGTTCCCAGGCTCCTAGTTCCTAAGGGTGGGATAAGGCACATCCCTACTGCACAGTGCTGCCTGGATACCTGTGTTTCTCAGCAAATCCATTGCTTTAGCAGTACTATATGGCTTACACAAATTATTTATGCATAGGTGGGTGCCTTAGTGCATGTGTGCAGGAGCCTGCAGAGGTCAGAGGGCATAGAATCCCCAGGAATTAGAGTTACAGGCAGCTGTGAGCTGCCCTGTGGGTGCTGGGAACTGAATGTGAGTCCTGTAAGGTCAGTGATACATCTTTCCAGCCCCCCCATCATGACCTTTTAGTCTCTTTCCTGCTGTAGTTGCTTGAGTAGTTTCTGAACTGAGCTCTGGGATTCGGTCCCTGGAGTAAGTCATCTTATGTCTCATCCGTATCCTCCCTTCTAGCCTAGGCTAAACAGCTTTCTGCCTGCCTTGGCCACCTTTGATGTATGTTCTCCTGTCCTGCTGCTCCAGAAGTACAGCATTTATCTCCTGTTCTCTACAGGCCTAGCAGAGCTCTTGTTCTTCACGTGAGTGCTGGCAGTCAAGCCTTCTCCTCGCACAAGTGACTGCTGTTTTCAGATTTCCTTGCTGGTGGAGTCCACTTTTCTTAGCATTTGCTATGGTTAAGTTAGGGTTAAACTATGGTCAGTTTATGCAGTGCTAGTACTTTGCTTCTGTGTGTCTCTGTCAGCCCCGTGTCAGTCATGGAGCATGTGAAGGATGCTGTGGGCTGAGTGGACAGGAAGGCATATCTTTCATTTCTAGCCAGATCACAAGCTCCTACATTATATTGGGGTCTACTCTTATTTTGGCTTGCTTAGGAGACTTAAATAATTAAAAGAGATTAAAATAATAATAATAATTTTCTTTTAAAGACTTTTTTCCTATGGATGAGAAGATTTGTGTTTTAATAAAAAAGTCTTTCTAACTGTAAATTTTGGTTCCCTATATGCCCATTCTGCTACAAAGGAGAAAAAACAGTGCTAATGTAACTATGTGATTGATCTTCACATTGATCCGCTTGACAGTATTGCAAAGACATCAGCATACTTATTAGAATGTCAAGATGTTAGATTATCACTCACCTTCTAGTTTAATGTTTGAAATGATTGTTTAGTGCTAATTGTTTCCTTTCTGACTTTCTGATTTTATGTTTGTGATTTTCAGATTAAAATATTCCCCAAGAATATGACTCTTGTACATTTAAATGAAGACATAATAATTCAGTTGAAAATAGAAAAAATATTTATTTTAGCTTGATAAGTACTCTGGTTATAATTTCTATGTTGCAGCTACAAAAACAAGAAGCCT
>CM053756.1:8812875-8830405 GCA_028658305.1 Pachyuromys duprasi
TTCTGCTCTACAGGGTGACTGTCACATGGGATCATAATGTTTTTAGCAAGTCTGGTCTCAGTGTGCATGACAACTTTCACGTCCCTGGTGCTTAGCTGAGCACTTCCAGAAGGCTGGCCTCAGCTGAGATGCTTTCCCTCTGGTCCCTCAAATAAGAGAAATGATGGCTGAGCTTCAGCCTTGTGCCCATGGCTCCCATAGGTAGGGCACTGAGAGTGCTGCCGCTCTGCTCAGAGGATAGGCCTTGGCATCGCTTGTTCCGGGCACAGGCCAGCCAGATTCCAAGGCATGGCACACAGATCTCGTTCCCAGGGGGAGGCATGCCAGAAATACTCCAACTGCTTCTCATATCTACAAGTGACAGTAACAGTCAGGTCACAGTACATTTGGGAAGCAGGTTGCCCTTTCTAGATCATTAATAAAGAACCTGTATTTTTAGAAATAGTAATAGCAATATTGTACATAAAAAGCAGAAATACGCTTTGCTCTATCCACACATTTTAAGTTTCATGATAAAAATGCTCAGTTGTCTTAATGCTTGTCATGTTTGAGCGTTTCCAAGTGCAGCGTGCTTCACTTGTGGCCTTAATGCTGGCACCACAGGCCTTTTGTCTCTAAGACGTGCAGGGTCGCTTCAGTTGAAGAACTAATACCTAGCCTCCCCTCCCCCAGTCATGTCTCTTCTATAAGGGATTCAAGGGAAGTTGGAAACAGATAGAGATGTCAAATTGTATACGAAAAATGGTAGATAATTAGGATTGGGACAAACAATGAATAACTATATTACCATCTCCCCTGTGACTAGAGCCTCCAACAGGAATCTCAATCACACTTTCATTTGTAACTCATCAGTCTCCACCTTTAAAGTGTGTCCTGAATCTTTTCACTTTCATTTCCCTCTCTGCTCTTTCAATTCAGGCTGCCAGTGTCTTTTTGATAACCAGCAAGTTAAATCTCTTTTCTTTAATTTCTCTTCAAGTCATTCTCCACTCAGCAGTCATTTAAAAGCTGTAGTCAATCAAACCTTACCTTCTCCTTCTTGATGCTTCTGTTGAGTGTCCCTGACAGTCATCCCATGGGGCTCAGGCCTTGGGTGCTTCTTGAGCCATCTCCTTCCCTACAGCGCACCACACCATCAGCCTTGCCTGTGTTCCTTCTGCTTCAGGCATCTTTGCTGGTGTCTCTGTGGGAGATGCTTTTGCCGTGGGTCTTGTGTGACAGAGACTTGTCATTCAAGTTTTTGCTTGTTATTGCTCCAAGATGCTTGGAATTATTCACATGAAAGCCTCCATTTTCAGTACTTTCTCATTTTTGCTTTCACTGTTGACTGTTACTTGATGGCTTCTTAGTCTTTTCACAAGCAGGCTTTGTTATTGTTTCTAGCTGGAGTTAGCTCTTGTGGGACATAATAGTGTTAGGTACAGAGCAGGTCTTCTGTTTGAAAAAGAATGGATAGCTTCTGCGAAAAAAAAGCCAGATGTGATGACATTATTAGGAATTTGTAAGTTAATTTTTAGGGAAGAGGATTCTTTTTCCTGGAATCTGATTGTTAGTCCAGTGATATGTAAGGTAAAAATTACTGTTGGAGAAACTTTGAAGAAAATACATGTCAGGACTTAGTTTAAAGATCTGTGTGGTACCTGGGATGGTAATTTAAAGTGTTTTGCTGGCCATTTTGATAGGTATACTTGTTTAAAAATGGAACTTGAGAGTGTGGACTCAAGTAGAAAACTTCTGGGCAAACTATATAAGCATGATGGATTATTATTGTATATTTACAGAAGATTAAATCTTTGGGAAGCCTTATTTGCAACTTACTTTGGAGGCCATTGTAGACTAGGGTCTCCAAAGTGGTACATTCTACATTGTTATTTTGGATAGAAAGGAACCAACCAATGCCATACATTTACATATATGGTGTGTACACACACACACACACACACATATGAAAAATAGATACATTTATTTTTTGTCTTTGTTTTTCTTTTGTTTTCTTATGTAACCTAGACTGGCTGAACCTCCTTAACCTTAACTGTCTCCTGCCGCCACCTCCCAAGTGCCAGTATTACACCACCACACCTGGCTTTATTTTTATATTTATTATTATTATTACTACTTTTAAATAGTTTAAATCTTAATTTCTTTTTAATTTTTTTTGGAGAGATTGGGTAGGACATATTTTGAGGATATAGTATTCAGCACTAAATGCATGTAACCTACAAATACAGTTAGACATATGGGTTTAAAATACTTTAGTGATGAGAATGTGTTATGCAAACCAGGTAGACTCAGTATTTCAGTCAGAAGAGTTAGGTATTGATAGCATATGTCCTTGTTCCAAAGTGTTGACTGCTCATGCTGCCACAGTGGGCCAGCTGTAGCCTGCTCTGTATCAGTTTGACTCTGGACTGAAGTTGCTATAGCAGGAGAAAACCAGGTAAACCACGTGTTTTTGCTAGGATTGACATATTACTTCTGCTCACAGTTTCACTGGCCAAAGCAAGTCATAGGGCTCTACTTGGACGCTTCTTCCTCAGGAGGAAGCTATGCATGGGTCAGCAGCAATGCAGTCTCCACATTTGTCTTTACTTCTCTGGTTGTGCTGCTGAATGCTTGCCAGTCTAAAGTTCTTAATTCCTTTTCAGAGTCTCCAGCAAAGTGAAGCTGTTTTCCTAGTCTCAGATCTGATGAATACAAAAAGGGGAAAACAATAACAAAAAAACCCAAACCTAAGGAGGTCCTCCCCTGTTGGTGGACTTGGAGGGGGCGGGGAAGAAGGAGATGAGGGAGGGAGTGGGAGGGTGGGAGGGAATGGGGGAGGGGGCTACGCCTGGGATTCAAAGTACCCAACCTGTGATTGAGATAAAAATAAATAAATAAAAAAAAAAAAAACCCAAACCCACCACTACCACCACCAAAACCCACCTAGGTATAATTCTTAACTCTGTTTAGAAGGCAGCGTGAGGCAGCATGCAGAAAAGATTAAATATAAAATGTAGAAATAGAACTTTATCAAATCAGTAAAAGTCCAGCGCATTTTATAAAATTAAAGACCATGATTATGCTCTGTACTATTGGAACATTGAGGCGCTGACTCCTGGCTAGATTAGTAGCTAGTGTGGAGTGAGGAACTGTGAATGGTGGTGAGCAGAATGCCACAGCTTAAATTTCAGGGTCCCTGAAATTTGGTTGGAAGTCAAAGTTGAGCATCTCTGGAGTAGCCGTGCAAGCCACCTAGAAAGTGTGACTCCATTTGGAGCAATTTGTTTTCATGCTACCTTTCAGGAGGAGGGTGGTTCTGGACATGTGCTGGACTTTGTTTGTGGGCTGTAGTGTTGCCCTCAGTGGCATCATCGGCATCCCTTCCCGACCACGTCCTGTAGGTCAGCTAGTGAAATGATAAATGTATGGAAATGGGGTTCTTGCAGTAAACATTTTACCTTATTTCCTAGGGAAAAAGTCATAAAAATAGAAACTAATCAAAACATTCATTGCAGAGAATAATAATAAATATTGAATAAATATTGGTATCAAGAATGTGTTGTTTGGTAGACATATTGTAGATATTTCACAAACAGTATGTATTTCATCCTGACAAAAGCTAATGAAATATGGGTTTTTTTCTTCATTTATTAGTAGGAAACTGTAACATGAGCTAGTTGCAATGAGAAACCCTCAAGTTGTTGGTCAGAGAAGTCCAGTCGACATCCAGAACAATGTAGGCTATTACTGTAGCTATTAGGTTGCCTCCCTGAGTATTGCTAAAGATATGTACACGGGATTTGGAGCTGGAACTGATCTGGAAACCTCCTCCTGGGAGTGTGGTTCTCATAGTATCTGAAGCTGACAAAGGAGAGGAACACTCAGTAGTTTTTCCCAGCCGTAAAGCCTAGGAGCCACAGTAATGACTGGTCGTAGTGACCAACAGAACCCCATTGGTGCACAAGTGGCACTTTGATCTTGAGGGTCAGCAGCAGTTGCTCAGCAAGAAGGAAATCATCCCTGGTACTGTCAACCTAGCTGGCTATCCACAGCTGGAGAGCGGACTACAGCTGCCACTTTCCTGATCAATATGATTTCCTAAATGCGCTCAGAATACTCATTGTTATAATCACAGATAAATGTAGGTCTCTCCCTTTATCAAAGAAGCTTCCTTCTGCAGGAGGCGATCATTACAGAAAGCCACACTATGGAAATGCAGAGACGCCCCAAATGATACTACTGTAGCTAAGGCAAAAGGAATGTTCTGGAAGAGGGGGAGGGATGCTTGTAGAGTCAGAGGAAGACTGCAATGAGATTGTGGTTTATAACCAGGAAAGGGAAGCTGCTCCCATGGAATCTCAGCAGCATGGCTGCCTAAACAAGACCTGAACAATTCCAACAATGGTCGAAATCCCAGGGCAGGTGGGGGAATACTCTAGTGCCTGCCTCATAGATGAAGAGTACAAACGATCTTCTCTAGGTGGGGCTCTTCTCTAGGTGAAGTGCTAGAAGTTATTCACATCTGCGGATAGACAGAGAGTTAGTTCTTGCCAGGAACGAACTTGCCGATTGATTATCCAATACCAAGTAGTCAGCCCTGGAAACTGGCAACACCGACAGGTGTAGCAGCTCGCATTTATTTGTTTATTCATGTGTATGTGTATGTGGATGTGTCATCAATGGTTAAAGAAGAGGCGCCTCTGTAAATTTGAGAGGGAGGGAGAAGAGACACACGGGAGGGCTAGGAGCAAGGGGAGGAAGGAAGAAGATGATGTAATTATATTTTAATTAAGATGAAAACCTAATGTACGCTGTTTTATTACTGTTCTTTTTTAGCTGTTTCACTCTCTCAGTTTTTACTCACAATCTGTGGTAGCAAAAAGCAGAAAACTTAATCTTGTCTTGTTCTTTCTGAGGTTGAGTATGTTTTATGATGGCTGTAGGCGATCTCTTTAGGGAGAACAAATGTAATGGAGAAAAGGTGATATGCAGGATTATTTTGGGAATTTGAAATAAGTTAGTAGTTTATAATAGTAAAGTTTCAGGTAGTCATTTTGTGTTTTTAGTGAGAAATTTTCTTTTTAACTTTTAGTTGAAGTAGTTAGATAAATGAAAGCCTAGGGTGTAAAGACAAATGGGTGAACGTACATACTCAGTTATTTCATGTGTACAGCTGTCTTGCCTGCATGTATGTTTTGTACCACATGTATATGTAGTGACTGAGGAGGTTAGAAGAGAGCCTTGGATCCCCTGGAACTAGAATGATAGACAGTTGTGAACCCTAATGTGGGTGCTGGGAACCAAACCTAGGTCCTCCATAGGAGCAGCAAGTGCTCTTAACTGCTAAGCCATCTCTCCAGCAACTGAGTGAAAATTCACTGAAGAAAGTGTGATATTTATTCATAATAGGAAATAACATGAATTTTTATATTAAATATATTAGGTTACTTTGAAAGGTGAATTAATCTTTTCTCATATATTAGAGAGTTAACTCAGTTTCTTGTAGATGCTGGTACGTGCTGTGGCACAGAGCTACATCTTTCATAAGCTCCAACATAAGAAAGATTAGGTCACTTTCTTCTTTTTGGGAATATAAGTTTCAGAGAAAGAAAATCTTATTACATCCTTTAATCACTTAATCTAGTTATTTTTTAAAGTTCTTGAGTTCATGTTTAATTGTGTCTGGATTTTCTTCTTAAGGCAGCTGTCTGTTTCACGTAAAGACTCTTGTGACTAAAGCCTGATTCTCGAGGCCTATGAGCACTGCTGCACACTTCCCTGACATTTTCTTTGTAAGCAGTTAAGAACTGATGCTTTACTGTTATACTATTAGTAGAAGCTACTGTATTACATTAGGTGAAGTATTAGTGGTTCATATGCAGTGACGTATTTAGAAGCTAGCATCTTGTTAAGACAAGAGCCTTTCTGTATGTTCAGTGATACTGATACCATTTTCTTATAACAAGCCACTGTAAAAGAGCAGGTTGGTGTACTTGCTATTCACTTTAGTTTGGCAAATTATTTTGGTGTAAAACAGTACATCTAAGCAATTATTACTGTTAGAGGTAGGGAACGTCAACTTGCATATTAAAATTTCAAACAAATGTTTACTGAGAAAATAGGATTTAAACTGGCCTGTTCACTCTTGGTCAAGGTTTATAGTACCAGATATTAGTTCCCTACTGTGCAGTAGGCCTTAAGTCCAGTCAGAAAGCTGTTGGTTACCTCTTTATCAATTATGCCATAGTTGTATCATAGACATAGCTAGTCAGTCTGATCTTTATTGTAGCTCCTGAAATCTACAGTAAATGGATAGAACTGAAACAAATTATACAAAGTGAGGTAACCCAGATGATACCTTTTTTAGATTTGTGAGTTTAACTTTGCTTATTTGTAGAAATCAGGCAAGTAGAAAGGAGCCATTGTAGGGGGCAAGAGGAAGGAAAGCTAAGGAAGTGGGTTACCAAGACACAGGTGATGTAAAGAGGAAAGGGAAATGATTGGGATGGGACTAGAGAGCGAAAGACAGAAGCAGAGGGGTTATTGAGAGTGAACTAACACTAAGGATGTTTGATATATTTTTTAGATAGCTGAATAAAATTCCAGTAAATTTTCACATTTCCATTACCATTCATCAGTTGATGGGCACATGGCGGTTTCTGTTTCTGGCTGTTAGGAACAGAGCGGTGATGAACATGGACAGACATGTGTCTCTGTGGTAGACACAGAGTCCCCTGGGGTGCTCAGGAGAGGCATAGCGACATTATATGGCGGTTTCAGCTCTAACGGTGGAGATACCTCCACAGTTTGTACGCCTGCCAGTAGTAAGGCTCCCCACTTCCTCATCAGCATTTGTTACCTTTTATGTCCTTTTATTTTTAGTTTTATTTATCTTTTTAATTAAAATTTTATGTTTTTTACATTAATTACAGTTTATTCGCTTTGTTTCTCAGCTGTAGCCCCTTCCCTCATTCTCTCCCAAACCCACTCTCCCTCCTTCATCTCCTCCTCTCTAAGTCCACTGATAGGGAATGTCCTCCTCCTCTTCCCTCTGACCCTAGCTTATCAGGTCTCATCAAGACTGGCTGCGTTGTCCTCTTCTGTGGCCTGGTAAGGCTGCTCCCCACTCAGGGAGAGGTGATCAAAGAGTCAGCCACTGAGTTCATATTAGAGACAGTCCCTGTTCCCCTTACTAGGGAACCCACTTGGATACTAAACTGCAACGGGCTACATCAGAGCAGGAGTTCTAGGTTATATTTTGTTTCCTTAACCTTAGCACTTGAGAGACCGGCCTGGGTCACACAAGAAGACACTGGCAAAAACACACTAAACACAGTTTAAAGACTGCTGTTTGTTGCTTTAGTCATGAATGCTGGCTTCTCGTGCCTTACTGTTTGAGGTATGTGCTACCACTGTTTGTGCTTTGGGAGAATAATAATGAGCATTCATATGACGTAGATGTTTTTCTCAATATTCACTGTGTTCCACTTTTATCTTCTTTTCTGCACCATTTTTTTCCCTAAATTGGGAGAAATCTTCTCTCTTTAAAATGTTTAAGTAAAATTGTGTATGGGTATTTTGTCTGCATGTATGTCTGTGTTCCACATGTGTGCAGTGCCTGTGAAGGCCAGAGAGGGAGTCAGGTCCCCTGGAACTGGAGTTAACAGAAGATTGTGAGCTGCCTTATGGGTGCTAGGAAGTGAACCCAGGTCCTGTGGAAGAGCAGTCGGTGCTCTTAAGTGCTGCCATCTCTCCAGCTCCATCTTCTTGTTTTTGCGTAGAAGTTTAGAATTTTTATCTAGTCAGAGCCGCCAGTCTTTTTATGAGGATATAATCAGTACAGTATAATAAAATATTAGCTGTTCCTTGAAAAAGTAGTATTTAAGTGTCAAGTATTGTATGTGACTAAAAACCTGAGAAATAAGCTAAACCATTCTTAACTTTAATAGGTACTTTAATAAATTAGCATAACTCTTGATTTGGTTAATGCTCATATTTAGTCTTTAGTAACTTGTGTTTTTTTTTTTTGAACGTGGGGCTCTCACTATGCCGCTTGGGTTGGCCATGAACTCTTGTATAGTTCTGAGCCGTCTCAGCTCTGAGATGGTAGGCTTTAACCTGAGCTTTTATTATGCTTCTCTTCCTCTGACTGTCGTGCTTTCCTTCTTGTCTGTTTTTATTTTTGAGACGATTTCCTGTAGCTCAAGCTGATCTTAAACTCAGTATGTTGACAAGAGTGACCTTAAACGTTTGGTTTTCTTGTCTCCCTTGCCTGTGTGCTGGCACATAAGCATACCTCCATGCCTTGGTTTCTGTCTTGCTAGGGACTGAGCTCAGTCACGCTAAGTAAGCAATCCACCAACTTATGTCTTCAGATATTGGCAGGAAAAAACCTTGAAAGTATTGAAATTAAATTTTTTTTGCCACATTTTACCTTCATTAGGGATTATAACTATTTAGCAAGATATCAATACATTAATATGTTCTTATAAAATGCTTCTCTACAGTAGAAAAATGCTTTGTTGAAACTGAAGGATGTGATTTTTAAAGCTGCATAAAATGTGTTTCATCTTAGATAAGTGATGAAGAGAAGACTCTTCGAGAACAGGATATCATTGCATCGTCGCCAAGCTTGAGCGGGGTTAAGTGGGAACTGGAGTCAGTTTATAAGGTATGTAAACATCCATCAAAGGCCACCCTTAGCTTTGCCTGAGGGTTAACTCACACATTTGTATAGCTCCGAATCATTTGTATAACACACAGCCATTTCCTTGTGTGAACAGATTGGTTGTCACACTCAGGAAACACTGAGTGCTGGCCTTTCACACTGACATCCTCCTTGCTCTGTTGGGGCTCTGAGCCAACGCAGGCCATTCTGTTGAAGGGAAACCTGGGCATTGCTTGGGCTCCTGCATACGATGCAGGGCTGTCTCCCTTGTCTCTCTTTTAGCTCTAATAGTCTTTAATTGGTGCTTTTCCAGGAACTCCCTTGGCTGTTCATGGGCTCTTATACATGCTTTGGCTTATGGCTTTGTGTGGTCTCATTGCATTTGGGCCTGTACACTGTAAGCCTACTTGCTTTCCTATGGGAATGCCTTCCCGAGCCTCAGTGTGTGGGGACTGATTGGTGTTTAACACACCTTTCCCACTGCAAGACCATCATAGCTGCTGTTGCTTCTGCTTGGGCATTTTTGTTTGCACCATGGCCACACAATAAACTAGAGGAATTTATTTCACCCAACTAAATCATAAGCCAGTAGCAGGCTAGACTAGATTCTAGAGTTGGACCATGGCTTGGTTCCAAATGCAGTTCTCGTCTCTTGCCTGCCTTGCACTAGCCTTTCTTCCCTGTGCCTGTGCTGTGCCTGGTGAACCACCTATTGGAGGCTGTAGCACATGGCTCTCTGTGAAGCTGCTTGATGCTCTTTAAAGAAATTATGTCTTTAAATAAGTTATGGACTCTTTAGGAGCATGAACTATGTTGTAGTCATGGAAAACAGCACATTTGTCTAAAGCTTTCTAGTTAAAAGGCATGTGATCGCAGGCTGGAAACATGCCTCAATGGTGATAAGCTCATCTTGTCTACCAGAAGACTCAAATTTCGTTCCCAGAAATCACGTTGGATAGCTCACAATTGCCTATAAGTTCAGCTGCAGGGTCTCCAATCTGTCTAGACCCTGGACTGTGTACTAACACGTGCTAAGACCCACACACAAACACATACATATAAACATAATTTGAAAATTAAATAAATTAAAAAATTTGAATGACACATGATCTGTTCACAGTGAGAGATGTTGTCAGACACACCGAATCTCAGTTGCGTAGATTCCGCTGTTTCCTAAGACCTGCATGAGCAGACAGTTTGGGAATGTTTTCATCTTAAGTTTTTGCTTCATTTTAGAAATAACGAAAAAAATGTTTTCCAGAATGTGATGATTTTCACAGTCAACTAAGATCATATTATGGTCATGGTGGGATAACTCACAGGACTTAATCTTTGTTTCACTTTAAAGTAAATACTTAAATGCAGCAGATTTACCAGCAAAGTGAAGGGTCGCTATTTCCACTTCTTAGTGTTGGCACTCCTTCAGTGGACGGATAGGAACTTAGAGGAACAGATTTGGAATTAACTTTGATTACAAGCAGTCTTTAGTACTGGATACTTTTTAAAAAATAAAAATTATGTCAACACTATTTGACACACAACTGTGAATCTGTCATGAGGTGACTATAGCATGTTGAGAGATTTTTGAAGTAGGAATTTTGGGGTTTAAAACTCAGAAATTTGTAGGTTGCAACTAAAAAGAAAACATTTTGTTTGGGCTCTTCATTATTGTTACTGTCTTTTCAAACATGTACTCTAAAACTTTTATTTTTATGCTGCTAATTCTTCCTAATACTAGTTGTTTGGTTGTAAGGAATATATTTTCTCTCTTTGTTTTGGAGCTGCTGGGACTAATGGGTTTCTCAGGGTTTTGAGACTTAGGGTCTCGTAACAGTAGGCACTGATCTGTTTCCTGTCTCACTTGGAACCCAGGTCCCCTTTGCTGATGCTCTGGACCTGTTCAGGGGAAGGAAGGTCTACCTGGAAGATGGGTTTGCGTATGTGCCGCTTAAGGACATTGTGGCCATCATCCTGAACGAGTTTAGAGCTACACTGTCTAAGGCTTTGGCAGTAAGTGTTTCTTATTTCTTTATCTGGCATCATTATAAATCCTTGATGATTTTGTTTTGTGCTCTTTTGCGGCGTAAGCTAATTCAGTTTTTACAATGACATTTAGATCATCTGTGGTGTTTTGCTCTCAATTGTGGCATCCCTAGGTTTTTACGTGTTAGCTTCCACACCTGGTTTTGTTATTGCTTTCTCTCAAAGCACTGTTGGTTAACTTACTAATTATGGTAGTGGCCTTTGTGGGTTATTCATCAAACCATTTCTGCTTGGAGATAGATTTTCTATGTAGCCCTTAAAAGCATCATGGCCTTTGGTGGAAATAACCTCTAGGTTGCTCTTGTGAATTCCTATGTTTTTATCAGCAGAGGGCATCGTAGAAGCCGTTTTTGGTTTTTTTCTTTTGCAGTGTTGGGAGTTGAAACCTAGGGCCTTGTGCTTGCTAGAGAGTCATCTATGACCAAGTTGTGCCCTCAGCCCTAGGAGGAGGTGTTTACGTTTAAGTACTAAAAAGTGATAGGCCACTGCTGAGTAAATAGCCCAGTGTTACGTGACATTTGAGGGAGCCGTGTGGGATAAATGACAGTATATTCAGTTTGCTGAAATCTTACTCCAGAGTGATGACACTGGCTTTTAATCTAGGTCAGCTGTATATATTTTTTATTTTTATGTGTTTTTGTACTTAATGTGGAAGAGTACTTCAGAGTCAAAGGATAATCATGAAACTATAATGACAATTATATAAGCATGTGGTACACTTTCCTTTTGAGTTAAAATTATAGTGTTTTCTGTTATAAATTATTAATGACTCTCCAGGGTCATTTAAACATGCACCATTCATTTATGTTAGCATTTGGGAAGGCTAAAATATTGATTATTTTACTAGGTGAGGCAGTTTATGGAAACACCTTATCAATACTTAACTTTTTTCCCCATGAAAATATAAAAGTGTGGGTGTGTGATGTTAATAATGGAACATAGGGCCTTGTGTGTGTACTAACATATGGTCTACTACTGAGATAAACTCTCAGCCCTGATTAGATATTTAGCTATTAATATTCTTTATTCATCCCTAGTTCCATGATACATTAAAAACCTTTGTTATAGTTGATGCTCTTAGGTTGTTTCTCCATTTTTGTCCCAGAATGTATTTATGGATAAGGATAGTGACATCACCACTAGGGACCAGTTTGTCTATTGGTTGGTGTCTCTTTCTTCTGTGGTTCTGGTTTTTCAGTTCATTTCTCTTGACATTTTGGCCAGTGCTTCTTTGTGTGAAAGGTACATTCTTTTCAGGACAGTACAGAGCAGTCAATGCTGTCCACTGCATCCATAGTCACCCAAACTATCACCAAGTATTTCTGGAAGCTTCTGGGATGTTGGCGCCAGTCATGGGGCTGCTGTGTGGCCCCTCCCTCACCTCTGTTTCTAATGGCAGAAAGCACCCTGATGCTTCCTTGCTGCAGACGGGTGTAGTGCACACTGCCTTCTGCACCAGCTCTCCAGTTCCTGCTCATAGAGACAAATCTGTGGTATCCTAAACAGTAATGGCTGTGTTAGTCCATACACTCCAGAAGTCCAGGGGTTGTTTGAGTTACAATCCAGTAGATGATTAGAAGTTAGGGGATTGATGGAAGAAGGTAATTTCCTTGTCACACCCAAAAATCTGAGAAACTGAAGTCTTCCCTCTGCATAATGATTTATTAATAACTCTCTACTTGTTTATCCATGTGTTATTTTATATACCACAGATCTTGTACTTAGACAAAGTTTATTCTACTATAAATCTCATATTCTAGTGGCAGATAGATAATTACTAAACATATAGAGAGATAAAGAGAGAGAGACAGAGACAGAGAAGAAAGAAGAGAGAAAAGTATACTGTGGGCAAGAAAAATCCTTAGCACTGAGGCCTTAGGGAGGGAGTGCTTGCGTTTTCTCAGTTGGAAGGTCTGTGCTGTAGAAGAGTAAAGCAAGTGAGGTAAAACGGCAAGGGCTGGGTGTGGAAGTCTGAGTGAGCCAGGACAACGAATTTGTGTTTTTGTCTTACTGTAGGGTAAGTACTGGTACTTTTGGTTAAGGGGCGATGTGACTTGGTAATGTCCGTTATCAGGTTACTGTGATAGATTACTGTGGCTGCTGTTTGACGACTGCTTTGGAGGGTATGGGCCAAGAGCAAGCAGGAGGACTGGTTTGGAAAGTTTCTCATTAATTCAGATGAATTCATTACTTTCAAGTGTATTGAACCGACCATACCTTTCTGTGATGAAGTCTACTTGGTCATAATGTATAATTTTCTCAATGTGTTACTGAATTCTGCGTGCAAGTATTTTCTTACAAACCTTTCCATTTGCCTTAGTCATTTTTTATTGCTGGGAAGAGACACCATGACCAAAGCAACTCTTACAAAAGAAAATGTTTAATCAGCGGCTTATTAACAGCTTCAGAAGCTTAGTCTGCACCATCATGGTGGGGAAGCAAGGCGAAAGGCATAGCAGGCATGGTGCTCGAGAAGGATTTGAGAGTTACATCCTTATCTGCAGTCAGAAAAATCAAGAGTGGGTGTGGCATGGGCCTTTGAAACCTCAAAGCCACCCCCAGTGGCATACTTACTCCAACAAGACCACGCCTCCTAATTCTTCTAATCCTATCAAACAGTACCACTCCCTGGAATTCAATATCTGAGTGTAAGGAAGCTATTCTTATTCAAAACACCATACTATCTGTGTTTATCAAGGACAGGGACCTCTATTTTTGTCTGTCTTCCTTCCTTTTTTTTCTTTCTTTCAATAGTGCCTTTACCTGGTTTTGGTATCAAGATGAATTTGGTAGTGTTCCTTCACTTTTTATTTAATGGAACAAGCTAAGAAGAATTGGCATGAGGTCTTCAGCAGGTGCACAAAACATCACAAAGCAATACAAAGACTGTGCCATAACCACCACTTGGGACACATAACCACCCAGCCAGTTGCCTGATAAGGGAATTCAAAATATTGAGAAAGAATTTTAGAGTATTAGTATTCAAAAGAATTAGTCATCACATAGAAGAGTCAAACAGACGCATAAATTAAGGAGACCTATCCATGATTATGACAAGATAGTCTCTAAATGAATTAATAAATTGGAGGTGAAAGTTTAGCAAGGAAACGGAAACTTTGAGGTAGATAGGTAAAAACGTCAAGAAACTCTTTAACAAATAAGACTATGTAGGAGAATGAATTTCAAGGATGGAGGACAAATAATCAGGACAATAATCAGACAGAGATATATAAGGAAAAAATTAAGGCATACGAAAGATATTTCCAAGAAGTCTGGGACACAGTCACGATGCCGAATGTACTGATGGTACAGAGAAGGAGCAGAGCTAAAACTGAATGGATTGTACAGACTCTTTGGTGAAATCATAGGAGAGAACTTCAGAGATGTACAGAAAGAGGTTTTCAAGCACAAGATCTTTGTAGATCTCCAAGTAGACCTGACCAGAGAAGAAACTCCCCATGACGTATTATAGTCAAGGTATTAAAAATACCAAGCAGAGAAGTTATCTGAAAAGTAGGAGAAAAACACCAACTTATATAGAAAGGCAGAAATATCAGAATTGCCCCAGGCTTTTCATCCACAAGCATAAAAGCCAGAATGAATGAGATATTTTAGGCTCTGAAAGTAAACAACCATGAACACAAAATGTTATGAACTGCAAAGCTATCTTTCAAAATTTGTGGAGAAATAAAAGAATTTCAAGAAAAACAGAAATAAAAGCAGTTTATGACAACCATGCCAGCACTGTAAAACATTCTTAGTGGAATACTTTATAGGGAGAAAGGTAGCATAACTACAGACAAACAAACTCAATTTCTGGAAATAAACAACCACATCAAACACAGCAACTCAGCAAACCCTCAATACTGACAGGAGAGCTGAAAAAGAAGAAGGATGCAGTGATGTAGAGCATCGCCTGTGTTAATTAGAGTTTCTGTTGCTGTGATGAAACACATGACTAAAACTTGGGGAACAAAGGGTTTATTTGCTAAACTTTCCACTCGGGAATCGGGACAGGAACCCCAGGCTTGAACCTGGAGACAGGAACTGAAGCAGAGGCCACAGAGGAGTACTGATTACTGGCTTGCTCCTTGTAGCTTCCTCAGCCTACATTTAAAAAAAAAAAAAAAAGATCTCACGACTTTCACTAAGGGATGGCACCACCACCCACAATGAACTGGGTCCTCTCACATCAGTTACCAGCCAAGAAACTGCAGACGTACAGGTCAATCTGATGGAACATTTTGCAATTGAGGACCCCTCCTCCAAAATGGCTAGCTTGTATTAAATTGATATAGAGCTAGCCTGCATAATTCAGTTTCCTTAAAATGTCTTTTAAAAGTCCTTTTTTAAAGTTCAAAGTTTCTCTAAAATATCCAAAGTTTCCAGAGTCTTTCTAAAATATACGTACTCTTTAAAATAGCCAAAGTCTTTGTACAATTTCAACCTTTCTATAAAATTTCAGTCTCTTAACTGTGGAATCCTGTTAAAAAAAACCTTACACACATTTTTTACTCAGAAAGTGAGGAACCAGTTTGTCACACTGAAATAAAAGCAAAACCACGTTGAACAGTGCAAAGCTCAGAGCCAGACTCCATGACTTTCTTGTCTCCAAAGGGCTCGGCAGCAGAGCTTCTCCAGCTTTGCCACCCACAGCACAACTCTGAGCATTCAATGGCTTTTCCAGCCCAACGTTCCAAACTCCTTCCATAATCCTCCCCAGCCCAAAATGGTTAGGTCTGTCACATCAATACCCAGTTCCGTGTACCATTTTCTGTTTTAGGGTCTCTGTTACTGTGCTAAAACACCATGATCATAGCAACTTGTAAAGAAAAGGGTTTATTTTGCTTATACTTCTGTATAACAGTCCATCATTGAAGGACTCTAGGGCAGGAATTCCAGGGAGGAACCTGTACAAAGGAACTGAATCAGAAACCATGGGGGAATGTTCCTTTCTGGCTTGCTATCATGGCTTGTTGAGCTGGCCTTCTCAGAGCCCTCTGGTCACCTGCCCAGGACTGGCACCACTCTGCGTGAACTGGGCCCTCCTACATCAGTCATCAGTCTGATGCAGCATAGGCTTGTCCACAGGTTAATCTAGTCAGACATTTTCTTAATTAACATATTGTCTTCTAATATGAATCTAGTTTGTGTCAAGTGGACATAAAACTAGCTAGCACAGTAAAACAAATTTTAGAAAACAACAAACTACTTTCTATAATACCTTTAAATGTAAATGGCACAAACCCATCACTAAAACCAGGGGAGTGGTTGAAAAACAAGAACCAACTATGTTACTGTCTCCAAGAAAAGCATTTAACCAGTAAAACTACCCAAAATGCTTAATAGCAAAGGATAGAAAACAAACTCCTAAACAAACAGAAAATATAAATAAGATGGCATATCTATTCTTATATAAAATAAATTTCAACCCAAAACTGATTAGAAGAGATAAAAGGGACAATGCATATTAATAAAAGAAATAATCACAAACATTTGTACATCAGTTATTGGATCCCCTAATTTCATAAAACAAACATGAAAATATAGAAAAAGATGATATAGGTTCTGACACAATACTGATGGGAACTTGAATACTCCACTCTCAAGTTTGGATAGGTCTTCCAAATTAAAAACAAAATTCATTGCTAAAGTGTATTATGGATGAACTGGACTTAACAGAGTCCAGTATATACAGAGTATTCCACCCAGCAGATGAGGAATATATATTTTTCTCAGCAGCACATGGAACCTTCTCTAAAACTGATCTCATCATGGGGCACAAGTCAAGATTCAAAAAATACAGAAAATTGAGATAATTCCATGTCTACCAGACCACGATGCAGTACAACTAGAAATTAACATTAAGAAAAACAGCGGAAACTGCAAAATACTTGGAGACTAAACAACATACCTTTGAGTGAATAGTGGGTCATCTAAGAAAGTAGAGAGGAAGGGACTGGGGAGATTTCTCAGTGGTTAAGAGCACTGTCTGTTCTTCCAGGGGTCCTGAGTTTGATTCCCGGCAGCCACATGGTGGCTAACAATGTCTGCACTGGGGTTTGATGCCCTCTTTTGGCATGCAGGTATACATACACATGGAACACTCATTCACAGAAATAAATAAACAAACCTTAAAAGAGATTATAAATGAAATTAAAAAGTTCCAGAGACAAATGATAACAAAAACACATCCTATTAGAACCTCTGGATGCAACCAAGGCTGTCCTAAGAGGAAAGGTTATAGGGTTAAGTTCTCATCTTAAAAAAAAAAAAAATCTGAGAAGTACCAAATAAATAACCTAATGATGCACCTCAAGGCTCTCCACAAACAACAGGTGGAAGACCCTAAATACTAAATACAGTAGATATTAAGAAATAATAAAGATTAGAAAAGAAACTAAAGAAATTTAGATTAAAAAAAGAAATACCCAAAATCAGCCAAAGAGAGAGTTGGTTCTTTAAAAAAGTCGATAAGGTAGACAAACTGTTAGCTAACATGACAAAAAAGAAAGAGGGAGGAGGTACAGATTAATCATATTAGAGGTCAAGAGTCCATTACTACTGACTTGAATGAATTTCAGAACATCATTAGAAATTGCTATGAAAATTGATATTCTGAAAAGCCAGATAATCCAGAATGGAAGAGTTTTCTCAAGCATATCATTTACCAAAATTAAGCCCTGAAGATATAAATAACTTAATTAGACTTATGATATGCAATGAACTTTAAGCAGTTACCAAAGACTACCCTGAAAGAAAAGCCCGAAACAAGATGTATTCACTGCTGCATTTTATCAGACATTCAAGGAAGACTTCATACCAAATGTTTTGATT
>CM053756.1:8830905-8861957 GCA_028658305.1 Pachyuromys duprasi
ACCAGGAGCTGGTGAATTATGAGAACTGTATGTTGGATATGGCGCTTTTTTCTTTCCTTTTCTTTTTCTTTTTCTTTTTCTTTGTGTGTGTGTGTTAAAATGAAAGTGGGATGAATGTACTTCAGTTTTCTACAAAATGTGAACAAAACATCTGATAATCTGTGTCAAGTTGATATATATAAACATTTCTGAACTTTCAATGACAGTTTTTTCTGACCTCAGAAATCCTACTTTTGTGTTTTTCTCTTTCTCCCTCATTTGTAGTAAAAGTCAGATAGTCCCACACTTGTTTGTAACTACTCCTGTTTCTAAGATTATTTTTCATATTAAGAATTATTATTACCTATTTGAAAACTTCAATGCAAACTGTCTAGAAAGTAATGATTAGTTTCCCACACTGCCTTCTTTCTTCCTGGGTAGACTCAGGATATTTGAAATGCCAGCTTTATTTCTGTTGCCTTCTTGTGATGAGAAAATGTCAGCAGATCCAGTTGCTAGGAAACTGAAATCGTGTTCTGAGAGAGGTACTTGTAAATTCAGTTCTTTGACAGTTCTGCTCTCATAGAACAAAAGTTTATTCAGTCACTATGAAGAAAGATCTATCACTTGTTGGTTTTCAATTTAAAATTTTTTGCACAGTGGTCTAGTAATATGAGAAGTGTTACAGGATTGATTAAGTGCTGAGGGTGTACTTTTTTTTTTTTTTTTAACAGTGGCTGGACATGGAAAAGTAATGATTATGTACCTGTATGATTTTGAGCTTCAGTTTTCTGATTCATCGTTAATGAGAAAAAGAACTAGAGAGGAGGAGATAAACCCTAGCACACATGCCATATAAGAATTGACATCAAAGGGAAACGTTGTATTAATTCAACCAACTTTATCTTACAGAAGTAGGATTGGCCAGGTAGTAGATTAAGTCACATACATTTGTTTCTTCACTTTGGTTGCTTAGTCTGTGCCAGAGGAAGAATACTGAAAAGGAGTGTTTGTTTTTATTTTATAACTGCTGTTTATTTTGTTATAACTATAATTTTATGTTTTTGAAGCCAGGGTTTGGTGCATACCAAACACTGTTACTGACTTTTCCCCCAGCCCCTAGCAGAAAGGTGTTTATTTAGTATCAAGTCAGTAACTTCTTACAAGTACACACTGTGCCAGAAAGACCAGTGCGGGGGAGACATGTATAACTGAGCTTTCAGGACACAGCAATAGGGGAGAGATGTGAACAGCTACATGCTGTAGTCAATGAAGAGAGAAGGCTCTATGGAGTAGAGAGACAGCAAACAGTAATGAACTTGGTCTGGGAATTAAATGAGCAGAGGGCTTCAAAGATGTCAGCTTTGCCTTGAGTTTGGCAAGGCTCTTTCTGAGATGCAGGTGGTGCCTTGTCTCTTTTGGAGGGCAGGGAGTGGAGAATAAAACTGTTGTTTCCCCTTTATAGATTCTCTGGCTGGTTGAGCCTGGCCAGTAGTCTTTCTGCTCACTCCATTCATCAGTTTCTAATCTTGTGTGTTCAGCTTACTGCTTGTCTATTTAATTATGTATATACATGTAGGAGTTTTTTAGGGACTACAGAATCTATTTTCTGATTTATACACATTAAAAATTTGTGTTTTAGAAATCAAATCCCTTGGAAACTTTGTTCCCTTTATTTAAATAACCTTGGGAGGTTAGCCTATGTTTTAAAAGTTAGAGTGGTGCAGAAAATATTTCCTCTGATGTGCCTGAGTACTTTGTAAATTCAAACTAAAAATGGAAAACCAAAAGAAAGTTTTGACTAGTTGCTACTATAACCATTCAGGAGCCTTTGTACCTGCTGAGCCTTCTCACCGGCCCTTGCTTTGTTTTGTATTTTAAAAACAGAGCCTCTATTATATGTCTATATGAGTGAGTATATACCGTGTGTGTCTTTCTGTGTCTGGGATACCTCACTCAGGATGATCTTTTCCAGTTCCCACCATTTACCTGCAAATTTCATGATTTCCTTGTTTTTTATTGCTGAGTAGTATTCCATTGTGTAAATGTACCACAATTTCTGTATCCATTCCTCAGTTGAGGGGCATCTGATTTGTTTCCAGGTTCTGGCTATTATAAATAAAGCTGCTACAAATATGGTTGAGCAAATGTTTTTATTGTGTACTTGAGCCTCTTTTGGATATATGCCTAGGAGTTATATTCCTAGGATCTTGAGGAAGCGTTATTTCTAGTTGTCTGAGGAAGCATCATATTGATTTCCAGAGTGGTTGTACAAATTTGCATTCCCACCAGCAGTGGAGTAGGGTTCCTCTTTCTCCAGAACCTCTCCAGCATGTGTTATCAATTGAGTTTTTGATCTTAGCCATTCTGATGGGTGTAAGGTGAAATCTCAGCGTCGTTTTGATTTGCATTTCCCTGATGACTAATGACGTTGAACATTTCTTTAAGTGTTTCTCTGCCCATATAGACATAATATAGGATAAACCTACTAAAATCTGTACACCTAAAGAAACTAATCAAGAGGGAGGACACTTGCTAAAATGCTCAATCCCCAGCAAGAAAGGCAAAGAGGATGGACATCAGAAGGAGAAAACAGGGAATAAGTCAGGAGCCTGCCACAGAGGGCCTCTGAAAGGCTCTGCCCTGCAGACTATCAAAGCAGATGCTGAGACTTATGGCCAACCTTTGGGCAGAGTACAGGGAATCTTATGAAAGAAGTGGGAAATAGTTAAGATCTGGAGAGGGCAGGAGCTCCACAAGGAGAGCAACAGAACCAAAAAATCTGAGCACAGGGGTCTTTCCTGAGACTGATACTCCAACCAAGTAGCATGCATGGAGATAACCTAGAACCCCTGCACTGATGTAGTCCATGGCAGTGCAGTGTCCAAGTGGGTTCCCTAGTAATGGGGACAGGGACTGCCTCTGACATGAACTGAACTGATTGGCCTGCTCTTTGATCACCTCCCCCTGAGGGGGAAGCAGCCTTACCAGGCCACAGAGGAAGACAATGCAGCCACTTCTGATGAGACCTAATAGACTAGGATCAGAAGGAAGAAAAAGAAGACCTATCAGTGGACTTGGGGAGGGACATGTGTGGAGAAGGGGGAGGAAGGGAAGGTTTGGGAGGGCAAGAGGGAGGAAACTATAGGAGGAATACAAAGTGAATAAAGTATAATTAATGAAAACCAAACTAAAACAAAACAGGCTCACTGTGTAGCTAACTGCATTGCTTAATATATATTTTATGTTTATGATTTTGCAATGCTGGGGAGCAACCTAGAGTTTTGTACATACTGCCAAGTGTTCCTTACTTACTTCCTATTTTTCTTTCTTTAATGTTTAAATAAGAATTTATGTTTTTTATGGTTAATTTTTAGTATGTAGAATTGGTTTAAAATTATTATTATTTCTTTTATTATCATATCTTAGGACAATGCTAAACTCAATTTTAATACCTTCTTTGTAGATTCATTGTTTTATGATACATAGATACCTTTATAGTATATGAATTAGTAGTTTTTTTACGTCTTTCCTGTCTATATGCTTTTTATGTATTATTACTATTTTTTTTTTTTTGCTAATTATGCTGGCCAGTATTTCTGTTACCTTATTAAAAAGTAGTGAAATTTTGCTTTCTTGCCTTGTTCCTGATCTTTTTCTCCAGTTTTTAAAAAAATGTTTTAAATTGGAATAGAATCACATCACGTTTTCCTCTCCTCTTCCTGCCTCCAGCCACAGACCCCCATCCCGGAGGCTGACAGTTACTGTATTACGTGTGTGTGTAATATGACCTGCTGAGTCTGTTTTTGTTTTCTGTTGCCATGGTCATAGTTTATGCAGCAATATCTAGAAGAGACTGTTCCCCAGCCACCTTCCTGGTACTCTGGCTCTTAGAGTCTTTCTGCTTCCTCCCTTTATATTTGCTGAGGCGTAGTTGCAGGGCTATGATGCAGACTATCATGTTGAGCCAGAACTCCCCATCATCTGTTGATCTCTGCACTGTGTCTATTTCTATAGGATGGCTTACAATCATAAAATCACTGTAAAACATTTCAATCAGTTGCCCCTTCACAATACCTCAATAGTAAAAATATTAATTTTAATTGTAAAATATAAGCCAGTTTATAACACAATATTGGCTGAGATCTATTTTATGGAGAAAAGGGAAAAAGGTGACAACTTAAATAATTGCATTCTTAAAATGATTAAATTGTTTGATTTTTACTGCAGTGTCACATAAAATGAAGAGAGGGGAAAAAAAACTAACCAAAAAAACCTCTCATTGTTTGATGAGAGAAGCACTGACCAGGAAGCAAGGTCAGGTGGACATTATAGTTCACCAAAACCTTAGGCCAACATCCTTTGTGATAAAGAAAGAAAACATTTAGAAAGAAAATTGACCAGTCTAACCAGACCCATTAATAAACTGAAAATTTTGTTTAACCACATAGCTATCTCAGTAAATAAACAATTAGCCCAGACAAAATTCAACATGCATACATAACCATTAACCCTGCCACCAAAGAAACATAGAAACTAGAGGGAGCAGTTTTCTTAATTCTGATGAAAGAAGATCTTTGAAAATACATAACTAATACCATAATTAATACTGAAGATCAAATATGCCCTACTCCTTCCACTAAGAATGATGAAATAAGAGTAATGTGGAATAATGAAATCCACATCCGTAGCTACCGCCCCACAGCTTCAAAGTCTCTGCACATGAGCCTCCTTTCTCAGAGAAGTGTAGCTACTGCCTCTCATCAAAGGAGGCTCTCTTTACAGCAAATAGGGAGGACCGAAAAGGACACGGAAGGGAACAGACATGGACCAGAACAGACCTGGGAGCTGATGAGCTGGCCATGGGGCAGGTTGCAGTGATAGAATAGTCGGGGTAATTTTAGACAGTAGCTGGCACACTGCCCGACAAAAGGCCTAAGCTTTACACAATATAGAAGTCTCACTGTCAGTATTTAAACCAGTGGTGGGCGCGAGAAAGTCCCACAATTCCCCAATTCTTCTCTCGCTAAAGAAACTTCAATAGCTCCGAGCTTGCTTTTCATGGCTTATGCCCTTGATGGGAGGTTTGGGGAAATAGAAGCTTGTTATCAGAAAATAGGTGTCTGGAGCATTTCGAGGTACACCACATTGCTCACAGCTGTGATACTGATCTGCTCAAAAACAGTAATTTGGAAGAAGTGAAAGAAAATAGCAGTGAAACTCAAACTCTTTGAAAGTTTAGACAAAAAAGTTTAGCTTGTAAAGTAAATTTGATAGGCAACACAAGTTAAGAACGTGGTGATTGGCAAAAGCTCGGCAGCCGAGAAAACAAAGGAGGGGGATAGTCTTCAATAAAGAGCGTTTGGTGAATAAGGAAAGCGTAAACTGAAGGGGAGATTTTGTTATGTCTCTTTTGTAGTGTGCTGTCTTAGGGCTTCTGCTGCTGTGACAAAGCACCATGAGCAAAAGCAGCTCGGGTAGGAAAGGACGTCTAGACCCCGCATCACAGAAGCCAGGTCGACCAGCCGAGGGGCGCCATCATCCACAAAGAGCTGGGCCCCTTTCAGCTCATTAAGAAAATGTGCTACAAGGCTTGCTTGCCCCCAGCCCAATTATATGGAGGAATAAAAAAAAAATTAGGTTCACTTTTCTCATATGACTTCAGCTTGTATCAAGTTGACGTTCATACTATCCAGAAGGTATGTATATGATTTATTATTATTTTTGTTGTTGCTGCTGTGGCAGGACACCAGGCAGAGGGACCTGAAGGAGATGCTTATTTGGGCTCCAGAGGGGAAGTCAGCGTGGGTGACTGGCCGTAGTTGCGCAGTGAGGCCGCAAGTGGCTCGCAGTTGGTGGAGCAGAAAGCAGAGAGCGCTTGGAGTGTCCATGGGCGGATCCGATGTCTCAACCATCTCATGGGCTTCACAGTCTCCACAGACAGTGCCGCAAGCTAGGGACCAGTGTTCCCACACATGAGCCTGCAGGGACATTTGCTGAAACTGCAAGAATGGGTACATTCACTTTTTGTCTGTACATTTCTGTAAAAACATTCACCTTCTTCAGTTTTGTACTGTGTATGATCATGCTTTTTAGGGAAAAGAAACAATGGCTTCCTAATAGTATCCACTCTGATACTATTCACTCGGGCTAAAGCCCAGGTGCATCTCAATCCTTGCCACAACAGAGCGCCAATAAGTTACCGCATCCTCGAGGCCATTCTTCACTTTTCCAAATCTTTCCAGACTCTGATCACATCCTCTGCATGGTCCTCATCAACATGGTTACAGCCAGGGCCTTTGCTGCTACACTGCTTCTCACCTGCCTGTATGGCAGGTAGATTCTCAGATGATATTAAGTATGTCCATATCCTTATAAGTCAGAGCAACAGTGCTCAGTCTGTACCTCATAGATCTTCTCCAGGCAAAGGAGAACAGGAGGTATTATAAATAGGGCTTCAGAGTGGGTGAGTACCAATGCTGTGAGAGTGAGATTCAGTGACAAGGAACTAGGTAAGAGACCTTAAAATGAGAGGAAATTTTTAGGAGGTAGCTCAAGAAGAGAAAGTTTGTATTAGTCAAAAGTATTTTTTTTTTAATTTAAAGAAGCCCAAATCTGAATTTAAAAGACAAAAAATGATTAAAGACTGAATTTAAAGGTGTTTCTATCTCCTGTGTTTTTATGTTCTTATTAGTTTCATTAACTATTTCATAACTGCCTTGTTGGCCCATACTCTATAAAGAACTTAGATTTGAAACTCTTTTCATTATTTGGCTTTGCCATGCCAGTGAGAGAGAGGTTCATCCCTTCCTTCTAGATGAAGTTGTCTTTCATATCTCTGCTCATTCTGTAAAGGTGAGGCCCCATGGATTTCAGGCTATGGGGACGCACTGCTAGACTGTACTTTAAAAATGAATCACAAGAGAAATGGAAAATAATGGTGGTAACAGGTCTGTTGGCATATTGGGAATCAAGGAGCTGTGACTTCAGTTTTAGAGATGTTTGGCTTGCAGTGCCATGCACATAGACATATGTGAAGACATCTGATCTATAATTGGAAATCAGCCCTAGCATTCAGAAAAGACGCTGTGAGTAGAAAAGAGTATGTTCAATGGTGTGGTGACCTTGGTTTGAACATATGATGGGGCAGGAAGAGTTGAAGACAATACCTCTAGGGGACATCAGAAGTATGGAGCAGATGGAGGAAGTACAGACTGGGGAAACTGGAAAAGGAATGTTCTGGAAGAATGCAGTGCACTCAGGGTATATTGCAAAAACTACAGTGATTACATTGAGCTACTTGTCAGGCGTATCAGTTGATCAGAGGAGATGGAGAAGATGGAGCAGAGGCCATTGTGTTCTTGTGATTTGGGGGAAGGAACAGACCTTCAATTAGTAGATAAAGGAATGAAGTGATGGCCTTTATCTTAATGTCCTTAACAGAGGAGATGGACTGCAGAAACTACTCAGATTTCAAGTGCGTGTTTAGAATGTAAGTCATGAAGTCTAGAACCAGAGGCACAGCCCTATCTTGCGATTTCGTCAGATTGTTGTTTCTATTGGTTTGGATAACTGCACTGATGTTTCAGTTTCTTTTGTTTTAATGAACTGACAGCTCTCTAGTGTGGAAAACATGGGTGGATGTTGTGCTTTAGAATGTTAGAGTTCATTAAGCATTATATGTAAGCAGTAAGCAAATGCCAGTGAGTCTGATTGCTTGTGACATCTGCTTTTGGTATTGATGTGACTGTTCTTTGTGAGAATGGTTATTATTAATAGTTTGACTGGCACATCTAAGCCAGACTGTTGAAGAATAGATACTTCCATTTTGTCTTTTCTCCCTTCTATCCTTGCCTTTCCTATAGACTCTGACTTCATTATTGCTTAAGGAAAAGGTTGGCTCCTCATGGCTAGGGCCCCTGCCACTTACAATTTCATTTTTCTGTATTTTTGAAGTGCTGTCTTTTACATTTTCATTTTCTCTATTTAGGGAGCCATCCCTTTGCAGGTGAGATGTTGATAGAATTTATCTGCTAAAAATGAAAGTCTGTGATCTTGGATTTCTGGCTTCAAAATAATCATCTAGAGTAGATATGAGATGTAAGAGCAGGATGAAAGATGCAGAGATGCCAGTCTTAATTTATCAGAGTTTCTTATCAGCAGGACTGGATCATGTCTTGTGCCAGTCTTCAAAATGTATCTAGCATTGTAATCTGAGCTGTGATATTTCATCAAACATACAGCTTAAACCTAGAGAACTCTGGTTTTCTTGTTTAATTTATATAGTCAGTAGAAGATAATAAATTCAGAAAGTATTTCTTATGAAAGCTTTACATTTGTGCTGGGAGGTGACTTTGTCTGTAAGGTCATTCTTTGCAGATTGGACCTGAGTTCAGATCCCCAGGACTATTTATAATTTTGGAGCTGTGGAGACTGGCAGATTCTTGGGGTTCACTGGCCATGTAACCTCGCTCTCTGTTCAGTGAGGAACCTTGTTACAAAAGCAGTGTTGCAAAAGATACTTGAGGTTGACCTGTGGATTCCACATGCATGCACACCCATGCACACACAACTGCCCACATCTGTATACAGATGCTTTACATTTTCTAAAGTTATTTTTGGGTAATGTTTAAAAATTAGTTCCAGTTTACCTTCAGCTTGTAAAAGATCTGACTATTGCTACATTTCACAAAAGCTTTAATTAGCAATACCCCAGCTGTCATCTAATGTAGAATCTGCTTCCTCATAAATTAGTGTTTTAGATCATTCTTCCATCTTTTGGCCAAGATCAAATGTAGTTATTTTTTTAGGCAAATGAAAGTTCCATATTTTAGGTAGCTTTTACAATTTTTGTTTGAGTTACTTTCTCTTTCATAAAATACCTTAAGAAATGAACTTTAAGGAAGAACTTCTTTTTTTGGGGGGGTGTCCACATAGGGCTTCCGTCCATCATCTCTCAGACAGGGAAGGCATGGTGTTGGGGGAAGGAAGCCGGCTGGTCACATGACATCTATGCTCAAAAAGAGAGAGAACATGAAGGGGAGAGAGATAAAGCCCCAAGCCTGGTGACCTGCTTCCCCACCAGCGCCACCAGTTGGGGGACAAGTGTTCCGACTTAGGAGTTGTGGGGTCATTTCACAGTCAAAGCGCAACAGTGAGAAAGTCCCAGGTGGCGGCAGCCTCCACAGTGGTGATGAATACTGAAGCTCAGCCAGGTCAGCTGTCTGTCAGAAGCCCAGAGAGACAGGGGTGTTGTCAAGGTTTGAACGTCCTAGCCTGATCTCCATTTTATTTTAATAGCTTAACAGAGGTGTCTGTGAAATGAAAACTTAACATTCATTTGTTTTTGAAATTTTAGAATTTATTTTAGAGATCAAGTTTCTATTAAAAAACAACTTTAGTTTTGCTAGATCTGTCAAAGTTTCAATGGCGATAGTAGTGTTTACATTTTTCTTGAGTTATTTGTTTTCAGGTTGTGTGGCTGGTATACAAATGGCAGTGTTTTATGCTAAATAAGTTTTTTCCTGGATGCAGCAAAGCGCTGTTTACACTGTGACCTTTTAGAATAAATTGGCAAGTATGTCAGGTTTGCTAAGAGGTAGATGGAGAAATGCATTTTGCAGGGAGATCCTTGGGATGCCCCATTTACTTGAAATTTAAACACTGAGATAAAAGGCTTTATGTTGAAGGATGAATGTTTCAAAACGATGATTAATGAGGACCTTGTCACTTGGCATTCACTTGAGGAGCTGTGTTTCCGTGTCAGCTCGGAGCTCCTCCTCTAGCACAGTGGATGGTTTTATAATAGGCACACGCAAGGTTGGTATGCAGTGGCGATCGTGTAGCAAAGCAGTAAAAACTCAGTGTCCTTTTCACTTTGAAATTGACTTGTTAACGTGTCTAAAGCCCATTTTCATATCTTCATTAATATTTTATCTTTGTATTATTCTGATAACCTATAGCCCTTAAGAAAATCTGGGAACTTCTGGCTTAGAAGCAAATTTTAATAAACCTCTCTATGCTCTCCTATAGTGTCGGTTATTTTCTGTTAGTTTTCAAGTAAGTCTACATAAAAACTCCCTTTTAAGCACTGACCTTGATAGTTAAAGTAAGTGCAGTGGATAAGGTGGAAGTTGGGATGCTTGTGAGAAGCCCATTGAGTATTCAGGGCATAAGGTGAGGTCATGATAAATTCTCTTGTGGTAATTGGTGTGAAGTGGCAAACTGACCTGCAATGTGCAAAACCAAGGGAAGCATCATATTGCTTCAGTAACCATTCCCCACTAATTTAAAGTTGAGGGACCTGGGGCTGCCTGGTAACTTCAGCCCTGAGAATTGTAAGCACCATGACTGCCATGATCAAGGCCAAGGGATCATCATGTTGTGGTGAACCACCGAGGCAGTTTAGGATCCTTTAAGATGTCTCTGGTAAGTTGAATAAGAATGCCCCCATAGGCTCATAGATTTGAATGCTTAATCACCAGGACGTAGAACTGTTTGAAAGGATCAGAAGGGTTGAGAGGTGTGGCCTTGTTAGAGTAGGTATGACTTTGTTGAAGGAAGTGTGTCACTGGCGTTGGGGTGGGCTTTAAGATTTCAGAATCTCAGGCCAGGTCCAGTGTGTCTCTCTGCTTGCTGCCTGTGGATCAGGATGGAATGCTCAGCTGCTGCTCTGGTACCATGCATGCTGCCGTAATCCCAGTATGCTTCCCATCGTGATGATACTGACTAAGCTCTGAAACATAAGCCCCCAATTGAATGCTTTCTTTTTTTTATATGAGTTGACCTTGGTCATGGTGTCTCTTCACAGCATTAGAAACCCTAAGACAGTTCTTGTCTGGAGGTGAATCATACCTTTTGATTCCATATAAAGTGAGTATATATAGTCAAATATACTTGAATATGCTATCTCACACATGTGGAGGTCAGAGGTCAGCTTCTTCGAGTTGGCTCTCTCCTTCCATTATAAGTCCTGGGAATTGAAACTCAGGTCACAGATTGTATGGCAAATCCTTGTATCTTTTGCACAGTATCTACAACCCCATTCCAGGTTTTATGGTGAATTTAAACTACATTTTCCTTTTTCTTTCTTTCTCTCTCTCTCTCTTTTTTTTTGATTTTGAAAGAGGAGTCTATATAATGTGTGCTGTCTCTGAATTTACAGTGCAGCAAGGATGATCTTGAATTTCTGATCCTCTTGCTTCTGTCTCCTCAGTACTGGGATGGCAGGGATGCTTACATTAGATTTGGTTGTTTGATTTGGATTTCAAGCATTTTCCTTCTTCCTTCCTTCCTTCCTTCCTTCCTTCCTTCCTTCCTTCCTTCCTTCCTTCCTTCCTTCCTTCCTTCCTTCCTTCCTTCCTTCCTTCCTTCCTCTCTTGCCACAGAATTATTTCTTACAATATTAGACCACAGGTATAACAGCATTAGATGTTGAAATGTTAACAATGAGAAATCTTCAAGCATGTAAAACATTTGATCAACACAAGTTTAATGTGTTGTGTTTTTTTAAGGGATGATAGATAATTCTCAAAATTTAAGACTTTTTAATAGCCTGATAAACAAGGAGGGCTATTACAGGATACAGTGTGCCCAGGGATCTGAGGGGCATAGTAGTAGAGATATGAGAGTTCTGTCTGTCTGAAACCATGAATGCTTTCAATAGTACACCTCCTCAGTGGTTAGTGCCACCATTGTAAAATAGGTGAGAAGTCAGACTAGCTTGCTTGTGTGTGAGCCTTGGACAGATGTAGCTCACATATTAGTTTGGAATTATGATGGTGTTTTAAAACTTAAATATATGTAGACAGCTAATAGCTCAACCCCTATCTTCATATAAGAAATGTGAAAAAGAAAAAAGAAATGTAATGCAATTATGATACATAAAATATGTAAAGCATCTCATGTACAAATATTTTCATAGATGTATACTTTCCATTATACCAAACTCCATAAAATATACATCTTTAATTTGTGAAAAAGAATACACCTATGTAGCTACTATCTAAAATAAAATTCAAACATTCCATCTTCTGTAAGCAACTTGTGTTCTCTGCCTGAGGCAACCACTGAGTGATTTTTGTTATTATAGATTAGTTTTGCCTTTTTTTTTTTTTTGGAGTTTCTTAAGCAGAGCTTTGCTTAGCCAGCTGTCTGTATATTTGTTATTTGGTGGGTATGATTCCTTTGTACATCTGAATCTCCATTGTATGACTATTCCCAAATGAGGAAAGTATTTAAGCAGACATTTTAGAAAGGAGGATATGCTCATGTTCTTAAAACTGTAAAGAAGATTCCCATCATGATTGGTCTTAAGGGAAATGCAAGTCAGTTATTTCGTGGTTCCCGGCGTGAACAGGCCTTTTCTTCACAGGTAGGAACCCACCTGGGACTTGGGACATGGTCTGGTGAGGATGTGTTTGCCTGTCTTCTGCATTGCGATTGCTCTTGAGAGCACCAGCCGTAACGCGCACCACTATGGTGCCACGGAAAGATGGCAGAGCATCTTGTGTGATTAAGCATGCCTTTGTCACATGATACGACATTATTACTCTTACTTACTCAAAAGAAATGAGAGAGTGTGTGTTCATAGAAGCTTTATTCTCAATAGCTCCAAACTGGAAACAATGTCGCATTCACCAACAGGGAGTAGATAAAGATATTCTAGGTTTTAGAGTTTAACTCATTTTTTGTATTACTATTATATATATCTTTATATTTGTGTGTGTTTGTGTCAGTATGGGTGCATGGGTGCCACGGTTTGTGTGTTAGATGGCAAGTTTCTGGAGCTAGGCCTTGCCTTCACAACATGTTTGAGATAGGCTCTCTGCCACTGTGTAAGCCAGGCTGGGTTCTGGAGGTGTCCTGTCTCTGCTGAGTTCCCGTGGCCATCTGGGAGTTCCAGTGTTTCTACTCTCGTGTTTGGGTGTCTAAACTGAGGTCATCCGGCTTGTTTAGGAAGTGGTCTTTATCTACTGAAACCATCCTCCTTGCCTGGCTTTATTTTTTATTTATTTTTATTCTGGTACTTGAGGTTTGTTCATGGTTAATGTAGAAATGTCTAAAATTTTCAGAAATACTAATGTGGAAGATTACTAAACCAATACTCAGGTCTGTGCTACGGCAAAAAACATACTACATCCTACTTGTTTTATTCAGTAGATACTACAAACAGCAAGATTCCGCGTGGTGTTTGTGATGCAGAATGAGTTAGAGGAAGCCAGCTGCAATGTGCTGTGGCCTCCTGGACCTCCTGAAGACATGTACCTTCTAAATGTTGTGGATTAGCACCAACTCTTCTCCAAAAGGGGCTTTGCTGCTCACCTGGCACAAATTAGCATTAACAAAAGGCTGCTTGCTTTAACACTTCCTGTTGTCTTTTGCTCTTAGTTTTGTGTACAAAGGTTTTTTTTTTTTTTTTTAAACTTGTGTGTGCATGTCTGTTTGAAAGTGTGGGGGTCAGAAGACAAACAGCTCGTGGGGGTAGGCTTGTCATGTGAGCGTGGGCTGAGGCAAGGGTCCCTACCCATGGCATCATTTGCCAGCCCTAAGCTGTGCTTTGCGTTTTGTTTATTCCCAACTTTACACATTTCATAAACATTTGATAAGATTTTTTAAGAATGGCTAAGTCAAGATTGCATTTTAGCAAAAAAAACTTTTCTGGAATTGTGTTATAACTGTTCTACTTAATTCTCAATCTCATCAAATAGTGAGAATTTATATCAGTATTGTTTGTGTTACAGGTTTTTTTGGGGGGTGTTGTAGTTTATCTATAAAGGACACATGCTGTCTTGTTTGGCATGCTAAGGGGGTTGAATTCCATTGCCACGGGTGAGGTGGAAGTTAGACTTCTTGAGATCTTTATTCACTGGGTGTGTTGTAATGCTGCTTCGTTTTGAATTAAGAATATTTTAATTTGAATTTACAGATGAAATTTGGGAGAATAATGGTAAGTTTCAAGTTAATTTAAATTTTGATGGAAAACTCAGATAGTGATAATTTCCTGAGGGGATGGTAGGGATCCTGTGACTGCTTCAGACCAGAGAAAGCCCAGATTAAAACTGGGCTTGGTTTACTCCTGGGATGGTAGTTATAGCAGGTGTGTGGCTTCATCTCAAGTATTTATAATTAATTTTTTTCTTTAATAAGTCAAAGTGTATTTATTCCTTGAAAGTAGCTAAAGTTTCTTTACTGAACAAAAGTATTAATCCTTTTATTATTTTATTGATAAAATATAACCTTTGAGGCAATCTGGTAAGAAAGTGAATATGAATCAATACCAGGATGAAAGCCATCCTGGCTAGCTATGTTCATCTCTCGCCAGTTTTCAGGTTTTGCGTGTCTTTTGCATGTGTTCATGTGACTATTCTGTGACACCTGTAACTACTGCCATCATATAGAGCTTTTGTTCACCCAAAGAAGCTTATCATTTCATGCTAACACCTTCTCTAGCCTTGGGAACCACAGTCTGTTCGTCAATGGGTTACAGCTGCAATATTGTGTCCTTGAAACCATGATGTTATTGAAGAAGGAAAGATGTTTGCTAACAACTCTAAGGCAGACTGTCTGCAAAGGGCTACTACATTTGTGACTTAACTCTGGATCTAACAAGCACAAATAGAGATTTATAGCCAAAGAGCAGGGTGGGGCCCAGTGGATAGATTATTCCTGAGAGAAACTATCATGGTCAGCAGGTGCTCTGCCTAGACCAGCTGCACAGGATTCTTGCTAAAGACAGGTATCAGTGGTATGGTATTAAGAGCAGAGGAACTTTAGTAATCAGACTCAGCAGGATTCCTAACACTGGACAAAAGACAGAGTCAAATGGTGGGGACCCAGTCAGAAAGAGCACTTAGAGAGGCCCTGCTCAGGCTGAAGAGGAGCGAACTTTGTTCCTCTTATGGCTGAAATGTGACATGACCCTGCCCACCCAACAACCACATGTTGGGAAGACTGAATATCTTTATTATGCGTAATTATTTTCTTCTTCTTTCTTAACATCTCAACTGCAGTTTCTTTCCCCGCCTCTCCTCCTAGTCCCTCCTCCCTTCCCGCCTCCCCTCTGCGCTCCCTTACTCCTCGGCTTTTCTTCAGAAAAGGGCAGAATGGCTTAATATCTTGTACCTCAGAATGTGACAGGGCCTCAAAAGGGCAGATTACATTAAAATGAGGCTTTATGAGGGGATCCCATTCTAATCTGACTGAAGAGCAAACAGAGAGCACTGAGAGACCTAAGGCTGCAAAGGCAGAGGAAAGGCCCTGTGAGGTCACAGGGAGAAGTCTGTTTGTACTCTTCGGAAAAGAAATCCTGTGTCCAGAGTCTGGGGCATCTAAGGTCCAGGGCTGTCAGATTCTGTGGCTTTTGTAGTGTCCTTTGCTCTGCATTTACATGGGTCTCTTCTTCATAAAGGACACCAATACCATTTGTGAGGGCTCTATCCTTGTGAGCGAATTATTTCTCTAACATCAGTCGCTGCCTTGGAGGCATGTGGGGTGTGGGGGATGTTAGGATTTCAACAAAGGAATTTTGTACAAAAATATATACTTCGTCATTTTAGTAGCCACACACATATCAATAAAGAGAGGTCAGAAGATAACAAACCAGCAGACACTGCAAACCTTGGCATGTGTGCTTTAGAACTCTTTTTTGTTTATTTAAATTTGTTTAGATTAATTTATTTTATGCACATACGTGTCCCGCCTGCTTGAATATCTGTACTACATGCATGCCTGGTGTCCTTGGAGGCCAGAGGTGGGCATCAGATCCGCTGGAACTGGAGTTCCACAGGTGGTTGTGAGCCACCTGAGAACCAAGTGCATGTTTGCTTCAAGAACAGCCAGTGTTTTTAACCATTGAGCCATCCCTCCAGCCCTGAGAACTCTGTTGTTTTATAGACACAGGCTGTGATCTTTTAGGCAAGAGCAAACTAATAAAATATAGAATATAATCTTTTAAGAATGTTATAGAACAGCATAATTCTCCATCTAATTGTGTATTCAGTAGTTCAGTAGTTTTTCAGATCTTAATGGGTTGTTCTGTGGGAACCTGGAAGATGAGACTCTTGAGAGAGACGTGGATGACTGAGGCCTAGCTTATGAAGCTTCAGAGGGCAGCCAAGGGTCTACCAGGGCTGTTGGTGCGCTGTCTGTGGAGTCCTGTCAGCCGGAGAAATCAGCTATGATTAGCAAGAGACCAGCACCTTTACCTTGCTGAGACAATTGCTATTGGTCATTTGTGGCTGAGAAATTAGCAGTGATTCGAAGAGACTAGCATCTTCTGGCCGAAAATCTTCTGGGAGCATTTCTTGAGGGTCAGCACACAGAAACTGTGGTATAGAGCGAGGCTGTACCTTGTGCAGGCCCCTAAGACAGGTTATGTGTTGTCAGAGTTTCCTAGGTGGTGCTAGTTTTGAAGCTGTGAAGGGGCCATAGAGAGCGGCTGTGGCTTAGTTCCGTGTGGTAAAGCTAACATCCTTGAATATCTGTCAGGAGAGCCATTAGCAAAGGTGCAGCCTTAGTTGTAGTAGAAGGCTCAGGATTGAAGGGGCGGTGGAGAGCTGAAGTTTGTCCCCGTGTGGTAGTGTCAGAGTCCCTGAAGAGTCCAGGAGAGGTTAGTGGTGAAATTGCAGCCCAGTTGCATGGAACTGACACCAAGATCAGCAGTAGGTGTGGAGTGGAGCTGCTCTGAACCCGTGGAATGCTGCGTGTGTGCTGTGGCAAGCTCATCGGCGTTCAGAAGATGGTGAGTCCTAGAAGTCTGACATTGACCTTTGTGCTTTTAGATTTTGGCTTTGCTTTAATCTGATTGTGGCCGTGTTTGGTTCTTTGCTCTTGGATTAAAAAAGTATTTAACTTGTTATTGATTTTGCAGGAGCCCATAGTTAAGCAACTTTGAAATTTTAGAGACACTTTGGATGTTTTAAAGAGACTTTGGAGTATTAGAAAAACTTTGGAGTATTAGAGATATTTTGGCTATCTTAAGACTGAATTTTTAAAGTGTTTGAATTTTTAAAGACTCTGGGACTTTTTAAGGTTTGGAATATGTTGTATATTGTGGTATTAATATTAACACGCCATCTTTTGGTTAAACAAGAAAGGAAAAGGTCTTGTTGAGTAGTGATGTGTTTGTGTGTAGGCTAGTTTTATGTTAACTTGGTACAAATGAAGGAGTCTGGTAATGGAATTTTGCCTCTTGGCCTTGGGAGATGTGGGTTTAATCTAAAGTTCAGTTTTTCAGAGACTGACCTTGGCAGCTTATCCAGCAGGGTGCTCTGTTCCTGAGAACTAGATAATAAACCTTGTGTAACCTTGAGTAAATCCGTGGGTGTTTTGCCAAGTAAAGCAAATGGGCTGTTGCCATGAAAAAGTTGCTTGTGGCCTTTTGCTTTAAAAAAGCTGTTTGGTACCTCATAAACGAGTCTATCAGATACCTGTCTCGACTCCATTCTTCGTGTCTCTGCTCCGATCATTCCCACTCCCTCTTTCAGGTAGACCCTGCTCCGCTTGCCTGCAGGACAGGTCATAGCAAGTGATTTTAGAGAAGGAACTTAATTTGAGAAAAGATTCCCACCTTATTAGGCAGAGGTCCATTTTCTTGATTGGTGATTGATGGCGGGGAGTGGGGGAAGCCTAGCTTACTGTGGGCGGAGCCAGCCTTCGGTTTGTGGTCTTGGGTACTCTAAGAAGGCAGGCTGAGTAAGCCATGAGGAGCAAGCCAGTAAACATTCCTCTTCCATGGCTTCAGCTTCAGTTCCTGCCTCTTGGTTCCTTTCTAACTTCTTCGATGAAGAACTATAGACTGTAAGATGAAATAAACCCTTTCTCTTCCCTCAAGTGGCTGGTTATTTTTATTTTTATTTTTTTATCGGAGCAATAGAAACTGTAGCTAAGACAGTAGCTGAGAACGGCCTTGAAATTGCTGAGAATGGCCTTGAAATTGTGATCCCTCTGTCTCAGCCTCTTTATGCTGAGGTTACATGTGTGTTCTGCCATGCCCAGTTTTTATGTTGCTAGGAATCGAACACAAGACCTTCTGCATGCTACTCAAGTACTCTACCAGCTGAGTTACACCCTGGCCAATGTTAAAATTTGTAGAGAAGTTTCTGAAATCTTGAAAAGCTACTGCCAGTAGGGTTGGGTTGGGTTGTGAAATCTTTACTAAGGACCAAGTAAAGCATATAATTAAATCTTTAATGTAGGTTTACTAGATTATTTAAATATGTAGTTTTTTATGTCTACTGACATCAGAGATTTTCTTCTTTCTTCTTTCTCTTTCTCCTCCTCTACCTTCCTCCTGTTCATTTTTATGTTTTTATTTTTGAGACAGTATCTTACTATGTAGCCTCTACAAACTTGGAAATTAGTAGCTTAGGCTAACCTCAAACTTGAGCGCTGATTCTTGTACCCCAGCTTCTTGAAGTTGGGATTAAGTTCATGTCAGAATGCTAGATTCAAGCATAAGTTTGAGTATTTTCTCCAAATACCTTTATGCTAGTTTTAGTAAGATTGGGTATGTGAAACCAAGTTGGAGAAGCTTTCCATGTTTTTTTTTTTTAATTAAAAATTTTTTTAGACAATATATTTTGATCATATTTTTCTCTTCCTCCAATTCCTTCCAGATACACCCCACCTCCCTAGCCACAGAAATTAATGTTCCTCTTCTCCCCCTCTTTAAAACAACAAAAAAAATAAACCAAAAAAACCACACACGTACACACACACACACACAGAGAAACCCCACAAAACAGAAATTGAAATATTAAAATAAACAAGCAAAAGACCAATAAGACAAAAAAATGCTCAAAACTAGAAAAATAACATTGAGTTTGTTCTTTGATGACCAACTACTTCTGGACATTGAGTAACCTGAAGAGTGGTTAATAAATCCAGTAAGACTCCCTTGGAGGAAACTGATTTTTCCGTTGCCCCTAGGTATAATTTGCACATAACTTGTTGGTCCACTTACCATTCTCAGCTCTGGGATCCCACCTGGCTTGAACCTGTGTGGGCTGCGTGTGCTGCCACTCTCTGTCAGCTCATGTACACATCAGCCTTTGTGGTGTCTGGAAGACACCGTTTCCTTGGAGTCACCATCACCCCTGTCTCCTGTAATCTTCCCACTTCCCCCATAGATCCGTGAACCTTGAGGGGAGGAGTTTGATGAAGACATCCCATGTAGGGCTGAGAGCTCCAAAGTCTGTCACTCTTTGCGCATTGTTCTCTCAACGCTTAGCTATAAACTTGTCTCTTAGAACTGCCTTCGCTGTGTCTCATAGGGTTGGGTATGTTGTGTTTTCATTTTCTTCAATTCTAAAAAGTTTTATTTTAACCTTCTTTCTTGATTTCTCTAATGATTAAGTTTCATTCCATATGAGTTGTTCAGTTTCCGTGAGTATTCTTTCTGGTGTTGACTTTCAGCTTTAGTTCATGGTAGTTAGATAGGATACAGATTTTCTACCGAGACATGCTTTGTGTCCAAGTATGTGGTCAGTTTTGGAGAAAGTTCTATAAGCTGCTGAGAAGAAAGTATATTCTTTTGTGTTTATGTGAAATGTTCTGTAAATGATGTTATTTAAGTGTTTAGTTTTTGTCTAGATAACTTGTCTATTGGTAAGAATATTGCCAATAGTGGTATATTGACATAAAAAGTGAGATATTGAAGTCACCCACTATTACTGTCTGAGGGTCAATATGTGATGTTAGAAGTAGGGTTTCTTTTATAACCTTGGGTGCCATCGTGTTTGGTACATAAATGCTTAGAGTTCCAATATCCTTTTGGTGTTTTTTTTTTTTTTTTTAATTTTGTACACCGTGTCCTTCCCTATCTCCTTGGGTTAGTTTTGGTAATTTGGTTTAAAGTCTCTTTTGTCAAGTATTACCATGGCTACACCTGCTTGCTTCTTGAGTTTATTTGTTAGGAATACCTTTTTGTTTCTCTCCCTGCCCCTCAAGGAACTGTCTGTTCTGGATGGTGAGGAGTGTTTCTTGGGTGCGGCAGAAAGATGGATCCTACTTTCTAATGCAGTCTGTTAGTTTGTGTTTTTTATTTTGCTTTGTTTTTTTTCCAATTGGGAAATTGAGGCCATTGATATTGAGAGTTATCAATGAGCAATGTTTATTGGTTCCTATTATTCTATTGTATGGTGTGGGGTTTCCCCTTCTTTTGACTTATTCTGGGTTATTTATTCCTTTTGTCGTCTTGATATGTAGTTAACCTTTTCAGACTAAAGTTTTTCTTCTAGAAAAATTTTCTGTAGACAGGGTTTATGTTTGGTTTTGTTTTGGAAATTTTTTTCCCTTCTGGATTTTGCTGGGTACTGGTCTGAGCTGACATTTGTGATCTCTTCAAGTATTTGGTATGTCCAGTTCCTTCTGGCTTTTAAAGTCGTCGTTGAAGAGTCAGGTGTTATTCTAATGGATCTTCCTTTATATGTGCTTTGGTATTTTTCCCTTGGAGCTTTTAATATTCTCTGTTTATTATTTTTATTTAGTGTTTTGATTATTATGTATCATGAGGAATTTCTTTCCTGGCCTTGTCTACTAGGTTTTTTGTACATTGACAGGCAACTTCTTCTTTAGGTTAGGGGAGTTTTCTTCTATGATTTTGTTAAAAATATTTTCTGTGCCTTTGACCTGGATCTTTCCTTCTTTTATCCCTTTTATTCATGTCTCTCTGGAGCACTTGTCTTTTGCCTGAATTACCGCATTCTTTGTGAACCCCTTCTGAAGCCTTATTTACATAGACTAACCATGTTGGAAGCAGTCTGACGGGGCTTTAGCTTGTGTGTTGACAGTAGCTTAGCCTATGCTAGGCTGTTTGATCCTCAGCACCAAAATGAAAGGCAGACAACAAAAAGAGCTTTATAAACTCCAAGGAACTTTGAAAACCAAGAAGAAAATATCTCCTGAAGACATTGGCAGTGTGGTGTCTGCTCCTGAGAGTCTGGCTGCAGGCGTGAAGAACTTTGTGAGCTCAGGTCTTTCTAGCAGCAGAAGAGTGGGTGTGACTGAGGTGGCTAAACTTGGCCTCCAATCTTCACTTCAAAGACCCCTCTTTACTGCTGAATGAAAGCTGTCTTCTGTCAGGGCTGAACACAGCCAGATACTAGCTAAGATGGAGGAAACATTGTATTCAGTAACTGGTGACAGCAGGGTGGAGGGCTCTATTTTGACAGGTGTCCAGGTGGTTTGGGTGTTTTAAAGACACTTATTCTTTCTATAATAAACTCTATAATATTTTTGAGTATGCTTATGCATCATTTTAAAAACTTTCAAACTTCTGATAGATTCTCCTGCTGAGTATTTAGGAGATCAGATTTTAGGAGAATTCAACCGTCTTTTCATTAGTGCAGTTAGCACCGCCTCTGCCTTTTGTGTGGCCCTCTTTTCTCCTTGCTGTCTTCCTTATGGGGTTTTGCTCTTTCCCCCCTGCTTTAAGGTCAAGAACTTCCCAAGTTTGCCAGCAGCTGTATTGACTAAACTGTAATTTTTAAAGACCATCAGAACAGCATTATTTTGTTTGAACGACATTTAGATGAGTGAAGGGTGAATAAACCACATTATATTAGAAGTGCTTATAAGGACCTTAAGTTTATTCTAGAACATAATGTGAATTGTCAATTGTCACCTGTGTGAATTATAGATATCATCAATCATGAGAGAGAAAAATTCCTATTTAAATGTTTGATCATTTGTCTTAAGAAAATGTGAGTTTTCCTTTTTGAGTCAGAATCTTATAAGCAATAATGAGTTGGATTCCCACTGGCAGTACTGACCACTGGGAAATGTTCATGAGTGAAATACAGGTTGACTTGTCTTAGATTAGATACTGCTCACACAGCCCTTAGGCCCCTTGAGCATTGCAATAAGACTCAGGGTTGATGTGTACAGCAATGTAATGGGAATGCAATGAAATACATCTCTCTTCACTGCATTTAATGTGAAGGTTTCACTCCTTTTGTTTTGATAAGTAACTCTTTTCTTGTTTTTGATGAGAACTTAAGTGAAAAAGTAAATTAGGTCTTTCAATATATATATATATATATATATCCTTAAGAAAAAATTTTTTTGAATTGCCTTTTAATTACTTTCAGATTGTTTTTGTAATTATGATATCCCTAGGAATTAGACATTTTATTTATTTATTTTTATAATGAATAACTTTTATATAGTTACTTGCTTAGAGTTAAAGGTTATCTTGTGATATCGCTCTTACTATTTATTCATTCTTTGTGTTTGATTACTCTGTTTTCACTTTGCTCAAGTTTTCTCCTTAGAACCCATCTGAAGAGCACATATGCAATGGTAGGTTCACAGAAGTGCAAAAATATGTTTTTTGGTGGGACCCAAACTTTATTTTCAGGTAGAGTTTTATGATTGAAAGACGATTTATTAGGAACCATACACACCCTTACAGCATTTATATTAGATTTCCACTTAGATAGTTCTTTTCTTCTGTTCTCCCCCAACCCCATGCTGGGATTGAATATTAGGAAGAATTTTTAAATCAGCTCTCTCTCTGGTCCCACTCCATATTTAAGTGATATATTTGGCTGCTAAAAGAGTGATTAGAGGTTATTTTTTTTTAACAGTGTCATTAGATGGTAAAAGGTTGGTTTTCAGCCTTCATGCATCTTTTGTGCAACATTTTTAAACGATGTGGACAGCAAGAAAACCATTTAAAAATAAGAATTTACCTGGTTTAGGATCACATTCTCTTTCACTGCCCTCAAGTGTGGTTGCTTGTTGATTTCCTTTGAGGCAAATGCATATGTATATTTGAGTTCAATTTTGTGCTTTTGAGTTCAATTTTCTCTGGGTTTCAGGATTTCCCATGTTCTTACTAATCTAGTCTCTATGAAGTCTGTTGGCATTGAGGGGATGCTGCTGAATTTTGACTGGCAGCATTTGAATCACTCTGCCAGCTACCAAGGTTTTCCCACAACTAAATTTGGTCACCAAATTAATTTGCATTGCAGCAGCCTTGTTTATTTGTTCTTTGTGAAGTTCACTTTATGTTAATCTTTTCCTTATTGAAATTCCTAGAAAAAATTTTAAGTAAGGCTTTCTATTTTCTTTTAAAGTAAAATCCCAATATTACTCCTGTTGTGGTAGGCTCATGTATTTCAATATGTGGTCCCCATTTGGTGGAAATGTTTGGCAAGAATTAAGAGGTGTGGTCTTGTTGGAGATGGGTTATCACTTGAGCGGGCTTTGAGGTTTCAAAAGCCAGTTCTGTTCCCCCCCTCCCCCGGCCCCTGTCTCTTGACTCTCTGGATCAGATGTAAACGCTCAGCTACAGTGCCATGCCTGCTTGCCTGCCGCCATGATGGTCATGGACCGTAACCCTCTGAACTGAAGCTCCAGATTGAACGCTTTTTTTTTTTTACAAGTTGCCTTGGTCTTGGTGTTTTTCAGACAGGCTGACAGATGGGGTTGGGAGGGGCAGAGAAGGAGAAAAGGAGAGAAAGGGCCCAAGGGCTGTGTGTGTGTGTGGGGGGGGGCATATGCAGTAGAATCATGAGTTCAGGCTGATAACCTCTGTTGTATTCCAGCAATTTGGAGTTGTTTATAATGCTTTCTCTGGCATTACAACTTCCGTAGTTCTGTGTTGAGAAAAGGATCACACAGTAGCCTTAGTATATTTTCCTATTTGCTTGATGAAAGGGAATTTTTTGTGAAAGACCTCCCAGCTGTGTTGCTTTCTCCTGTGCTCGCTGGCCCTGAAGCTGCCCACTGCTCCCCCCGTTGCCATGGCTCTGCACAGATTCCTAACTGCGGTGGGTGTTTAGCCATGCCAGCCATTATATGCCGACTCGTCCATGCTAAGGACAGGAGGAAGATGGGATGAGAAGGAATGGCAGAGTACAATTATTTATACCCACCAAGACTACCCTCAGCCTCATTACATTCCTGAAAAATACTGTTAGTAACAGGATCTCTCTCGTAGCCCAGGCTGTACTCGAACTTTCTGCTTAGTTGAAGATAACTGTAAACTCAAGTCCTCCTGCTTCCACCTCCCACAGGCTGCAGCTACAGGCACATGTCAGTCTTTCATTTATCTTTACATCCATTCATATTGTCTCCCCCAAGTCACCATAAGTAAGTCTTGCTCTGTTGCCCGCATTGGCCTTGACCTTATGATCTTCCTGCCTTTGCCTGCAAACTGCTGGGATTACAGGCATGTGTCATCACACACGTGTAGTGTTTTAAAATAAATTTCACCTATTATGTATGCATGTTAGTACGTAGGAGCTTGAGACTCCCGAGGAGCTCCCCCATCCTGGAGTTGGTCCCCATTACTGTTTTCACAGAAGAGAACACAGAGGTCAGATTCCTTTCCCACAGAGGTTGTGTTTGGGCAGCCTGCTGCAGTCGATGCTTTCCAGAGCAGAACGTGGCCTCCAGCTCTGGGAGCAGAGCATGGCTCTTTGGCTCTCGGAGCATTGTAATTGTGTACTGCCATTGCTGGTCCAGCACTGGTCTCTAACAGAGTTGAGGCCATTGTTTGGCTCCTTTACTACAGCTTCTTCAGCAAGCTGAGGCGTACACAGCGTTTTCTTGATATTCAGTCTTTTAGCATCAGGGCCTTGGTCAAGAACTCAGTAAAACTGAAGCATCCTGACCCTTGGGGATAGAATCTATTTCTGTATGTTTTTCTTTCTTCTTTTTAAAATACATCCCCTCTTTCCACTCTTCCCAGATACCCTTCCTCACCTCATCCACATCTCCTCCATTTCCCTTCAGAAAGCAGCAGGCCTCCAAGGGATGTCAGCTGAACACAACACAACAAGAAACAATAAGACAAAGCCTCATATCAAGGCTGGACAAGGCAACGCTGTAGGGGGAAAGGATCCCAAGAGAAGGCAAAAGAGTCAGAGACATCCTCAATCCCACTGTAAGGAGTCCTCCAAAAACTTCAAGCTGAGCAATGACAACGTGTATGCAGAGGACCCTTGCAGGCTCTGTGCTTGCAATTGCCACTTCTGTCTCTGTGAGCCCGTATGAGCTGTGCATAGTGAGGGTGGTGGTGCACACCTTCAATCCCAGCACTTGGGAGGCAGAGGGAGGGGGTCTCTGAGTTGAAGGCCAGCCTGTTCTACAGAGCAAGTTCCAGGACAGCTTCCTAGAGAGACAGGATAGACTTTCTAGAGAAACACTGACTCGAAACACAAACAAACAAACAGCATCCATTTCTTAACAAAGCACAGTCTCACTCTGTTGCCCAGGCTGACCTCAAACTCAACAATCTTACTCACTGCTGCACTGTCTCCCAGGTAGCTGGGATTATGGACATGCCCTAGTATGGTTAGCTTTGAGTCCTTTTGGGTCTTAGGTGTCTGGTCTTAAACTTTTTCCTGCCCCAGATTGCTGAATAATCTCTTAGTTTTGCTTCAGGTAGTAGAAAACGTGCTTTAGAATAGCTTGAACAGGAACGGTTTTGAGCCAGAGAGGCTGAGTGTCTGGCTATTCTAAGCTACAGTGTGAAGCTCTTCAAATCAAAAAGGCTTAAAAAACAAAACAGAGAAGAGAATTTTGAGGGTGACAGTATGATGAGCAGGGGTAGAGAGTTCAAAGTAATGTACTTGGATCAAACATTTTGGGAGATACATTGTGTAGTTGGAATTTTGTGAAAAGTTGTTTTAAACTATCCTAAAATCAAATTGAACTTTATGGCATCATTTTGACCAAAAGGGATTAATTTGGAAAGTAAACAATAATAGGCTGATACATAAGTAAATTTCTGTCCTAGAGATGATTATTTAGCTCAAGGTGCTGACTTTATGTCAATGAATTATGATCAAATAATTTTGCATTAAATTGGTAAGCAATTGCTTGGAAATGTCTTTAAACAGTTCTCTTGAACAATTAAAATAGCTTTATTGCTCTTTTTATGTTTGACACTAAACTTGAGAAACTAAATCTTACTGCAAGGAGAATGAGATGACAGAATGTCAGGTCAGATTGTACAATTATGTAAATACAAGCCCATTTCCCTCAAGGAGAACCACATACCTTTTAAATGAGGTCAGTCAACACCTCTCTCACAATTGCTTCCATTGAGCTAATGAATAGATATTTTTACTTTTGAAATACTGCATTTTTATTCACCTTATTAACAGCCCTCTCTGCATGAGTAAATAAATCACTGGGCTGCTGCTAATTCTAAGTGCTCGTAATCACTAAACAAAGGGTACTATAGATTACACATGCTGTAAACTACACATGGAAGCGATGCCTTTTTATCATCTGTAACTTTAATGGAAAGAAAATGTTAATTTAGGGTAATGAAATAGACCTCTAAGTATGATTGGTGAATAGACCATTAGGTTAATTAAAATGAGGTTATGCATCACTGCTGTGCTGAAGCTAGCAGTGTGCAGGAGACAGATTCATTTAGTGCTTGAACAGTAAAACTCAGAGCTAGTCTCTCTGAACTAGATTTACTAAGCCAGGGCAAGATCTGTGACAAGGCTTTTCATTTTGTTTCACTTACCTTTACCTGTCACATACTTGGCATGATAAAGAACCTGCCACATAAAGGTGAAAATCTGTAATCTTTAAAAAAATTAATTAAATCTAAATTCCTTCTGTGCATCATATCAGTTGAGTTAACTACAAAACAAGACTAAGCGATTGTGAAGTACTCAGGTTTTGTAATGTACTACTAACAAGGTCTGAAACCTAAAAGTTTATTCGTTTGGTAAATTATTGCACGCCTCACTCCCCATCAGACAAGTTTCATTGTGCAGTGGATGCCAGTTATACAAAAACTTATAACTGCAGCCATCATTTGAAGTTCCTTGGATAAAAAGGTGTTGAATTCTTTACTGACTTATGCATCTTCTAGTTAGAAAGAATATGTCAATTTACCTTACCTTTCAACGATCAATCAAGGCACCTGATTAATGAGGCATTAATGGTATAAAGAAATGCACTGCTTCCGTGTTTGTTGGGCAGCACTAATGACTACTATTCTTAGCTCCTCCAGTAACCCCCAGTTACCTCACGTCACCGTTTTTTCCTCCGTGGAACACACACTGGTCTCCTCATAGGAGACAGTTAGGCAATCTGGCAGGAGGAATTACCATGTGACTTCTGGTAGCTTCTCATATGCCCAGTATACTTTTCCTCCAAGGTAAGGCTGAGCTCTACAACTTGCTGGGCTCCTGTAATATGGGTAATGCTAATGTATGCCAACCTGGAATGGAATTTTTGAAAGGAGTTGGTGTGCTATGGCTTGAATTCTTGTATTTTTGCCCTCTAGAGATGTTACTAATAGCAAGAGTTGACTTGATACAGCAGTTAAGCTGCCTAGGCTTGAGTGTCAATACTGCTAATTTTGTGATTGGGGTAAATTAATCTAAATTTTCCAAGGCTGGGTTTCTTGTAAAATGAAGCTAATAATGCCTCCCTGACAGTTGTGACATGAAGATTGGATTGGGTGACATAAACAAGGTATAAAGGATGGCACTCAGTATGCAGAAGACTTCACAGCAGGTCACTTTCTTTCCCTTTAATTTCCTCCTTAACATCTGTTATTTAAACACATGGTAGCAGAAAATCCCCTAGTAAGCATTTAATTGTGAGATTAGGAATTGGGTAAAATGGTCTTTATAGGTGACCCTTTTAGACTAATTTTAAGAATTTCTTTCTAATGCAACTCTAGATGTTCTAATAACTGTTCTTTTTAAAAAAATGATAGAATAGGGATACTTGGTTTTATAGTTGGCCAGATCACAACATACCTCTGACCCTTTCACCATTGAAAGGTAAATTCCTGTACTTCTTGAGTAGTTAGGTTTTATGGAGAGGCCTACTACCACCATCCCCACAGTCTCCTCTGTGCAGATTGGCCTGCTTCTCTGTAATCAAGAAAACATGTAGACATGGACGCACTCACATAGGCATGCATACACTTAAATGAAAAGGAGAGTTGGGGGTGGGAGAAGGAGAGAAAAGGAGAGTTGGGGGTGGGAGAAGGAGAGAGACAGCCATACTGAGAGAAATGACTTGAATTTGTCGATGTGGAGTAGATTTGTGAGGCCTGTGTGATTTGGGATGCTGTCAAATGTGAAATCCACAGGCCAGCTGGAAATGGAGAAGTTGCTATCTTGAGCCTAGTGTTTGTTGGGGAGGCTTCCTTGCTGGAACAGAATTTCATGAGACAGGACTCTTCCTCCTCTAAGACATTTGCTTTTGCTCTTAAGCCCTTCAGCTTATTGGATGAGTCATCCTTACATCAAGAGCACTCACTTTTTCTCTGCTCTCAGAGCAGCACTTGGGTTAGTGTTTAACTACAGGGTAGTCCAGCTGACCTGTAATCAGTCATCCAACAAGGGGAGGGGAACTCCGGCTGCAGAAGAGAATGAGTGATGTAGACACCTTCCATGAATGTGATGGTTTAGTTCCAAATGCATCCTATTTCTTTTTTTTTTAATTTAAAGAATATTTAATTTTTTGACAATTTCATAACTTATAAAATGTATCTTGATCATATCTACCTTCAGTTCACCTCTTCTACTCCAAAATGTTTCTTTTACCTTTATTCATCCTCCCCTCTTCTAATATAGCCCACTGAGTCCAATTAGCATTCTTCCTATGTCCATGGGTATTGGACTATCCACTGGAACACAGGCAGACACTGCTATTGGCCACATGACTGAAGGAAAATGGCTTCTCTCCATCTGGCAGCCATCATCTGCCAGAAGCTCCTCAGCTACCGTGGGGCCTCATAAACCTCTCCCTTCATCTGTTTTGGAATGTTTACTGACCTCGATTTTGTGCAGGTGATGACTTCCTCTGCCTCCTCCATTCTTGCTGCCCCTCCTCCATGATGTTCCCTGAGTGTGAGGAGCTCCATAGAGATGTCCTGTTTAGGGCTGACGTGTACAACAGTCACTTGCTGGCTGAAAAAGGAGCTTCTCAGAGCAAGGTTGAGACCAGCACTAATCTGTCTGTGTCTTAAAGTGTGTTTTCTACTTTCCTCTAGCATCTTCCAGTCTTTTGGTGACATATTGAGATCTTAACCTGTTGGAGTTGCTTTTTGTGTAGAGAGAGATAAGGAGCTGCTTTTCAGTCTTCCATGCGACACACAGTTTTCCTAGAACCATTTGTTGAAAATGCTGTGATGGCTGTAGTTGTGTGGCCTTTACCATGCTGGTTTTAATACCATGGCTCTAGAGTGTAACTTAAAATCAGGCATGGTGATGTGTCTAGCAGCGTAAGAAAGCTTCCCCGCCCTGTCAGGATTGCTTTGCCCAGCTAGACTTACCTGTGCTTTCATATGAATTTTGAGATTGCTTTTCTTTTTCCATGGAGAATGTTGATTGTATTGCATCAACTCCTTAGATTGCTTTTGATAGGATGGTCATGATCACAATATTCACTCTTTTAACTCCCTGAGCATGGGAAATCTTTCCACATTCTAGTATATCTCCACTTTTTCTTCAGTATTTTAAAGTTTTCATTTCAGTATTATGAAGTTTTTTGTATACTTACTTAGGTTTATTTTAAGATGGTTGTATTTATTTGTTTATTTACTGAGACTTTTGAAAATGGGCTTGTTCTTCCTGTTTGTCTTGGTATATAGGAAGGTTATGGATTTTTGTATGTTAATATTTTATCCTGACACTTTGTTGAAGTGCTGTCATTTTTAAGTATTTTTTGGTGGATTCTTTCTGGTCTCACATTGAATCACAGCAACAAATAGAGATACTTTGACATCTTTCCTATTTGTATCCCCATTATTTCCTTCTCCTATCTTATTGCTCTAATTAAGACTTCAGTACAATATTGCTACTAGTAGAGGAAGTATCTTGTTCCTGATTTTAGAGGAAATGTTAGCTATAGGCTTGCCAAATGTTGTTTTTATTATGTTGAGGTATATTCCTTCTATTTCAAGTTTCTTCAGGACTTTTAATATGAAACGGTGTTGAGTTTTGTCAAAAGCCTTTTCTTTATCTATTGAGATGACCATGTGATTTTTGTTCTTGAATTTGATTTTTTACACTTATTAACTTTCTCATTTTGAGTCACCCCTGCATCTCTGGGATAAAGCCATCTTGATCATGGTGAATGATCTTAGTGATGTGTTCTTGAGTTTGGTTTATATCATGTATTGAAACACTTGCTATCTACATGCAATACTACTTTGGGAAGTTGTTACACTTTGGATGTGGTGCTCAGCTGATGGATGTGAGTCCTTTACGGGGTTATAGTTCACTGTGGCTCTGGCCTCAGTTCTTTGCTTTCTGGTCTGCCACAGTGTGAGCAAACTACAAGTTTCCATTGCCATGGATCAAGCTGGAATACCTGCTGTCTTCACCATGGTGGATTTTCTTCCTTGAAACAGTGATATGGAAAGAAACCCCTCCTGCCTAAAGTAGCTTCTGTCAGTGTTTTGTCACAATGAAAGTGTCTAATGCAGATGGTGTGGCAACCTTGTTATCTATAGGTCCAGTGTAGCTTTTTTCTCAGACTTGGATTTGCTGATAACTAGAACTACAAGTAGCTTGTTAGATATCAGGATGATGGGAGTTAGGGAAAAAGAAAAGTCTACTGTTGGCCAGTAGGTACCAGCAGAACATACTGGACATACTTCTTGTATTTAGTGCTTAATGTAGTGTGAGTAGGTGAGTTCTTGAAAGAGCTTTGATGTTTTTTTCAGGAACATCCCTGTATCTCAGTCAGCTCATCCTTTGAGAGCTGAAGGCTCTGCAGTCTCACAGATGACAAGGCTTCTGAAAACCAGAGAGAGGATAATACCTTCAATGGTCGTTAAGTTCTGTCTTCTTTATCAGGTTAATTATGCTACTGACTGGTTTCACATCTCTCCCTGTCTCAAGAATGCCCTTTAAGAATCTGCTTATTCAGTGCACAGGGGTCTTGTAAGAGACGGTTTCTACAATCAAGGACCATGTGTGGTTGTGGACTGGAACCCCCGCACGGATGGGGCCCATGATAACTTGGTGTAGGGCTGAAGACCCTATTCAGGGAAACAGGGACTGTTTCAGTCATGATCTTGATGGCTGACTCTTTGACCCTCCCCCATACAAGCCGGGGAGTGACAGACT
>CM053756.1:8862057-8885815 GCA_028658305.1 Pachyuromys duprasi
TAAGCTGTGCTTTTTTTTTTTTTGCTTTTGAAAAATAAAGAATGACTCTTTAGCCAAGTTTTATTGGAATAAAGATCAATTTTATGAGGCCTGACAACTTATTCTGAATTTTACCTGAGCAATGTTCCCGCTTAACTGAATGGTGTATCATGTTGATTGACTCTCTCATCAACTTTTTCATTGATTAATGACACTGATAAGAAAGATGTACCTTGTTGCATGGGGGTTAGAACAGGAAACTACAAGTCCTTTATATCTGAAGGCAGCTAATACAAGTGAATGATGTGAAAGAGAAGGAAAGTCCAAGGTTTAGTTAAGACTGGGGGGAAGCAGCAGAGAGGAAGGGAACACTTGTTGTGATCTAGTATTGAAAAGGGAATTACTGGAGCAGCCACAACGCTTTCATGCTGGCAAGTGAGTGGCTGTGCTGACCCGACGGGCACAGTGCCGAGCATCTTATCAGAGGACATTGTGCTGCTTCTCATGCCTGTGCTGTGTGCTAGCTCGCTGCTCCATTCTACTGAGATAGCAAGGACTGTCCTAAATCATGCTGACGCTGCCAGCCTCTGCCACAGGCTCCTGGCAGATGTCGTAGTGTATCGCCAGTGCATCTGGGTGTCTGATTGACATCGCAGAGCACTCAGGATGGCACGTATGTCAATCTAAGCCCCAAAGTGAAGTTTAGGAATCAAGATGGACTGTTGTTTTTGCTAATCATGATCAATTTGGACAAGTTTGAGGATGTGCACCTTTCCTAAGATACCAGGGAATCCATGTTTCTTCAAGAGCCTCTGAACAGAATTTGTTCATAAAATGTTGGTGAGCTTCAGAGGCAGTCAGTGCATGCCAGTGCCTTTCACTACAATGAATTAGATGCTTTTGCAATGGCATATAAATGATAGCAATAAAAATCATTCCACCCCTCACTTCGAGGTATAGCAGGTGTGGCCGCTGTGTCAAATGTGCATCAGCAGGTGGCAGAGAGGAGAGAGGCATGTCTATACTCAGTGTTCTGACCTATGAACACCTGAATGATTGGTAGCTTAACATTCCTGAAAAAAGTGAGCCTGAGATGACTCCCAGTCTGGCCACCAGGGTGCCAGGACAGAGCCTGATGTGACCACCAGTCCAGTGTGGCACAGGCCTGCATTGGGGAAGCTGGAGAATAGAAGAATCCACTGTGGGACCACAGGCCCCAGTCAGGAGTAAGCCTGGGACAGACGACCCTCACATGGGCTTACTCAGGTGGTCCAGGTGAGGAACAAGACCTGAATGACCACCAGACTGGCACCATGGGCCTAGACTGGAAGCAGCCGACAGGACCACCAGTTCAGCGCCATGCAGGTCAGCGGCAGACCATACCTGAGATGACCCCAGACACTTAGACCACAGACAGCACTAAGAGCAGCAAGTAAATGGTGGAGAAATGGAAGAGAAAGAGAAACAGAAGGATGTGGGCACAATGAAGAGAGGCAGAACTGGAGACTTGGTGGTAGCGAGGAACATGCCACCCAGGGACCGTGGTAGCGGCCCGGCCTGTGCTGCCAGCTGGTCTTGGGGTCATGAGAGCAGGAGAGCTGGTCCTGGCCCTCACCTGCTGCAGCACAGTAGAGCTGGTGCTGTAGTCCCTGCTGGCGGGGGTTACAGGTGAGCTGGCCCCAGTGATGTGAGAGGAAGAGAGCCAGGGGCTCACTAGCTCAGGTTCCTCTCAGCCCGGATCCAGGGCTTCAAAGTGGTCCACCCCAACCTCTACCCTCTTTATGAACTGCTGGAGTGCAGGAAGGGGCCGAGCCTGCAGATTTCTATGACACAGTACAACAACAGGATGTAGGAGAGGAGTCTCAGTGAGGTTTCAGCATGGATGGAGTAGCAGAAGCCAGAGGCCTCATATCAGACCTGTGAGGCATTACACTGCACATTTGCAGGCAAAGACATGTGGACAAAAGGGCACACTGTGGGACACTGTGGGACACTCTACAGCCTCCACGATGAATATTTATTTATTTGTTTGTTTGTTTGTTGGGGCCACAGATACAAGGGGAAGGGGAGATGAATAGGATTGGGGTACATAATGTGAAATTCACAAAGAACCAATTAAAAAGTTAAAAAAATCAAAACGCAAAAGCATACTGGCTAGAAAATAAGAGAAGCTTCTTGGAGAATTAAAGTATTAAAGATTAAAAAAAGTGTTGCTGATAGCAAAAGATAGCATGGCCAGAGCTTACTTCAGGGACATGTTGTATATCATCTGCTTTCTGTCTAGGCAGGCACTGCAAAATGCCTGCTTACTAAGGACAGTGATAGACATGGTTAAGTGAGAGGGCAAGAACAAGGGTGCTAGACACGTGGCTGTTCAATGTACTTTATCTTCAGGATGGTAGCGAATGTGATGACTTCCATTTTCCAAGCTGATAGATCAAAACAAGTACAGAGTGGTAGATAAACAAAGATGGTTTCTGAGTAGTTTGAAAGAACAGAAAGTAAACAATTAATATAAAACCCAGGCAAGTATACAAAGCTGAATGTAACAGAAATCTCCCTGAAAGCTAAGGGAATGAAGAAAGTGGTTTGTGGTCTCTCAGAGTAACTTATCTTTTAACATTTTCAGTTCTGTCCATTTGGATCTATGATTTGGTTTTCCTACACTTTGTCCTAAAACGTTTGAATCAATGCTGTCTTTCCCCCCCCCCCCCCAGTACTGTTTTATCCTTCTTGGTAGAAGGCCATTGATCTCCAGAACACAAGAAACATAAGAAAAATCAGACTGACCTCTTTCTTACTAAGTACCTGAACTCTGAGTAACCCTTACATGTCTGGCTCCACCCTGAGAGCATTTGGTCAGGGCATCTGTAGTTCACCCTCCTGCAGTTTTCTGTGAGCTGCCCAGACTTCAGTATTTGGTCTTGATACTTAGCTGTAGGAGGGGATCTCTGTGTTGTAGAGCTTCCCTTGGCACCTGAGAGAACCTTGTGCCTCCTGGAAGCTTCCATCTCAACCATGTCCTTCATCTGTGATGTTCTTCAGCATGCTGGTTCTTGTTTCTTTCAGTTATGCTTAAACACAAGCCTAGTTCTGATATAATTCCTTCCTTATCACTTGTCTTTAACAAAAAACAAAAGAGGGGGCTTCTAGCGAATCAGGATTTAATTGCGTGGGAGAAAAGCTGAGAACCAGATGTAGTCTGGCATCCTCTGCTAGGCTACTCTTTCCTTTCTGGTTTAGCATGCTACACGCCAGTATTGTCTATAGCAAAGATGGCTTTTGCTCAACAGTGGGGAGCAACCAGCTTTCCCAGGCTGTTAGGACCTCTTCAGACCTTCTGAGTGGCACAGGAGTAGAAGGAGATGTACTGGGTTGGAACTGGAGAACTGGGTTTTAGTTCTAGTTCTGATTGTGTCACCGATCACTGCCATGGTTTCCTCAACTAGAAAACAAAGGCAGTTACACCAGTTGATGTCCTGGCTCTTTTGGTCTTTAACTTAGCCCTATTTTGAATCAAAACACTCTTTTCAGGAGGTGGAAGGCAGAGCTGCTAGTATTACATTGTTGGAGATGTCAGAGCTGTCCAGGTCTTCCCACGAGGCCTCCGAGCATGCAGAGCACAGAAGCACAGAAGCTTGAGGCCCTAGCATCTCCCACCTGCTCAGACTCTTCCTTACCAGTGAGCCCTGACAGCCACATAAAGAAAAGCAGCAGGGTCCTGTTGTCCCCTTTGCTCTTGGGACTGGCTCAGTATCCCTTATGTGGCTCAGCAGTCTCCTCCAACATGGTCTCTGCCTCCCCTTTTCTAGCCACGTTGCTGTCCCCTTGCTTCTGGGATGCAGAGTGCCCTTCTTTTTTTGTGTGGGATGCTCTTTGCTGACTCACCACTCTGTTCAGTTTCCAGCTCTTGCCTCCTGCATCACTTAGAAGGGACACTCCTTTGCCTGATCAGGTCACTTGTCCTCACACACAACTCACAATCCCACATACTTCTGTGAGTAGGTACCATGGTCATCTTTATCTGTGTTGTCATTTGAGGAATGATTTTTTTTCCCCCCAGGTAGCCTGTAAGCACCTTGAGAATGATAGAGCTTGTGCCCAGATTGTGTTTTTTGGGGGGGAGGGGGTGGGATTTTGTATTTCTAGTGCCTGCACTTAGTGACAGTAACACGAATATGCCAAAGATATCTGCATCTCTTGACTTGGAATAAGTAATTGTGATAATAAAAGGAACCACAAGGGAGTCCTGTGTGCCAGGCACTGCTTTGCTCTATCTCCATGCATATCACTTTCAAAATCATCGCTGCTATGTTTTGAGTAGTTATTGTATTCCTTGTACGTTATTAGTGCTTAATATGTTGCTCAACTGGATTTTAATAGAATTCTCGAAGATACATATAGTAGCTGTGGGCTTCTTGCTCCTCGATGCTACTGGTTGCCAGTAGGAAGTCCGAGACAGCACTGAGTCAAACAGAAGGGAGCTTTATTCAGTGGAACTCCTGATGACATTTTCTAAAATTCTCCAGAAACAAAAGGTTGTTGGCTGATTTGGGGTTTTAGTTTTTTCAAGGAGAGAGACTCCTGTGGAGAGACGTAAGGACAGGTCACAGGGCAAAGCTTGTCCTGCTCCTTTGTTCTGGAGAGGTGACTCTCGTTTGGCTCAGACTGGGGGTGTTACCATTGTAGTCAGGGTGGGTTGGGGTCTGATGCCTTGTTTAAAAGGGGCACTATCTGTGCTGTGCTGTGCATGTTTATTTCGGACTGCAGTTGAATCAGCCAGTCGGTCAGTCACAGGCCTGTGGCCAGTGCTGTCACTTTTAGCATCTTGTTGAACCCATGTTTCTTAATTAAGTGAACCAAGCCTGTCCAGCAAATACAGTGAAGCAGGTAACACAGTGGTGATTAGGCAAGGTGACCCTAGGCTATTCTACCAGGTCAGGTTCTGTTACATCAGTTTTTCATTTGAGGAAACTGGGGATCACTGAAGTTTAGTAACCAAACTGCTATTTTTAACCCATAGACCTGTAAACTCCATTACTGACAACTGCTTTATAAATGGGAAGTTTACAGGGAAAGATCAAAAGCTTGTGAGCATTTGTTGCTTAGAGCTGGGCAGCACGTTGTTAACTGCTTTGTGTCTGCTACCAGACAATATGTTTTGCTATCTTACCTCTTACTTTGGTTACTATGCATTTGTTATATAAGCTGGGAGTGTAAGATACATGCTTTTCTTGTGTAGGTGGAATGATCCATTTGCTCCAGTTTTGGAATTGGAATACTCATGTTTTGCTGAGGATGGGGCAAGGACAGTAGCTATACTTGATGTGCAGAAACAGTGTTTAGGGCCAGCATTAGTTGTGTGGGTGGCGCAGTCTGTGCTCAGAAGTAGTGGCTTTCAGGTTGAAAAACAGGAAATAAATAATGGCATGTATCTCAGGGTCATTGAGACATTTAGATGAGTTAATTTAGATTTGTGTCTGGCTTTGTTAGAATAGTCTCTTTCATTAATATTCTCTGTAATATTTTGTAAGCACATTTTTTAATGTAATTTATTTATTTTTATATCAATCACAGGTTAGGTACTTTGCATCCCAGGCGTAGCCCCCTCCCTCGTTCCCTCCCACTCTCCCATCCCTCCCTCATCTCCTCCCCGCCCCCTCTAAGTCCACCAAAGGGGGAGGATCTCTTCCCCTTCCATCCGACCCCAGTTCATCTTGTCTCCTCAGGGCTGGCTGCAATGTCCTCCCCTGGGATCTAGTAAGCACATTTTTATAACATTTTCTTGTTGATATTTGTCAACTATCACAACTCTGAACCCTGAGTAAGATACACAGGATAATACTAGCTAAGCTATGCACGGCATAGTTGGGGATACAGTGCAGTGGGAACTGCCTTGCCTAGCAACCATATGTCCCGGCTCTGGGCTCTAGCTTTCAAAACAAATATTACAATATAATTATGGGGTTGTTTTTGTGAGAAGTGTTTCCTCAAGTACACCCAAAGGCAAGGCTTTTTAAAATAAAAATGTTAACTTATTTGCCCCGTGCTTCCTTGCTTCATTCTGAACTTCAGATTTTGATGCTAGGCTTAACACAATATGTGTAAACCCCTAATCAGAGGTGAAGTAGCAGAGCTTTGAGTCAAGTGTCTCATGCAGAGATACACTAGTTGGCCAGGCACTGATTTTATTATCAGCAAATTTGTGACTATCTAGGTGTATGTCTGTCGATGGCGATCAGCATTCTCTGTGATGAGCCTGTTCAGCCACTTCTCACCCCAAGTAAGGAGCCTTGGGCCAAGTCTCCCTCTGGAAGTCTTTTGTATTTCTGCAGGGCACTGTGCTTCCTGGCGCATTTCTATAGCCTGTGAGGGTAGAGACTCTGAGATGAGAAATGCCATCAAGGTGAGCCTTTGGCATTTTTACAGCAGACACATCCTACCATTTTTGTAAAAACACTATTGAATCACATTTATGGCTTTGTCACCTTTCCAATGAGAACAGATAGTGACATTTAAGCCTAGGAAAATCTAGTCTCTGATATTGACTGTTAATGTGGAAAACTTGAAGACACAGGTAGAACATTGTGACCTTATGATGTGAATTCTTTAATTAGAGCATACAGATCAGTCAAATATTTGACTTATTGATTTTTGGAGAATCAAACTGTTCTGTATGCAGGGTACAATCAATCTGTATGTTTGTACAATCAGGGTACAAACTGTTCTGTATGCAACGAACATAGTTGAGATGTTGCCCTTGATTCAGAATACACAGTTATTCAGGTTCTTGTGCAGAAAAATAGTATATATTGCCACTATTTTAATGTATACTAACAGCAGCTGTAATCGGTTACCTCATGTATAGCCACATATCTAAGCTGATTGTGTTTCTAGAGTAACTTATCTAAGGTAGTATTAACTGATAAAGCTGTACAATTAAAATACAACACACTAGCCACTCTAGGCCATCTCTGTTCCTTTTGTGCCACTCATAGACCACAGAAACACTTTCTATGAGCAGTTTCCAGTGGCTGCTCTGCGATGGGATGCAGGTAGGTGATTTTCACTTTGCTTTCTGTCCTCCATTCTGGTCTCCCAAGTTACTCCTAGTCCTGCAGCAACCTCCTAGCAGGGGCCCCTGCCTCTCACATTGCCTCTACTCCCAGTGTCCCTCTAGCTTTTTCGCTGCCCTTCGCAGCTTTTCCTCTAATCCGTTTACATTCCTTTGTGTGACAAGCCAACTGTAAGAACCATAGACACACCAGACCCCACATTCACAGCACTTGCTTGTGATGTGGAGTGAGCAACAGTGACCTGTGAATGGAGCGCCATGACCAGACCAGATATCTACACCAGAACCGCAACTGCTGACGCCTAGACCCCAGCACAAAACCACACCAACAGCTGAGACAGCATGTCTCCCCAGAAGTCAGCGATCCTGTTGCAGTCAGCCTTGAGAAACATAGTGCAGCGGAAGCACAGGACAAGCTCATAAAATAACAATTATGAATATGTGGAAGGACCCTAAAGAGGATGATATTCCACTATATAAACTGACTGAAAGACAAAACACATGGTTAGCTCTATAGATGCAGATGAGTTATGGCAAAACTCAACATCCCTCATGATAAAATTCACTGTCCCCTCATGGTAAAAGTCTGGAGAGAGTAGGGATACAAGGATACATGGGATACATAATAAAGGTGATTTGCAGTGAGGCTACAGACAACATCAACAGAAACAGAGAAACCCAATGTGTTTTCACTAAAAAGAGGAACAAGGACAAAGTTGTCTGCTCTCCATACCTATTCAATAAAGCATTTGAGGTCTTAGCTAGAGCAATAAGATAACTGAAGGATACCAAGGGGATACAGATAGAAAGGGAGAAGTTAAAATATCTTTTATTTGTATATAATATAGTTCTGTACATGAAACCCGTTATACCTCTACTAGGAAACTTTATAGTTGATAATGTTTTCAGCAGCTGGGTGTGTTGGTACACAACTTTAATCCCAATACTTGGGAGGCAGAGATAGGCAGATTCTCTTCGCTGAAGGCGAGCCTGGTCTACATGACTTCTAGGAGAGGCAAAGCTTTATGATAAACCCGGTTTCAAGTGTTTGTGTGTATGTGTGTATAATTTTCAGGATATAAAATTAATACACAGAAGTTAGTAGACTCTCTGAGTACAGATGACAAACCAATCAAGAAAGAAATCAGGGACACTACATTTTGCAATAGCTTAAATAAAAAGAAAGCAGTATCTTAGAGTAACTCTAGTATATAAGTAAAAGACTTGCATAATGAAAGCTTTAAGACATTGGAGAAAATCACTAAAGCAGATGATAGAAAGATCAGTAGGATTAATACAGTGAAAGTGGCCACTCCACCACAATCAGTCTATAGGTTCAGTGCAATCACCAACATTCAGACACAGCTCTTCACAGAAATTGAGAAAGCAATCTACAACCTTATATGGAAACAGCAAAATTACAGGATTGCTAAACATTCCTCAGCAACAGAAGAAGGAACCATTACTCCAGATTTCACGGTGTATTACAGAGCTATAGCATTAAAACCAGCATGGTTTTTGCATTTAAAACATATGTTTATCAATGGAATAAAACCCAAACCCCAGACATAAGTCCACACACTTGTGGACACCTAGATTTTTGACAAGCCAAAAATACATACTGGAAAAAAAGTTACCTTCAGTAAATGGTGCTGGTCAGACTGGATAGCTACAGTACAAGAATGCAAATAGATCCGTGTTTATCACAAAAGCTTCATTCCAAACGGATGAAGGATTACAACATAAGATGAGATATTCTGAATCTGATAGGAGAGATATCGGGGGAAAAGGCTTGAATTCATTGTCATAGGAGAGGACTTTCTGAACAGGACACCAGTAGTAATAGGTACTGAGATCAACAATTAGAGCCTGCTACCTCATAAAGCTGCAGAGATTTTGTATGACAACAGATACAGTCATTTGAGTGAAGCAGTAGGCCGTAGAATTGGAATACTTCCTTACCAATAGCTATACATGTGATAGAGGGCTAGAATCTAGAATATATAAAGAATTTAAAAAGAACAGCAAGAAAACAAACCATCAATTAAAAGATGTGGTAAAGAATTAAGCAGAGTTTTCAAAAGATGAAGCACAGATGTTCAGCCTTCTTAGCCATGAAGGAAATACAAATCAAAACTACTTTGAGATTTCACTTCACCCGTTCAGAATGGCCGAGAAAGAGAGAGAGAGAGAGAGAGAGAGAGAGAGAGAGAAAGCGCTTATGTTGACAAGGATGTGAGGTGAGGCAAATACTCCTTGCTGGTGGGTGGGTATGCAAATGGTACAGACACTATGGAGGCAAGTGTGATGGTTCCTCAGGAAGCTAGGACTCGATCTATCTCATGATCCAGCTATACCATTCTTGAGCACATACCCAAAGGACTTTACATCCTTTTACAGAGATACATACTCATCCATGTTCATTGCTGCTCTACTCACACTAGCCAGATATTGAAAACAGCCTAGATTCCTCTCAGCCAATGACTGGACAATGAAAATGCGGTACATTTACACAGTGGCATATTAATCAATTGTTAAGAAAAATGAGGTTATGAAATTCACAGGTATGGATGGTGCTAGAAATAAAATCATCCTGAGTGAGGTAACTGAGATAAAAAAGATAAATATTGGATGTTTTCTCTCATATGTAGATGTTTACATTTAAGCTATTAGGACATGTGTTGTTGCAATCCAGGTTACACTGATTAAGGAACTGGGTGGGGGGGTAGGGAGAAGAGACTTTCCCAAGGAAGGGGAAATAATAGTATAGTGTTACAGAGAGACAAAGGGCACACAAGAATGCACTGTTAAACAAAGAGGGAATGGAAGAGAAGAGCAATGGAGGAAATATACGGAGGGACTACTGACACAAAAGACCGTTTCAAACTGTATGGAAATCTATAACTTTAGGACATTCCTAAAACCTATACATATACGAAAGGAATATAAATGGAGTCTAGGGGGACAGTGTTCCAACTAGACATCTTATGCCACCAAGTAAAACCTCCAGGGCCCAGAATAGGTTATATCTTGTTGAGTCATTGTCCAAAGGGGTTCTCTAGACCTTTTTTCTCCCATATATTCCAGTCATTTCTAACCAAATATCACAGTCTATTGCTAAGGCTCTTTTTTTGGTTGCTGTCCACAGCCTGAAGGTAAGGCCCTATCACTGAAGACCACACTTTCTTATGTCACTGAGCAGGGAGAAGTTGATTTTGTGCCTAACTAGATCCCGTACCCATACTGACTAGTATTCATGGTATTGCATTACTCTGAATGCTAGAAGAAAAGGTACATCATCAAGCCAGGTCCAAACTCTGCCACCTAGAGCTGTGACTTGCATGCAAGCTATACTGGTACAACAGTGGCACAAATGTCAGAGGAATAACCATATACTGGAGAAATTGGACTTATGGCCCACTCTATGAGATGGTTAAAGTGGCCTAGAACCTATGACAAGGCAGCTCACAAGCCTAGGGAAAACCTACTACTATTATTCTGTTAAAAGCAATATTACAATAAAATAACTGTAAGTAAAACTGCCATACCCATTGAACAGTGCATCACTCGACCCACATTAAAGAAGGCTCTTCTTCCAGTAGATGCCTGTAAACACAGAGGCTTACAACCGGACAGTTCAGAGAGTGAGAGACCTTGATGCACTCAGTCCTATATGAGGTATCTTTATTAAACCCCTCCCCTCCAAGGTCAAGGATTTATGTGGAAGAGGAAGCAGACAGATTGCTACAGCCTGAGGTGATGGTTTACTTTAAGGAAACAGCATCTTCTAGACACAGTTGGACTGATGCACATATGAACTTCAAGACTGTGGGTACATTTTTCTCCCTCCCTCTCTAGGATGTTAAAGTAGATTGAGCTCCCCAGATATATTAAAAGAGCCTTTCCATTTTCACTTAAGCTTGCCTTAAGAAATACCGATTGCCTTTATACAAGTAGTATTTAATAAGTTCTTCTCTATAAAACAATCATGTAGGTTGATTTGTACAAGTGTTGTGATATTTTATCGGAACAGCTTCATTTTCTTGATCTCCTAGTCACATTCTCTAAACATTTGAAGGCACTCTTTCTAACTCTGGGGGACCCCTTTGTCCTTTCATCCCCTTGTCCCTGCATCCACTTTCCTCCTTCACACTGTGGTCTTTGTAGCTGGCTCTGTGTTTAAATTCCATCACAAATTAGTTGGCTTGCATTTTTAACTTGTTTGTTGCTTTAGCAGAACATGCAGGTAGGGGTGAGGGAGTAAGGGTGGGGAGTTTACTCAGTGGTGAAGGACACTGGCTGCTTCTCTAGGGGAGGCGCGTTCCGTTTCCAGCATTCACATGGTGGCTTATAACTGTGTGACTCCAGTTCCCACGAACCCAGTGCCATCTTCTGGCCTCTGCAAGCATACGATACACAGACATACATGCTGGCAAATAAAAGAAAATATTTAAGAAAGTGGAATACTTTTTTCCTGATAGTTTGTTAGCTGTTTGTTTTGTTTTTGGCAAAGGATTTTATGAAGTACGTCAGGCGATTTCTCCCCAAGCTTGAACTGTGATCTTTCCTGCCTTGGTTGAAACCTGTGTTGACAGTCAATAGGAGCTGCCATGTGACTGTGGGAAACCTGAAATCCCAGAATTTTGCCTTACTTGCTAAATGCAGTTGATACTTGATAGTGCAAAAGATTATTAATAAATAATTTATGTAGCCTTTTGATAGTTAAATAATTTGTTAGGATTATATATATATAATCGGTAAAGACTTAAAAAGCTTTCATGATTTCAGTTACAGTCTGTTACCTCAGGTTTCTAATTTTGTGGTTCAGAGATTAGATATCAACATTAGATATTCGGGATGTTAATGTGTTCCATCCGGTGTCTAAATTCTCTAGATCCCTGGAGTTTTAAATATTACCTTGTTTGCAGTGAGCATCTGGGGAGTTAAGTGCACAAGGACTAGTGGGAATGAGACCGGGACAGAGAAGGAAACACGTAGAGCAAAGTGGTGGCGCGGGGAGGTCGGAGCGGAAGAAAGTGCGAGGGATTGTGGGACAAAGGAAAATAAGTGATGAATACGAAGTGGAGGTAAGGGTGATTCAAATCAAAGTGGAAAAACTAGTAATACAATAGTCATAAACTTAAAAAAATTTAGAAGAGAGTAGAAGGTACAGAGTAAGAGAAGGTTAGAAAGATGAGGAAGGAGGATGAAATGGGTTAGCCTTCTACCCTGTGCGTCACTCTTCATGCCTCCTTCTAGATGGTCAGTTGGTCTGCTTATGTTGAAAGGGAATCTGCCATGGCTGCAGAATCAAGAGCTGATTACCAAACACCAGCTGAAGTAGTTGAATCGGATTATCTTGTTTTTCTCTGAAAAAAAGCCAGCCACATACTTTGGTCAGGTAATATATGCATCAGACATGGCTTCCTGCATACATGAAAAGTTGATTTCACATATTTTATTCAAGATATGAAGGAAGGACAGGTCTAACCAAAACTTAAAAGTCACTAGAAAGCAAGCTTTGGTGCATTCATTGCAGGGCTGGTGTTGAGACATGCTGGTTGGTTTGTGTGTTTGTTTGTTTGTTTTGAGGACTTCCACTGTTGAGCACTTTACCCTGGAAACAGCATAAACCTACTGGTTTTCTGGAGTGAGCTGCTATTGAGGTGGCTTTGCTGTGGTTCAGAGGGAGAACATCAAGGAATACATCTGGAGCCATTGGCTTGCATCTAGCCACAGTGGGCAGGCACAGCCAGCTAGCCACAGCCTTTGTGTGCACAGCAAAATTCTGTCACATTCACAGTCACTTTCCTAGTCATTCATTATCATCTGAGGCTCCTGGCAGGGTTCTCTCCATGCTGGTACCCAAAATTGTACCTCTGTGTCTACCTTGATTTGTAGTTCTATGTTGGAGCAGTTTTACTAACTATCATTCAGTTCAGGGAGCAGAGGAATTTAATCAATATGAAATCCTGGAATGCTTAAATCTCCCAGTAACTACGTAAATATATAATGAACATACACGAAAGCTTGGCCTTTTTTTTTGTATTAGATTTAATATAACAAGGTGGGGGGCAGCCAAAGAAAAATTATTTTGCTTAAAATAAAACATACTTAAAAACTTTTCTTTGGAGAACAGAAAGTAATTGTATTATAAGCATGTGTAATTATTTGCATCCCTTGATTCCTCCTTGGAATCAAATTGGTTTTCTTCAGGAAAGGCAATTACATGCAAGAGGCTACTTTTTGTTGAATTACTGTGAGTTGCATGCACCACACCTCGTAAACCTGAAATCAGCGTTGTACTGCTATGATTTATAATAGCCATTAATTACAGTTTTGTATTAAAGCCTTTTGGTTTTCTGCATCAGCAAACCTGAGTTCTCCTTTGAAGAAGAATTACTTACACTAGTTCTCAGGCTAACTAGTGAAGCCTGTCTTTAGCATCTCATCGCAGGCCCTGGATGTGTTTCTCAGGTACCCTGAAATGCGTTTTCTTGAAGCTGTTAAACACTGCGTAGTATTGGGATAGCTGGGACGATCCCATTCTGTTGATGAGGATGCAGCCCAGAACATGCCCCAGAGAATTAATAAAGCTATGGAGTTGCCACATAGATCATCCGTAGAGCACCAAATCGGCCTCTGTTCTTTGTAGTGTGCAGTCTTCAGGGCTCAGCTCCAGCTCCCTGGCTCCCTTCCCTGGTGGTCTTACAAAGCTCAGGTTCTGCCCCTGAAGCACACAGTACTAGGTCGGGGGTTTGTAAAGGGTTCCTTGTGGAATCTAGTGCACAGCAGAGATTGAAAACACAAGTCCTTGGGTGAAATTTTATTTGAGAAGTCAGTTTTCTCCTCCCTTTCAGAGGTAAAGGATATCTGTAAGGCAAACAAGCATGCAGAGCCAGGTCCCAGCATCCCTTGGTGTCTCTGATAGTCTCCTCTACTTGGGCACAAGTAAAGCCCTTGCATCTCTAGCATCAGCCTTCTTCTCCGTCTGATGTAGCTAAGATTGCTTTGCTGACCTCCCCCATTTTATAACTTTGTCAAAGATCTGTTTCTTGGTTCTGCCTTTTTGTTAAATAAAACCACATTTTGATTTTGAAAAGCCCCAAATTAGGATAACATTTAATTACATTCTTCTCAGAAATTACCCACTGAACTTTTTTTCTTTAGATTTCATATGCTTTAGAAGCAAGTTTTATCTATCTTTTTTTTCTCTTTCGTACTCTCTACCTCTTTAGCTTCCTCTCTTCTCTCTCTCTTTTTGTAAGGACAGGGTCTTGCTGCATATCTTAGGCTGGTCTTGAAGTTGAAATTTCCCTACCTCTACCTCCTGTGCACTGCCCATCCATTGTTTAAGGAGTATATTAAGCATAGTTTAATTTTGTGGTTGGACTTAATGTCTATTTTCCACTTCTGTTACTTTACTCTGTTTCATCTGAATAGATTTGGGATAATTATTTTTGTAAGTGTTCCTAAATAGTGTAAGAGGTTAAGAAAGCAGAGAAATATGCTAATGTGGTTTGATGTACTATATCCAAATTCAGATGCTGTTGACACAATACTGTTCAGGAGTGGGCTTTTCAGAGTTGGTTAGGCACATGGCTCCTCCCATGCTAGTGGCGCTAGGTCCCTAGAAAGTGACTTGGTGGTGTGTGGGCTCTTCCCGGGAAAGTGTGAACAAATGTCAGCTGATCCCACATAGGCACCCAACAACAAATCAAAGGAAGGATACCACTGAAGTCCAGCTTGGTCAACAAATTAGTTTCTTTGGTTACTGAAAGGAATATGTGTGAAAGGTTATTTATTGGAGCCAGAATGACTCAAAGACAGCTCCAATACCAAAGTCCATGTGTGTGACAGCTCACAGAAGCTGGGGACCCAGAGCATACCGCACAGCCTGCAGGCAGTTCGAATGGTGGAGGGTGTCCTTTCGAGGTGCCTCAGATGGGCTAGCCTCTTCCCAGCAGTCCAGCTTGTCTTTTCTTTTCCCAGATAGCTCAGCCTGTCTGAGAATGTGTCTCAGTAGTCCTTACCCCTTGTGTATGTTTGGGAGGGAGGGCGGTCTAGTGTATTTGTTGTGTTTCAGGGGCTTCTGGAAGCCATTCAGTTGTTTACTTCCTGAACTAACAGTCTTCTTTGCAGTTTAGACTGTTTCATCCCCCTATAAACTCATGTGTCTTACGGAGCTTCCTCCTTAAGACAACCTGTATACAAACTGTCATTGTCCCTGTTTTATAGAGATAATAAAATGGAGGCTGCTGTGTGCACAAGCGTGACATTGCAGTTCCAGAGCTGCTGCTCATGGGCTTGGCACTTCAGGTGGCCTGAGCATGCTGTCTGGGTGCTGTGGAAATCATTTATTTGGTTGTTGTAGACACTGGGAGATGCAGGCAGGCTTTAGTGCCAGGCAGAAGTTATTTAATGCTCTTTACAGGTGATTGTTAGTTCAAGTGAAGACCATGTCTCTTTCATTTTTCCTCTCCCTTGTTTGGTTCCCAGTTTTGAGAGAGAATTCAAATGCCATATGACCCATCCATTTAAAGCTTACAATTATGATTCTTAGATTCACATTGCTGTGCAGGTAGCAGCTCAATCAGCCTGGGAACTATTTCATGACTAAAGTGTAAAAATATCTCAGTCTGGCAAACGCTTGCCCAGAAGCCCCCACTGCTCAACAGGGCAGCACAGACAGAAATTCTCCCTCCGAAATTGCAGAGGCAGAACTAAAGCCAAGAAAATAATGCACTGAGCCCCAGCTTGGTATGTCCTTTTCCACTTTAAGCCTTATAAAACCTCAGGCCACAAGTGCCACAGCACACTTTCCACTTCTTCAGAGACTGTGGTCCTTCGGGTATTCTGATTCTGGAGATGTCTGTCCTCCATCTTTTATGTCTGTATGGCCTCCGTCAGTCCCAATCTGACAAAAGCCCTCTCTGGAAGCACTGATCGTCCTTACTGTTTACCTTGAATCTGTTCACCCTGCATTGAGACAAATATCAGTCAGCATTCTTACTCTATAAATTTGTCTCTTGAGGCATTTTCATTCAAATAGGATTATATAAGCATGTGATTGTCTGTGGCTTCTTTCATGTAGCATGCTGTCAAGGTTCATACATGTTGTTGGATCAATATGCAATTCCTTTATAATGCTCAGGGGTCTTGGAGTTGGTCATGATAAAGATTGTGTTTTGATGCTGATTACTGGCCCTTAAGATCTGGTTACTGCCCGGATACACCTGTCCTTGTTGTGTAAACCTGCCTAAGGCATTATTCCTGATGGGTTGAGTAAAGGCCTAAAACCTGGGCAGGGCAGAATGAGGTAGGGGAGGCTAAGCTTCCCTGGCTCTGGGTTCAAGAGAATCATGGGGAAGAGACAGATAGGAAGAGAGGAGGCAGGAGGACACCATGACGGGTCAGCGTGGAGAAGGAGCCACATGGGCAGGGGGAAGGACTCCAAGGATGGCGTGGATGGAGAAAACACCAAGATGAAAAATATAAGCAAGTATTTTGGGATTATGGATGGAAGGCAGCCCAGATAGGAATGGTTAAGGTGTATAGTATTGGATGGGGGCTGGGCGGTAGATGGTGAGGTTATTGAGACAGCATAGGTAAAATATCTGTCCAGCCCAAGGAAAATAGCAATTATAAAAATCTACCGGTGTCTGTGTCTTATTATTTGTGATAGTGGGTTAAGTAATACAGCCATAATAATCATAAGGCAAGTAATAAATCATTTATAACATAACACCCATTTTATCACCAACAACATCAGGGATATTCCATTATGTTGTATACAAGGTTGTTGTCTGTGGTACTATGGCTTCTGTCTCTCTCTTCGCAGCCCCATTTCAATTATTATAGCTGAGTCCAGGTCCCTTAGCATTTCAGCAAGACTAGTCTAGAACAAAGAATTGTCTAAAGTTGAACCCTTATCCACAGGTAGAATGGCACTGTTTTTCTTTTGCTTACCTCCTTTCCTCCCTTATTTTTATTGAATGCTTGATGTATGGAAAACATTGTTATACTTTAAGATGTGTAAACATGAAGGACACGACTTGTTTTCTTGCAGAACATATAATCATGTAGAGAGGTTGAGGCAACGAAGTAATCTGTGTGTCTTCAGGTGTGTTACATGTAAAGTCAGGTTCAGAGAAGAAGTATTGTTGCTTCTGATTCCTGGCTGTCAATTTTACAGGCTCCCAGGTTAGTGGCTATGATCTGTCTTTGTGTGTACATGTGTGTGTGTGTGTGTGTGTGCATGCCCACGCACATGTTCATGCCTAATCTTACCTCTGTTGGTCTGGATTTATACTATATTCAACATGTTCCTTCTTGCCATTTCCCCCATATATTAATTTAAATATTATAGTAGCCATTTTTGGAAGTTTTCTAGTTTAAAACTAATAAATAGTGAAGTTTTATTGCAGTCTTTGAAGGTTGTAGATTATAATTTACAAATTTATTATCAGCACCAGATTATTCAGAAATGTTCAGACATGATAAAATACATCGAACTCAACAGTGCTTCATGGTGATACCCTATTTCAGTCAGCTGGACTTGAAGGTAAAGGCTGGATTAATGGATGGAAACCTTGTAGTGTCTGTGGACCCTGATAAGTAGTGCAAAGAAAGCACTTGGGTGAGCAAGAGATTTTCTACATGAGAAATTCTGCTTAGGATATTTTGAGATACCATTCACCTGCATCACTTAGCTATGTAGGTACCATGTTATTTAATATTAAGTCATCTATATTCATAATATAGCCATCATTACATTTGTAACATAGCACAATTAGCTGTGAAAACCAATTTTCAGGTGTGTACTGACATTCTTTTTTAATAAAAACTTAGACCGTTCTGATTTATAGTTTAAATAACATATGGTGCAATTTAAAATGTAGAAATAGATAAGAAACCGCTCAGTAGTTTTACTTATTAATTTTCTGAGTCATTCGCACTCTAAGGACGTTGTAGCTGAGGATGTGGATGTGCAGATGTATTTGAAGCTCCCCTGGGAACTGAGGCAGGAGGATCTGAGGAAAAGGATCATTTGAGTTCAGGAGCTCAAGGTTAGGGAGAGCTAGTCTTGGAAAAACAAATTGTGAGCTAAATTCTTGAGTTTTTAAATTTTTAAAAAAGATAAATTTTATTTATTTATTTTACATATGAGTGCTCTATCTGCATGTACACCTGCTTGCCAGAAGAGGTCATCAGATCCCAGTGTAGATGGTTGTGAACCACCATGAGGTTGTTAGGAATTGAATTCAGGACCTCTGGAAAAGCAAGCAGTGCTCTTAACCACTGAGCCATCTCTCCAGCTCTGAGTTTTTAAAGTTTTAAGAAAGATGATAGTTTGGTGATTGATAGTACTGAGTGGTAAGGACACAGCAATTTGTGTTTATTTAAAAGACATTTTGGAAATTCATAACACATGTAAAATTAAACTTGAACTCCATAGACAAAGTGTGTGCATTTAACATCCACAAATCCCATGAAGTATAGAGAGTTTTCACTCTACAAATGAAGAAGCTATATTCTCCAAAGGTCACTTGAATTTGACTAGTCTGGATCTCAGACTATTATACTACTTTAAAAATTTTTCCATGTCTTCTGTTAAATTATGAGATACTGTGTGAATGTGAGTATGGGGTGTGGTGAACAAGTAAGAAATACATTGCCTCTTACATGTACATTTCTCAGTACATATAAACACATGAGATAGATATTAATATAACCTACTAATATTTATTTTTTACTTAGTAAAGTGCTGAAGCTTGAAATTTGCAGGTTAACTGTATTTGGCAAATGTGCCAGAATTTATCCCATGTCAGACTCTGAAAAATCTGGCCTAAAATTTTGGTCTGCTGGCTGCTGTGTTCACTGGAGCAAACTCCTTAACATTTCTGAGAATCTCCATCTGCGAAGATAGTTTTCTGTATTATCTCCATAGTTATCTGTATTTCCTTGCTTCTGTTAATTCCTTCTGAGAATAAAGATAATCAGTTAATCCCATGTTAATCATTTCTTTCCTGATACCTTTAGTCACTGGCCCCAAACTGGGACAGAATCCTATGCATTAAGAATTTACTCAGGGAGCAAAGCAAGCACTCTGCAAGTGTGAGGACTGGAGTTCCGACACCCAGAGCACACATAAAAGCTGGTGGGAAGGTGTGATGGCCCCTGTGATCCCAGCTCAGGGAGGCAGAGATGAGCCAGGGCAAGCCAGTTCAATAGACCAGTCAGTCAGTCAGTGAGAGCCCTACCTCAATTAATAAAAAAGGGATTGATGAACACATCCAGAGAGGTCAATGTCATGTGTCTGTATGCATACATACATGTGTTCACGTGCACACATCTGCGCAGGGAGATGTGCTGCGAAGGCAAATACACATCTGCACATTTATGCATACTATACCTATTCCTCCCCCCTCTAAAGTAGCTCATCTGATGTCTCTGGAGGTTGCTGACTCAGAATATTTACAGAGTCTGTTTTATAAAACAGGCATTGGAAAGTGGTCACCATTGCTTGGTTAATGTGTTGTAGTCTGCTTAAAAAGAAATACCCAAATTAAAATGATTCTTTCAAGAATAACGGAAGCAGGGAAGGTTACATATATACAACTTTTATATTGTAGCCTTTTACTAACCTTTAATGACTTTCTCCCATCTGATCATGGGATAACTACAGACAGATGTTCCTTGGAGAATTTTAAATGATACACTTCAAAGTGTAATCCACTGTGCTCTTACTGCTGTTATGGGGGGAAGCCTCTCCTCTGCCTCTTATAGCTTTAACTATTTCTCTGCCATTCGATAGTCCTCTATCAGAGTTCTCTGTTTAGCTCTGTTCCCCATTTTTTAAATTGGTTTATTTGATTTGTTGTTTTTCAACTTCTTAAGTTCTTTATATATACTGGATATTAGCCCTGTGTCACATAGAGGGTTGATGAAGATTCTTTCCCAATCTGTAGGCATTCATTTTGTTTTGATGACAGTGGCCTTTGCTTTACAGAAGCTTTTCAGTTTCATGAGGCCCTATTTATTGATTGTTGTTCTTAGAGCCTGTGCTCTTCGTGTTTTATTCAGGAAGTTGTCTCCTGTACCAATGAGTTGAAGGCTCTTCCCCACTTTTTCTTTTAACCGATTGAATGTGTCTGTTTTTATGTTGAGATCTTTGATCCACTTGGACTTTAGTTTTGTGCAGCTTGATAAGTATGGATCTGTTTGCATTTTTCTATATGTAGACATCCAGTTAGACCAGCACCATTTGTTGAAGATGCTATCTTTTTTCCATTGTATGGTTTTGGCATCTTTCTGAAAAATCAGGTGTCCATAAGTGTGTGGGTTTATTTCTGGGTCTTCTATTCGAATCCATTGATCCACCATTCTGTTTCTATGCCAGTACCATGCAGTTTCTATTACTGTTGCTCTATAGTACAGCTTTAGATCAGGGATGGAGATACCTCCAGAAGATCTTCTATTGTAGAGGATTGTTTTAGCAATTCTGGGTATCTTGTTATTCCATATGAAGTTGAGAATTTTTCTTTCAAGGTCTGTAAAGAATTGTGTTGGTAATTTGATGGGAATTGCATTGAATCTGTAGATTGCTTTTGGTAAGATGACCATTTTTACTATATTAATCCTGCCAAGACATGAGCATGGGAGATCTTTCCATCTTCTGATATTTTCTATTTCTTTCTTCAGAGACTTGAAATTTTTTTCATACAAGTCTTTGACTTCCTTGGTTAGGGTCATACCAAGGTACTTTATGTCTTTTATGGTTATTGTGAAGGGTGTTGTTTCCCTAATTTCTTTCTCAGCCCTTTTGTCTTTTGTATACAGGAGGGCTACTGATTTATTTTGAGTTAATTTTGTGTCCGGCCACTGAAGGTGTTTATCAGCTGTAGGAGTTCCCTGGTAGAAATTTTGGGGTCACTCAGGTATACTATCTTATCATCTGCAAATAGTGATTCTTTGACTTCTTCCTTTCAATTTCTATCCACTTGATCTCCTTCAATTGTCTTATTGCTCTAGCAAGGACTTTTAGAACTATGTTGAAGAGATATGGAGAGAGTGGGCAGCCTTGCCTTGTCCCTGATTTCAGTAGGATTGCTTTAAGTTTCTCTCCATTTAGTTTGATATTGGCTCTATAGGCTTGCTGTACATTGCCTTTACTATGTTTAGGTATGTGCCTTGTATCCCTGATCTTTCCAATACTTTAAACATGATTGGATGTTGGATTTTGTCAAATGCTTTTTTAGCATCTAAGGAGATAATCATGTGATTTTTTTTCTTCCAGTTTGTTAATATGTTGGATCACATTGATAGACTTCCGTATATTGAACCACCCCTGCATACCTGGAATGAAGCTTACTTGGTCATAGTGGCTGATATCTTTGATGTGTTCTTGTATTGGGTTTGCAAATATTTTGTTGGGTATTTTTACATTAATGGAGAACTATATACTTTTTACTATGGTAAAAATGTAACAACTTTATTTGTCATATTTGGAGTTATGTTTTGTTTTGTTGGTTTTTTTTTTTTTTTTAACTCTGATGGTTAGCTTTAACTAGAATCAATGAGGACTTGTCTACAATGGGTTCACTTGTGGCCATGTCTATGGAGGACTGTTGAGATATTTGATGTTGGGAGACCCAGCCCACTGTAGGCACTACTATTGCCTGAGTCCTAAGCTTTATAGCATTGGAGACGCTGGGCTGGGCAAAAGCAGGTAAGTAAATGAGCATTCATACATGCATTTCTCTCTGCTCTTGACTGTGACATGGCTGCTGTTTAAAATTCTTGTCACCCTGACTTTAGCACAGGATTCGCCTTTATTGTGGAATTGGGAACTAGACGACAACCTTTCTTTCCTACCTTGTTTTTCTCGTGATCTTTTCTCACAGCAATGGAAATGAAACGAGGGCAGAAACAAACTATTTTTATGGTAATATAAGCAGCATATTTAGACATACTGAGACACAAATGTATTTAACTTGCAGAAATAGTATTTTATATAAAAACCGAAAGGTGATAAATAATTTGATTTTTTTTTCTTGTGTTGGGAACATGAGCACAAGAGTATTTTACACACAACTGTCAAGTGTTCCACCATAAACTAAATCCTCAGCCAATAATTTGGTCATTTAAAAAGCAGATTGGACTAATTGGGAATTGAAATGATTTGAGAATGCAATAAATGTACTCTCCTGCCAGCTGTGTTATAGATAAACACAGTTCCTCCGTGAAGCCTTAGCAGTTGATGCAGAGGTGGTGATGCTGCAGTGGGGGGTTACTCTAGCGGGGTTAGCACCACAGCGGCTTCAACACAACCTGCTGCGTTGTTACGTACTCACAGGTGAGGGGTGCTGCCAGTGTCTTTCCTTTCCCCAGTTTAGTTCTGGCATGAAAATGGGATGAGGAGATTGAGGCACCACAACATGAAGCTGTTATTTCAGGGACGAACGGGTAATAGTGGTCAGGTTAGGTGTTTCCACAGAGCAGTAGAATACTATTGGGAATAGATGGGCTTGTGTGGGTGTCTTAGCATGTGGTATAGCATGACCTTGGCAGAGCCATATTTTTGTGTGCTGTTTTTATTTTAAGTTCTAATTTTGACCTTTTTCCACTAGCCTTGAGACAATTATTGCTTGCCCTACTACTAAGAAATGGATGTCTGTAAGGTCATGTCAGCCTGCTGGGGTGAAGAGCTCCTGTAAATGGGTATAAGGGTATAAGCCACCAGCTAAGGGGGATGGGGGCAGGCTTTTGCAGATGGCACCCTGCAGACTGCCTTCTCTCAGTGCTGTGTCTTTGATTTTATGGGCTAGCTTTCCCATAGGGGACACTGTGTGTCAGACAGTAAACTTATTGGTCAAAAGGTGCCTGGGATTCATCCTGTATATCTTTCTTAGATTCATTCAAAGTGATGATACTAGGATTTGCATTTGGGCCATTTTTATACACATTTCTGCATCTAGTAAGTCATATCTTTGGAGATCATGAACACACAAAAACATAGAAATGTGAACTGTAGCCACTGCTGAAAGCAAGTAAACAAACACAGTACAGTACTACTCTCTTATCCTGGGTTTCAGCTATGTGTAGTCAACCACAGTCTAAAATTACTGTGGTGCCTAATGTACTAACCTTAACATAGGTATGTGTGTAAACATGCAGTTAGAAGTGGGGCTTAGAACAGGACAGGAGTATGCCAAGGAGGTCCTCTGGGGGGGGGGGAGGTCAATGTAAAGATGTATCAGAGCAGATATTAAGACTCACGATCAAGCCTTTGGCAGAGGGCAAGAAGTGATGATAGAAGTGGAGGAGGTTGGTGAAACTTGGAGAGAACAAGAGCTCCACAATGACTAAACTGAGCAGGGCACAGGGGTCTTGTATGAGACGGTTTCTACAACCAAGGACCACGTGTGGATGTGTCCTGGAACCCCTGTGCAGATGGGACCCAGGATAGCTCGGTGTAGGACTGGAGGCCCTAATGAGGGAAGCAGGGACTGTTTCAGTCTTGAACTTGATGGCTGACTCTTTGACCCTCCCCCATACAAGCCGGGGAGTGACAGACTGGCTAGATCCCAGGGGAGGACATTGCAGCCAGCCCTGAGGAGACAGGATGAGCTGGGGTTGGATGGAAGGGGAGGAGGTCCTCCCCTGTTGGTGGACTTGGAGGGGGCGGGGAGGAGATGAGGG
>CM053756.1:8885915-8910698 GCA_028658305.1 Pachyuromys duprasi
AGGGGGGGGGGCTGCACATGGGATGCAAAGTACCTAACCTGTGATTGATAACAAAAAAATAAAAAAATAAAATATTATTAAAATAAATAAAAAATTTAAAAACAAAAGAAGTGGGGCTTAGTACTATCTGTAGATTCAGAGATCTCTAGGGGATCTTGGGATGTGTTCTCTATGAGTGAGTGGAGACCACTGTATCAGACCGCATGAAGTGGAGTCATGGGGACAGAGAGAAGAGCCCAGTAAGCATAAGTTCCTCAGCAGTATGGACAGTAGCAATATAAAGGAAGATTCCATAAAATGAACAAAGTGGGAATATTAACTATGACAAATTTAGTATTTGAGGCAAGGTGCATAATTTATCAGATGACTACTATGGGTATAGGCAGAGGAATGCTCAAGGTTAGAGAAAAGTATGGGAAGCAAAAAAAAAAATACAGAAATAGTGGGGTGGTCTGCCGAGCACTCATAACACACCCCAGAGGCGGGAGAGCAAATACTCAGATGAGGATGGTGAATTCCTCAGTAGAGGAAAGAGCAGTGGTACCATGTAGGAAGAGCCCTAAGTGCCATGCAGGAATGGTGGAAAGACCCACAGCATGGTAGGATATCATGAAATTTCAGAATCTCAACACCAAGGAAATGTAACAACCTTTACAGTAGAGTAGAAACACGAGTCAGGGTAAGTAGCCTTTCCTCTCAAGTTGCTCAGGTATTTTGCATATTGAGGTGAAACAAATCATCTGAATAATATATAATTTAAAACTTCATCATTCATAAGTTTACATTCTGTTTGATGAAGTATTTATCAATGTAAGAAGGGCTATAATTTCTTTTTAACTTTAATAAATAAAAAGCTATAGAGTGGTAGATCATGATACATAGTTTTATAATTTTAATATAAATATTTAGAAATTGCTGTTTTCATCAAAGAAATGTACCTTTGTTTACTCTGGGGACTTTGTGTGTCCTGTTGTCTTTGATCTCGTGTTGGAGCACATTTTTTAGAGTTGTGTTTTAAAATGTATATAAGTAATATATATATATATATATATGTGTGTGTGTGTGTGTGTGTGTTTGTGTGTGTGTGTGTGTATACATTTGCAGTAGGACATAACACAGGTGGATTGGTACGCTCCCTTTTGCCCCAGCCTCAGTTGGGGCTTGAACCCATGTCCTTACAGATGATGGGTAAACTCCATCTTCAATCCCACAAGTGATTATTTTTTAATTTACTTCTTTATGCTCCTCTTTTCAATGGCGTGTTCCCACTACTTATGCTGTGCTTGTATGGTGGATAGAAGTCGTATTCATCGGATGGTTCATGATACTCTGTCTAGTAGAAACACAGCAGGTCATATTTTTCTACTATCCACATAAAAAAAGATGGAGTTAAATTTAAATATTTTAATTTGCTCAGTTTGTAAGCTATTTCAGTTTTTTAGAGTATGAAACCACTGGGATGTCTCATAGTCCTTACGTGAGAGTTTTGACATTGGGTATTTGTTTTGTGCCATCTCATACTGGATGTTTCAAGAGCTCAGTGGCCACATGTGTCCAGTAGACACTAAAGCAAATGATACTCGGGCCACTTTTAACATCTGCATTCAAGCCATCCATTTTGTTAAGACTTTTGGACTTGGATAACAAGTGTCAGTTGATGCTGATGAGGTAAAGGATCAGCAACGCTGCAGGCTGCCTTGAGATCACACAAGCTTTCTGCATCGAATTTGTGCTAACACATGAGGACCTACACACATGTCCTGTACTGACTAGTTTTGGTTTATTTCATGAGTCCAGGTAGGTCTGCCTGAAAATCTGACGGCCAGTTGAGAGTGAACTGGGTGTCTCAGCCTCCCTTCCAGATTTGTTCTTGTTTAGGTCAGTGAATACTGTTTGCATTCTTGCCTTGTACATGCAAAAAAAAAAAAAAAAGGTTGTCTTTGACTTCTAAAGTGCCGTGAAAAGTCAGTCTGTTGCTGCAAATGTCACTGTCTTTAAGTCCCTTGCTGCCTGTATGCTTACCATGGTATGCCTTTAATTACAAATGTCTGCCGACTTTTAGGTAGTGCTATCTATCTGTCCATCCGTCTGTCTATTTATTTATGTTTTAAAAATCTGATTTTTGAGGCAAGGTCGTACTGTGTAGCCCCAGCTGCCTGGAACTGCCTACATAGACTAGTTTGCTCTCTCTTTCACAGACATGCCTCTCAAATGCAGAGATTAAAGTAATGTGTTACCACACCTGGCCTAATGCTTTCTATGAAAAATAGTTTAGTGACAAGTAGCTGTTTGTGGTAGATGACTTCAAAATTTTGTGAAATGTTTAGTATTTCACTTAACATTATTACAATATCTTAGTAGGGCACATTCCGCTTTATGCTGATGTCCTCCCCCCCCCCCCTTTTTTTTTTCTCCAAGACAGGGATTCTCTGAGTAGCCTTGGCTGTCCTGGACTTGCTTTGTAGACTAGGCTGGCCTCGAACTCACAGAGTTCCACCTGCCTCCATCTGCACCACCATGTCCAGCGCTGATGGTCTCTTATATTTGACTAAAATGCATAAAGTGAGGGGCACATGTAGTGGAATAGGAAAGGCAAGCTTACTAGTTAGTGCCCTAGTTAGCTTCATCTGTCAGTTGTACATGGCCTAGAGTCATCTGACAGAATCTCCATAGAGGGATTGCCTAGATTACTCTGTGGGACATTGTCTTGATCGGTAATTGCTTCTAGGCCATTACCATCCCTAGGCAGATTGTCTTGAGTTGTATAAGAAAGTGAGCTGAGAAGGAGCCAGGAAGCATACAGCCTTTCTCTGTGGGTTCAGCACTATTTCCTGCTTGAACTCCTGCCCTGACTTTCTTCAGTGACAGATTGTGACCTGGAAGTTTAAGTAATAAACCCTTTCCTCCCCCAGGTTCTTCTGGTTGTAGCAACAAAAAGCAAATAGTTGGTATTGAGCTTTTTGTCCAAGGAAACTTGTGACTCATTTGTTCAAAATATGTTATCAGAGGAAGCAAAATGTGAGTATGTGATACAGATATTTTCCTTAGTTGCAATGAGATAAATTTAGGGGTAGTGAGTACTTCAAAGTACAGTTTTTGGAGCTTGCTGTGGATGGTAAGATCTCATAGAACTCAAATCGCCTGTGGGTTTTTGTTCCCTTTCTCTTTTCTAAAAATATGTAATAAAACATGGAAATGTCAGAAATAAAGGATGGCGGTTGCTTAGACTTGCCCTTTGTTTGTCTGGTTATCCATCAAACACCATCAAACCTCTTTTGCCAGGAAGTGTGAAATAATGTCTTTGCAAAGCAATCAGTCAACTGTGTGCCAAGGTCTTTTAAAGTCTCAACCAGCTGTTTTGGTATCAGAAAAGGTTTTACAAAAAGGATACAATAAAATGCTTATTCTTAAGGAAGGGTCTCTCTCAGCTTGTCTCCTTTATTCCCATTTCTTGATTCTCTGCCGTGGCTGGTGGGTTAAGTGTAGAATATCATAAAAGTCCTGAATTCACAGACATTCTGCCAACAGGAATGTCCAAGGTCTGCTCCATTCCACCATAAGATAGGAGTTAATAATCTGGGTTATTAGAACAGTGACTGTACTGTTTTAATAGCTACATTATTGTTATTCTGTAATGCTTAGAGCAGCAGGTAAGGATTCTTTGTTATAGCTTTTCAGATCTCTCTCCTGTTCTCTCTCTCTCCAGCTTTCAAGACACCTCTATCCTATTCTCTCCCTCGCTTTTCCTGTGGAATTTATTATTAGACCTAAAAATAGAAAAAGGTCATAACCTGTAAACAAGATATAGGAAAAATGCCTACTTCTCTCTAAGAACATAGAATTTTGTGTGCCGTTTTGATTTACTAAATGGCTTACCTGGTGTTGAGCTGATTATTGTGTTGGTGTGAATGCGGTATGTTCAGGAACCGGGGTTTGTTACTGGAGAGATTTTATGTCACTGCAGACCTTCTGGAGTTTAGACATAGATAACAGTATGCGTGTTTCAGGTTGCTTCAAAATATGGAGCTTTTCAATATTATGTCATTATTCAGAAACTTTTCAAGTTTGATAAAAATCTGTTTAATATTGTAGAATGTGAGAAGTGTGAAATGTGAAACAATTACAGTTCCAGAAATTTATTTTAAGATCAAAGTAAATGGGGAAGAACAGGATTCTGTCAATCTTTATGTATTTATTGAAACATTTAAAATACACAGTTTCTTTATATTTTTTCAGTCATATCAATGTGTGATAAAATAATGCCTTTTTGAAAGTCTGTCATATTTAAAGCTACATGATAACAATGGAGTAAAATGGTGTATCTTCAACAGAGTATAATATACTTCTCTGTCTTCATTTGTGTGCATGTGTTGAATTGAGTATATGTATATTGTATGTATACATGTGTGTCAGTATGTGTGTGTGTTAGTTCACACATATGTGTGTGCATGAGAGAGAGAGAAGGCTGGATGTCGATGTTGGTTGTCTTTCTCTATTGATCTCTAATGTTATTTTTGAGACCATTCCTCTTTTGCTGAACCTGAAGCCAGACTGGCTGGTGTTATCTGATTGCATCTTAATAGAGAAGTAAGTGCTGAGTGAGATGTGCAGGCACATTGGGCTCTGTTTACACTCAGCTAAAAACCTTTCTACATCTACAGAGGCAAGGTCTCCATTGAGGAGGTCCTCTCTGATTCAGAGGAGAATGCAAAGAAAGCAGCTAGAAAGCCGAGGAAATGACTCCTCCCAGCAGCAGCTGGGAACATGAGGACTCAGGCTGTGTACTTAGCTACCTAGACCACTGTTCTTGAATTGCACATTCAGAACAGTGGTTTTAGGTTTTAGCAAATTCATACAACTTGACTTTGTTCTTCATTGCCTTGCCTCCACTTCCAAGTGTTTGTGGAAGTCCAGGTCAGTGGGAAATGACTTCTTGAATGCATGTATGCATAAATAAATAATAAATATACACATATATAAACTTATGTATTTATACACACTTATCTGTTCTCTGTTTATCATATCTATCCATCATATCTCTGTCTCTTCACTTTGGTAATGAAATAAAATGGTGGCTTCTTTGATGTTAATTTCAGATTACTTAATAAAGAACATGTTAGGTATAGGGCAGAATAGAGAGGGTTAAACATTACAAGCCTAGCACCGTGCATGGAAGAGCGCTGATGAGTGGGCAACTTAGACAGCATGTTTGAACAAGATAAAGATTCAGCAGGATTAAAAGAATTGTTGACTAAACTACTTAGAGAATATGAATGACGTGTACTGGGAGGGTCAGTGTTCTCTGGGAAGCCTTTTAGACATTTACCAGAAGTCTGTAGAGGCAGTTGGCATCGCTGGTGCACAGAGTATAATCTGTGTGATTATTTAAGAGGCTTTCTTAGCGACTTCCATCTAATATAAGTTAGATTAATATTATTCATGCTTAAGGAATAGTTTAGTTCTGTAAAACCAGGAAAGGCATTTGGTTTTTCTTTAATATGAAGTAGGAAATAACAAATTTATATTTAGGTTAGCATGGTATAGATACTTTAAAAGACAGATGTTGAAGGAAAATATAATAATAAGGAACTTTAGTGCTTCAGTTATTGTTTCACAAATTTATTGAATAAGCCAGCATCTAGAAACTTAAATGGTTTGTAATGCCTTTGAATACAAAGATTTTTGGCTGAAATGAATGTTAGCTTTGTCTCTTAGTTGTTGCGGTGAGTACAAGACCCAGAGTCATCTTGGCCAAGTCTCCATCCCAAGTGTATCATCAAGGATTTCTTTGGCAGGGGCCTGTAGAGAGTGAAAATATAGTGGTATTTTTTTTAAATAATAAGATATGCAGGACACATAAGAGAGCCAGTCTGCAGAGCTACAGTGGTGACACTGTCCTCACCCGGAGCTGTCCCAGAGCAATGCACATTTTATTTGTTTAAAGAGAGTGATAGTAGACTGAAGGAAAATTCTTGTTTTGTTTCGCTTTACTGGAGGTTGGAAACCAGGGCCTTGTAGACACTGGCAAGTGTCCCACCACTGAGACAGATGGCGATTCAGCCATTAAAGGTTCAGAGTCTTTTGGTGGACCAGCATGAGCGACAACCACGTTGGGGAGTGCCCTACATGCAGAAAAATACCGAGGTTACTTGTATGGTCCTGTCCTTGTTCCATAAGAAAAGTCTCTTAAGAGGCCACCAAAGAGCTGATAGTTTAGCATCTGTTTGTTGGTATGAAAAATGGATCATTCTGAATTTCATTTGCCGGGTTCTTCTTTTGTTCTTGAGAAGCTGGTTGTGAAGACTGAGATTGAGACTTAGTACTGGTGTTGTGAGTACCAGGCTCTGGGCTTAATTCCCAGAACTAGAAAGGAGAGGGAAAAAGACAGACATGGCGAAAGTTCAGCACTTGTGAAACTGTTTGTTGTAGCTTAAAAATTTAATAATTTTGCGTCTAAATTATGAAAGCATTCTCAAAGTCAGAAGATTTTGTGGTGAGAAATTGAATGGCCCACATGTGCCCTCTTCCGTGTGTCTCTGATACCCTTTCTCCTCCTACACAAGCATTTGTTTTATATTTGTAAATGACAGCAGCATGGTAAAGTACTCAGGGTAGCTCTGAAGCCCATTTTCTTCTCACATTGGGGCTGATCTGGAATACCTGCTTGCATGGGTCCTAGGCTTCCTCTCCTCAGTCTGTGTGTCAGCCAGCCTCTGAACTGGAAACATCTTATCACCTTTGCAATGCTCATCATTCTTTGGAAGTTAAACTGCATGGCATGTTTAGAACTCAAATGGAATCTGTTTTGCTTAGCAAGGTCATTTGCTGGTGTTGGAGCCTTTATATTGAACATCACTTTAGTGGCCGGCAACTAGGGAGATTTGCAGGTGCTGTCACAGACTGATAAAGCGGCCTCTGATGTGCTGATCTGGGGGAGATAGCCTGATCACGAGCACTGTGAAAACCGGTAAATTCTGGGGGTGGTGGAACACTAGCGAGGAGCAGTCTGACCTGCCAAGGGAGATTATGAGATAGGAGAACAAATTTGGCTTCAGAAGAAAGTAGAAACAGAACGTGGAAGTTAACAGCGTGGGCTTTGTAATTGGGATCCATTGCTGTTACAGGAGAATGAAGTTCAGAAGGACACAGGATTTTCTGTTGTTAAAATCAATGAAGTTAAAAGAGCAGCTGCTTGTAAAAGTTAATTTTCTTTGACATCTGCTTTGGTCCCAGTAATAAAAACGACAGCTCTGTTGAACAGCCTGAATTTTCTAACCCCACATCTTCCTTGTTACTGTGAGATCTGTTTGGAAAATTGTTACCTTTTGGCTTCAGAAAATGAGCAATGAATCATTTACAAAGATATTTAAAATATATTTAAGATATATGCAGAGCATAATCCATGCATCCTTAATTTAGTAGGACACATTTTTAGTTGGCACTCGTAGGAAATTACAGGATGCATAGAGCCATCCCAGAGCCATGAAATGAAGAACATGTAATGATATTTTGATAAGTGGTTTTTATTTCCTTTATAAAAATTTAAATTTGATTCTTTTTGTCATTTTTAAAGATACACAAATGCCTCTGTCCTGCTTCAGCGGTACAGAATATTTGAATAAACTGTTAAATGACAGGCAGTACCTGACTTTGCATCATTCACCTTGGATTTCTGTCTGGTGTACCTGTGATACTAGATACTTTCATATCTCTGAGTATTATAAGAAAGCAGAAGTATCTGGTGGAGGGCAAAACCATCAGAGAACAAAACTAAGCAATATTTTCCAGGTGAGCCATGTTTTCTTGTCATTTTTATGTGTTCTAATTTAGCTGGTGTTGGGTGAGTAGTTCAGAGAGAAGGGATGGTTTATTTTAAATGAGCCACCCTGTTCTTCATTTTTAGCTGACTGAAAATCACCTTTGTTTTTAGAGTGTCTATTGTCTCTTTACTATCCATTTACAAGATTTGACCATGTGTTTACCTCCTCATTTATTCATGTTCCCTCTCTTCCTGATTATCTTCTGAAAAAGAAAATCATGAAAAAAACTCTTTTTTCCTATAGCTTCCCGATGAGCCCCTTGGAACGTCTCTTGAGAAGCCATTTTATTTATTTTCATGTATGTGTGTGTGAGTGCCTGCATGTGTGGGTGGACTTGCTCCATGTGCGTGCCCCAGACAGTTGTGAGCTTCCATGTAGGCGCTTGGAACCAAACCAGTGTCCTCTGCAAGAGCAGCCAGTGCTGTCAGGTGACAGGCTGACAGCAAAGTCCTCCTCGGAGCAGGTGTGCGCTTCAGCGTTGCAGGCTGAGCTCTGTACTCAGAGTTTTTTCCCTACAAAATAGAATTCACTTATTCAGATTCAGCCCTCACCCCGCACCCCCAACGCAGTGGAGGTGCTGGTTGGATGTTCGTCTAACAAATCTATTGCTTTTAGCTTATGTTACAAAACTTTTAAATCTACTGGAGGAAGAAATTCCATTTCTTTTATTATTTTACTTTCCCGAGGACAGCAGATACCTAATTTCCCATTCCATATCCAGAGCAAGTGTTTGTCAGCACTGTTTCCTGGATGCGGCTGGAGCTGATAGGCTACTCCTAAAGTGGCATTTGGGGAAGCAACAGAGGCAGGAAGCTAACTCACTGTCTGCTTGCTCTTTCTCCCCTGAAGTAGGACATAAAACCGTTTATGACACCCCCTCCTACTTCCCCACAGAAAGGAAGATGCAGGAACACACTGAAGGATCTACAGGCATGTGTGCCTAAGCCCTGCCCCCAGCCATTACCATTAGAGTATTCCTTCTCCAGCTATACTTCTCAACAACTGTCCATATGCAGGTTTCTTTTTCCCTTTCTTTGATTCATATTTTCTGAAGCCTCTCATCTTATGTAAAACTTATATCAAAAATAAATGAAAGCTTTTCTCTTGTTAATGTATCATTGGCTAGAGTGATCCTAGCCATGACAATAGCGATGGCAGTGAGTTCTCACACTGGGAATAAGCCATTCCTGGGCAGTGAGTGACAGTTGTAAAGCATAGTTTTACACCCCTACTTTGTCTATGGTTTGGGAAGATTAGGCAATCATGGCCTGTGCTGCTGCTTCTGTGCTAGTGAGATTTACGTCTCTCTCTTTAGCCCCATAGTGTTTACTGGACTATAAGTTCATAGTATGTTTGGGTGTCTCCAAGATACTTTTAAATATTTATTTGCATGTTTATTCATTTTTTTCCTGTATGCATGTATGTGCACCACATGCATGTAGAGCCTGAGGCAGCCAGCCTCCCCAGAACTCAAGTTACAGAGGGTGGTGAGCTGCCATGTGGGTGCTGGGAACTGAACCTAGGTCCTCAGCAAACAGCAGCTAGTGCTCTTAACTGCTGAATCCTCTCTTCAGCCCCTCAGATTTTTTTTAAAGTTGTTTGATTGACTGACTGTTTTGAGAGGGGCACTCATGTATGCCAGGTTGGCCTTAAACCCCATCTTCCTGCATCAGACTCCCTAGTGTGTGATTGTATGGCCACCAGACCAGTTCTAAAAGGCAATAAAGACCCTGCTTTGGCATTGATGTTAGTGAAGTTGCCCACCTGCCTATGTTCCTGGATGTTCTGCATGTCTTGCTCACACAGCTTTGTGGCATACACTCTCTCCGTATTTCTCATGCTCATGTATTTTTACCACAGCTATCTTGGCCATAGTTTGGTTATTGGTCTTGAATCCCTGCATGCACTCTTAATGCTCTCTTTGCTGCTGTTGAAGCTTGCCTCCGTTCCTTTCACGCCTGGAAAAACAATTTGTCCTCGCTTGTTGTAAATAGTTCAAACAATGATGTGTACAGAGTAGGATGACAACGAGTCATGAACTTACCTCCAGGAGTCACCGAGTTAACGGGCCGTCATTGCTTTGAAATGTTCTTAGGATTTCAGGAAAGGGAGAGAATGTCAGTTGGAAAGCACACGTCTCTATACTTACTTGTCCCCTTTCCTTTTTCTGTTCTCAGATAAATATAAAATTGCTTTCCACGTGCATTTTTTTTAAAACCTACCATTGAGTAAACAGTATAATTCTAAAAGTTACTCTTTCTGTGCTGACTAACTCATTTTTAGATATTGAAGATTGTATTTAAGTGGAAGGCACACCTCCATGTTATTCTGTGTGCTGTGTTGCTGTGAGTTTTGGGCGGAGGGTGTGGGAGGAGTGTCGGGGGCTCACCCTCTAGATGAGGTGAGCGGAACTCTCGCTCCTCCTGCCCCCACCCACCCACGGCTGGGATTAGAGGTGCGCAGAGTCAGGCCCCACAAGTGTTTCCTCTTAAAGATGCGTGAGCGCCAAGCATGCTTTATATCCACGGTTTCCCATACTCGAGTAGGTTAAATTTCTAACTGCTATTTGCATTTCAATTTCTGTCTAATTCATCTAATTTTCCATCTAATAATCCATCTAATTTGGGGGTAGGATTGTTCTAAGATAGACTTTATTTTTCAAAAAGTTCTTGTGTACCAGAAACCACACCTGTATCATCTTAGAAAATGTTTAAATACACACTTTAAATTCAATATTGTTGATTTACATGAAAAGCCCGTTTCTTTATATTAATTTAACTGACCCTTATTTCAAAGATTCTACATTTACACTGACCATTGCTGTCATGTTTTGAAGTAGTCTCAGTCTTGTCAGATTTTTTCAATCATTAACTTTATCTTTTAAACTTATATGTAAATGGCTGTGCCAGTGGGCGGGCCGTATAGACTTGAGTGCGGGTGCCTGTGGAGGTCGGAAGAGAGCATTGGATCCCCTGGAGTTGGAGTTAGAGGTGGTTGTGTGCTGGGAACTGAACTCAGGTCCTCTGGAAGAGTAGTAAGTGTCCTTAACCTTTTAGCCAGCTCCCGATATTTTTTTAAAAAAGTTTTTATTCATTCAGATATACTTCATATTTTTAATAATTTCTCAAAAGTGTCTTCACTTGAGAGTTCTGTTTTATTTGTAGCAATTATCTAGTGACCAAAATTCCCCTCACTGCAAACCAGCTAGACTTAGGTTAAAAGGAAAGAATGATGACATGGTAGTTTCTCCACCGTGTATAATGTACTTACATTTCTGTGTACATACTGAGATTTTATGAGCTTATACTATGCCCGTAATTTGCTATTTGAACCAGGAATCCACAGTTCCATTGTCCTAGTTACGGCTTCTAATGCTGTGACGAAACTCCGTGACCACAAAGCTAATTGAGGAGGAAAGAGAAATTTACACTGTTCATCATCGAAGGAAGTCAGGACAGGAACTCAAACAGGTCAGGAACCTGGAGGCAGGAGCTGATGCAGAGGCTATGAAAGGGGTGCTGCTTACTGTCTTGCTCATCATAGCCTGCTTTCTTATAGAACCCAGGACCACCAGCCCAGGGGTGGAAGCACCCACAATAGGCTGGGCCCTCCCCGTCAATCACTAATAAAGAAAATGCCCTACAGCTGGATCTTAGGGAGACATTTTCTCAATTATGGTTCTCTCCTTTCCAGTAACTCTAGTTTATGTCTCAAGTTGATACAAGACTAGCTAGCACATCCATCTGTGGATACTTGCTGTATTTAAAGAAGGACTTTCGATGTCCCATTGAGGTAGAAATGAAAGGGGAAATATGAATGGCTCTCTGATTGGTAAGTTACATTTAGTAATGAAGTTGTTAGGAATACAAGACCAATAGGATCATTGCCTAGGGCAAACTTTCTAAACCACTGTTTGGAAATGTCTGTGATGGAAGAGCCCCTTTCTTCCTAGTGGCTACTGCATGCTTTCTACACCTGTCCTCAACTCTTGAGGGAAAATGATGGCAGGACATGAAATGCCTGGGCTGATGGAGGTTATACTTTTGTGGGGAGTGCAAGACAGTGCAGACCTGAATACCAATTTAGCAGTAATGATAAATGCTCTGAGAGATAGAATACCAGTCAGGAGTGCTGCTTTCCGGGGCTGGTGAGGGCAGGCTACCATGAGGCGGTGGCGTTTGAGCAAATGAGAAAGAAAGCTTTGGTTGTCTTGAATGCCAAGAGTGCAGAGATGCAGTGAAGCTGGCAGGTTGCCGCCCTGTTCTGAGCAGTGAAAGAATTTAACAATACGTTAGCACTTAGGGATCAGGCACCACTCCTGGCTCCTCATAGGCTATGGTGGGGTGGGGCCAGCCAGGATTGATGGTGTGCCAAGAAGAAAGCTCCATGCTGTGTTCCCAGTTCTCAGGTGTTACCATGGGCTCTACACCCATGCCAGCAAGTAGCTGCCTATGGGCCATGGAACCCCAGCTTCCTCCTGTCTTAAATGTGCAGAGGTTAGATAGAGACCACAACTACATGCTACACCACAACTGCATGCTAACCATTTAAAGGAGGGTTGTTAGTTAGCAAAATGTCATTTATGTTGTGTGTGCGCTTGTGTATATGCGGAAGCCAGAGGTCAGCCCAGGTGTTGTTCTTCAGGTGTTGCCCACCTAGTTTTTGTGAGACAGGGCCTCTGACTAACCCTGAGCCTGCTGGGTATTCTAGGCTGACTGGCCAGGGAGCTCCAGGGAAGCAGCCACCTATCACTGCTGCCCCAGTGTTCACCATAAATGCACACCACCACGCCTGGCATCTCCTTATGTGGTTTTTGAGAGTCAAATACAAGTCCTCATGCTTGAATGGAAAGGGCTTTACTTACTGAGCTATCTTCCTCACTCTGTTGTTGTTATTTGTATATAGATCTCAAAATATAAGATTAATGATAGCAGTCTTTGAGGAGTCATTTTTGTGATTTTTACAATGATGTGCATGTCTGTGTCGACACCTGTATGTGAGAGCTTATACCTGTGGGGGCTCCCCGGGAGCTGGAGTTAAGCTGGCTATGAGCTGCCAGTTGTGGGTACCAGGAACCAAACACACATCCTTTGAGGAATGAGCAGTACATGCGTGTAACTGCTGAGTCATCTCTTCCAGCCCAACATCAGTCTCTTAGACAAAATATACCTCAGCATCTCCGAGTCCAGCTGTAGTGGCTCATTCCTGTAATATCAGCTAGAGGGAAAGCCAGGCAAATTGCCTCAAGTTTGAGACCAGCCAGTCTGGTCTACAGAGCAAGTTCTAAGCTACCCAGGGCTACGAAGCAAAACCCTATCACAGAAACCCAAAGGGGAGGAAAATCAGTCATCTGTTATGCTTGCTTAAAATAACACAAAACTTGCATTGCTTAATTCAGTGTGCTAGACATTTTCTCAGCTCTGCTCTTTCAGTGCTATGTCAGGTCAAAGTTGTGCTAACCTGTATGACAGTTCTCTTGTAGAGGCTATAATCTGGGGCTTGTACAGAGCAAATTTTTGTGTTTTCTATAAAACAAACACCAAATTTGTAAGTGAAATTTATTTATTTTTATTAGATTGCTATGTATTTTACTTGTAGAAAAATATTTAGTATATCTAGTAATAAGCACTTTGGTGTGATAGTATGTTGCTTTCTTGGGAGGCTGATAACTGTCATTTAGTTTTCATTTAGATTTAATTTTTGTGAAAACCTTTACCTATCAAATGCAGATAGAAGCACTTTTTTTCATCAATTAATAGAGTGAGTTGCAAGTTCTTGTCACACATTCTGCAGCTAGATATCTGTTATACATCTGTCATTATTGCTAGGGCTATGGAAGCGTCAATGAGGAATGGATTAAAGAAGCCAATATGGAGCTTAGAGAGACATCATAGGAGCATCTGTGAAGCTAGCACTCTCTTAATGACAACCACAGTAGTCATCTGAAGTCAGTGTTTGGGTCTGTGGTTTAGGGGATAAATTCATTACTATGCCTACTTAACACAAAACCATGCACTATTTTTGAAAATGCTAGTTGTTTTTACAGGTTGCAAAGGAGAATCCTTGGAAACATTTTACTCAGATCTCCAGTTTGAAAATCATTCTTGGTAGGTTTTTGTCGAAGTTTGCTGTTACTGTAATGCACGCCATGGACAAAAGCAACATGGCGAGAAAAGGGTTTATTCCATACCATAACTTACAGTCAATCAGGGCAGGAACTCAAAACAGAAACCTGGAGGCCGAAACTGAGGCAGAGGCCAGGGAAGAATCAATCTGCTTTCTCCCTTGGAGGGGGCTTGCTCCCTCTGGCTCTTGCTCTGCTGCCTTTTATGACTGCCACAGTAGCAATCAAGAAAATGTCCCCAGGCGTACCCTTAGGTCAGTTGGATGGAGGTCATTCTTCAGTTGAGGTTCCTTCTTCCTGGGTATGTTAGGTTGACCACCGAGATTAGGAGATTAGTCATTCAAACTGAAAAGTGAGTTGGTGGAAGAGAAGCTCAGATTGGATCTCTGCACCAGAAACCAGAGCTGTGGCATCTCTCTACCCAGGATCTCTGTTCTGTCTGGTGTAGCTGGTTGGAAACTGGATCTTTTCAGTCCCTGTTGCTTTAGTGTTCCCCTAAAATGAAAACTGAAAAATGTTAGAAACAAGATCATTGTACTAACTTTAACCAGAAAGCCTAAGACAATTGTTAGCTGATGTTAATTAGGGAAGAAATTAACTCTTAATTTGAAAACCTCAGTCTTTTAGTAGGGGATAAATTAGGAAAGAAGCAAAATGGGAGGCACAGTAGAGAATGGGGATGCATTAATAGTTCAGGGAAAGAGGAGTGCAGGATGCAATCCAGATGAAGAACTATTTGATGGATCCCTCATTTGGAACGAACAGCTGTGTAGGATCTATGGTGTGGTGGAGAGGTGTCTGTCTGCTTTCATTTAGAAAAGATGGTTTAATTAGGAAGTTGTGGAAATTGACGAATTCTTGGAAAAATTGAGCCTGTCTGCTCCGTTCTCAGAAAATTGGCCTTTAAAAATCTAGATAGCTTAACTAAATCTTTTTAGAGAATAGCTTTGGATCTGAAACATGGAATCTGTTTAACAATGAGAGTGATATTTTATAGAGGGATTTGGCATTAAGGATTACATTATAGGGTGGGCTAAAGGTTTACTTATAAAATCTGATAACTTTGATAACTTTTCTGGTGAAGACATAGTAGACAACATTTTTTCTGGATCCTAAAATTCTGTGTTTGCTAAAATTACAGCATATTTCTGTGACTCACTACTGTGTTTTAAATTAATAACGGTTAATGTGTTGACTTCGGTGAAACCCAGAATGCTTGGTATTCATTGTTTGATTAAGTGATACCATACAGTGTTTTGTTTTTGGACCTATTCTGCTACTGAGTTACAACCCCAACCCTAAAACCTACAGTAGAGTATTTTAAATTATAGCTCTATTCCTATTTGTATATTATAAAAAGTTGGTTTGAGAAATTGTTTTCTGTCTTCAGGAACTTGTAGTGTGAGGATGCCAGTGTAATACCAAAGGATGTTTTTAGTTCATTGCTTTTCTTCAGACCCCCTTCTGTGCACTGTGAGATAATTCCTTGTAGTAGAATATAAGAACTCTTTTGATTAGAATTAAAACCAGAAGAAATTTATCTTATTTGTTGTCTTGAGTTTATTTCACATTAAGTGACTACTTTGAGTGAGTGTGTTTAATTTCTCAGGGAAGTTTTGAGAAAGGAATGCAATTCATATGGCTGTAAATGTCCCAGAAGCCAGTCTGTTATTGGCTTGGTGCATGGTATTTACTGTAAGGGTCTGTAGTTCAGTTTTGGTCTCTTAGGTTAATTTGACCTCATCTTTTCAGTGTAAATACTAATAGCTGGTTTTGAGTCTCAGAAGATGTTCCTCATTTCTTACTGTAATATGGTTGTTAAAATTAAAGACATCATGGGGGCATGTATGTATTCAATTTCATGATCGCTTAGCCATAAGTGAAAGTCCTCTCCTTAAAGTCATCATTATCTTAAAAATCATACTGCAAAGCTGTTACACATTAATGTTTAGAGCTTTTCCAAGTTTTATTTACAGAGATAATGTACTGGTGAGTAGAGGCTTTTGCACAAACTTAGATGTACAGGGCCCTTTGCTTATGTTCCTTTCTCTTAATGTGAAGCCCAGTAACTTAATTTGTGTCCTCAAGACAATTGTAGTTAGCCTTTGCCTTTGTCTTGCTTCTCCATCCTCCTGCCTCAGCCTCCTGAGTGCTGGAAACATGTAGTTATTTACTGCTGATTGAGTCCTTCCTTAAAGTGGAAGTTTCTCTTACGTTTGTGCACTGCCTCCCTGCCCGCCTCCCCGTCCTTGTGTTCACTCAGCAGTCCTGTTTGCTTAGAGTGCAGCCATTGCCGCTTTCCTGACCCTGTTCTCTGATTTCAGCTAACAGCCAGGTCCCTGCCTGCTGTGCAGTCCGATGAACGACTCCAGCCTCTGCTCAACCACCTCAGGTAATAGGAAGGCAAAACCTTCTCACACTTTTCAATGTTAAATCACCTTCAGTTTCTGAAAGTTAATGTTTTTATTTATTTGGATTCTGTTACTCAACTTGAATACTTGCTATCCTTGACTCTAGGATGTTGAACAAATTCATTATACTCAATAAAAATGTATAAACTGTTACACAAAATCAACTTGAGAAGAGATAACTAACTGTATGGAAAAAAATCTAATATTAATGTGCTTTTTACTTAAGCACAGAGCCAAGGCATATCTCCACTTGGAACTGATGAAAGGATGAGTTTTGTTCCTAAATATAAAAAGAACATAGCTTCAGTATTTATAAAACAGAGTATAAGAGAAAGTAAAAAATAGCTGTCATTACTATTTGTAAATAATGCTTTTTAAAAACTCAGTATTGAAACGATGGCTTTATTAAATTTGCCTTTTTCCATTTATCACAAACATGAGACTTGTCACTTTATAGAAATTCTAAAAACATCATTTTTAGTGATTGCATGAAATTTTCTTTTCCAGTTGTGTAATATACAGATAGTATATTTAGTGCTATGTTAGAGACACTTAGGCCATCTCCAGTTCTTTCGTCTGAAGTCATAGTGTCATTGAAATGACGTGAGATAGTTAATGACAACTGTGCTGGTTAAGCCAATTAAAAGTACATGAATCCTTTTATTAGTGGCCAGACTAAGAGTAGGCTCATGCCTCCAAAATTTCTCTTGATGCCCAAGCTCAGGGATACAGTGCTTTTAAAGACAAACCACAGTACATCAGTGTTCAAGGTGGGGTCATATCAGTGAAGGCCTTGGGGTAAAAATAGTAGCCTCTGTCTTCTCTGCAAAGCTCAGCAGTATTTTCCAGACACTTCATGACAATTACTTATGATTTATGGTCCCTCTTAGTTATTTTACTTTTGTGTTTAAGCTTGCACAATGATCATTTATATATCTGAATGATGGCCAGGGTTATGGACAGTCCCAAAAGTGTTGTCAAGGAGGATGTGGCTGTTGAGGACTGAGAAGTGTCTAGGCAGACACAAAATAAAGTCAGGACAAGATAGGGTTAGCTTAGTCACTCCCTCGACCGTAAGCCTTTACCTTTATCTGTAATTTTGATTATTTTATTAGGATAGTTTCTTAGAAGCAGATTTACTTGTTAAAGTGTATCCACTACTTTAAAGATTTCAGAATATAAGTATTTATTTTCAAATGTTATTCTACTTACATTCTCATACTGTGCCTGACTGCCCAAGCCACTTAACCTTGAATGAGGCAGGACAGCCAGGGAGTGGTTGCAGAACAATTCAGTCAGTCATAAAGATGCTACTGTGGCCACATGCATCTCTGTTCTCATGAGTGGCTTTTCAGCATGTATTATCTATTTCTGTGTTAGGGTGAGATTAACAATCTGTATTTTTTGCTCAATTATTGATAGTATCTCCTGGCTTTATTTGATCTCAGGTACTTAAAGTGTAAAAGATGGCAACTCTTTTATATTTGCTCCAAGCAGTTCTCTCTACATTTTTATTTAGCCTGATGACATTTACAAGACTTACGTAGTCAATGCAAATATTGTTTCTTGTTAGGGGTTCTAACTTTTGAGCTTTTAGAGATTTGTTTTGTGAGTCTTTTGCGTGTCTGTGTATGTGCACCATGTTCTTGCAGTGCAAGAGGAGGTCAAAGAGGCATCAGATATCCTGGAACTGGGGTTACCAAGGTTGTACACCTCCTCCTTGGTGCGGGAACGGAACCCTGGCCCTGTGCGAAAGCAGCCGGTGTTCTTACCCACTGAGCCATCTTTGTTTGTAAGCTTTCCTTCCCTTTGTCAACTCAGGAATTTTACATTCTGGTATTTTTCATTTTTCATTCATTGCTTCCTCCTTTCCTTTCCCCCTCAGGGTCAGCAGCTTTCATTTTTTTCCATGTAATTGGTATTGGGGAGCAGAGGTGTGGGACGTGATTAAGACTAGTGTTTCTAGTACTGAGTAACACACATCCTATACATGCTTGTTTCATACCCTGGAGCTGTGTTCATGGGTCAAGAAACTCAGACCTCAACTTTGAGTATGTTGTCCAGTCTCTACTCTCTGACCCTTCTAAATCTTTTGATTTTTATCTTCAAAGTATTTTTTACTACACTAGCTTGCTCTCTGTTCTTTTTAACTCATGTTTTCCTTCTCTGATACAGTTCACATCACTGCCAGATGTAATTATATTCTTGGCTTTAGCTCTTCTCTGTCCTTCCTGCTCCAACCCCAAGCTCCATTCTGCTTCAAGCTTGAAGCCTGAGCTTGGCGCCTGCTCTGGAAGTCCTGCTGGGAAGAACTGTACCAGAACTGTGCCCTGGTGAATGGTTTTAGTTCAGGTGTCATGTTCTCTGATCACTTAGTTTCCTTCTGCTCAGCCTGACCCAGATGCCTGCAAAAGGGTAGTTTCACTACCCGAGGCTGCCTTCATTACAGAATTTGATGCTTTTATTGTCTGCCCAGTAGCCAGGATAATATCCCATACTTACTAGGTACTATGTGTTCTGCAGAGTGAAATGCAATGTATGCCATTTATGCTTGTTTTTTCTTTCTGAATAAAATTTTTATATTTTATAAATCAATTTTCTCCCAAAATTTTACAGCTTTAAAACATAAGTCAAAGAAGTTGACTCATAGCTCTGGTGAATACTTGATTCTGTACAGTCATGATAGATTCCTCTTTTTCTATCTTAGTCTGGTAATTGTCACCTAACATTTAGATTAACTGCTGACATCTCGTTGAGTCCTTGAAACTTGCACAAACTGTACATTCATTTAGGGCCTTTATTCTCTGTGGAGTTCATTCGAAACTGGTTGCTAGGCAACGGGGGCTGATGTTGCTTTTTTATTGTTATTAAACCAAATGGCTTCTCATTTTATTACTGTGTCAGAGACATCTGTAGGTAGGGTGGCAGCTGGTGTGTAGTTTGGCACTTCCTGTTCTATAGAGTAACCCTGCAGAGTGTGTCCCTTTCAAGCATATTGGATTGTTTTTTGGCTGTCAAGTATGATGTTTTTCTTTTATCTTCTTTTTTCTTTCTTTTTTTTTTTTTTTTAAGGTTAAGATGGTGAAGAATTGGGCTGAGGATATAGCTCAGTTGGTGGAGTGCTTTTGGAGTGAGCATGAAATGCTGGGGTTGTTCTCTCCAGCACAGCATCCACAGGGTATGGCAGCACATGTGCTTGGGAGATAGAGGCAGGATGGTCAGAACTTCACGGTCATTCTCTACTGTACAATGAGCTGAAGGTCCAGGGTGTGTGAGACTTATCCTCAAAAAGAAAAAAAAGATGAGAAAGATGATCACTTGATTTGAGAGATTCTAATGGTAGTCTTGTTAGGAAAAATAATTATCATTGATTTGCGACTTTAGTGTGACCTAGTGGAGATGGAGTTTAGAGGAGTTTTTCAGAATCATTACTTGTCCTAACTTCGGTGCTGCTAATGATCAAAGAGGAAAGATGAGTAGCATTTGAATAGCATTTTAATTAAATTTGTCAATAAATCTCATTTGGGAAATTATTCTGGTACCTGTAAAAGTTGAAGAAACAGTAGAGAGGAATTGCCAGATTATTTTAGAGTATCTAGTCACTCACAATTAGTCTCACAATTTGCTGCCCTGATAATTGAGGCCACTTCTTAACAGTATATTACTGAGACTGAAGATGTGATATATCTGTAATTTTTGAATTTAGTTCTTTTAGTACAAATTAAGTGGAAAACCATTTGCCTAAGTATTGTGTAGAAATAAGTTTATTCTCACTGTTGGTAGCACCAGTGTATGCCCGTTACGTGCCACGGTGAAGGAAGCCACGGTTTGTCATCTGAGAGACTGGCATGTTGGTGGGTTGCAAACCTTGCTGAGCTTTTGATTAGAACTAGGTACAGAGCACAGAGCTTTATTATTTAACCTGTTTGCTCATGTGATGATTTCCTTAAATATTGGTTCTAAAGCTTATGTGCTTGAGTATTTCTACTTTCTAGCTCAGTAGTGACTCCAGTTGGTTGTTCAAATCCAAGGAAGCCTTAATCCTACTTGTAGAATATTGTCTAAACTGAAGAATAGAGAAGAAGGAGACTATGGTTGCTGGCAAATTAATAAATTGAGACAATTTAGGCTTGAAATGACTTCAAGACATTTGTAAAGAATATCTTTAGTGAGTAGCTAGAAACAGACCTCCTGTGTGTTATTTTAATGTGGGAAATGTTTGCTAGCCACTCTGTAGGTTATAGCTGCAGTCAGAGAAATGTGTGAGCTAACTAAGGAAGAGACAGTGAAAGATGAGAGGCATTGTCTCAAATAGAATCCTCAACAGATCAAGGTTTGAACTCTGAGAGCAGCAGCGGGAGTGGGAGATGAGCCAGAAACTAAACTAGAAATACGAAGGAGAGATCTCCTGAAGGCCTGGAGCACACTGAATTTAAAAATCATGCTCATCTATCTGTCTGTCTACATATGTATGTTTGTTTGTTTGTAAAACAACTTGCAAGAGCTGGTTCTCTCCTCCTACTGGTGGTCCTGAGGATCAAACTCAGGTTAAAGATGGTGGCAAGCACCTTTACCCACTGACCCATCCCACCAGCCCCTCAGGCTCTAAGGTGCATAATAAAACATATTATTCCCGCTTACTATCTCACTTGGAATTTAAAGTATGAAAGCCTGAAATTAGGGAGGAAAACTTGAATACCAGTTTTCCATGTAATAATTTTCATGAGATTTCACCCCTTAAATATACTGTAGTGCCTCTCCATTACATATGTATTTCTTCCGTATCCCTCTGCTTTTTTTCATTTAAAAGCTCCATTTTAATTTATCTACATTTTAAACATTATTATTATCATTTATTACAATTTATTCAATTTGTATCTTGGTTGTGTCCACCTCCCTTGTCTCCTCTTAATCCTACCCTCCCTCCCTCTTCTCCCCCTATACCCCTCCTCTAGTCCGATGACAGGTGAGGTCTTCCTCCCCTTCTGTTTGACTCTAGCCTATCAGGTCTCATCAGGACTGGTTGCATTGTCTTCCTCTGTGGCCTGGCAAGGCTGTACCCCCCAGGGGGAGTGGGTGATCAGAGAGCCAGCCACTGAGTTCATGCTAGAGAAAGCCCTTGCTCCCCATATTAGGGAATCCATTTGGAGACTGAGTCTATGGGCTACATCTGAGCAGGGGTTTTAGGTCTTCTCTATGCATTGTCCTTGGTTGGGGGCCCCTGGGCTTAGTTTTTTTGTTGTTGTTGTTTTGTTTGTTTTTGGCTCTGTTGGTCTCCTTTTGTAGCTGCTGTCCCCTCCAGGTCTTTCTGTCTCCCCCTTCTTTCATAATAGTCTCTGCACTCTGCCCAAAGTTTGTCTATGAGTCTCAGCTCTGTTTCGATACCCTGCTGGGTAGAGTCTTTCAGAGGCTGAATGTGGTCGGCTCCTGTCCTGTTCCCTGTCTTCTCCTGTATCTGATGTCTGTCGCATTTGTCCTTCTGAATGAGGATTGAGCATCTTCCCTAGGGTCTTCCTTGTTGTTTAGCTTCTTTAGGACTATAGATTTTATTATGTTTAGCCTGCATTATATGGCAAGTATCCACTTATAAGTGAGTATATACCCTGTGTGTCTTTCTGCTTCTGGGTTCCCACCGTTTACCTGCAATTTTCCTGATTTCCTTGTTTTTAATAGCTCAGTAGTATTCCATTGTGTAAATTCTGAGCAGGTTGGGAAAGGAAGAGGTGTGGGGAGAGGGAGAGAGAGGAGAGGGTAGGGACAGAATATACCTACTCATATAGGCTCTCTGTAGTGTGTGTATTTCTCCTGTATCCCTTCACTTTAAGATAAGAACAGGGGCAGGGCAGGATGTAACCAATCACTCTGTTATTCTTATTTAATGTCTTTTCCTTAATTGAAGAATAAATAAATTTTAAACTATGTTTGCTATACTATTTTTTCCTAATTTTATCATCCTGTTTCAGTTCGAATGAATTAGAACTTAAAAAGGATAATACAGTGTAGCAGGGAGAGGGGTGTTCCATGCAGAGGATTATCTTTTAATCCACCCTGAATCTATAAGATAATCACACTGATACAACATCATTAGAGTAATGAAAACCTCTTTTATACTCTGTATTATCAAGACATGCGATGATAACTGCTGGTATAGCATTCGTGTTCACACTGTAGTGCGTTTGAATTCCTGTTCACACTGTAGTGTGTTTGCTTGCTATGCCCATGTTTCTGTTTATTCCTTTAAAGGATGTGCTGCCACCAATTCTATGTCAGACAGGCAGCCTCCTAAGAAAGCTTTTGAAGACATAGTGACAAACTGAAGTGTTTTCCCTTTGAATAAGCTCTCATTTTCAAATCAGAACATTGTGTTGGTATTCATGTGTCAATTGTGGTAAAAATGAAGGTAATATGTTAGAAAGTGGTTTAGCAGATGGTGGCCTCCACCAGTCAAAGGCTAAATGGAAGCACACAAGCTTCCATTTAACGTGATGCACACAAGCATGAGCTGTTTGCTTGCTTTGTCTCGTCACCTGTTCCCAGTCTCTGGTGGTACCACGAACTTTTTATTTCCTTTTATTCATGCAGCAACACATCCTTTAGATTACTGACTGTTGCAAAGCTCTGTGTAATAGATTAATAACATTATTATAGTATAAGGTTATTTGGGGTCAGTGCAAAAATAATGAGTTAGAATGTATACTTTTCAATTTATAACCTTAGAATTATATTTTTCTTATCTATATCAATAATTATATGTTCTTAAGGATACATTTGCTAAGAGTTGACACTGAGAGTTATTAGATATGGCCACTTAACTTCAATATATTATCAAAGGGGAAAAGAATAAACAGTTGTAAACACATGCATGTGTAGAGAAAGTGGAAAGTCTTAGGAGAGGTGGTATATTGTAGTGAGAATTGTGTAATTTTGGTTTCTTTGAAAAGCGCAGCAATATTATAAGAATATGTTTTTGTCTTAATTCCAGGTGTGGGGTGTGGGGCTGCTTCGCAGTAGCTGACTATGATTTCCCTCATGCTCTGACAGATATGTGGTTTTACCAGCTGTAGATAATTTCTGTTAGTGTGTGACATTTGGATTCTGGGGATGTTTCAGAGGATCTCTAAATGCTAGAGCCTAGTAGGTGTGGCTGGTTGGTGGTTGCATGCTGGTGGTTGTGGTTTATCAAGTAGTCCTGTGCAAAGAAACGAGAAGAAGAAATTAGATATCCTGGCAGTGAAGATCAAAGTTGCCCAAGGAATGCCACACCCCAAATCAGGAAGTAGTCCAATGAAAAAAAAACACCCCTCCCCTCTATCCTTTTCTCTCTCTAGGGTTAGGGGGTTGAAAGGGAAGAAGTGAAGGGATGGCGAGGGTAGAAGAGAAAAACGAACCCACAGTAGCAAAAACTGGTTATAGTGTGTGCTCATGGGTTATTTTAGCAGTTTAAGGTTGGCTCAGCAGTCAGTCACATACACTGTGCTTCGAGAAGACCAGTGGTTTATGTCCAGGACTCACATCCAGCTGTAGCTCCAGCTTCAGGGGATCTGATGCCATCTCTTGGCTTCTGAGGGCACTTGTACTCATGTGCTTGCTCGTGTGTATGCGCGCACACCATGTATAGTTTTAAAAATGAATATCAAAACAACTTAATGCCATTTAGTGTGTTCAGTAAAATGTGTATTTATAGAACAACACATTTGGAAAAAAGTGGAAGAAATGAATTCTTCCAAGTACAGCCATTGCTGATTTTGTTGTAACCTGTATGGGTATTTATATGTAATTATGAATTACATGATTATAAATTATTTTATATGTGATTAATATGTATTATAAAATATTTAGTATATTATTATAATTATTACCTGTTTAAAGTATAACTTGTAAGCAGTGTTTCACATATGTCATAATAATGTACAAAGTAGGAATTGATTTTCATGACTAATGTTGAATGCCTACATATTGTTCAGTGGAGAGCAGGTGGTTTTTTTTTTAATATAAATTTATTTATTTTTATATCAATCACAGGTTAGGTGTTTTGCATCCCATGCGTAGCCCCCTCCCTCAATCCCGCCCACCCTCCCCAACACTCCCTCATCTCCTCCCCGCCCCCTCCAAGTCCACCAACGGGGGAGGATCTCCTCCCCTTCCATCTGAACCCAGATCATCTTGTCTCCTCAGGGCTGGCTGCAATGTCCTCGCCTGGGATCTAGCCAGGCTGTTACTCCCTGGCATGTATGGGGGACGGTCAAAGAGTCAGCCATCAAGTTCAAGACTGAAACAGTCCCTGTTTCCCTTACTAGGGTCTTCAGTTCGACAATGAGTTATCATGGACCACATCTGAGCAGGGGTTCTAGGCCATATCCATATATGGTCCTTGGTTGGAGAAACTGTCTCATATAAGACCCCTGTGCCCTGCTCAGTTTGATCTTTG